>CM030370.1:97431625-98179511 GCA_003604175.2 Clonorchis sinensis | reverse complement strand
TCTGGTTGCATGGCAGCTAGGCACCAAAAGGATGTTACAGCTGAACTTTTCCTTATGACGGGCCGTCGGATAAGGCTATCAGTCATAGTTGAGTCCTTATTTTCACCGGCCCGCATGGATACTGACCTGATGTTTACTATAGGTGGCAAAGATAAGTGACATAGGGTACAGTTATGAGCATGAGAGGCAGTCGTTGGTCATTGGGTTAGGTTGCTGTGTATAGGTGAAGCTTCATAATCAGCGTCACACACGGGTCTAGCAGTTACGACAAGTAGTCGAGGTGAGTGACAACGGCCACTGTTATCAAGGCAACCCAATCCAACGGCTAACGACGACCTGTCATACCCATAACTGTACTCAATGTCGCCTACCTTCTCTACCTATCGTAACTGCTGGGCCCGCGGCTATGTGTGATGCTGCTTATGAGGCCTCACCTAGGCATAGTAACCTAATTCGGTGAGCAACGACTGCCTCTCATACTCATAACTGTACGTGAGGTTGCTTATCTTTGCCTACCTATGGTAAACACCAGACCAGTATCTATGCGGGCCGATGAAAGCAAGGCCTTAGCTATGCTTGATATCATAATCTGACTGCCTGTCACAAAAAAGTCCAGCTGTAGCATCCTCTTGGTGTCTAGCGGCCATGCAACCAGAAGGAAGCACGGGGGTGGCATAACGCGAGGTTGCCCAGGCCTAGACAGGGGAAGGCGAAGAGGTTCGAACCATAGACGTTCCGGTCAGTAAATTTGCGATCCAAACGCTGAGCCATCTCGTCGGCCATACTCATAACTGTTCTCGATATCGCCTAACTTCGCTTCGTATCGTATCTGCTAGGCCCGTGTTCATGTGCGGCGCTGAGTATGCGCGGTAGTAGTCCGTCATACTCACCTGCACTCGTTGTCGCTCACATGTGCTACCTACAATAAACACCAGGCCGGTATTTATGCGAACCGATGAATACGAAGCCGCAACTATGCACACAACCGTAACTCGACGGCGAACGACGAACGTCATACTCATAACTGTACGTAATATCGCCTATCTTGGATTCCTTTTGTTACCGCTAAGCCAGTGCCTATATGCAACGCTGATTCTTCGACCTCACATACGCTTCCCTAATCTAACGGCAAACGACGGCGCATCATACTCGTAACTGTGTGCGCTGTCAGACCTCAACTGGACTCAGCAGCTCTTAGTATCGATACCCGAAGGCCATAGCTAGCAATCTTGATCTTGTTGACAGTTGTCGTCCCTGTGAGCATGAGCCTGCGGGATAGGGTATACCTTCGGTTACTCATACTGTCTGCCCCAACTATACATAATAGACTAGTCCAACGACCAACGGCGATCCTTCATGTCCATACCTGTCATCCGTCTGTCAACTCCATGTCTAAAAAATACACAACCACCTTTAAAAATCAGTTTCTTTTTATTGGTTGCATCGGTACAAACGTAATGTGTGGTCAATTCAGTTCTCATTTTCAGGAATCCGCTTTTACTCGACAGGGTTTCTGAAAGGAAAAATGTATAGTCAATTATGACTCTTACACATCTTTCGCGATATCACTTAAAACACCTAATTAAACAAAATTGTAGTGACTAACTCACCAAGTGTTCAATAAATCTCCTGGCTTATGGACCTGTCCAGCTCGCGTAATAAATTCCAGATAAACTAGTCCATCATCTTGCAGGTCCTACTCCCGTCAGTAGGTATGTGTTATTTCCCTAAACACGCCACCTCTCTGCGTGCTTATACCGGTTTGCTCTAGATCTCTTGTACTATAATAGCATTTATTAGAAAACTCAACCCGTGCTTCATCGCTAGTCTAATGAGTACGAATCCACTCCCATCCTCTCCCATTAATCACTTGTTATCACCACCCTGACTGTGGTAAACGTTCAGGTTTTCTCTGTAATAACGCACTTTATCCTATCATATTTCTCCTTAAACTCACCGAATTTTACTGACCCAATCCGATTCTCTCGTATTCCCAAACTTCGAACTTCGGCAATACTCGATTTGGACGCCCTGTTTGCTGTTATCCACTCCACCTGGTCAGTGATTTACATCCCCAGAGATCCCCAAACGGAGCAGGAAAATACCTGCGACCTTACATTGGCTTCGTCCTACCTCTGCGAATTTTCTTGGCCAACTAAAAATCCCGCTGCACACAGAATTTGCACCTCACAGCCCAATCATTTCAAACATGACGTCCGTTACGGGGCTGCCCATAAACCGAAGTATGTCAGTGCAATGATGGCACGGCACTGCCATACCCAGTTTGATAGCACACACGCAATTAATCCCTTCCTACTCTTGACTATACCCTCTCGCCCACCCGGTCCATTAGCTGCAACTACGAACAAACTCATGCTTAATTCTGAATGTAATCTTATGATCTGGACTGCCTGATCAAGCTAGCCACCAGCAATGAATAAACATTATTGTTACCTTACACTTCCTGGATGCAGAAGGGTGCATACCAAAGAACGGGATGACTTTGGTCAGTTCATTCAAAAACAACTGCACCTTTTCCTACTCTTTGAAGATGAGAACGACGTCTGCATACTCCATATAGACAAGGCTTTCGTCAGATATTTGAAAACCGGACGTTAGTTATTCAGGAATTGTGAACACTTTTGGCCGTTTGCTATCTCGGGCCGCAGTCTAACTCACAGGATGGTGCTTTCTAGCAGCCTTTCCGAGGGTTTCCCCAGTTTGAGTCTTCGAGGTAGAAACGGCTGTCTTATTTCCTCGTCTGAATGACAGCAATGAAACACCGCGCGCCTTCAATGAACCCAAGAATACCCTTGATACATGCTAGTGTTAATTTGTGACGATTCCTCGGCGAATCCTAACTACATTGACAACTCCAAACGACTCACCCAAGATATTCATGTACGGGGCTGTCCACGGACCCAAGTACGGCGTCGCGATGACGGTACCACGGCCACCATACCCAGTCTGATGACTTGCCCGTAGTTCACCATATCCATAGGATTTATCGGATGAGTGTGTTGCGTGCACCCACAAGATCGCCTTGATCCGTCAAATTTGTGCCAGGACTTGAAAGCACTGGCCACCTTATTGTGCCGTCTGCTTGTTCTGCCCGTACACACACTGATTATCCCAACGTTACTATCAATGTTTCGGTATAGCCTTGCGCCTAATATAGCATGTACTGACCATCATAAAAAAACAACTTACTAGCTATGATGAATTCCTTGGCTTGGTTCGGCAGGACACCTGCCACAACTTTTTTCATATAGAGGTCGTGAAAGGTTGCTCACTTTTGAATTTGCGTCGACATAGAGGACGCAATTATTGTTCTGGTCGTTTTCGGGATTATTTACGTATGCACTGCAGTAGAAAACATGTGAAAAAACTAAGTCTTCCGCAAACTTCCCAGCGTCATCAGAGAGAATCTACGCGAAGCAATTGGCAGCCATTAAAATATGAATTCCGCACCCATTTCAAACCTCGAGTACGATTAAACAACGTTCAGCAAAACTGAGGCCGCATGAGGAGATCTTAAGTGACCGAAAAAATACCATGAAATGCCTAAACGTTATTCTGAAATTTTTTTTCTCGAAACTATGTTTTCGGAGATATTTTTGGGCTTGCATATATTGCTGGGCGAAACAGTCATCTTGGTATACCCACCGATCCACGGATAGATGGAAATGGCCGATGGTTTTGCTCAGTCATCCGGGTGAGATTTGCTCGTGACGTTCCACCTGTCTGGCATACTTGGAGCGCATTCCTCTTCCCTTTGTCAGAGTTTGATTGAATGCTTGACATCGCCTGGACTCACACAATGAATTATCTGAAATTTATTTAAACTGGGCCCCAGCTGCCCCACAGGCATCTGTCGGTGGGAGGTTGCTCCACCTGCCAGCGATCCAAAATGAGAAAGGTGTTGTTTTGAGCTTTTTGCTGGAAGCATTGGTATTGTGCTCGGGTTCATGCACATCCCCTAGATAGTGAACAGTTATGACAACTCTTTCCATTTTTCCACTTACCAAGTTTATATGTGATAACGCGACTTCGAAAAGTTGCAAGCCTGCAGATGTTCTCTATTGGCTTAAGCCACAACTCTGTGTTCACCAGTGATGCCTCCATTTCTAATGTTCCAGGAGAGAGTGCATCACCTGTTTCTTCTGCTGAGTGTCATGTGCTCAAATGGCATATTTTTGTCTTTCCGGCCAAGGTTTAGTGTAGTGGCCCGCCTTCGCATAGGCGGATCCCCGGTTTACAACTGCTTTGCTTCTCACGAAATGCTTGATGGTCCTCTGAGTACTCTGTAATCATCTTGTTGACAAGTAGGTCGATGCGAATTTCCAAAATATTCCGAATCCTTCTAGTGGCCTTTGGTACGTTTGACGGCGCCGTGTTTGCAGTAGGGCGAATGCTACAATAGCTCATGAACTTATCCGAACGATGGTCCCATATACCTGAGGGGCAGGAGCGGGGAACCAACGATTAACCTAATGGTGGTATCTGAAGTCTACAGAGAAAACTATATAGATTTCTATTCTTTCCCAAGGAACTTGTCACACCAAAACCTGCTGATGCGTTACTACGAGAGGCCTCTAACCAAATTGATCTTCACAAAGGAGGACGTTCGTCAGCCCTTGAATAGGACGAACCCGTTCAGGGCGATGGGGTCGGACGAAGTCCATCCAAAGATCCTGAAGAAAACGTCGTTCACATTCGTCTGAGAACTTGAGGAGTGGTTTGCATCTTTTTCATGTATCTTTCAGGTGATATACATCGAAAACAATTTTGAAATTACCTGTTTGGACATCGTATACCACATGCTGCATTTAACGGCTAACAAGTGCTATAGACGATCTTGCTTTACTGTCCCGTATTTTAAGTAAAGTAGGAGAAACATAACTGTGGAGAGAAACAAGGGTCAACCTCTTACTCAGTACTGAAAATATCGACGTGAACCATACTTTTTTCTGCTTTAGAAACAGTGCTTATTGTTTACGATATAGCCTGGAATATTTCCAAGATATTCACATCAGCGCGAAAGGGTGCCGGGTCAACGAACATGTTTCCCTCAAGCGGACCTGGCTGAACAAGTGGGGAATTGTGGGGCTGTGGAAGCGTGAAGGTCTGTGATAAATGTTTTACTTGCATGCATTAGGACTCACCAGAAGCTAATGGGTTTGGAGAAGACGCCTCGGATAGATCTTCATCACGCCTCATCAGTAGCATCCACCGGTACCCTAGTGCTTGATCATAGAGACACCGGCTTTTGATGGAATCATGAACCTCACCTTTCGGTCTAGACTATCTTGTGAACATTACTCAGAAATTATCGCATCCGTGTTTACATTGCACTTGTTTAAAAACCATGTTGTTTGCACCGCCGTGGATACCTCCCTTTTCATGGCGCCTTGCACATATCCATAGCCCTCGGTTTCTCCACCCTAGTTTCTACTCTACATTCTTGTGGCTCAAAATGCATCCGCAGGGCAAGATTCGCTACTTAGTGGTATCGCCCACTGATCCGCTACGTCAGCCTGAAAAGACGGTGCGTCCAACATCTCCTGCCCACCTACGCAAATTGATCCCCCGGATCTTCGAATATCAGTTATTTATCGAGGGACTTCGGCTCCTCGGCTGCATTCTCGTAAATGCAACCGCACAAAATAAATGGAATCAAATCCTCATCAGACAAGCCCGGTTCCGGGGGGAAGACAGTCCTCACTTCTGCATCTGCATCTCACCAAAACATTCCACGCTGTGGAGTTTCATTTAAATCATCTTCAAAGTTGTTTTTTGTTGTTATATGCCCAGAAGTTACCTGATATAGAAACTACTGCACAAAAAAGGGAGCTTAGTGTCTTGTGCTTCATCCTGAAATTACTTGGAAGTGAACAAAGACTTGAACGTCAATAACACCCACTCCAACAAGAGGTCAAGAACCCCTTGTAGCTGCAATAGTAGCCGCTGCGTGTATTCACTTTATTCTCCTATCTCCCGGTCACCAACCCTTGAATCACTTCGACGACCTCTGGACGTTTATTCACAACCGGGGCATGCAGATCGTTGTACCATGTTATCTTCCATGTACTATCTCAAGGAAAGACCAAGACCACCAATACTATCCAAGAGCTCAGGGAGATGGAACGGGTCAAACTACTGCGTACTCAAGCTGTTGCGCTCAGACCCACCCCACTTCCTTACCTGAGACCGTCAGGCTGCTTATCACCAATACCATTACCTGTCTTAGTGCTGCCCTCGAGAATTTTACGTTTTCGAGAATGCCTATACAAATATCTCTAAACAGCATGTCGCCAAATCTTGCGTTCTGGGACCGAATCCTTACCAGCTCTGCCTTTTCGGTTTGTGATCCACCCTCATCTGGAGAATGGACAGCTGTCTACCCATAATCAAAGTGGAATGTAAACAAAACCAGTCAAACTACCATTATATCTGTACTTTAACTCCCTTCTAGGTGCCGGTGCAAAATTTCAGCTTTCAAATTTTCCTGATTTTGCTCGTTCCCAAATATCTTCGTTGTGTTCTACAATGTTTGGTTTTGTCTTGCTCTGATGTCAGCAAGCTCCCAACGACGAATTTGCAAAGGCTGTTGAATGAACTCCTTACTTTGAACATTCTCGAATTCCAAGAAGGACGAATTTGCAAAGGCTGTTGAATGAACTTCTTACTTTGAACTTTCTCGAATTCCGAGAAAGCTTCCCGGCTCCCTGTTCTCCAGCATTCTTAACCAACCATTAATCCAAGGTCGGACCACTCACCTGAGGCATTGGGCAATACCCTATCTTCCGTATATCTCCACTCAAAATGAAAGGCAACTAAGCCACTCAGGTAACGAACGGAATGGCTTCGTCGTCTGGAACCACGACACGGGTCATGGAGCTGAACTTTGCTCCCCTGAAGCTATTGTTTCGATGCAAAGGAACGGAGCTAGCCGAAACTCAGATCTTCAAAGACTCGATATGACCACGGGGATGGCTCTATATAGGGACTCTCGAACTACTGCGGAACGGTGCTTGATTGGGAAACGCGTCTTGTAGTGTTTAACCCCTCTCCCCGTCGCCTCCAAGGCGGCCTGGCAATTACTTACACCCTCTACCAAAAAAAATTTGACCAAAATGTTTTCCACCGTTTACCCGTCTAGTGTCCGGGGGGACATGGTAAGATTATCAAGTTCAGAGCGCACGAATTGAGTAGGCAACAAATTTTCTCATCTCGGCAGTTGATGCGTCAAATTGCCTTCCTCAGACGGTTGTTCGCCCTGCAGTTACCCATTTCAAAGGACGTTTAGGTGCTTTTTACGTGAGTCCTCGAGGTGGCAAGCTTACTGCATCGTACCGAGAACCTAAGGAGTGGGTCCACACCTTTTTCCGCTTGTGCCTTTCAATTGAACGAAAGCCGCCGAACTAAGAGAAAACAGTCGACCCGAGAGGCTTGGTCGAAAACTTCGATCCTGCGTAGCAATCCATGAATCCATGACTGGAGCCACCTGAACTTATAGACGCTGACGTTTAAATGGATCGGGAGTGCAATAATGTAAGCGTTGTCATGTGAATTCAATAGGTTTAGCCCACGAAATGCTCAATCAACCCCTATATTTGAAATCATATCGAACAAAATCACAACAGCGAGATCAAGAGGAATATAGGCAAATCAGCCAGCTTTTAAATGAAGAAGTAGACAGCGTAACAATACATGCTTCTTTTTAAATTCCTTTAGGGCATACTGCGCTTTCTGCACAAGAAGCCACTGTGTGTCCTCATTCTCGGTCACCCTTGTACTGGAAAAACATTGTTGGCCAAAAAGTTGAGCGAGAAATGGAAGCTGCAACTTATTAATGGTAAAGCTACAAGTTGAAGTAATTTTTTCCAGCCACCGAACTTATTATTAACCACTTGGATGAAAATGATGAAGTCGGTAAGAATTTTGCAGAAGCTCTGGTCTCTGGAGAGGCTTTGACAGAGGAGACCGTGTTTTCTATGGTTCATCAGAAGCTGAAATCGCCAGAATGTGCCCATTACGGATACGTATTAGATGATCTACCGACTTACGGCAGCACTTACCTAAATACTGAAGAGCAACTGAATTATATTGAAACCCTCAAACTCAAGCCAGATGTCATAGTGAGCATTAAAGTAAGTTTTTTTTAAATGCTCGTCGCGTTGATGGTACGCAAAAGAAAATTTGCAGAAGCATATTAAAGACAACAAGGTGGCGATTGTGTTCAGCTACTTCGGAAGTATTTACACGGAACCATTGCTCGTGCTTAACCTTGTCAAACACCCGCCCATCTGCAAGTTTAGTCGCTACCACAGAGTCCGCAAACGTAGTTCTTTTACTCAGTGGGAAAAAGGACCACCGCACACAAACAGGACCAATTAGTGCGAGAGATATCATGGGCTATATTTAGGTTTAAGTATATATATATATATGGTTGCGTTTGGTCTAACTGCGTCACTTTGTGCTATCGGACTGGAAGCACCAGCTCTCCAGCCAAATTTGTTGCCAAACAATAATGTACTTTTGTGAGCTCAATCAGGCGGAGCCAATTTGTATTGTTACTCCATACGAATGGATTATTTCTGCTGCTCTTTACTAAATTGTTTTAGGCGGAGGTAAAATAAGGCGCTGAGCAAGTATCCAACGAACTGAATAATAATAATAGTAATAACATAACGCCGGATGACGCGTCATTATGCAGATAAGTGGCCGTGCTCATAAAATATTGCTTCTTGTCTCATTCTAATTTAGGTAACACGATTTGCGTCTTGCCTGAATTTGCTCTTCGTCATCTCTGGAAATGATGGCTGTCTGAGGTTTATGAAATGATGCTTTGATTACAGCGTGGCGCAGTACTTGTGTAAAAAAGGCGAAAAGTGTGAAAAGGATGCCTTGTTGTAGGCAGTCTAGATCGTTGTGGTTTTCGTTCGTACAATCTGGCCCTGTGGTTTGCCTTGCTTGTTTTACATCCAGTGGGGTGCCAGAAAAGAGGATTCTCTCTGCATAGCTCACCAAATGCACGCCCAATGTGTTTTAGCATAAATGGCGTCAGCCATGCCAACCTGTTTTCATTTGGTTACTTGTGGTTTAAGAACACTGAACAAGATCCGACAACTTAGATTGTAAGGTTTGTGTTCAATCTAATCGACTTAATGAATGGTGGCTTTTAAATCCGATCATTCGATACTCGTCGAGATTTTGCAGTCACCACGTTGCTTTTGTGTTCAGGCCAACTCACGGTTGTTTCCCCGACCTAAAGCTGCCACCTTGACGTGGTGGTCGGGCTTGAGTGCTGCAATGATCCCGCGGGCTACACTGGCTGGAACGTCGTTCCACAAGGTGCAACCATGCCAGGAAGGCCAAAGGGGAGCAGTCAGACCAAGAGCAGCGAGACCCCGTACTACGAGTAATCGTGCTACGAGGCGGTCTGGGGGTAAAGTCGTACTGTCCTCTGCGACAGGAGTGTGAAGGCAGAAAGGTGTTTCCCCCAGGCGACCAGCATGTCCGTATTTACGGAAGCAGCGATGCTGCCTTCCCCCAAGGAAGGACGGGTTAGAAAAGGTCGGCCCTAAAAACCGCACACTCCGATCGCCCAACGGTTGACCGTGACCGACGGCGCATTATCCACTACGGTCGAAATACTTTAAAACCAAAGAGTCCGGTGCTGCTCAAAAGGCCCCTGCTGTGCGCAGCCGCATCAGGAATGAGACAGTAATGCCTTATTCCCTGCGCCCTCGGGCCAGGCCGGCCCCCTACAGCCAAGTAGGTCAGACTATTGAGTCATCGGCTCCGAGCAGGGTCCCCAAAGAAAACCCTACATCTTCCCATTGCCTCGTGAGTTAGACTTTTGAGTCAAAGGCTCAAGGTGGGGTACCTCAACCAAACCCCCTTCTTCGGCCTGGGCAACCGGGAAGTATCATTTGCCCGCGCAGTTCTGTGTCCACCGATGTCCCTCCCCAACCCCTTCCCACCACACAAGCAAATGTCACTGGGTCACTTGACTGTCAGTTATCTGACCGAAAGGCCCTATGCCCCTTGCTGCCTATTAACAGTAAACAAAATAACACCCTTCTAAATCCACGAGATCCTTTCTATAGAGGAGCTTTTAACGTCCGTACTCTATGTCAAATTGGCAAACAGGCAGAGCTTGCTGAAACTTTATACTCCCTTAAAATTGATATATGCTGTGTCTCCGAAACACGCATACAAGACCCAAGCGTGGTTATGCATCTCAGAACGCCAAGGATGAACTCAGCTCTTTCACATTTCTCCCTCCGTGTGTCCGGTGACCCAGAAGCGATGACTCGTGGACTATATGGCGTGGGAGTTGCACTCAGCCCCAGAGCTGAACGCGCTTTGCTGGATTGGATCCCAGTGAACAGTCGGCTTTGCGCCGTCCGGTTATCCAGTTCAATCAAGCTCAATGCCTCTCGGCATAAAAAGCGGTGCCTGTTTGTAGTGTCGGCTTATGCCCCAACGGAGTGCAGTTCTGATGTTGAGAAGGATACCTTTTATCGAGAACTATCCGGGCTCATTCGGCAGGCAAAAAGCACTGATATTGTGATCCTTGCAGGCGATCTGAATGCTCAAGTGGGTCGTCTGAGCTCCTTGGAATCACATTTGGGCGGTCGATTTGGAGTCGATGCTCGCCGCACAGACAACGGAGATCGACTCCTTCAGTTGTGTGCTGACCATGAACTGTTTCTGGCAAGTACGAACTTTCAACATAAGCGTTCGCATCGCGTGACCTGGCGGCCACCAACTGCAAATCAACCGTGGACCCAGTTGGACCACGTGGCCATCAGCTACCGGTGGAGAGCCACAATTCAAGACTGCCGTTCCTTTTGGGGCACTCCACTTGATTCCGATCACGCCATGGTGCGTGCACGCCTGACAGTTCGCTTCCCTTCAGGCCCTCGCAAACTAGAAAGAAGCATGCCAATCCAGTATCTTCGAAGATCGACCATAGCTCAACAGTACCGATCTGAGCTAGCCCAACAACTCTCTACATGCACTGGCAGTGCGAGTGTAGATGAAGCATGGCAAAATGTGAAAGAAGCCATGTTAGCGGCGTTCAGTGCTGTCTGTCCAACCTCCCCGATTCGACCACAAAACCACTGGATATCGGCGAGGTCGCTATCCATGATTGATGCCCGGAAATCCATACCAGCAGGCAACGCGTACGACGGCGCACGCAAATCCCTTAAACGCCAAATAGTGAAGAGCCTAAGGAAAGACCGAGAGCTCTGGTGGAAATCGAAAGCTCGAGAGATGGAGAAGGCTTTTGCTACGGGAAACAGCCGTGCCCTATATCAACTGATACGATCGACTGGTCCCAGGAAAACAACGGTCAGCGAAACGATAAGTGAAAAAGACGGCTCATTAATTCACTCCCAAAAACGTCGACTGGAAAGATGGGCCGAACACTTCGAAGAGCAGTTCAGCTGGCCTCCTGCAACACAGCCTGTGGAGATAATGCATACGGGCCAGTGGAATGTAAACCTTGATCGTCCTTCGGAAGAAGAAATAAAGTACGAACTATCCGTACTAAAACGTGAGAAGGCACCAGGACCGGACGGTCTCTATCCAGCCCTCTTCAAAGAAGGCGGAGAATCCCTGGTGACCCATCTGACAAAGCTTGCTGGTGCTATATGGAACGAAGAGAAGGTGCCTGCAGAATGGGGCATGTCGACAGTTATCCCTATTTTCAAAAAGGGTACGCGGACGCTGTGCGAAAACCACCGTGGCATCAGCCTGTTAGCTGTGGCATCGAAGGTACTCTCTGGTCTTATCCTTCGAAGGTTAACTGAACACAGGGAGAGACAAATCCGTGAAAACCAAGCTGGGTTCCGTCCTGCAAGAGGATGCATCGATCATATCTTCACCCTCCGACAGATTCTTGAACAGCGACACTGCTTCCAGCAACCAACAATGGTTGTGTTTCTCGATCTGAAGGCTGCCTTTGACTCTGTAGACCGCCAGGCACTATGGCAGTGTCTGTGGAGCAAAGGTGTCCCCCTTAAATTCTTGACCCTTCTTAAGGCGCTGTACGCCAACTCCCGCGGCCGTGTGAAGGTCTACGGGAAGCTCTCTTCTGAGTTCACCACATCAAGTGGTGTCAGACAGGGCTGTCCTCTTTCACCTTTCCTCTTCAATTTCGTCATTGATACGATCATGGAAGACTCATTATCAGCCTCTACTGCCTGTGGGGTCGAAGCGCTCCCGGGGCGTCCGCTTACAGATATCGAGTATGCAGACGACATAGCTCTTCTTGGATCTGACGCCGTGGTAATGCAAAGAATATTAAATAATCTAACTAATTCCGCCTCACGGTTCGGCATGCGCTTCACACCTGCAAAGTGTAAAGTGCTAGTGCAAGACTGGGTGGGCCCGAACCCTAGCCTAGTGCTTGCGGGTGAACCGATTGAGGTAGTAGACAAATTTGTCTACCTGGGCAGCTGTATTAGTCCCGGTGGTCTCGCGAAAGATGA
The DNA here is from genome assembly GCA_003604175.2 of Clonorchis sinensis. Taxonomy (NCBI): domain Eukaryota; kingdom Metazoa; phylum Platyhelminthes; class Trematoda; order Opisthorchiida; family Opisthorchiidae; genus Clonorchis; species Clonorchis sinensis. The sequence continues at coordinate 98,167,002 of CM030370.1, read as the reverse complement.
TATTTCCATCCGAATTGGGAAGGCCCGAGCAGCTTTTGTGAACCTGCGTCACCTGTGGCGTAGGCGTGACATCAGCTTATCCGTCAAGGGTCGAGTTTATAATGCTGCTGTGCGCTCCGTATTACTATACGGATCAGAAACCTGGCCGCTGCGCGCCGAGGACGTCAAACGACTTTCAGTGTTTGACCACCGATGTCTCCGGAGCATTGCCCGAATCTGGTGGGAACACCGGATCAGCAATGCTGAAGTACGTCGAATGGTATTCGGGAGGAATAACTCACCCTCGATAGATGAACTGATCACACTGCATAGGTTGCGCTGGCTTGGCCACGTGCTGCGCATGCCAGTCGACCGACTTCCTCGAAGGGTTCTTTTCGCACAACCACGTGAAGGGTGGAAACGAGCCAGAGGCGGTCAAACAATGACTTGGCAGCGAAGTGTAAAAGCCACTACCAGCAAACTCAGCTGCGCTGGTCACTGCCGTCTTCCTGGATGGGGACCCCGAGACGGGCCACATCAATGGTTAGAGACATTGTCAGACATGGCCCAATCGCGCCCTCAATGGCGCTCATGCATCCAAGCTATTGCCTTCAATGCATAGCCCCCTTCCCAATTCCCCGACGTAACAGCCCATTGACAGTGGTGCATTTACGCAGCTCGCGCCTCCAATGCGCAGCTACCTACCTCACCTCCCCAAATCATCGGCGGACGAAACTGTGGCAGCTACAACCACTGTACGACAAGTACACGGTTTCTTACAGCTGATGATGATGATGATGATGACGGTTGTTTCAATAGATTCTGAGAGTCTCATTGTATTGCAGGCAGAACAGCCTTGGTTTTTATACGCTATACAATCAACTAAAAGAGAGTCGATTGTGGTAAAATTTCTTAGACTGTCTGTAATTTCTGCACTTCATAGTTTCCAATTTTTACATCAAACTTTCAGTTCTGTAAGGCTACTTTTGGATTTAATATTAAAACCAATTATAACGCACTATTAGCATTCTAACATCAGAAACCCCTTGTAATGATATGGTAAATTCTCAGTCGCATATCAAGGATTGTGCTTTGGGTAGAAGAACCCGCATACCGCAATACCGTGCAGATCGGGCACTGATTAGCCCAATTGACCCTTGGCCCTTGAAATCCAAAAACGTGCTGTGCAAATATTCTTCCAGTATCCGTTTTACATATCAGAATGTCCAATACCAACAGCACAAACAAGAAGTTCAGTCCCAGTACAGTCGTCTCTGTGCGCGGCATATCTGTGACTGCAACAATCGCATTAGATACGTCATTTGCACGTAGCTGTTTTCTTTTGATGACCGTTTCGAATTGTTACATAACGAACCATGGTTGTAACTTTTGTCATTTAGCACCAAAGCCTGCATGATTGGTCGTACCTGCTATTAGTCTTCTGTATCTGGTATGTGCGTCATCCCTGCTCCTGCCACCAGCCCCTCAACTGTTCAGAATAGTAGCAGCCGTCAAAGTAGAAAGTAAGCGCCTTATTCGATGTCCATAGTGTTGACATTCCTTCCAAGATAATTCACGTCCTTTTAAAGCATTGCTCCAGCGGTCCTATTCATTGTCAGTGCTTCTAGCATAGATACATTTCTGTAGACAGTGCTGCATTTGAGTTTCTATCCTCCGCAAAGAACGGAGCTTGTAGTGAAATGCGATTCGAGGACTATTCCCAAGCGTCACGGATATTATCAAGGAGCAGCTGATATACGAAACAGCTACAGAAGAAAGCAAGTTTGTCCCGTGCGCCAGGTACCAGCCCTGTAGTTGTTCCTTGTCACTTCAGGATGGCCGTGACTTTTGCGCCTACCGGCTGCACTTTATGACTAAATATGGGGTATTCGCCTGCCCACCCTTGCCTGCGAGCTACTCACTCCATTTAGTACTGGCTACCTCACCTCTCACCTTTGGGACTACCTAAATATCACGTACGTTTGTTTATAAGGTCCCCTATTATCCTCCTATATAACCGGCTCTCAAATCAGAGCCACTTTTACAAGCTTGTGCCTGTAGAGAGCTATCCCTGAATGTTGTTGTCTAACACAATGCGGTTAGGTTCCTTCTCAATGGGTTGTTTTCAAAAGGCTTTGAACTGGGACAACTTTGCACTTGTGTCTGATCTTCAGCTTCATAATCCATTTTTGGCCATCAAGCATCAGCATCTTCTTGAAGGAAAATACAACCTCCAAGATGAACTGACTTGTCCCTGCACATTTGTTACCCAAGCCCAACCTTACTTACCCATGCAGTGTGAAATTTGTGATCATAGGAAGAGTACTGGTCTATCGAAACTAGCTTCGTAGGTCCTCGCAGATAAATGGTGGTGCCTCAACCTTCATCTTGTCAGGTGCTCCCGGAGACTTTTGTGTAGGCCTGCTTCGCAGTTCTGTCAAAATACACCTTGGTTACGGACGGACAATGCGCATGACTTTGACTGACATAAAGAACCCCTCTGAAAATGCTGTCAAAAACACCACAATGCAAACACAGTGACATCGCTCAAGCGCGAAAAGTTTGATCCAGGATGATTATTAAACACCTATTTTAAAATAAAGCATCATCGTGAGGGACATGCCCTATTATCCATCTAAGATGTTTTTGGTGTAAGGCAGCACACTACTGTACGAGCCCGGTTTTGTTAGCGCGAGTTGACAATCCATATTGGTTACCATATTGAACCTTTGCCGCACTTATTGCAATAGCAACCTGTTTGTTAAGACAAGAAGTCAATATTTTATAGGATGGAAACAACACAAATAATGCGTAAAGAAAAGGTTACTTCCAGCGTTAAATGTCACTTCATGCTACTCTCGGTTCATTTATTCTGTCTGGACATCTGCAATAGTGATGACACAATAAAAGAACGAATAGCCACATCAGGAAACAGGCCATAAGTTTAAGAATTTCCGTGTGCGCTCACGTGCTAACAAAGCAAAATATGCACACATGTGATATTAAACATTTGTGATTAAACCGTCAGACACACAAAGAGAGAGAGACAGATGTCAAGATAGACAGTCAGACAGATATAGAGATAGACACTCAGACAGACGGACGGACGACACACAAAACAACCGACAGACATAGACAGGCAGATAGATAGATAGACAGACAGAAAGACAGATAGATAGATAGATAGATAGATAGATAGATAGATAGATAGATAGATAGATAGATAGATAGATAGATAGATAGATAGATAGATAGATAGATAGATAGATAGATAGATAGATAGATAGATAGATAGATAGATAGATAGATAGATAGATAGATAGATAGATAGATAGATAGATAGATAGATAGATAGATAGATAGATAGATAGATAGATAGATAGATAGATAGATAGATAGATAGATAGATAGATAGATAGATAGATAGATAGATAGATAGATAGATAGATAGATAGATAGATAGATAGATAGATAGATAGATAGATAGATAGATAGATAGATAGATAGATAGATAGATAGATAGATAGATAGATAGATAGATAGATAGATAGATAGATAGATAGATAGATAGATAGATAGATAGATAGATAGATAGATAGATAGATAGATAGATAGATAGATAGATAGATAGATAGATAGATAGATAGATAGATAGATAGATAGATAGATAGATAGATAGATAGATAGATAGATAGATAGATAGATAGATAGATAGATAGATAGATAGATAGATAGATAGATAGATAGATAGATAGATAGATAGATAGATAGATAGATAGATAGATAGATAGATAGATAGATAGATAGATAGATAGATAAAATACTTTTGGTGTTCTTGTGATGTTTTTCCACTGGGCCACGTTGTTCGCTGGTTATTGTTCACTGCATACAGCTGAGTGTGCATGCCGAACACAATGAAGTCTCCTTCCTTCGCAATCCTTTTAAACGTTCTCTTAAGAAGCGTCAAACTCTCGTGGTATGTTATGTTACGTTAACAATTCCACCACACCACTTTCAAATGTGAGTATTCTATTTATGCACACCGTCGTTAGCTATTTAAGTAGCACGCCTTTATCAAGTTTTACACGGCAGGCAGTTTTGGAAGCGATGGTTGCTCGTAAAATTAATTGGTGAAACAGAGAAAACTTCCGGGTATTCTTCGAACCTGAAAATCTCCATTATCCGTTTGCTATGGAGTTCTACCTCATCAGTGGTGAACCGAAATTCATCCAAGACATCCGACTATAATTAATCTACAGAGAAGTTACGTGAATTTGATCAGTAGCATTAGTTTGTCGGCATCATCCCAATCGATTACGAATGATGTTTGGCACAAGCCCCGTGTCCAGAGACCCAAAACATGTGCACCACAGATCAGCTAATGGAAGCTGGGTATTCCTCAGATGTTTCTTCAAATGGCTTCCCTGAAATTCTCGCTTTCCTTCAAGCTGGTGTCAAACCAATCACGAGACCGACTCATGTTGTTCTAAATAAAAAATATCATATGTGCTTTTTATTCAGAGATGACCAGCGACCAGCTAGCCCATCAAGTGGGAATACCTCGCCGTACACTAGAAAATTCTTCCGAGTCGGTTCAACGTATCCAGTTCACACGATGTTTGTCGGTTTGCTTGTTGTTGGATCACATCTACGGTGAATGAACAAACCAAATTTTCTTATTAACTGTGAAGGAGAACTTTTCAAATGCTTTCAATCAGCTGGACAAATAGTAGCATGTAGCAGGATCAAGCCACATGTAATGCATTTTTATTGATCGCTTAACTTGTAATTCGAAAAACTCATTTGTATGAGTGGTACTGTTTATTCTCTCTTTGGTTGCGCGTTCCAAACACTAGACTGCTGGTCAGATTGCCTAATAATATTTGATTGGCAGATATTTTGGGTGTAAAAACTGTTAACGGCAAACTGCTGTGCACCCAGTAGCTGCAAATATCCTTTTCAAAACACTGTGAGGCCTGTTCATCATTTTGCCGCGGTGCGTCTCCTCTGTAACGTTTGCGGGTTTTGTTTCGGCGACTGCTGAAAACGTACGACATCCTGATATTTCAAAATTCACATCTTTCATATGTGTTAATGAATTATGCACTGAGATCTCACTGGTTCGGAAGTCATTTACTAGCTTTTTTCATTTCTTCGTTCACACCAGCCTTGTCAGTTGAGCCAGCTTCAAGATACCCGTCAAGATCTTGGCTCCAACCGCAATGGATGGTGGTGGGGCTCGTCCTACATTATAAAGCTAAAAATAACCTCAAAATAAGCAACTGCTCGTTTCATCAACAAGTGAGATGGAAACACCAGTCTTGACACCGATGTCTAGCTGACCTCTGTCGTAGTTTGTGCCGAAAAGTTTCCCGTGGAGAAATCAGAGAGAGCGCCGAGGCAAACAAGATTAAATCCAGTAATTCCGAGCTGCCTACACCTTGGGTGCTGTCGGTGCTACTCGCCTTCCAGGAAGGGAACCACGTGATCCCCAGTGCGCCTGGTTGGAGACGCTGCAAGATATGGCTGCCAACCGATGTCAGTGGCGATCTTGTTGTCAGTTTCTATCCAGATTGCCTGAATGAGTGTTTGGAGGTGTAGGCACCTCGGAATGATTGTAGTAAGGCAGCAATAAGTCCACTCCCCGTCCATCTTTATGCTTTTTCTTCACAATAAGGCTTTCAAATAAATCATGGTTGTACGGCAGCGAAGCATCGGTGTTCAACACTGATGTCATGCTGTCGATGTTGATGATGATGATGAAACGAACCCATTTAGGCGGAGCAAAATTGCTAATGGGGTTTGATGCACCCACAAATCTGGAGGATTTTTTGGGTTCCCTTATGGATTGGAAGCACCCACTCAGCTGCGCACTGACGATGTCTCCTCGACTGAGGACGAAACGTTTGCAAGCCAGTTGCCAATCTCGGCGAACAGATCAACTACCATCTGATCAACCACCAGTAATCACACCCGAGTTACCTATATTTCTACAAATTGACTGCATCGCTCCTGCCATGAACCTAATTCCTGTTGAAGGCTAAGTCCTTAGGTTCTTTAAATAATATATTGTACAGCAGGTCTCAGGCGCCGCCTATGGCACTATCTGACAGAGAAGTTCTGACAGGTAGGCCAATCGAGCGACACAACCAGGATGGTTACTGAGTCGTTGTTTGAGTCACTGGGCAAACAAATCACATCGCTCAAGTGTGAACATGCCGGCCTGTCCAGACGTGAAAGTTCAGATGCTCCCAGCGTGCGCTGATGGAATAGTGGTAATACGCTCGTCTGGCACACCAGATGCCGGAGTTCAGACTGTAGCATCGCAACTGATATGCACTCTAATAAGAGTGAGAATCGAGTCCAGTGCTTTTCCTCTTTCGTATGGATTCACTAGAATAACTGCGCTAGGATAGGAGGACGAGTGTTCAAGAGAGAGTGATACATGGCCATTCCACAACTGAACAACATCCGCATGTTCACTACCCTCATTTGGAGGTGTTATCAATGTTTTTGTCTGCAAAATGGACATGGATAACTTACGACTTCAGAGGGACAATGTAGACCAAGCACAGATACCGTAAAGACTAAAAATCAGCTAACTACTTTCTACACGTTAGAATCACATTAGAATCCAGTAGTGTATTCTTAAGAGGGTCACACAAATTATGCGCAAATTTATCGGAAATGCTACTCGTGGTATCAGTAATGTTGATAATAATAGTAAATCTATCCCTATTTACTTGTTAATTACTTATTTAGCTGTAAGACTTATGGCACTTAGAGCAGCATGGGCTGCAGTGACAAGCTGCGGTGGCAAGACCGGACGATGGACTTTACAAAAAAAAACGATTGTTCAAAAGCGAGTGATGTAAACCTGAATAAGGTACCAACCTTAGACTGATTGGCCTTACTATGTGTTTCGCACATGTTGCCTTTGATGTATGGCCATTCCACAACCGAACAACGTTCGCATGTTCACTACCCTCATTCAGAGGTATTATCGATGTTTGTGTCTGCACGAGGACGTGGATAAATTACGACTTCAGAGGGACAATGTAGACCAAGCACCGATATAAAGACTGAAATTCGGTTAACTACTTTCGTACACATTAGAATCACATTAAAATCCAGTACTGCATTCTTAAGAGAGTCAAACAAATTATGCGCAAATCTCTCGGCAATAGTACTCCGGGTATTAGTAATGTTGATAATAATACTACATCTATCCGTATTTACTTGATGGTTAGTTATATTGCTGTAAGACTTATGGCGCTTCAGGTAGCATGAGCTGTGGTGGCAAGACTGGACGATGGACTTTATAAAAAATCCTGATGTTATCTTCAGGTCTTGCCTCCCAGGATAAGTTATATATTTCTTCCTTGTGGTTCGATGAAGACGCTGAAATGCAATTGTTCCCCTTGTTGCGTTCTTTTGAATGCGACCGTTCTGTTCCGTCATTGCGAACTTAATCATGGAAGCAATAGGCAGCTACTGGCAAAGTCAGACAGATATTAATTCCTGGCTCCGCGGGCATTTCTAAACCACGAAGATCATAAACTATTTGCTGCCTCCAGGAGCATCAGCTTCAAAGAGAGTAAGGCTTATTCTTCAGTAGCAAGGATCCGAACGAAAAATATTCAAAACAGGTCACAGTCTACGAGAAATACACTCATTTGCAAATCAATTTGGTTTTTGCGAGACCGGTTTTGCCCTTCTTGGGGCTCATCAGGTAGGCGCAGTCCCCGAGTTTTCGTGAACCTTATGTTCCATTTGAACCCAAATTGGACTGATTTCGATAAATACACTCATTTCGCTAATTTCGTGCAATTTGTTTTCAAGTAGAACATAAGGTTGACGGAAACTCGGGGACTGCGCCTACCTGATGAGCCCCAAGAAGGGCGAAACCGGTCGTGGGCTGTCGAAGAATTTTCAGCAACCTTATGAGTAGTGCATTACGTATATACATGTATCGCGATATCTCGAATATCGTACCAACTGAAATACGAGGCGGCCTATGTGCAGCACATTCAGTTGAAGAACATCATAAACGAGAGATTCAGTTGAGTGTCCCGTGGAAACCAAATTGATCCGCAAATGAGTGCATTTGTCGAGATCATAGTACTGTTACTTTGTATGACAGAAGGCTTCTTCCAGTGGACATTTCGATTCGATCTTTAGCTGTTATATGTTTGATGCAAATAGAAAGCCTTGAGAAACCGAAGGATTCCTGCTAAGAAGTTAACGATTGAGGAACACTGCGAACTGTTATTCATTTTTTTGACTGGAGTAAACATGGATAGGTTAATCCAAGCTTTTTGGCGTCAAGAAACTATGAATATGTTAATATTGACGTAGTATACATTGTATATTCTCTTTCTATCTACCTACGATTTCTCTGGAGCTGAGTGAAATGCAGCCGTGTGTCAGTCGGCGTGATGCAATCACTAAACCTGTCGTTTATTTCATCTTCCCATGCCACAGATTCCCGGCGAAGATTTGCGCAAACGCAGGGAAGGGATGAGGGTTGACCCACTGAGTGGTGAAAAATACGGTCTCCGCAGCTACGAACCTGAACCTGTGATACAGGAGGAGCCAAAAGAACTGGATGTAAAGATTTCCGCTGCGGAGGCAGCTGACCTCACAGAGACTACCGGAGGGCCTGAATTGGATGCTGACGACCCTGAGGCGATGGAAGAAGAGGGCGGAATGACGATGGAACTGGGTCATCCAGACTTTCCAAAAACAAGTAAACAGATCAACGAAAGGCTGTTTGTTCAAATTGAAGATTTACCGGAAACAATTGAAAAAGACACATCATACTACCGACAGAATGTGAAACATCACATTAAATCGTTCATTTCCCGGCAGAATCCACTAAACCTTATCGAACTAGACGGTAATCAAACACCCACAGAGCAGTTTTATGTGAGTTATGAAGGGTGGACTTGTAAACTGAAATGAAATGCCCAAAGTTAACTGTGCTAGACTATCCTTGTTTCTCAGATGCATTCGTATCTCTTAACATTTCTATTCTGGTTAAGCTCATTAGCATTGAGCATCCTAACTAAGAAACCAAAGATTTCTGGTGAAAATCAAACCGAGCCTTTTAAACTGCAGACCATGAGTACAGTAATAGCTAATGTCCATTTAGTCATCGGTGGCCGCGGAATCTGGATAACTCACAGTCAAATCACTTTTGCCTGGCCAGTCCTCCTGCTGTCGCACCAAGTTATTCCGGCGTATGATACTACACAAGCAATCTAGGCAAAACAGATTTCCGATTCTCCCGTTGAACGCCTCGCGTTTGGAAGCGCGCACTGACTCGTTTTTGTATGGCAGTAAGGTGCTTGTAACAGAATTTCTTCTCTAATGGCTGTGGTAGCACAGTGTTCGTTTCCTCAACTAATTCTAGAAAATCATTTAAAACCCCCTAACGAGTGCCTACCACGAATCAAAGTCCTGAGTAAACCCTCTCCTGAGGAATTTTTGGGTGGTTTTTTGAAGATTTCGTTTAAAACGTATCTACACCTAATGACCTTCGTACATGTGACTGTCATGAAACCTACGGCCAAGTCATGTGATGGTGCCTTTTTATTCAGGTTTTCAACTGACGTTACTGTATGAATTCCTTTCAGTATTATTCACTTACGCATTACATCTTACCTACCAGCATGCCGGATCTACGGAGATTCACAGTGGAAACTTTTGTTTTCACAACCTTCAAGTGGCGTAAGATGTTCCAGGCAGGCAAGCTGCCCTCAGCTAACTCTTCTTGCCGACACTCCAGTTTTATTCTTCAACCAGGCAGCTAAAACTCCATCCGTCGAACTGCCGGACCAACGTCATCATCATCATCATCATCATCATCATCATCATCATCATCATCATCATCATCATCATCGTCATCATCGTCATCAGAGACAGCCACATCAGTACTGACACTGATGCTTTACTGCCTACAAACACTGAGTTCAATTATATCTAAATTTCCAAAGTGAAAAGAAGGGGAAGGTGTGGGTGATGGAGGTACTTGGTGCCAGCCTGACATAACTCATCTGTAGCGTCTACAAACCCAAGTGCTCCGTCACACAATCTGAAAGAAATGACAATACAGAAGCCACTGACGACGACTAAGCGCCATTCCTTGCAATGTTTTCGAATGAGCGCGGGGGTCCCGGGAACGCCATCCTGGAAGGGTTATCGTCACCATCATCGACAGCATAATTCCAGTGTTAAGAATTGACGCTTCGCTGCCTGGAAAGCTCACCTCACAAACGACACATGAACTCTTTGTAAGCGCTTTCCTGAGTTGCGCTACTCTGAAAGAGGCACGGAAAACAACACCCGTCTCGGCAGACTATGTTTCGGCATGCGTAGCACATGGTCAGGCCACCGTAGTTGATCGTTTTGGATGTTTCCCGTGAGTGAAATACCTGCTACCCAACCAATTGTCCGTTTTCTAATTATGGATTCCATGACGTCATCCGACACCAGCAAATCTTTTGGGACATCGGCAATCCAAAATCCTAAAATATCACACATCCTTCTGTCGTCAAAGGCCATGTCTCGCAACCATTCAACAATAGGCCCATTGGTGTTGTCTGGTACACGCGACCATTGAGTCTCAGCGACTGGGAAGAAAATGTTACTTAGGCACATTGGTAAACGACCATCCTTGACAAGAAAACTTCTGCAATTACTTGAGACCTCCGAAATGTTGGTGTTAACAAACCGGGGCTTTTTTCCTTTATATGTTCATTTATTGATTAAAGTGAACGGTAAACGTTACGGCTGTCATGTTTGCAGCAGTGACCACCATAAAAAGGTTATTGATTGAGCAAAAACTTTCGCTGCAATATTTTACCAGTATTTAATTAACTAGTCGTTGGACGCTTCAAGAAGTTAAACTACCAATGAATTAAACTTGTTTTTGTCCATATTTTAGAATCTGATGGCAAGATTACAAGCAATGAATTTGTATCCGTCAGTAGCTCCGGTACGTTTTTTCTCCGCAGCCACAGAAGAGGAAGAAGTACCTGAGGACATGGAAACAGATGAACTCTTCAAAACCCTTGCTACTCGTAAGATGCCTGGGCCAAGGTGTAGATGGAAACGAACAGCTTGGCAGCGATTTTGTCCGGTAGCACTTTACAAGGGTTACTTGGCCCAGGGAAAGCCTGAATTCACCGTAGGGTAGGTGTCCGCGTCGATTTCCACGAAGGGTATTTCATTTTTTTGAAAGTTGCTTTTGATCATTGAGATTTGAGTTTGTCCATCCACTGCTTACCTAATATGTATCAGCAAGTTTTTTGTACACGGTAAATTCCGGAGTTTAGGGATATGAGAGAAGGAAACGTACCTGAGTGAACTCAGTTGGAATGATTCTTGCAGAAAGATGAAATCTACAGAAGCCACCAAAATTTCTCTGTCAGGCGAGAAATTCCATCCAAGCAAGTCCCCGTCCATACAGTCAGAAATAAATTTGGAAAGTCTTGTGCTGTCAGTTTGTCAGATCTGTGTCCAGAGGTGCTTCGTGTATTTTGTCGATTTTACATAACGTTTTCGGTTTGGGTCGAGTTATTATAGCGCCTAAATGATTTATTTGCCGGTGTCCAGCATCGGCATCCTAAAACACCAGGGCGGAATGCAACTGTGCATTTCCTATCCTAGTTTCCAAATGAACTTGTATCGTCTCATGAAAAACACTGACTGCCATGTTCACCGACGATATTGTGGCTAGCGTGGCCCTAATCAGAAGATCACTTATCTCATTTTTTCCACTCCGTAGTTTTACGAAGAAATACCACGAACAACTGATGGTCTAACTACCAGACATTTTGTGGATCCTTGCTTCTCCCTACTGTGCCATACAAAGTTTTATTACCTTCCACTCATAACCACTAGTATATTTCTTTCGTTGTTTGTTGTCACGCGCCGTTGTCTAACAGCCAAGGCGAACAACAGGACTACTAAATAAAGAAGTTCGTGAAAAAAAAACAGATCTAGTGAGAAGAATATTGACTCTTCTGCCTGCCATTTTGTTTTCGGTTGGTTTCTATGCTCGATTCCCACCGAGAGATAGTTACTGTCGGAGTATCAGGAGTCGATCCGGGGTTGAAATTCTGAAGGATCGTGTCTTTAATGAGGTCGTTCTTTGACCATTCTCTCAGTTGAGTGGCTAAAATCATCTTTGTCGCTAACTAGCAAATTTGAATTATTTTCTGAGGACAATTATGGGACTGGAATCTGAAAAGTAATGTGCCTGCATAAAGAATGGATCCAGATGATGGTGTCCCGTTTACTAATGGACAGTTGTAAAAAAAGCGTTGTTTTATCTAATAATCCACTGAAGCATGAAAGTTGCCCTGGTGTTTTCAGTCTGGCAATACTGTTCACATGGGAACAAACTTGATTGCAGCGATTATCCATAGTGTATGGTCATTCCATAACTTGGTGTCTGGCTGGGCGTCCTCCAGAGTGCAGTGTATTCATCAGGCCAAATTTTTTCTATCCCGAACAACATGAATCCCCCTTTTTAATGGGCAGCACATTCGACAGGATTTTATTCTAATGATCGTTTACTATGCTTTGAGGGCCCATCGGATTTACTGGCTTCACCATGTGTTTCAATAATTTCGTGGTTCTTGTCCAGTTTCGTTATTTTAATTCAGATTAACTCTTATTTTCTCTCTGGTCCAATAGATTTCTGGGCGGAATTTACTGTATGTCCTCGGCAGAGCATCTTGCGTCGTTTATGCTTAATCCAAGACCGTATCTACTGCCTCCACAACCTCGGCCACCGTTTCGTTTGATGGTGGTTGGCTCGACTGCTTCAGGTAGAAGTTCTGTCATTCGGATGTTAGCTGAATCATACGGCGCTCGTGTGCTTGATATAAATGAAACGCTTCAGATGGAGCACGACAAAGTGATGGCTAAACGGCTGGCCGAAGTGGCGGCCGAAACCGAGGCCGCAGTAATCAAAGAACTCAAGGAGAGACGTGAGCAAGAAATGCTGCAACTCAAGACAAGTAAGATTCTCTTAACTTGATAACGTGAAGGATTTATCATGTACCGGGTTTCGGTCCTCACTTTAGTTTGTGTTAAGCCAAATCGCTTGGTGGTAGGGTTTTCATACACAAAAAACTTATTACTGAACTTGTAGGACGTGTACTTCCGATTCATCACCCGAATGACAAATTCTTTCAAGCTCGTAGAAGGGTTTTCTGCACTAGAAGCAGTGACTGTTACAGTTTGAATCTATACAAACACAAGTTTACGTAATGCACAATATCCTTTGAACTCCTCTAGAAAAAATGCTCGAGGATGCCACCGATGGTGTGATGGACACTGTAGCCTTGGAACTCGAACGAGAAGCTGTGGACATGGCTGCGGAAACAGCTGATGAAAATGAAGAAGATGGTGAAACCCGTAAGTGTTCTTATTTCTTACCTTAGTAGAAACATGGTCGCAATCAGCCATGGCTTATTACCTGTACTGAATTTCCTTTCAGTCGAGGTTCCAGAGGAGGAACTCAGTGAGTTATTCCAACAACCTGTTTTGTAATTTGGCGCACCTTGTTTGGTTGAATCACGCAGAATGCATAGAATTTACCTCGTTAAAACCTAAAGAGTCCCTTATCACATTCGTCGGCATGTTCTCCACCCACTAACTCAAGAAAATGTTGCATCCGTCAGATTGTAGTTTGCGGCATTCTCTCTAACGAAGTTAATTTGCTAGCTACTTCATTTTAGCAGCAAAAACGCGTAGATGTTGGCTAGTGCTCTTAACTGAGTCTAAGTCAGTTGTGTGTGTTTTCTTTAGAAATTTCATCCGTCACAATAAGCAGATGAGGTAACAGGAGAGAAATTTCCTAAATAACATCACAATAGGCCGGTGCCCGTTTTGTTTGTGTATTTTTCAGTCACGGCGCATCCTCTAACTCCACTCTCAAGGCCCGTCAAATCTCTCTACATACCCGAACGTATGTTGCTGGTTTACTTACTTTCGTTACTCGTTTGTTGGTTTCAATTCCAGAATTTTTTGGAGCATTATATAGTGTGCCTGTTTCGAACTAAAATTCAAGCCAGATGAGGTGAATACAGGTGGAAATACTATCTCACAGGGGCATCGGCATTTTACGTTGTTTAGAAGACAAGATGACCACCAAAGGAATGATGCAGTGGTCTTTCTCTGTAAGAGAACTCAAAAGACTTTCTCTCCCCCCCCTCCCGATTAAACACTGCTAGTGCTTCAGAATTCCTCAACAATGGGGACTCTGTTCACTCACGACAAACGCGCAACGAAAGTGGTCTATGGAGGAGATTTTCAACCTCGTTGTTCTGCTTTTTCTGGTAGACCGGCAAAACAGCAAACCTTTGCAGATCCTCGTTGTTGTTTTCAAAAACTAATCTTATTCTCCTTGTTCTATGAATTACTTATTAATTATATCATCCAGGTTGGTGTAAGCAGTGGGGCTAGTAGACCAACACGTTCACAACCGAAGACTTGCTCTAACAGCCCTGAGTGTCAGCACAGACAGACAGGTAAAGGTGTCCTGTTCCGCATTCATATGATGAAGAAACAGATGCAAGACTGACTACCGGGCTTGTTTAGGACCTAGAATGGGTACACTTCCTTAAAAATATCAACAAACGTGAAATATGAACTGTAAACATTCTAACCGACCTGCAACCTGTGTCATGGAGTAAGTCTTGGGAGCATCCGGAATTCTCTGGGAAATTTACACCATCAGTCCCAAAGTGACTGTTTTTTTTTGCTTCCAATGACAAACCAAATAGCTGCATGCCATTGCTTATCGGTATGAGTCAATGTGCTGTTGCACTGTGATGTGTGAACAATGCTGCCGTCACGCAATATTGAGTGAAGTGAAATCTCATACTATACCAAAAACAATTTAATAAGGTGGACCAAGGCAAAAACTGGAAATTCCGATCGTCATCATCATTATCATCATTGGCAGCAAAGTCACAAAGCCACGGTGCTTCGATGCCATAATGTCAACTTGTGGTTAAAACCTTACGATGAAAAGCAGAAAGGAAATGGGACAGGGAGGAGACCCAGGGCTAGCCTACCCCAAACATCCGAGGTATCTACACCTCCGACAATCAGTCGGACAATCAGGGCAGAAACTGACAGCACGAACGCCGCTGATATCGGGGGGATTTAGACAAAACTTAGACAAAAATGTATCGGAATATCAAATAAGAGCCAATACAATAACCCGTTCTATCCTGAAAGGTGTGTAAGGTTAAATTCCACAAAACTGTCCAAAGAACCCCGCATACGTAGGATTTATTTCAGATTTTCTAAGCAAAGAATGCAAATACAGGAGAGGACGAGCCTCTTTGCAATGAAATTACTTTGTTTTAATGTTGGTTCTTTATGAAGGAAATCAGTACCTGAGCTTACGGTATATGATTTCCTAGGTGTTTCGTTTCGACTTGTTTCGAATTGCAGATCTCCTACAGCCAATCGATGGGAACCATCACGAAGTTAAGGTTCGTGTAAGAGATGCCGTGAATAAAGCGAAGAAGATTCCGGTAGAACTGGATGTGGATTTGTATTTGAATGAGGCTCGCAATGAGATTGAGGAGGCTGAAAAGAAGTTGCAGGAAGAAAATCCAACTGGACCTTTGTGAGTGTAACAGGATGTGAAAAGTCCTGGGATTTCAGTTTTTCTAGAATTCAGCCGTTCACTAGAAACGTTGGCGGATAAAAGGGCTGTTTCTAAGAATGCTTTCGAGGTTTACCCCATACATTTATTAATACATGAAACTAGTATCTATTTCGTCTTCTATGGATAAGAACTATGAAACTGTTTCATTAGTTTGTGGCCAAATTTCCTGGTTATCTTTTTATGGCGGTTTGTTTGTGAAGCCAGGAACTTGACTTGAGTCGGACTTGACTCACAAGTTGTGCATGGGATGACATTTTTCCTATAGCAGAAAAGACCACATGTTTATAGAATCATTAGCACAAGCCATTATTTATGTCATCTTGTATCATATATATGGAGTCAGGAGGTTCAGAACTATAGGTCTGATAACCAACAGACAAGATAGTACTGGAAGCTGAAAGTGTTATTTAGTTCAGCTTGATTTCAGTTTCAAGATGAACCCCTTGAACTATAATGAGATATGAGTAGTTTTTTTCCAGAGTTTTGCACATAAACAACATCTACACCAATAGTCATCCTAGCTGAGATCACAAGAAGTGATGAGTGGCACCGTGTACACTCTGGCTGGAGTTTATTGGCCACTTGTAGCCTAATAGTTGTGGAGTCAAACACTCAAGTGGAGCTCACATTTCGAATCACCCGAGTGATCTGCAAGGTTCAATTTGTTTTGATTTTTTCAAGAAGTGGTCAAAAAGACTGGAAAGATAAAAGATAGGCTAAACGAATCCCTTTTTGTCCAATGATCAAGTCTCTTCGCGAGTGAGCTTGAAGATACTTATAGGTTGTTTAGCCCGAAGAACCTTGGTGATCGCTTTGGAATACTTTTATTGAAAGTGTGGATAACTTTTTGACTGAAGCTTATGTATTTTTGTCTTGTAACGGTCACCGGATAAGCTTTCGGAGCACAGATGTTTTCACCTCTATGCCGTTTCTGTCCTAACATACTTTATCGCCCTTACTTTTGTGGATGTGAAATCTGATATTTGTCCAGACCAGAAGCTTAGGGAGACGGAAAAGACGTCATTGTTTCACGATCCGCGAGGCGTGTGAGACGTGCGAGACATGTGACGATATGTCTCCCCATTTCTAGATGTCTGCTGTACTCCCATCTTTCGTTGCCCGCTGCTGATTCGCCATGTTTTAAGCTGAGTAGGCTTTGGCATCCACTTTGAGAAAGCATCAGCTGTCCTTGGTGTGTATACTGAGACACAATCCAAACAGGCAGAAAGGAAGGATTTTCAGACTCAAGGGGCCTTATTTTCACTTTGAACTGAATCTTTTGTCTCCTAAAACCAGCATCAAAAGTAACTCATTAGTGGCGATGACGACGATGATAAAAATTCACGTCTTACACCCGAAGTTCCACAATTAATATGTGTCCTGCTGAGAACAGCTGTTCTGAACGTCTTTCTAACCTGCCTGGTGAGTGAATTAGCAATAAAAAATGGCTGATTAGGATCTATCCCGATGCTGAGACACTGACTACCTCATCATCACCATAATCAGCTGTAACAACCGTGTACTTGTCGTACAAAGTCGATAGCGGAATGGGATATTTGAAAAGTTAACGCATAACGGTATGCTTTCCGCCTCATCATGATCGTCTGATTTCTTTTATTGAATCCGTCAAACTGGCCGAATTGGGGTCCTGATAGTCACCATTGTGAGGTACGCTAACACAGCCAGCATGCGCAGGAGGAATGGTAAAGATCAACGATCTTAATGCTAGTGAAAATCATATAACGAACATAGTAACTTGACTGCCCAACTGTCCTCATTAGACTTGAGAAAAAAGCGAAGCGACCAGTATGATTCTTGGGGCTAGAGGACCTGACAACATCAGGTTCACTTTCGATAAGATGTGATGGTTCGGCGGTCCAACCGCCCGGTAAAATCTTCTGATGTTCTAACCTAGATGAGCGAGACACGAATTTGACTTCAAACGGTCCCTATCATCTGCTGACGGAATTCTATTCAAATCTACTCAAAAGAAGTTGCCTTATGGTGACGATAATGGATATATTTGCTCACTGGTGGGTGATGAATATGAAGCTGGCGTGCTGTATACCATCATCGCAGTGTGAGGTCAGCATTAGATCATAGCAGAGATGATCAGGGGGACTGAAGAGCGTGAAAGCCGTTAGGAACGTGGTTGTGCCACGCACAGCATGTGCGTCAGCATTGATGTTCTCACTGGGAACACCAATATGTTTTCTCAACAAATCCTTATCCTCCATTCCTTTTCGCGAACAATTACGCATGAGTCTACGGGTATACAAATATCAGCAGCCAAAGTTCTGCGCTATTTTTGTTTCACTTGTCTTGGCACTCATTCATCAGCGGCTCAAATATTATTTCACCTCACCGGATCTTAGCGTGCAATGCTAACTGTTAACAGATTCAATGCAAAAATAGGCAGGACATCACATGAAGCAGGTCAAAGCCCAGCTCATTGTTTCTTGGATGATCAAAGCAGGTGAATTATAGTCCAGTTCAGAGAAACGGCAGATTTCCTAGAGCCTCAAAAATTGTTCCTCTAGAATCAACTTACATACCTTCATTCACATTGCTCTAACCAGTCACATTTCTGGAACTTTATGGTTGTGCGGCAGTGAAGCATCAATGTCAACACTGATGTTGCTGTCTTTGATGATGATTATGATTGTAGAGCGAAAAATAGCTTGTCTCTTACTCATTCTTTTTATTACAGTCATGGGAACTGGATACTGGACGGAATGCCTCTACGAGCGGCTGTTTGGGAAAACTTCATTCAAAAAGCTCCTGAATTGGTTCCTGATGTAGTCGTTTGTCTAATGGACAGAAGTAAGGACTCGGAGTTTATTCTGCGCCGATGGTACAAATATGAACGCGAAGGACTGAAAGGTATGATTTGGATGCTGCTTCTGCGTATTATTTGTGATTTCTACATCACACATTTCGTACACCACATTTTATACAAATGTTTATATGATTTCGCTGGTTAAGAAGCACGTCGTCCTATCATACAAGTGTTTGGGTTTTACTCTTCATGTATAATGGCTTGGCATCCGTTTCCAGACTTGCCGGTCATAACAAACTAGATTGATATTCGACCGTACAAGTGTGATGATCCCGCATACGCTGAGCGTCGTGCACAACCTCCTAAATGCCATTTAGTGGGCATAATCTTGAAGGAACAGGACTTAGAATGGGGCCAGATGGGGCACTTCCAAAGCTATCAGAATCTTCCACCAATGGTCCACAGTGACAGCTGATAAACGGCAACCAAACATTTGGAACCGCCACTATTTGTGCAGGATGTTCAGTCTCACCCATAACGCACACCCGGGCACATACCTACATAATCTTTCCTGTAATACCCATATATATATACATATATATATACATATATATTCGTATACACTATTCAAACATTGGGTCTTGTGCTTAAGAACCACTGACACGATCATCTGACAAAGCTGACCGGATATGGTAAGGTGACCTTTGGTTTCGGATACAACAGCAACTATTGTATTCTGCATGGATGAGTGTGGCGTTGTGTTGGTATGATTTTGGAAATTCATCTAACCAAGTAAGCGTGAAAACAGAGCCTATTCCGACAATGAATGGGGTCGGGCAATCACCGTGATCATATAGGTAAGACGAGTATGTATCGCTTTTGCGTAAATTCAGTTGCTTCCTGAAAACATCATGCTGTTTCTGTGAGGCTTAGTCTGTGACGCGTAATGACCACATGCGACCTGATGGTGATAGTTACCGACCGCAAGTTACCGCACCTCTATTTCTGAGGATCGGGCAGTCAGTTCGAATCCAAACCCCTCATCTCGACCGCTGCTGTCCAGGCCTGCATAACTTGGCAGTACCTTAGTTCGTTTGCTGTATAAACCGGAGCTTAGATAAGATTCCACTCAGTTTGTATGTGACGAAACTCTCCCTCAGGATATTATTTGTCGCATCCCGGATCTTACTGTAGGGTGTAGTTCCAATTGTTTTACTACACGAGCAGTGAACAAAGATTCTTCCATTCTGCAAAGGAAAAATCTTTGGAATTCGCCTACCCCATGACCAACTTGATATTATGTTATGCGGCTGTGCAGCCGACACGTTGGGGGTAAAAGCTATTTCCTACTGTTTCTTTGCACTTGGAGAACGTGCAAAATCTAATCTGTTCAGGATCTGATTGATTTTGTTTTGATTGTTACTGACAGCAGATACATTGTTAGTCTAATGTTGAGTCCCCCAGGGCATTTTAGGGGAGCGCTATCGATTCTAGTCCTGAATTTACTAAAGAGTAATGCATGGCCGTCGAAGTGTCAGGCGCCAACTGTGTTTTCAGAGCGCAGCGAAGCATGAGATATTCCAGTGATTCACTTGGGATGACTGATTGGTTGAGGTAGTAGTGAATGAAACCAGATAAAACACAGTTGAAAATATTTTAAAGGCCACACTGAAATATACTGTCAGACGGACTCGGAAACTCTCAATATACACTTTGTCATACCGTGCCAAGTGGAATTGTGCATTTCTAGACGTACCTACCGCTGGTCTCATTGGAAAGTGAATTTTAGAGATATCTGATAGGACTGGATTGGTTTAACGCATTCGGGAGTCGTTTTGAAATAGCACTTTTAGTCTTGGTAAGTTTTGCACAGAAGATCACACACAAGACTCTTGTGTGTTCCTAACCTTCAAACCTTTTTATGTCATGAATTTAGTTGTCCATTTCCCCTTAGTTGGCAGTTTATATTATTATTAACCCTCTGTATCTGGTCTGACTATAAAGACAACATCGTGAATATGTATGGTTTTCTGAACACAAAAAGTTACCTCGCTCACGATGATGCGTTGTCTAAAGGGGCGCGGTATTAGTTGCTAGATTTCATCAAGGTGGATTCACGTGCTGAGTGTTGGCAACAACCGCCCAGTTTAATCCAACTATAGCCTCTCACAGCTAAACAACCCGCTGTCCATCAAAAAGTACCACAAATTTTAGTCTACTTTTCACATCCCACGATTACTGGTCGCCCTTCCCTCAAACTTCTGAATTTCTGCAACCAGCTGAGTATGTCCATGGGTTTTGGACCATTTTCCGAAAACATTATGTGGTTAGATATTTAAAGCTTCAAGATGAGCGTGCGAGAAATTGTGGATACCACATATGGATATCAACCTCTGTGTCTCCTGCTGCCACCTGACGATTTTTTTAGATAGGCTTTGGTTTTGTTCACTTTGTCCCACATGTTTGTCCAAAAAAGCTAGATTGAGAGAACATGCTAGAGAAACTGATATTTCTCAAACACCGTACCAGCTTTGAAGGCCGTAACAAAAGGGAATTCCACCAATGGTTTCCATCCACGGTCTTAGTTTCGTATAGCTGGACTGCGTCAGAAGGGTGATCGAAAAGGATTACCATTCAACAGATGTATTCCCCTATGATCGCAGCTGATCACAAAACCCATTACTTGAAAATTATAAGGCCACCGATTACCCTTTAACATGACTTTCAGCAATTTGGTTAGGAGTTCCTACTGTAAACTGGACTTAGCACCAAAAAGGAGGGAACATAATAATGGTAGTGGTTGGAGATTTTGTAATTTTGACTTGATTGGAATTTTTCATGCCAGTGAGGCCAGTCTAAGTTGAAAAGCCGAGAACTACTCTACGGCTGTTTCCTCCTTATTGGGGATCATCAGCAATGCGAATCTCACGAAACTCAGAGGGTTTCAAACCGGCAACCTTCAGGCCAGTGTTTGAACAACTGTACGGTGCTTCTCGGTTTTTCAGAATGGACTGGCTTCACTGACAGGAGGAAATCTCACTCAGCTGAAAATTACAAAATCTCCTCACACCATCAAAAGAATAGTTTCACAAGATGAGTGGAACTTTTGGGTAAAATTCATCACTCGAGGAATCACTCAATACGTGACCAAGTGATACAGTTTGTGTGGGTGAAGAGTGTGTAGCCCTATATCCTGTCAAGTGACAGCTCATCACACTGATGTCCGGCCGCTTGTAGCAGAACAGCTGAGTTTTCAACCGTTGGACAGGAGGTCACGAGTTGGGATTTCGTGAGTTGCACACTACTGATGATTCAAAACAGGGTTGAAGCAGCTGTGCAGGGATTCTCGGGTTTTTAGCATGGCCTGGCTTCACTGAAAATATGAAATCTAAAAATTACCAAATATATTCACACAACCATGAGTACCTGCTATATTTAATAATTGCGTTTCCTTTGGAAACATTCTTAACAGCTGGCGCTCACTATGGTTACACACTTCAAATGGCAACATTTCATGTTATAACATTGATTCTGTCTTTCTGCCATGATATAAGCTGAAGTGAATTTATGGTGTTACATGGTTTACTCCGACTGTAAAGACTTACATAACTGAAACTCAGTTTCCTTTATAAAAATAGATGGCGATATCTCGAATATCGTACCAACTGAAACATGAAGCGGCCTGTGTGCAATACATTCAGTTGAACAACGTCATAAACGAGAGACTCACTTGAGTGTCCCGTGAAAACCAAATTGGTTTGCAAATGAGTGTATTTATCAATATCAATCCAATTTGGGTTCAAGTAGAACATAAGGTTGACGGAAACTCGGGGACCTGATGAGCCCCAAGAAGGGCGAAACCGGTCGTGGGTTGTCGAAGGGTTTTCAGCAACCTTGTGAGTAGTTTCCTTTATGAAGCTCACTTTTGTTCACCAGTATGGGTTAAACAGCGGTGAACTGTTCAGTCTGAACACCATTTCTCCCTGGCGTCTGAGCAGTGATTCTTTCCAAATAGGATAAAATATTCACTGTGGAATCTTTGGCGGACCATTATTTCGAGTAGGGTCACTGCACGACACATACGAACAAAATATTCACTATCAGAGTTGCTGTGTTCTTTAACTGTGACCGCATTCTCTTTCTCTCAGCCAGAAGCACAGCTTTTTCACAGGAGTCTACGGACAAAGAAGTTTCCGAAGAAATTGAGACGATTCCCGGTGGAACTACCGCTGATGCAGATGAGATCAATAAACTCCAACCGGATCCACTTCCTCCTCCTGGTCATCAGAGGGAAGGGGCTATTGAAAAACTGAAGGAGGATGCTGATCAATGGAAGAAAAGTCAGATATTATTGAGGAGACATGTGAGCGAATACGGGATTCCAGTGGACGTTTTTGACGTCGATATTGCTGATAAATCATTTGACCAGTTGAGGGACGAAGTTCTCGTTCACTTAAAAAGTATGTTACTGATCTTCCAGATTCAAACAAGTAATAGCGACTTTACGTTCTAACATTTCATAACACAATTGAGACGGGCCGCATATGCTCTTTGTATAGGCTAAGTGGCCCGTAAAGTAAACATGGATTAAAGCATGGCAGCATACAAACGTGATTATTTACCACGTTTAACTGAAGGTATTTTCGACGGAGTTCGGCAAATGAGCATCAGAAGCATCGATGTATGAGCGAATTTAATTCAGCTATATCCCGTGTGCAGCGGTAGTTTGGTCATAGTACCAAGAACTACAGGTTACCCAGGGTATCTTAGCCAAATCCCAGCCCCTTGTAAACAGCGTTTCCCTTTCAGGTATAAACTTCTTTTACAAATCCTCACACTATAGATGTGACATGTGAGATAGTCGCCGAACAACAAACCACCACCAATCAGCAGAAAGAATGACCACAGCGCAACACAAATCACAAGTGAGCTAATCAGAACAAGGAAAGGATGAACAAAAGGACGGACCAGTCAAGTGCACTGAACCACAACGAACCACAGCGTACCACAGATTGTGAACTAGTCAGTCGGAAAACGGGTAGGATGAATTTCAAACAGTTGGTTACCGTGCAGGCACAATCGTCATTACGACTGTGCATAATTTAAAAACAAGACGAAGGAACATACCTACCTAACCACACAGTAACGATGTCTCTTCGAAGGGCGACGAAACGTTTGCAAGCAAATTTCCGACCTCAGTTGAACACAGCAACCACCGACTGGCCAGCGGCCACTGGATGCACCCAATCTAACCATATTCCACCTTATTACAGAAATCTGGTATTTACTGGATCCTGCTAACTTTTTAGATGCCTAAATGCTAGCAGTGTTGCCCAATATGGGATTCTCAGGTGAGCTGTTTGCAGTCCGTTTGCCTAGCCTGAAGAACGAACAAGTAAACACACTTGATTACCTCGCAGTTGAACGGATTGCATTCAATTCATTCTAGTGCTACTTTTCCGCGTACTTGTTGCCTGCTAATGAAAACGAACAGGGACGAATTTTCATGCACACGAGTATAAAATCGATAGTCAGTGAGTATTATCAACCTTGGCACATGGTTTAAACGGCTTTAGTATTGAAATACTCTCTGAACGCAAGGTTGAGATCGAATTTGTCCCGATGTTGAATGAAGATGCTAATAATCGGCGACTTTATTGGTTCAGTTGGTGCAGATAGAATGCGGTGAACGTACACTCATAAAGGTTTTGATTAGGTTACACGCCTCCATGTGAGTCAGGGGGAGATCAAATGGGCCTTCCAAAGCGATCTAACAGATTTTTCACTCAGTAACTTTTGCCGTGGAAAGTAGGGTAGCGAGCGGTTTTCCCTGAATTACTCGGTCTGTGTGGAATAATTCGGACCGTCCCCGTCGTTTTGGACTTCCACTAGTCAGGCGAGAGAGGGGCTTACCTACTACAGAAAGACAATGGTTCTACCCATTACGGAGAATTCAAAAGCAGATGAATGGATACTATAAGCTAATGGTTTCAATTTGTTATCAGACCTACTTTGTGACCTATCTTCTTTTCAATGCTCTATGCTATTCATGTGAAATAACTGTCAGCCGTGTGAGGGACATCCTCGTACCGGGTAACAGACCTACAATCACAGATTTCTTCAAACGACGCGGGGGCGAAATTAAATCGATATCAAAGTGAAAATCACTTCAGTGGTCCATCGGTGCCATATGCCCAACAAATTTTTTAGATTGAATTTTCTGCTGAACATCTCATCTGATTTTAGGACAGAAGAGAGAAATGGCGACAAGTAGAGATAGACAACACTGCCTTCTTGTTAGAAGTAACGAAGCTATGTCGCTCAGCTAGGTCGAAGCTTGATCATTTAGGATAAATGTCTAACCAGTTTACTGTTACAATGGTTCGTGGATGAGGGTATTTTAAATGAGTGCATATTATTTCGAACTTGGAAGCGGAATTGTGAGTTTATTTTGTCAACCTTGCTGAATTTAGGCCGGAGCGTTCAGAGGCTCCAGGTTCGTTCCGGCCTTGTTAATAATAAGCAACAGTGTCATATACAGTGCTTCCCAGTAATTCGAAATCTTGCAAAGATAATATGTGGAGAAAATCCCGTAAAATATCAGCTGATCGCACCGTGGGAAATCGGGTCCTTGAAGAAGCTTACCGTGCGGAAGCATTTTAGCCCAATGACTGTTTCGCAGATGAAGTCTACTCCCATGCAAACTCAATGTTCATCCAATGAGTTTTGGAAGGTGAGGAACATCTTGTGACGTGAGGGAAGCAAAATTTTCCTGGAAGTCGCTTTCTTACGAAAGGAATTTGATGTAATCCGATGAAAGCGGTCGCTTTACTGAGAAAAGATGCAGGATGTCAAAAGAATTCACTGAACTGCCGTTCGTATACGTTTTTAGCCGATCAACGGCACGAACAAAAATTTAAGCATAGTGGTGCAATTCAAGGAGACCTGGGATCGTCTGGCCTCTTGGTTGACCAGTTTGCTAGGAAAGTGTCAATCTTTTCCTGATTGTGAGTAGTTAATAAGAGATCAGAATATTCGTGATTTTTACGTTAGATTTGTGCCTTTTGAAGTGCAGTTTGGTCCACAAATGATGGATCAATACAGTGTTATATGCAGACCTGCACCACCTTCTGTTTCAGTTGTCGCAGCTCATCTTCACCTAGTTGTGCTAACATATAATGACTTCTCAGGTTCCCCCCTTAACTGTAGGTTTTGGGGAGACTTTGTTCTGGTTTTGGAATTAGTCAGATAAAGTTGACATCAGGATTTTGCACTTGAATTTGAATGTGCCCTTAATGTGGATTCTGTGGGTGTAACATGTTATTTGACGTAATAAAACGATGCTAGTGCATTTTCTGTTCTCCCCTCTTCCACTAAGCCAAGTGTACTTGGTTGATCAGGTCCTAAGAACGTATTGTGTGTGATTTTCGATGTAACCGGTATCATGCTTGCAAATGCCTTGTTAAAGAGTCAATGATCAACCAGCACCTTTATTTGTGTAGAGCCCTTCACGATTCCCCCTGTCGAGGTTTCACAAGAAGACCTCGAAGAAGAGGAAGAAGAGGATGCTGAAGCCTTTGAAGGGGAAGCGGATGAATTAGCCGAAGGAGTTGGTGAGGAAGAGGGAGAAGAAGAAGCCGAGGAAGAGGGTAATGAGAAAATAGACGAAGGGGAAGAAGAAACAGAGGAAGAAGTAAGAGCCCTGAAGCGCTGCTTTATGTGGTACATCATAGATTAGTGATCGATTATGGCATCCACGTAATAACCCAAAATATCTCTGGTTTCGCGATTTTCTGTGCATTAGATATATCCCTACGTAGCTCATTCATCAACACTTCCAATAATAAAGCTTTACAACGTTCACGAATATGTGCAATGCTTGGCATGTTTTTATGAGATGAAGACTTACTGACTGTTTTTGTTGTAGCTACATATCTGAGTCTTGTCAGCCTGCATACTAGGGCAATCATAAAACAACATTTTGAATATTCTAACAAGACTAGGCTCTTGGCATGGGAAGACAGCTTAGCACGCCATACTCAATCGGTTTTGACTCAGAATGTCGGGAGTGAAGATTTCTGTGAACTGTTAACACGGTTTCGTCGAATAAGGCGGGCTGTGCCGCACGAAGTAAATGGTGGGAAGATTTTCGATTTTCAGATTTTGTTGAGGTTGATGCTTGGAAGCTTACTGATTTTTCAAGCCTCGAAATGTGCACCAAACTAGTCAAACGAATGGTTTTACATATGCGACCTAGAATCCTTGCGCCTGTCGCATCTACTGGTTCTTGGTTAATGGACGGCCATCACTTCGTTTTCAGTCTGTTCACCTAGGTCCTCCTTGATGAAAAGTTAATGCTGAGATAAACAGGCAAAGTGCTCAATTTCGCGTGCTCAACAGGCTGTAATTTCACCTAACTGAGTGAATCCTGACATTTTGCAGTCAGTTTCCTTCAAAACATGCTCTTGAAATGTTGATATGGTGTTGAAATGTTGAAATGGCTATACTCTTCCCGTAATAACTGAAAGCTGCGAAAACCAACATATCTTGCATTCGCAAGCGACAATACGTTTCGTTTTTAATCTCACTGGTGGCCGGCAAACGATGATGCCTCGTACCAAGTGTACACCATGTAAACCCTAATAATGTCTGGCCTAAACGAAGACTTCGTTGTCTCCAGTAATTTTCAGTGATAAAGCAATCCCTATATACCTATTCTGTGATATCATCACCTAAAGGATCAAGCACTTCTGTTGACACCAAACGTCATCGGCTAAGGACACAGGTTAGTAGAGCTCAATACGGACAGAACGATAACTGGGTGACTGAGATCGAAGTGTCTCCGGTGTTAACCACTGTTGAAATCACGCAGTACTGTATGTTCTGTTGTTTGTGTGATGATCTCAACTTCACTATTTGTCACCAATAATGCTCACTAAAGTGCCGAGAAAATTCTGACTTGTTTTAGCTGTTGTCTGAGAAGCAGCACCTAGTCTAGCTTCAGCCAGAACTTTAAAGGATTGTGTTCCTTACCCAGCTATCCAGTCGTAATGCAAACTGGCTTTAAGAACACTTTGTACCAGACGCCATCCATCACACGAAATTACATGCAAGTGTATAGCTTCGTATAATATTGTATGAAGGTTGCTCCAAATGACCTATTTAATGTATGAATACATAATTTTCTGAATATTTATAACTGTAGGAGGAAAACGCTAGTCGGAATATGCTTAAAAAACTTGGGCTGACAAGTTACTTCTGCCCAGTTACCCTGCATGATTATGGTGTGCTTCGAGCTGGTGATCCCGATATTGGTGCAATTTTCGATAACCTTGTGTACTACTTCTCAAGTGAGGAGGCAAGGGCAAAGTTTATGGAGTCACCGGAATCCATTCTGTCTGATGTGGATCGTCCTATTCAAGTAAGTAACTTATTGAAAGTCATTCTTCTGATGTAAGCTCACTAACAGTCCAAGCTCAGGATCCGAAGCTCCTTAGTTGGTTTATTTGAAAAAGGTTTGTGGAGGCTTCTGTTCAAATTTTGCGAATCCAACTCTATGTAATAATTGACAAAACGTGCAAAACATGGTCAAAGTTTTAGGATTAGCAAATTGGCTCACCTTGGTAATGAGTTGAATTCAGGCGCCTGTAAATACCACCAGGTGCTTGGTCACTAAACCCCCCTCAAGGAAACTACCCTTGTGTGGGGTGAAATAGGCTATGTATAGTGAAGCGAAACAAAGTAAAAAAAATTCTTCCAAACTTGTGATCTCAGCGAACCTGTTAAAGGCCCTTTGGTGAGGGGAGAAGGCACTATAAGGCTGTATGTCTTTGGTGGCCAAACGAGACATTTTTTGCTCACTACTTGTACACTAATCTGTCCTCAGTGCCCAATTCTGTCATTTGTAGTCGAGTCTATTTGTTGAACCACATATCACGTATCTATCTTCACTTTCCGCATAGGGGCGGGAAAGGAGATCAACAAGAAGATGCTTCTTGTGAACTAGTGGGCCTTTTTGTACGCAAAAAACTGATCAATCAAGTCGAAAAAACTTGGATCTGATCAAGAAATCCTCATTTCGGAGAGGTTTGCGGTTAAACTTTAGGTCCGCAGGTTGCGCACCTCATCACTTGAAAGAATGAGAAGCCTCATGCTCCATGCACGACTTAATCAGTTGGTCAAAAATTAGGAATACAGAAATCACTCATATCACTGCGCACACCTTGTTGTTTCATTCGTCTACGGCCTGTGTTCCCTAAAACGATTCACAGAGATCCGTCGTCCTTGGAAAAAGAGGCAACTCAAAGTAGTAAAAAGATTACGGAAACTGTTCATAAACGAAATTTTACCTACCAAACTCTTGTCCTGAACCGCATCATTTGGCTTTCTAGTGCGCGTTTTATGGCGCCAAAACTTGAGACTTCATTTGGATATCATTCTCCAGTGTTGTTATAGAATTCGAGTTGCGAGACTCCCTCTTGACCACATATATCAGTAATGTTTCAGCTCCTTTCCTATTGCTTGAAGTTCCCTACAATGTAGAAGACGTTAGCTCAAATCAGCCTAAATATCTAATGAGTTCCTTTAATTTTCTCCGTATGATTTGGTGGTTCGCACTTGAATAGATTGATATTACTGAACAGGAGTTGTGATCATTATTAGGCAACTAAACACGTTCCAGAGAGGGAGAACTTATCAAACATATATACATACTACATAACATTTGCAAAACTATTTGTCATTCAGTGGGCTTTTTCCTGCCACTGACAAACGCAAACAGCATACAGCCATATATTTAAAAGTAAATTTAGCATTAACAATAGGTTCCCGAAAATAACAATACATTTTTGTATTTTTGGGTGGCTCAACAAAGTGGTTAAGCTCTCCAAAGTTAAGCAACTGCAACCCTTTGGAGCTGGACTGCAAGTTGCGATCAGAAAAAGTGAAATTTGTGTAAATCATTATGAGTAATATCTCAGAATCTTTGACAGCAGCCTATCAGTGGTCGTAAAAGATTCTGACGATTCGACCTTGAACAACTTACTCTCTCACCAACGTTTTATCGAACCTACTGTCAGATCAACTCGAGTGAACTGATGGTTCAACGAACAAAAGTGCGCCTATTACCTCTGTTTTTTTGGCTACCTGGGTATTGTATTGTATGAAGGCAGAATATAACTAGCTCGGGGACATCTCGAGGATCACTCCAGCAACCAGACTCTATGAAGGCAGAATATAACTAGCTCGGGGATATCTCGAGGATCACTGCAGCAACCAGACTTCGTGCACCTACAAAAGTGCAACAACTTGATACATTCCGCTTGTACCAAATGAATTTCTAAACCAGGGTGTAAATATTCTGAAGAATGGAAACAAAAGCCTGACAGTTAGATTAACCGGTAGAAAGTGCGCTGTTACCGAACAGGAATGAACTCATCCACAAGAATTGGTCAGAATAAAGAATCGTACAGGTTCACGCGGTAGATGACTGGGACAAACATTCCAGGCATTTCCTCAGAGACACCTTTGCATTCAGATATTGCTCGTATTTTGCGGTGACATTTGGCTTGCCGAAGAGAAGACTGGAATTCGCAATTACACAATGGGTTATTCAGAAAGCCCCAGTAGAAGGAATCCAATTTGCTCAGTCACACCACATAAAGGCATCCGCCTTTTAGTTCTCGGTCGATGTTGGGACGCTCCTGTGAAATTCAATTGTATAACGACGGTAAAATTTTTATCAGTGCAAATCAAAGCTACCTTGACGTTATTGTCACGGAACATCCTCAGTTTGCAAGACCTATCTATTGGTAGAGATAAAAATGTTGACCAAGAAACATGGATTAGCTTTCAAGTAATAAATCTGACGGTGTACGTGCACGCTGGTCTCCTTTCCGGCTTTTTATAGCAGCAGAGCACAACAGAATTCACACACCGTAGACTACAAGTGCATTCGTAACCAAGCCACACCTGTCTGCTTTTGATGTCTGTTTGATCTGGGGTGTTAACTTCAAAAACTCTGTTTTACCTGCAGGTTCCTGCATTGCGAATTTTACTTCTCGGACCGCCTGGATGCGGAAAAACGCTGCACGGTCGCCAGCTAGCGACAACACTAGACATTTTCCACATAGACTTCAACAATATTCTACAGGAAATTGTCCTTCCGAAGGTGGGCAAGAAACTTGGCAAAGAACACGAAGATGAACAGCCTATACCGGATCTTGTCCTACCCAAGTAGGTAAAGTTGGCTTCTCCTTGGAAATGTACACCTCGCTTTTTGGGGGCATATCAGTCGAATACCAGCACTGGTTCTGAAAACAACTCATTTCAAGTTTTGCGTTCGGTGCCAAATTTTAGAAAGTGGCACCCAAACGTATATATATATATACATATATATATATATACGCCTGGCGTATTGGCTCGTCAAGACTGACTGAACTTCCGGACGCCTTCGCGTATATGCCAGACAATAATCGGTCTGGTCGGAAGATACTATGCCTCCACTTGAAGACCCGTAATGCTGTTGTATACTCGATGAAACAAAAGAAGAAATAAAGACAGCAAAATGGATGAGTGAGACAACGTGTGCTGAATACTCAGTGTGTAATTTTTAGCCAAAGCCACTGAGGCAAATTTACGATAAAAGTAAACCAACCGACAAACATGGTTTTTGGAGGTGGACCAACCTTTTCATTAAACGTCACTGACGATTGCATTCGTCGTGATGGAAGGAAGCTAGTTCGGAATTAGGAGGTGGTGCACTAGTAGAAAGACTATGCACTGCAGGACGTGATGAAAAATACCTCTGTGAGCGGCAGTCGACAACGGAGGACAGGTGACACCTGGTGACAGTTATAACGAGGATAAGCTTGAGTAGGGTTAAGGAAAAATAATTTGAATTTTTCTCTCGTAGGGGTTCAAGTGACATAAACACATACTCAATCAATTCGTTAGTGAACGCGAGATCTCCTATGTAGAACGCGTCTTGCTAAACCATCTTTGGTTTTCTGGACTCTTGTCACGGAAATGTGCTTAAACCCAGCTGAATCTCTGGTTCGTGATGTTCTTCTTCCCTACCTAAATATTCACATGGTTGTATTTGATATCGGATCTCACTTAGTTTTATAAATGCTCTTACGTATAATGTCTACCCACTTCCAGCACATCACCATTTTGAGCATACCGCTTCAACTAGCCTCAGCCATAGTCAGTGACTATCACTTTTCACGCCTGTGCACTGATGCTTTTGGCTTTGGTGACTTGGGTCCCACTGTCTACCTTGTACACTGGTGAGCCAACTTAAGCAATTTCGGTAACCACGCATCCACCGGATGTAGAAAGTCGCAAACGTCGAAGCAGCTGAGTTGAAGTCTGCAAAAATACTGACCGGCATCGTGCTTATACTTAGCTTGATTCATTGTTCTCACACTGATCCAGACAACGGTTATATCTGCTTAATACACTACTCATAAGGCTTCTGAAAATTCCTAGACAGCCCACGACCGGTTTCGTCCTTCTTGGGGCTCATCAGGTAGGCGCAGTCTTCAAGTTTCCGTTAGCCTTATGTTCTGCTTGCGACCAAATTGCACGAAATTGGCGAAGTACACTCATTTGAAAACAAATTTGGTTTTGCGAAAGACTCACCTGGAGCCCAGCTGAATCTCTCGTTTTTATGATGTTTGCAACTGAGTGCATTTCGCTAGTTTTATCTGCTGTTTGCTGGTCAAACTCAGCTGCTGGAGTATTCAGAAAACGTCTCCCTACTCATGAGTAGTCAGGTTTTACCTCAGCAGTCATCGGTCTTCGTGGAGAAAGTGATAGTTATCCAGGACTTGGATTCAACCATACACTCACATTAAGGAGGCAGTTTAATTCTAAATAGCCAAGGCCTTCGGAATGTCTTAAACTTATTTAGATTTGTCTGTTTGGCTAAGGGGGGTGGGACAAATGAACATTTGTTTAACAGTTCCGGGCTATTACATAGCTGTCAGCACGTCCACCGGCAAGTTGACGAAGCTGGTGAATTCGACCCGTACCGTAATTCTTGTAAATAGTTCCTGACCGAAGGTACGAATAGTCAGAGTGTTTTACCCGAATAGTCCTCGACGCGGTCTCACATATTTGAGTTCAAAACCGCAAAGCCCATATAGCCGTTTAATCGCAGCTCCGTTGATAATAAAAAGTTTTCTGTGGCACACGAAGTTTGTAATGAGCTTACGTTGACCTTTCGCATCAAAATCGGTAGTTTTATGAGAGTTTCACCCAATATTTCCAAAAAGGCCTCAAAAAATATCCGAACCGTAACGAAAAGCTTTGCAAGCCTGGCCGTTTGTCTTCATCGGTGCTCATCGGTTCGTTTTATTTTCAACTCTAGCATCAAGCTATCCCATGTACATATTTAAAATGGATTCCTGACGGTGCCGATCTGAGACGTGTCTGCTGCTGTCAGACTTCCTAAGTGCGATGCATGTAAATTTTCGTCTTGTTCAATACTGATCAGAAAATTTCGCATGTTCAGGCAAAAGTTGTCCGTTACGATGTGCCAACCCAGTAAAAGCTGCAGTGAGACTGTCATGCTCTGATTAAAAAAACCCTGAATTGTGCACTGTAAAACTGCACAAAAGCCGATACACCTTTCTGCTCACCTTTCCGTTTCAATCTTTACTCTCTGGATCAGCACTCAGTTCCGTTCTTGTTTGGTATTTGCCAAGCATGTTAAGGACATCAAAGTAGCAATTTTCCATACCAGTTTTGGTAATGAATCGATCGTTTAATGCTGACTTTCGCCCTGGTCTTACAGTTTTCACCGGCACATCAGCTCTTGAGGACACTGAAAGTTGTAAATTAACACTCTAGCAGCCAGTGAATCAGCCTGAAGTGTTGTCACACTGCAAACCGTATAAGTAAATGATATACAACAGAAGCTAAAGGTGAGTAGGCACTGGTTCATTATGTGCTCACTTAGACGTAACCAGTAAATCAAGTATACTGAGAATCGTGGGAAAATTCGAAGCACGAACAACTGGGTATATGGAATTATTCCGAGCTTACAAAAGTGAGTAATTGGCAAGTTCTTTTAAAATCTTTCACGAACTAAGGGTGTTATTTTAACTAACAAGCTTGAATCGGTGCAGAACTGGGGGGAATCCGATCTCGGCAACTGCGGTACTTCGCATTTTTGTGCACCTGTGTGACGAATTGTAAGCTCATTCGTTAATAATATTCTTTTTTGGTTTAGCTCCATCACAAGTCGATTACACTTTTCCGATAGAAGAAACTTGTGGTAGGCTTAGAAGCCAGTAAGTTCCCAGGGGTGTATCTAGAGAGCATCACATTGACATATCGGATAGTGTCGATCAGACAACGTGATGTCATACATACACGAACGACGAATACCTCTAAAAAAAATCGACTGCTTTTTGGTGGAAGAAGTATTTCTAAACTGCAGACTAAATTATGCTAGACCAGGATCGTAGACCCAAGTAAACATGGTTTGTAAAGCAGTCCTATTACACTATGCTTTTAGGGTGCACGGAATTGCGCGCAATCTAGTCATTTATTCCTAACATGACCTCTCAACCTGAGGGCTCCTTTCAGTATTTGGCCTTTGTGATGAAACTTCAGAATGGATGACCTCTCAACCTGAGGGCTCCTTTCAGATTTTTCACAGATTTTTCACAGATTTTTCACCTTGTCTTCAGACTAATTTGGAAGGTATTCATGGAGAAAATTTATAAGGGATAAGAAGGGTTTGCTGACAGACTGTGCAGTCATTTGTCTCTGGCATGAGATTCACGCGAACAGCGAGACAAAGTTGGTCCAGCTGTACGTCTGTACAAGACATGAATATAATAACTAATTTCCAATTGCTTGAGCTAGTCTTGGCTTAGGTTTCCTTAATATCCTTACTAAGCTGGGACGGAATTCCTAGTAAAGAAGCTCCAAGCACACTCATTGTTACGGATTCCCAAAGCTGGTGAGTGAATCAGAATTCTGTCTTATTGTTCGCGGTTTAGCCACGGTGGATTACGTCACCATCAAAGGCATCGAAATTCAAATTTCTAAATGTAAGTTGGTTGTAGGTGAGCATAGCAACTCGCAAGAAGCAAATACTGCCGGTCTGTTTAAGCCTGGATTGCATCAACAAGATGGTGATCGTTGGGATAGCTCACTTGTTTAGCTGACTTCTGGGAGATCTGTTTGGACGACTAACGGCATCTAGTTAAATCTAGTTAGACAAAGGTAGCCGTAGTGAGACCACTCTGGTCTGTGATTCAATCGCTGGTTTCCTTCTGTCGCCATCGTTCATGGCGTTCGTATCCGTTTAGCTAAAGAAATTTCCCCTCGTATGGTCATCCACCGACATTTGGTGTACATCGACAGACCTTAATTACTGCAGCTGCTTGGGTTTCTTTTTGATTGATTAATTACTTGGACGGCTAATTGACGGGCTAACTGATGTCTTCTGGTTAAAACCGGGTCCGATATTGGCGCGCGTGCAACGGTCTGTTACGCAGTATAGTACTGATGACAATTTTGTAAATATTTTCAGCTTGGAAGAAGGTGTGACTCCAAGTTCAGCTGATGGGCCTACTATCGACAAGTACAGTGAGGTTATTGGTTACGTGGCGGCGAAAGAAGAACTAACCGAGAACGAACACAACGTGGTGGAGTATTTGTTGAACGGTACCCCCTTGCCACCTGAAACCATGGAATGGATTCTGGGGAAATACTGGACTAAGGAACCGTACAAGTCGACTGGGTTTATCCTTGAAGGGTTTCCAATGTCAGCCGATGAGCTGCAATTTTTGGTTGATTCCAATTATTTCCCGGATTTCGCAGTTGTTCTAAACACGGATGTGGATGAAGTGATTAGTCGTCTACTTCCAGTCAGGCTGGAATTTTGGCGGAAGCGCATGGCCAAAAAGGCAGCCAATACAGCACAGCTTAAAGCATGGAAAGCCCGGAAAAAGGTAAGAAGTAGAACCCAACTATATATACATATATTTATCGGAAGACGGCTTTTTCACGATCTGCACAATGAAACTCAAGGCAAATTACGGTACCCATTTGGGGAATTTAAATGCACCCTCGACCAAGGCTAGAGGTATTCAAACGTATTTTATCGCAAACTCCTCTACCGTTTTAGTACATCTCAATCGACAGTTGGTAAATGTCGATACAGCTTTCCGGGCTGAAACCATGCTAGTGAATGCTCCGGGCATGCCTTTTGGTTTCGAATCAACAAACTATGGTGTAATGTCTTTAACATGGTCTACCAAAGTTTTGAAAAACAAGTAAATAAATTATTTCCATCCAAGTTTGAAAGCCAATGCCGCAAATGCTTCTTAGTCAGTGCAGTATAGTATGGAAAAATCAACCTTTAATTTTCCAACACGTTACCCAGGAAGTTATAACAGCGGGGTTCACAAATGACAATATTTTTCAATAAAGAAGTATCCCCCCAAAATCTTTACAACGGGGCTCATCAAAACCTAAGCTGGTTTACATCCTCCTGAAGCTACAGGCTGTTTATAGTGGTTTGTTGATGGACCTGTCTCCAGATTGGTTGGTTGGTGTTCTCAAATGCAACTCAACTTGGTCTATGTCTCAGACCGCAAGTATGCAGACGACATTTTTGTACAAATGACGGGAAACGCTACATTGGTTATCGCTCATTAACTTTCTTGTCAGTTAGCGGATTTTTACTAATTTTTGGAATCATATTTTAGTTCTGGCAATCCATTTCTGGCGTTAGTCCCGAATGTATTTAAAAATCTCGCAAAGGAGAATTTACACCCTTCTGTGCTTTTCTGAGGATGCAAAAACAGTTTGCCCGACTTGTATCTAGTCACTGTCAGGAAGTTCGAATTCCAGTATGACGTTCCACAGTGCAAAAATCTTGTGATGCGAAGTTGCAAGTGTGTATAGGCAAGACTTAAATTTAGATAGGTATAATGAAGATTATATAAGAGATCCAACTTTACTCCAAACACCATGAAAGCAATTTGAGCTAGCCAACCAGCTCCGTTTTCCTTTTGCAGGTTTAACTACCCATTTCATAGAGTTTTACCAAGTTTTGTGTGATTTGGGGAACAATGATCTATAGTCCACACACCTCAACTTCCAAAAATACGTCTAAAATGACCCACAAACCTGCTGATCATTAAGTAATGCAGTGGACGTTATCTGAAGTCGATAACGAGGCCAGCAATCAATTTCGGTTTGGTTGTAGCACACTTGTGAATACTCCCTAATGAGAGTGTTTTTCTTTAGCATTCTATCGCGCATCGATATCTAACAGATTTGAAGCTACTACTCTCACCCTACTCCAACCTATGATGAATATCTTCCAGTTTCCTTTGGTTCCACATTTGACCCCTTCTCCGAAATTAAAGAGCAAGCAGTCGTGCCTTTTCTCAGACAAGTGGACCTAGTACGCCAAAAGTTTTAAAAGCATTCACTCCGGGGAACAGATTGGTTGTCGTCCAGTTTGCCAACGCTGTTCCACCCTTATCCTTTCAAATACTGCGCATAGTTAACCCGGATTTATCGGTCGTCGGTGATACGCATGCCTACCTGTCAGCTCTTTCGGTTATGCACCAGTGTCAAATGTCTGTGTCTGGCACAACTTGGTGGTAATAAAAATGGGATACGTATACAACCATGACTGGACAACCGAGCAATAGGGGCACAACACCTGTTCCTCGTCCACCTATAGTGGAACCTGTAACCCTTCGCTGCGTCTGGTGGTTTTATGTAGTTCCAATACATTTGTGCTCACTTGCCGTCTAAAGCCATTCGCAGAGGTCAACCAGCAGATGTAAAATAGTGGAAAATGGGGCCAGAATCTAAAGAAAAGAATAGATTGGCACGGAAGTCATTCCGTATAAAGCGGGAACATCGGAAGTTATTCGAAGACTGCTGAACTTAGCCGACATTAGAGAAGCTTTCCAGTAGATTAAAACGCTACGCTCAATTTTGGTACAATTGAAAGATTTCCTCCCCTTTCAAAGGACTAGGGACTGTGTATAAAATTAACTGCAACGATTGCACTATGGTTTACATAGGATATACTGCCGCGGAATTGCACACCAGATTTGGTGAGCACAAAAGAAGGATAAAAAACCACTAAGGAACGCGAAAGTATACCAAACACTAGTCGAAGACCTAGCGATGGTGGTATACGCGTTAAATACAGGACATAGAATAGATCTGGAGAATGTGGTAATTTTAAGACGGGCACTGCTATTCACACCACAGCGGCTGATAGTCGAGGTGGTGGAAATTAGCAAGCACCACAGCGTGGATAGAATCGAGGGTGTGCAACTGGCAAGCGTATGGAGAACGGTCTTAGATAAACCGGATTGACACGTGACTGTGTTTGTCAATGCGCGTAGAACCATTAGCAAAAACGGGGTGGAAATCCCACCCCGACCAAAGTTCACAGCATCCCTCTTCCTTACACAACTATCGTAGCACAATGTCATCCATACAGACGGACGAAAAGTGTAAACGACTTTCAAGAGGGACCATCACGTGAACCAGAAGCACTAGACTTCAAGCTGGACCCAAATCCATTTAGGTTTCCCATCAACCTAACACGTGGTGACCCACCCTAACACACAAACTCCCTTGGCCGACACGTAACACAGACTTAGCTTGACTTGACTTGGTTCTCCTTGCACCTAATATCTCGACCAACCTCGTAACCAAGTCACTTGAGCTGACGAAGTTTTGTGTCAAAAGTGAAACACTGGCCAATTAAAAACTACCGACTTCTACCAAACGTTTCCGAAATGAAACGATTATATTTGTGATCATTCCGAGTTTTGAGGAACGGTCTTTCAATGCAGTATATTATCTACTAGGCCCTCAGTTGCTTCAACACTGTCATTATATGGAGTGGCACTGCAAATATTTCCCGGATTAGCGTCTTCGTAGCTTGGCGAAACTTTTACAGGTAGAAAGTTTCAGCTATCCCACTCCTCGTTTTTCATTCAAGTGACCCAAAGTCCTTGCCACTTATTGTGAATGGCTTGTCTGAATAAGTATTGAGTTTAGCTGGTACCTTCCTACATGTCCATGCTTCTTTTAATGTGTACGGAAGTCGTGGCGTAAATAACACCACTATGGATATCCAGCTACCGCCACAGTAGTAGAGCAGTCTTCGGCGATTTCTATTCTGCCAGTCAGCACATTCACACAATAACCCACACGCTAACACTTGCTAAATGTTATTTAGCGGATATCTGCACCGATGTGTATCAACTTAATAGTCAAAATATCAGAAACAATAAACATCACCCCACTAACATACGACAAGCATAATCCACTGTGGTTTGTATGCTAATTTTACCCCACTCTGAGAGACTGAGACTGCTCTTGCGGTTTGACAGGGTGGATACAGTCATGTGACTAGGGAAAGATTGGTCAATGACAAAGTAGTGACAGAACTCATACTAGTTTCAGGATGTTCTGCGCGTCAAATCGAGTTCCTTTTGGACCCTGAATGG
Organism: Clonorchis sinensis; assembly: GCA_003604175.2. NCBI lineage: Eukaryota > Metazoa > Platyhelminthes > Trematoda > Opisthorchiida > Opisthorchiidae > Clonorchis > Clonorchis sinensis. The sequence goes on along the minus strand of CM030370.1, from coordinate 98,128,028 downwards.
AGGTATGGTAAAGTGAACTTTGCGACTCCGATGAACTTCAGAACACGCAAATCTCGATGAAGCTGTAGAACAGTTCAGTCCGATATCATATTATCCAGTGTACTGTAACCGATCGCTTACCGTGATTGCTAGTGCTCAGGCAAATGTGTAGGGTTTTCTACGGTAATCTGATTTTGCGGTTCAGGCATTCTTTCGTGTGATCACTGAGGCACCTATGGGTTCAGCCTATGTAACTTTCTCCGCGGTTAGACGTGAACTGGTGCACACAGTAGGGTTTGCCTCGAAAGATTTTATCTCCCTCGATAGAAGATGGTGGCAATGCTTTTGTTTGGCTGCAAATTCGAAGCTATGCAGAGTAGTACACAGGCATCAGCGCTGAGAATAGTCGTTCGGTTGTTCTAAAGGTCACGTCGTCACACTTGGAAGGAATTGTCCGTAAAGACTGCCCTTTTGAATGCTGTACCAACGTTAGGAGCTGTTGTGTTCTATCAGTAGTATCGTTCAATGAATTATGGTGGGTGTTCGTTTCTCACCAATATGACCGTAATAAGTTCCAGTTAATCGTAGACAATCTGGTGCGCAAATGACAGCAAGTTTTGGACCATCTTACGTTTTACATACATACAGTTGAAACAAGAGAACTACATCTACTGACCCGAACACGGAGTGTTTCCGTAAACACAGTGTTTAGTGGATTCATCTAGCCTAGAGTAAAAGGGTGTCTAAATGCTGAAGGCTGTTGCTAGCTTCCTTTTCGTAGGCTAAGGCGCAAACTTACAGACCGGGGGAGTTCGCCGTTGAAGCCCAACCTAGGTTGGAACAAGCTATTTTCAGTCTACTGCTCCGCAGCAATTCTAAAAATCTGCGCGGATTATATCCACCAATCATCCATATAACAACCTGATGCCTACGCGCTCCTAAGCGCCCTTACACTTTAGAATAGCCGGACAATGTAGAATACTGATATGCGGATAGAGAAAAAACTGAAACAATTACTCCACCTCAGTATCTGGACAAAGCTGCAAGAAGGTCAAAGCCGGTAGATGTGCGCTTTTCGCATTGGCTCCTCAGTGCCAAATTACCAACTATCATAAAACAGGAGGCATTCAACCCATCGTGCATGAGTTTTATAACCGTATTATAGAGGCACTATATAAAAGTCTTCAGGCTATTGCCAACAAGTGATTTAATTTTTCTCGCTCTCGAAAACTTTCCGTTCGGAGTGAATTCTTAATATGAACTGACTACCAGGTTCACGTGTACCCTGTTGCGTTAGCGTCCAGGGTGAACAAATGAACTAACAATAATTATGCTACTAATTAATTCAAGCCCTCCGGCTAAATACTAATTTTATGCATAGCTATAAGGAAGAACAACCTTCTACCTCCATAGTGGAAAAAAATGGTTGAATGATTAAAAGCGAATTAAGAGATTAAAGCATGGACACAGCCTAACCTCCAAACTAAACTCCCAAACTGTTTTGGGATCGAACGAGATGTGCAAACACTCGGTTCGATAATAGCGAATTCTGACTTTTGCTGCGCACTAGTGCACTGAAGGGACAACCGTTAGCTTGTAAAGTTGCTGAAAACTCTTCGACAGTCCACGGCCGGTTTCGCTCTTCTTGGGGCTCATCAGCTAGGCGGAATCCCCGAGTTTCCATCCACCTTATGTTCCACTTGAACTAAAATTGCGTACAATTTGACCTATGTACTCATCTGCACATTCATCTGAGTAAGAAAATCACGAACGAGGAATTCAGCTGGATTCCAGGTGAGTGTCCCTTTAAAACCAACGTTGTAGGCAGTTGAGTGTATACGGAAGTAGAGCTGTTGTTTTGTGCTATTTGGGTGTCCAGTGACCTATCAGGTAAGGTTTCCATGCAGGTTTTGAAGAGTGGACGGAAAACTTGATAGTAAAATACTGAAGCAAAAACAGTTTTAACGTTCTATTCGGCGACCTCTGACAGAATTGTTGTAGAGGATGAGGTTTTCGATGGCAAATTATCGCCCCACCCCCAAAGTAACCACTCTGCTTTCCCTAATAAGTGGGCCTGAATACAAAGACGTTTCTGTTACACATCCAAGCACGAAAAGTGGATATATGCCAGCTAACAAATCACGCATGGCTTCTTTCCAACACTAGGGTCCTTCCGGAAACCCATTTATGCTAAGTGACATACACCAGTAAAATAGAACTGTCTTTATACAAGTTACTTCTGAAACCACAAGACCATTATCCCATTACTGTGCATTCTTGTGTTTCAGGAAATCGCACGTGAGAAAAGGAGAAGAGAAATTTTGGCCGACTTGCAAGAGAGACGTGAAAATGCGCGGGTGAGTTCGGGCCAATGAAATGTGCTGTCGTAGAGAGTATAGGCATTCCGGAACAGGTACCCTGTTTTACGTTACACACCCATAACATATTCTAGCTCAGCTAAACTTCAGTTTACAATTGCTTTTACCGTGGAAAAAGCATGTTTACGATTTTGCAAGTTACGTGTGATCACCTGGTTAGACTGCGTTATTCTGGATGTTGCAGTGATTTTTGGAGTTTCTTTGCTGTTTCTTGTCCCAAGTCACTGGTTCGAGGTTCCACTTAAGAGTTTTCGACATGACTAGGTAAACAAAATATTGATTTTCACGTGGAATATTGCCATTGGGATTTTTATTATGGTTGGCCACATGAATAGGACAAGCTTTCAACACGGGTGGAAGCTTCTGGCCTGGAGGTAACGCATATCTCTTATTGTAAGTGATATTGAGATTGAGCAATCATGCCTCATCGTGGAAATGATCTGTTTTGGGAGACATTCATTTAAGGAGTAGCACCTTAGTCATATTTAATTCTCTTGAAGAATAAGTAGATTAATTTCTTAGAAGTTCATGAAATACATCAATTTATTCACGTCTGATATTCATGAAAAAATTGACTGAGGATTGCTTCATATACACGGATCTCTGCTATCCCATCTTGTCTGATCGATCTACTGAATATTTTTGTTAGTAATCAAGTGAGCTACTTCATTCCGTTAAACATTCCCAAACCATATGGCACCAAAGCAATTGGTTGGAATTTATTGACATAAAATGAGATCAGCGTCTTCTTTCGGGTTTCCATTGAAGTGTGATCAATGTCTGACTAAGTAAAGTTCCTCAATAATGAATGCGTATGAAGAATGGTCAAACTGTCCTCAGGTATGCATAAATCATCCTACGGAACCCATCCAGATAGATTTCCGCACCTAATGACTAAAGAGTGTTTATCCCACTGCTATGTCTCACAAATGTATGCTTGTATGGAATGAATGTACAATAAAGGTCACATTGGGGCATGTTCACACTTGCGTGTTCATATAAATATACACATGCGTGATCTACGCATGTTCTAGAAAATCACGACTTAAGGTTGACAGGTGGTGAGTAAATCCTTGTTCAGATATGTAAAGTAACATTTTATCTTGCCTGACAAACTGTTGCTTAATTAACTTTCTACGATTTTGTGAGCCGGTGGTAATGAGGATATTACGTAACTGTGTTTATTGATTAAAGTACTGTAGTGGCGCTTTTATGTGTCCCATTTAAGTCTGGCAGGGCCGCATTAACTGGAGGAGAAGACGATGAAGAACAACTGGATGATGAAGTTGATGTCGATGAACTTTTGGCGAATGAAGACGAGGTAAAGGAAGTTCCTGTTTAGGTTAGAAAAAAACAACTTTATTCAGCGTACACTTAGTAGAAATGATTGAACAGATTTGTTTTTGCGCTGCAAACTGGAAGGTTTGCGAATTCGGTTGTAGTACCCTGCGTCAGGAGTATAAGTCATCTTGTGTGCGATCCGCTACACAGGGTTTGTCATTATCAGGACAAACTACATATACTGCATATTATTACTAGATTATCATATACTATTGCTGAGCTTGATATAGCATACTTTGAGGCACGAATTTACCGGCCAGAAAACTGTTTTTTTCGAACCCAATTCGGTCATCTTGCCTGCTGCTCTCTGGGCTTAGGCAGCGTCGCTTCTTTTTGGGGACATGGCAGCTGAGCAGATGAACGATTTACCCGCTCATAATGACAACAGCTTGGGTTTACGCAGTCAGTCCCCAGATATCTGTTACGCATCCCCAGTTAACAACGTCAAACGGTTCATATGTTTCTGTGCATGTTAGCGCCATGGTAACTGCTATGGAAGCAAAACGTACGTTTATACGTAATGCACCCAATAAAACCGACCTCACAGCTCTTGAAGTTTCACCACAAAATTTCCAATCTGTCAACGCAACGGGATTCCAATAAAGTGAACACAGCAGTGAAAGGTGGCAACCAGATAACTTACTTAAAACCTCATAAGTTTCAACGAATTGTCAGCCAGCTGGACGAATACGCAAAATTGATTTTACAGTTTTCAGCACCATGGACATCGTCACTCTAACCATCAGTCTGTTGAGTTACAAGACTTTTCGAACTCAAAACAAAGCTCCTACAGATATGTTGTAAAAAATTAATAGTCCACAAAATGTGTGTGTTTAGGTAACGTTCTGCGAAACAGTACACCCCGGATCTTTAATCATTTCTGTGGCCATATGATACTCGTCAGTATGTTTTGTTTAAGTTATCTCTTCAAGAGACCGACCCCGCTGTAGAAGAGCTACCTATTAGTAGTGTTCTTGTAACGTTAAACCGGTGGCAAACCGTATGTCTCAAGCTGATCTGGAAACGCCGCGCAACATTTATTATGCTCGTTCGATAAATATGCTTTTTTGCATCCGATGACGGTGTGTTCGTTCTGTTTTATCTACTCGTTTTTATCGGATGGACTCAAACTGATCGGATGCTCAAACTGAAACAGTTTTCCTTGCATGTTTCATCAGTAATTGTAATTCCCAAAAATTCCAGTTATTTATAACACCAAAATAATTTCTAAAGGAAGGTACTCCTTTGAAGACCAAGCGAAACGTCTCCATGGGACCAGGTCCCAACATGTTCAGACGCATAGCTGTATATCTGTCTTCAAGAAGCAACCCACAACAAACATGTAACCAATCTTTGGAGAAGCTGAGAAATCAGCCGCTACCGCTAGGATTTTTCTTTATTGCATATTGTTTCTGCACTCATTGCAGAAAGGAAGTCAGTTCATACAGGTAATCCAAACACAGCCATCGAACCACTAGGAAGTTTCTCTTCCTGCAAAAGCTCCCCGTTCTGCCTACGTCTGTTACCACATCTCACACGTTTCCCGTTCGACACATTGGTTGTCCACAAATTATTGCGTTCTAGATGTACTTTTCAATGAATTATTTTCAACCGTAAACTCAAACGGAATGTGCGGCGACCGAACATCCCGCATTCAATGCTGCAAATAGTTGACGATGACTTCCCAAGTTGTTTTCTCATCTCGCGTCTCACATCTAAATGAAATAACTGCCCATGGGTTGGCATCTTCAGGCGTTGTTTTGTGGCCGCGAAAGCGGTTAGGCTTCTGACTTGAGTTTTTTTTAAAATAACAACAGTTCACTTCTGAAACCCTGAGTATTGACTTACACTCAGATTGTCTTGAGTCTGAAGTTCCAGGTACGGAGTAGGTGAGACTGAGAAACTGAGCTGTTTCCAAGGCGGTTTTTCGAAGCTAATCTTGTGGTGATACAGACGCAGACTTAAAAAGCCGATGTCCCTCAAAATCCATTTGCAGGTAAATTTCGACTCAAAACTTTGAATAAAACTCACAATGTGTCATTGTTGACGAAACTTTTTACAAAGGAACAGGGAGAGGAAATGAATGTGGAAGAAGAAGAAACAGAAGCTGATGCCATCGACCGGCTGCGCGATGAGATTTCGGAGCGATATGAAGAGAAATCCGATAACCTGGCGGAATTGCTTGAACAACTGGACGAGCTTTCTGTTCCGAAATTTGAAATCGAATCCGGTGGTAAAGTTACATGGGCACGGTATCGGTTGGTCAAAGTAAGATTTATGACTGTTAGTTTTTCAAAAAATGCTTATTATTATATGCTTTGTGTAAGGAGATTTTCCAAAAGGTTTTTGTCCGGTTTTTCCTCCCAATACAGTCAAAAATTTGGATTCTTCAAACACAATCTCGAGGGGCCGCAAACGTATAGTAATTTACACTATGTGTGTCCCGAATTAGGATCACTGTCTTCAAATCAAAAGATCTAATGGCCTACGGTGCTTTCCTTCAAAAGGATAATCTACGTACTCCGCAATTAACTTCCCCCTGTAGGGTCTTCGTTTGCCATTTTTGTGTAGCTCGATCGTGCAGAAAATTTAATGGCACATTATACTAGCCTTTCCAACGTATAAATGTGGCTAGAACAACCAAAGCTACGCGATATCAGGGTTTTTATTAAATATTGCACTGTTACTTGAGCGGCATCATGAACCGATCTAGCACCATCTTTTTGCAACTTTGATGTAATAAAAGAACCAGCTCCAAACGTAATTGGACTACACAACTGCCAACGGAATAACCGTTTTCGCTGAGACAGACTTAATGGGTTGTCCTTCACTTACCCTTGACAGATGAGCTCTATTTTTAGCATCCTTTCTGGCCTACCTAGAACTTTCCACGTGAGCTTCATAAACAGCTCGTTTTTGCTGCACATGACATGCATGTAGTCGTCAGTGTTCAATAGGTCAGCTGATTCGCACGTTCATTGGCTTTCTGGTTTGGCTAAGCGCATCAGGCTATCAAGCTGCTATCCAGACTCGGGTTCACGGTATTGCGAACGCATTAGGAAAACTGTGGTCCACAACAAGAGGTTTCTGTTGACGCATTTACTCCGATTCCATCAGAAGCAAAAAAAAATGACGTACTCTTTTTGAACCTTCAAACTCGCCGTATATTTTATTGGCGGTCAGTCTTCTGGTGTGACCTATATACGCAGCTGATTAAGAACATACCCGTATTCATTAGAATAAATTTGCCTTTGACGCATTGTTCTGCGATCTGTTGGTCAGCAAAATTTGTTCCCAGGAGGTCAGAAGTATTAATCTAAGGATCACAATGAAGATGGAGGCAGTCAGTTTATTTCTCTGTAGTCTAAATTCAATTTATGGATTCACATGTATTAGCTGTACGGTTGTCCTCGGTTGTCCTACAAGATGCTTGTGCGAAGCTGGTAAACCACAATTGCCTGAATGCAGTCAGAAGTGGTATTACCTGAAAAGTGTTGTGGCTGACGTCGGCTTCAACCAAACGCTCAGAATATGATGACATAACAGTGATCTTCTACATAAAACAAAGCCCCACCGTTGAATGAGAAGGAACCCCTGTACAACTTTATTAGTTACAATGTTGGTGAATTGTTCGGATGTGAGCACTCGTTAGTGTACAGCTCAAAGGACAATCTGGTGACCATGTTCGTTGCCGGACTGTCCAAACTTTGCGTTTTCACGGGATTACTTTCGATTCAAGGGACTAGTGTTTTAGAAATCAAACAAACTCACTTCGGTATGCCCATTGTAGGTTCCCAGAGAGGCTATCAGCGGCCAGGAATAAATTTCTGCACCTTGCACAGACTAACAAACGTTGCTTCTTCTAGTTCGGTGCACTGCGATGCGCAGTTTTACAAAACTTCACAGGCATCCGTAGTTAGCCATTTTCTGAACTCGCCTATAAGCTACCGGATTCTAAAACTAAGATAAATGCTTTTCTGAATTTTTCCCAAGCTACCACAGTTATGTTCTTTTTGCCCCATCGAGTTTGGCCTTCCTTTCTCAACTGATAGTAAATCATCTGTCAAATTTTGCAAGACCGAAAAGTTTGTCTAGAAGCCCTATTAGAATATATCGTTTTGTACCGGCCAACACTAAATTCAGTCTGCGTTTGCTTCCCGAAGGAACTTGATGGTCGCTGGTTGAACAGTCCACTTGGTCTGAAAAATTCTGTTTGGTTAGGCCAAATAAAACGGGACAAAATCAAAATGATAAACTGACTTAGCCCGTGCCATAAATTTGCAGTTGAAGGTGGAAATTGCGCAGACAGTATCCAGTCATACCGGGAAGGCAATAACTTAAGATTTTAATCCAGATTCTGGCCCGTCAGATGAACCTGCTAGGACTGATTGCAGTCCTTGATTATTGTGCGCAACACAACGCAGCTCCTTATCACACCTGCATGTGTGGCGAATATGAGTCGACGTAAGTTACTGGCTGGTGCGATGAAATCATAAGGAAATCTAACTACTCAGAATAAGTCAAGTGTCATGACGTTCTTCCTGGGAAACGTACAACTTCGCTGCTGAACTTTAGACCACTGGACGCTTTGTTATCAGTTTTTCGCCGATTCTTACACTGTATTAAAGTGATACACTTGTTTGCCGCTCTCGTTTAGTCTCCGAAAACTCAAGAACTTTATAAACATTCTCAGTCAGAAAATTCGCCCAGCATATCCGACTATCCCACGAACGGGTCACACATGAGGGAACAATCTAGGTTGTCCGGTTCGTAGTACTGTTATAGGATAACTCAACTGATCCATCAGACAGCCAAATTACAATCCAATTATGGCAAAATTAGATAACATTATAATGAAATACACAAGTTAACGTTACAATTTTTATAACAATATCTTTACAAGAATATCGTTCCAATGTAATACATTCTCTTACAATCCGCACGTGCCATCTCAAAATATTAGACCTATTCTCTGCAAATATCACTGCCTTAAAATGTCTTTTATACTGGCGGGTTTTACTAACTCGCAGCGAACCCACCGTGTCTAACAGTTTGCCGCTTCAAGTCGGCTATATTTGCTGGTGACTTTGTACAGTCTGTAAAGACTGTTGTATCGCAGCACAGTCTAACTCAAGAGACATTCCAATTTATCCCAGTCTATCGGTTGCACCGCATCAGAGTAGGTCGCAACGGTCTGTTGAATGGATCCTGGAGTGCACAACCATTTAGCATATGGTTCCCATAAATAGTTGTTAGTGTTTGTGACACATTTCCAGACATGCCACCGTGGTACATGGTTTTGGCTCACGCGTATGTTTTGACCACCTCCTTAAAAGCGAATCCATAAGTGCTTCTGAATATATCGCATTCGAAGACCTAGACAGATTTCTGCGGCAATTATAAGCTATGCTGGGGTGATCAAATGGTTTGTGATAGGTCCTTTCTGACGTACCGAAATCCGTACAATTTACCAGAACCCACCTCGTATCAATTAATCATCTTCACCAAACCAAGCACAGATATAGCCCGAATGGCCAGGCATATGTGTTCTCGGATGATCCGGTTTGAATCTATTAAGAACGCTTCAAAAACCTACTTTGACCCTGCGTCTTAGTAATCTTTACTCTTGATCTATCACCTATGAAAATAAGCTCTACAGCCAACTGGTCTGACAAAGCCATTCTTATCTTAATGACAGCGCATCAATGCGTTTATAGAAAATCGTCGTTCCTTGTTCGAACGTGTCTACCCGGTGTCACCCAAAGTTGCTGAACGCTTGATCGCAAACGGATATCGGTTCCCCAGTCGTTTCGGTCGATGGTGTCCAGTTACTTTGCTTCTGCATAATGCAATATTGCCTCCACTGACGGTACCATTGATAAAGACTGGTAATCCAAAATACCTCCCTGTTCTTCCTGGCCTGCCTGGCGTTACACTGCCCGTTTCAAAACCAAACACCTGTTCCGCTATCTATAAAGAAAATATTTACTGGTTTGCTAATCAAGCAGCACGGACAATGTTCATGAAGAATCCTCTGAAATTTGTTCAAGGAACGCCAGATCCTCCCATTCATATTCCTTTGCGGATGGCCATCGTAGGTGCACCTAAAACGGGAAAGACAACGCGTGAGTCCTTCTTTCTTGTTGATTTTGTAACTCCATAGCGTGAACAAACTTGTCTTTATGGATGAGTCTGTGAATGGGGGATAATAAATCGATGGTACAAAATGCAACATAGACTTTAATGGCCAGACAGATGCATGGGGTACACAGAGTTTGGGGCCACATAAATCAGTCTGGTTGGTTAGTATATTAATGAGCTCGACCTAATTCCTCTTTGGCTCACGATTCACTTGATGGAAAATAAAAAAAGCATTTGACGTTGAGCCCAATGAAGCCGCCTACCTTAAGCATAATAACTGATGTTGGACTTAGAGAAGAATTGGTCCGGGAATTCATCAACTACTAAATGCAAATTTGGGGTGCAATTTAGTAAACAAAGGTTTGCAAGAGTTAAGACGGATAAGTCGATCCCTCATTAACTTGAAACTGAACTTGAAAAGAATCTTAATCAGACAATGACTAGACTGGGTGAATGAAATAAAAAAGCTTGAAGCCGAGTAGGATGTCATTGTTTCCGAAATGTTTGGGAAACAATCGGTAGATTTACAGCTGAGCAACATTCCACATTCGGCTTAAAAGCTTTGTCAAGCCAAGCGAGTGGAGTACTAGCTACAAATCCGCTGATTATTTACGAAACTTTTCTCAGAAGATGACTTCCTAATCGGTTCCAAACTTTTCTCAGTCGACCAAAAACAACCCGTGATAAGGTGTCCGCAAAATACCTCTCACTCCTGCCAGATTAGCTTTCTCAGCGACCAGTTCATTCCTTTACTCGGCTCTACCCGCCACTGATATCCGTCATCAGGCATGTCAAGCCAACGACAATCTTCAGACCGTGCTGTCTCCCGCAGACTTCCAGTTACTGAACGTCAAAGCGACAGACCTGAAAGCTACTCAAGGATAACGCTGCAAAGATGGGACAATAGACAACTCTAAAGTCACTTTTCATAACTCATTGTCCGTCGGATAATCATTATAGCATACTAGCAGTTCCTAAACGCTTAAGGAACAGCGTTTTCGTTGGAGCAAAGCTTGAACCTCCAGTAGGTAAGACAGTTCTAGGAATGGGGAAAAAATTCTCAGGGTTAAAACTGTGCGCACAAAACTTGTTCCATTGGAAGCGTGGAAACTGTGGACGCCGTTAAGCCGAGTCCTTCAGTTTCAAAAACAAGAAGTTCCAACTATTGCACTAGAAGAAAGAGGAGCGTTAAATATCCTGAAACAAGTGGACAATATAATTAGTACAAAGACGGGTGGGAGTAGGGCCATTGTTTACATGAATAAGAGTGATTAGCTGAGGATGAATGGACAGTGAGAACATAATAGTGAATAATGGTAACGTTGAATTCTGGGGTTGTGTGACCCTTGGCAAATCCTTTAGGGCAAGTTAAGCTCTATCGGTCGTGCGTCATGAAGAGACTGAAGAGAAGAAGGCGCGGGTGTTTTCGGACGAACTGAAGAATGTCAGCCCATTCTCTGGCACGCGCTTGCACCCACGGAATGTAATGTCATGCTTCTGGACAGACAGTCAGCGAGCCCACAACTAACACTCCAAGGAGAAGCACTGGAAGTTGTGGAACGTTTTACATATGATGAAAGCTGTATTATTTCCGACTGTAGTTTGACTGATGAGTTCAATGCCTGAATCCCTAAGAATCAAGTCCCTTTTTAAGGTGTCACCTGTGGTGGCTTAGCGGTATATTCTTGAATCTCAAGGGATATGTGTACCAGGCTACAGAGCGGGCTGTTTTGCTGTGTGGCTGTGAGAAGTGATCGCATCGAGCACCGGAACTGAAACGTCTTTAGGTCTTCGACCACCGTTGTCTTAGAACTGTGGCAAGTGTAGGCTGGTGTCGGCGAATCCTCAACGAGATAATTAGAATTCGGGTGTTTAGATGTGTAACCCATCAAAGAATGCGTTGGTTATGTCATGTACTGTCTACAGTGAACCATTGTTTTCCGAAGAGATTGCTGCTTTTCGTACCCGATTCTGAGTGATGCAAGAAGGGGGGTGGCAAATCCTTGACCTAGCAGAGGGTATGAAAGGGATTGTGAAAAGTCTGGGCGCTGTCGGTGTGACTCGTCTTCTAGGATGGGTACCGCGTGATCCCCATTGCACCCGGTTGGAGACGCTGCAGGATATGGCTGTTAATTGATATTAGTGTCCGAATGAGTGTCTGGAGATATGGACAGCTCGGGGTGATTTCGATGGGCTAGCAGTAAGTTTATTTTTCATCCACTTTTATTCCTTTCTTCACAGTAAGACTTTTAAATGAATTATGTTTGTACGGCCACGGAGCATCAGTGTCGAACACTGATTCTATGCTGTTGATGATTATGATTGGCCTTAGATGTACGGTCGTTACGGCCAGCCAAAAGTTCACAGAGCAGATGCCTACGTGAAAACACTGGTGGACGGAAAGGTTTACCCCCTCCTCCCTTCCCGAGCCGGGAAATCGGACGAATTTTAAGAACTGATACGACTTTGCTTCCAAATTTGTGGACCCCCCTGTGGAACCAGATGACACTTGTGAGTTGCGATGCCGGCTGATCATATAGAGTTTTGTTGGAAGGAAACTCTTTACAAATGGCCAAGAAGTTGCCTTTGGCTGAAACCACACTTTTGGAACAGAAACAGGTTACTCTAGATCATTGTAGTTCACAGTAAGTCAGAAAAACACGTAAGTAAGGACACGAGTGTATTGTGTACACGCGGCCAACTTGGTCCGCTTTCGTGGCGGGTCAGCAAACATCTGAGTACATATCAAGTCAACCCACAGCGCTCACACGAGCCAATCAATCGGACACGCACCCAATCAGCCACTCAAGTCACACGCCAGATCGATGGGGGAACGACGAACGGACACGCACACGCGCAAACTCTCTGACACACCGAAACAGCTACTACATAGATGAAATAGTGTGGGTCGTATTATCATCCCCGAGCACTATTCACTTCTTTTTTGACTCCGTAATTTACGCTCAAGAACAAGGCCTAACAATGTGATCTCCAACAACCCCGGGTTTTGAAAATAACTTTATGGAGGTTTCGGAACAAAACGAGTCGGTTGGATTCACCCGCATCCGCTTAAAATATTTTGGTGTTACGTGGGTGAAAAGTGTGTTTTAGCTAAACTAGGAAGGACTGATTAATTTTTCAACTTGCTCTGTAACTTAAATTCCGATATCAGATTCAATATGGAGATAGAGTCAACTTCGAATACACCGCACTTCTTCGAATGCACGACGTAGGAAGTTTGTTGGAGACCAAAAACTACACTGTATCAGAAATTCATTAACAGCAAGGCGATTGTGGATCATTCATCCACCCATCATGAGATGGTATTCTTTATACAAACTCCAGCTAAGTAAGGACACCGTGCACAGAAGACGTTGATCGGATAGCAGCTCAAGCTGAAATGGAGAAGACTTTAAAATAAGGGGTATCCAGGTAGTTTGTTAAAGCATATCTGTGGCACCTGTAACAGCCTGTGAGGAAATTTATTGAGACTGTTTTTCTCTCCTGTAAAGCAGAGGCATCTGACGTTATATTAAGGATCCCACACACAATTAACATAATAGTGCTCATTCAGGGCGGTACTTATCGCTTTGCACTGGTGCACCTGACTGATCGCCTCTCGGTGGATAAAAACAGGAAGTGTATTTATAAAATCAAATCCAACAGCTGCACAAAGGTCTAACTTAGACGGAGAGAGAACTTCGTAGGAGAAGCAGCGAGCAGAAAAGAATGAACAGACCGCTGAGGAACGCAGACGAAACCGAGTTCAGCAATAAGCGGGACACGCACTGGACATGAGACACAAAACAGATTTAGAAAATTGCTTACTGACCAGCTTTAGGTTGCTTTGCTTTCGGAGCTTGGCGATTGGCTAGCAAACGTTTCTTCATCATGGGTGGATATATCATCAGTGCGCGTTACAAGAAGAAACGGCCGCAAACGGACTTCACGAACGCTGTGCAACCACGATTCTTTAACCATCAGAACGCAAAAATTTTCAGAAATTCTCTTGATGGAAATGAATGTAGGTAAGGTCTTTTCCAATACTACTGGTTACAATTGGTGGAACATTCGTTTTCTATGAAGCACAGAAGATACGTTGTACCGCCAGCTTTCTCTAGTACTTCCATGATTCGTAACACAAGAAGTTCATTAACTCAGGTACCCTAAAATACAAATTCTGAGAAAAACCTTGTAACAGGAATCATTTGAGCTGAACGAATGTGGGACAAAACCAAAGAATCGACGCTACACTATCATTTCTGTGAGTACTGCTCAAATGAGGACGCTAGTTTGACGGGCTGGATGCTGTGTGATTTTACTCTTACTATTTAATTGAACAATGATGTAAGCGTTTGGCATAAATGAATCACTTTTGTGAACTGCCGGAATACAATTTCCTATGAATGTTTTTGTTTTCTTATGTAACTTTATGGGGCTCTCAGTTTTGCTAATCTAAATGTTGCTTTGATGGTCCTGGTAGCAACAACACTTCCGTTACTTGTTGTTTATCTTCCTTCTCGCATTATATGTTGTCCAGAAAAAACTTGGACTTTGAGTGAACACGTCAACAAGTTAGCCACCAATCTATGCCACCATTACTGTAAAGTAGCGGTCACCATTCGAGAATTTGTGCTTTGTACCAATGTGACTTTACCAGCCGGTCACGGAATGAGATAAACTGAAGACTATAAACGACATGAGTTGTAGCGAAATACACTCATTTGCCTGGAAACATCACAAACGATCGATTCAGCTGGGTTTCAAATGAGTGTCTCGCAAAACCAAATTTGTTTTCAAATGAGTGTATTTCGCTAATTCCGTGCAATTTGGTTTCAAGTTGAACATAAGGTTGACGGAAACTCGGGGACTGCGCCCACTTGATGAGCCCCAAAAAGGGCGAAACCGGTCGTGGGCTGTCGAAGAATTTTCAGCAACCTTATGAGTAGTGCATTACGGACATGGGTTGTAATCTCCCGATAAATCGCTTATTTTATTTGTTTATCTGGAGGCCTAAGACACGCTACAAGATTGTTCGCTTTTGCATCCACCGTTTTTCCAGTCGCCAAAAGATTATGTCAAGAATACAATGTTCCCATAATCACGGTGACTGAAGCGGTACGTTGGTACTTGACGGACCCGAGTCACGCTTTCACTGCTGTGGCTGAGAACATTCGACTTCATATGAGTGAAGGGAAGACAGTACCCGACATATTAGTCGCAGGCGTCATACAGTCCTTGACCAGAAATTCAATTTACTCTATCCGGGGGTAAGTCGACCAGGCACAACTGACAAAATCCCCATATAGAAATTCTTAATGCATTTCCTCACTAATTGTGTGCCACAGGATCGTACTTGTTACTCACGGCAATCTCTAGTAAATAGTAGCCTCTGTACAGACCTCACAACATATGCCAAACGGTTTTGTATTATCTAGCCTGTCCATTGAAGAATTGCCCCAAAACGAATTATCCCAAAACGACATGATAGTGAAACTGATGCTTGATATTTTTGTGTTATTTTACTCATCAGGACAGTAGACGAGATCACGTCGGCGAGACAGAACGATGACTTTGTGAATTATTGATTGACTGAATAGCAGTTTGATCCATACAGTCGGGTGTGCATAAAGAATCAACTTATTTGCATAGTCTAGGCATAACAAACATTGATCATATAAGTTCCAGGAGTTTGGTATTTGATGGTTGAAAGTTTTGAATCAAAAACCCTCCTGGCTATTTAGAAGACCCAGGACTACCATGTGGAATTGCGTTAGTGCTGATTCACAAGGTACTACGCTGGGAATTATTAACAAGCCATTGGTGTAAATGATTGCGGCATTCAAATCATCCCCGTTCGAGCATTGCTCTTCTCCTACTCGCGTAATTATTCTGATGCGTCCACTCACCAGGAAATCGTTTGGTTCTGTGTGAGATTCTGTAGGTCAGTGGGTGCAATTGCTGATTTGAACGACGGTCTAGCTTAGAACACCCCAAATCTCAAACGTACTGCGCCTTCCTGTGTACAAAGAGGGTTTTGGTCGCGACCACTCGTTATTCATCCAATCGATATTCCATGCTTCAAAGAGTTCTATCAATTAGAGACAGTCGACTTCGCTGGCGAGCCCTGTAAACATTTTACAGGGTATTGACGTTGTTCAACCGAGTGCAAGATGGTGTTACCCTTCTAACCCACTGTTGGAGCAGTCGACTTGCAGAGTCCAACAGATAGCTCCTAGAATTACAGTTACCTAAGATAGTACCTGCACAGTCGCAGTCTAAGCGCACTAGCCTATTTGTATAAATGCAAGAGCAGTTCCTCTAGGTAACCTAGTTGCCGAATAACACAATATACTACATGATTCCGCATGCTGAACACACACTAGGCGTACGCGTTCATCACATAGGCGAAAATGAATGCTGGGGCCAACAGACCTTAACTTCCGGATTAAGTGAGAAATTATAACCACGAAAATCACAGTTAGCTAGAGTAACACAAAACAAACTACCTTAAAGTGCACATTTCACTTCAATGTTTTCGGCTCACCGGATTCCCATAATCGATTATTTAAATACTTTTGAGTCAAAAAATGAATTGGTCGAGTATATCAAACTCACTGAAATTTTGTAGAGCGAAACCGGATAAAATTGTGATCATTCTTATGAATACTCTACTAGCAATAGTTCTAAGAAGAACCGAATGAAATTTGGTTGGATTTACTTGTTTATTTTTCGTTCATTTATTCAACAACTCACAACGTTACCGCCCCCGTTTTTGTCACCATTCTCTTACGTCAGGTATATTTTAGACGGATATCCCTCGACCGTGGAACAGTGCAAGTCACTCTACACTTGTGGAATACGTCCATGTCTAATGGTGGAACTCACTAGTGCAACTGAAGCTGAGAGGTGAGCTGACCGAGTAACCCGTCTATGTATTTACACCAACGATTTGTCCTAGGATGATAACGGTCCTCAGATTTTTCTACTGACATTCTTCCAGTCCTCTTTCATATAGTCGGCTACCTCGTAATTTGAAACAAACCTCTATTCGAATGGCACATAGTGAATCACCGGTTTTACTGATAGTCCCCGAGTGCAGTTCCCAAAAATGATCTTGTCCATATTATATTTCCGTCAAATGAGCTATTTGCATACGGAAAATATTTGCGCATGATCAGCCCACTCTGCTAGTAAATACTGATTTGAAGTGTTTTCTTATAGAAAGCCCTACTTCCTGGTTATTGGACCAGTGGGAATGAAATTGTGGCTTTACTTGGCTTGATACTTTGGCGCTTAATTTGAGCAGATAAGATAAACGGGTGATTTGTTTCCTGAAAGTCACTCATATGCCATCCGAAAACTCCCCATATTTAGAGGATAAAGCACTTAATCGCAATTGATTTGCAAACGTTTCGTCACCATACGAGGGAACATCATCCGTGTGCAGCAACAAGCATTATTTCATATTCGTTTTAGATGTGGCTGCGTAAGTTTTGTAATTTATTCTCGAGTTGCCTAGGGTTTTTTCTATTGTTGTGTCCTTTGCCATTGAGTAAGCCGTAAAGAAATGCTATGACAATTCCTTTCCCCTTGCTTTGTAGACAAGATTTAATATTGCGAGGAATCAGGGAGACCATCAAACAGCCAGCAGATATTCCGACAGCAGTAGAAGATGAACAGGAACCTCAAACAAGAATACGACTAGAAGAGGGATTCCAGCGCCCTCCCCCAGAGCCAAATGTAGCAGAAGAACTTTCATTTAAAATTAATGCTTATCAGCACGCTGCTGATTTCCGTCGAGACTGGGCCACTTCTCACCAAGGTCTGTTGGTAGATTTGTGTGCGGTGGACAACCGCTGGTGCTTATGGCGTCAGATTTTACGCGTTGTTAGACATCGTGTGGATCACCTGCAGACCTATATGGCCAATATTCTTGATGGTAAGTCGACCTCAGTTAAGTAAGCACCCACTGTTTATGCACAAAACCGCCCATTATTTGGCTGTCCCGAATGGGGGAAAACAAGGCCTGGGTTATCTGTACGGTAGCACTGAGATGCAGCCAGTATTTTTGTAAACTTAAAAGTCCATTTCGTGCCAACATTCTAGACTGGCTTCCATCCAGTTCTCAATAGCTCCTTTACTTCGCTGTTGACACTGCTTAATCAAGCACTCCCCTTGACCATATTTAGCTCTGTATTTTCGTTGTTTATCTTGTATTCCTCTTGGTCTTATCAGCTGTCACTAATTCAGCCAATCATTTGACTAGTGGCGAACAGTCACAAAATTTCGTCAATACCCGGTAAAAACAGAGTCTTCGTTTGAATTGGACTGTGGAAATCGGGACATGTTTATTCCTTAGAAAGAAAGTCATTTAAGTCACACCAAAACATTCTCCGGATCAAGCTTTCTCACCCTACCCAGATTATCGGCTGCATTATTAGGTCATTTGATCAAAACGTTCCGCTCGTGTTTTCTTCCCGAACAGTCTACCACAGCAGTTTACCAGAAGCTGTAGGACGTTGTATTTCAGTCTTAGGAAAGGGATTTCTTCACCTGTAGTGTGATTTTAACTGTGACAATATAACTATTAGTCTGACCCAGGGATCAATATTGCTATTACCATTACTAACAACAGGTAGGTAAGCAAACTTACAAACATTAAGTTTGATAGCTGGTATGGTGTGATACATGTCAATCCTTCCCACTTTGATCACGCTCATTAGCGGCCCCTGAAGATGTCAATTTGTCCCATTCCTATGAGACATACTCATGGATTGGCGGATAAAACCATTAGAATTTGTAAAACGGACTGGAAAATGTATTGACTTTTCTTTGGTACTACCCCGAAACATAAACTTTACCGTTCAAAATCACGAAACACTGACCGGAGATGAGTGCAGAATTTAATACTTGTCAAGTCAAAGGGAGTCTAGAAATTAAAATTAGCCTGACTGGTCACGTCTCCCGTGCTATTTAAATCCGGAAGCGAAAAATAGGCTGCCTATCGATGGTCGGCTAATCAACTATAATTATTACCCTTGTGATCAATAAATTGGAAGCGCAATCCCCAAAGAATACATCCGGAAGAGCATCATTTACGGCGAAACAGGAAAACTAAACAGTTGTTCAAAGCTCGAAATAAACATGTTTTACGGAGGTCATGGACTCTTTACCTAATATGACAAACTCGACGGGTTAGTTGGAAAGGTAAATGATCGTGCTGTTTTAGAAAATCATCCTACCATCTCCTCCTAATCGAGTAAGGCTTTTAGCTATTGGCGAAACATTGAAATCGTGGTTAGAGTGGCTAAATAACCATATGATACCTCAAGACAAAAATGCATTCAATCGCAGTGACCGGACTTTTTGTCATCATCAAACGACAAAGACTGGATCACCCTCCCTCCAGAACAACTATGGCTCGGGAAAATAATAATTCATCCGGTAAAATTTCATTGCTGATAGATTTCGCGGAAGAATCCACTAGTTATCTTCTCGGACCTGTGAGCAGACAATTTTACTTACCGTGTATACCTCATGGGCACCATTATTTCAGCACGTTTGTGCAGTCTATACAAGGCTACCACGATCTACTACGTGACAGAA
Organism: Clonorchis sinensis; assembly: GCA_003604175.2. Lineage (NCBI taxonomy): Eukaryota > Metazoa > Platyhelminthes > Trematoda > Opisthorchiida > Opisthorchiidae > Clonorchis > Clonorchis sinensis. The sequence continues at coordinate 98,108,580 of CM030370.1, read as the reverse complement.
ATCGGTCCCTTGCCAGTGATTGGCATCAAGCTGAGTGGTCAATAAGATTGTGAGCTACACTGGGTAAAAGATTGATTTGCCCTAGTGTGTGTGCGTGTGTGTGTGCGTGTGATAGCACATATCTCAAAGAAACGTGACTCTGCAAGTAAAATCCAGACCACAGAAGAATCCTATACCAACGTGATTCGAAACAATCAGCCTTCACAAAAAAGCTCGACCAAGTACCTCCATTCCATTTTTTTTGGTGAGAGGACATCGGTAAGGAGATAAAATGCGTAACGACTTGCCCAGTAGCTAAAAAGATTGCAAATTATTCCGAGAATAAACCATTGTACATGGAGACTACTTATTCCCCCTATTAGAAAAGTAATTCGGTTGGTCTACTAGTAAAAACTTCCTCCCAAAAAAGACCACTTTGACCTAACGGTCTCCCTCAAGAGGAAACACTGTGTATATTAGGAGTGTTGATTCGGATGGTTGTTTACACAGTCAATGAAATTTCAAAGTAATCAATGTGGAGCATTCCAAGCAGTGGATGGAGTATTTTTGAGCACCATTATACATTGACCGGTGTACCCAAATGTACAACCTGTTGTGCAACCTGACGGTAAATTTTACTGTGAAATTGATGTCAGGCTCCCAGACTAGTGCATACTGTCACATCAAGATAGGTAAACATAACACAAACATGCTTAGCTTATCAGTAATTATTCTGTGACCTGAGACAACCTTATATATTCGCTGAGAAAATAATACTCCTGGAGAGGACTGAACTTTCGATCCTAGTTTCACACACCAGTGAGCTCTGAAGCAACGCACCTAACTACAGCGCTGTGTGGGCAAAATATTTCCATGACGCGACAGTCGAATTTCTCACTTACACTTTTGAGACTAGATGACCATTAGGACTAGAAGCATGGTCATTGAGTCTGTGAAAACGGTTGGCATCGTCTGGTCAATGATATTCAGCCTTTTAATGGATATCTCATCCCGTAAGTGAAGCTGAAAAGCTGTACAGCTGTTACATTCTCAAACAGAATTGTCAGCAGTGCGCATCTCACGAAACACAGAGAGTTTCGAACCATTTAGCTACGAGCGGCTGATCAGCAGTGTGATTAGCTCTCATTTCGAAAGAACAATGTGGCATTCTTCCTTCAGCGACGGGAGCTCCATAACATGGTCACCTATCGACTGGATCCTCGGGTGATGTCTTCTCAGATGAAAATTTCACTCATCTGGTGAAATTATTTTCGCTTTGAGCCACTTACAGATTGATGGTAGTGTGAGGAGGTTTCGTAATTTTCATCTTGTCATTGAAGTCAATCCATGCTGAAAAACCGACAAACACCCTACAGCTGTTCGACCACTGGTCTAAAGTTCGCGGATTCGAAAATCTTTGAGGTTGACAAGGTTTTCTCACCATATTTCAATTCTGTAGAGGAAAACTTGTTAATGTCCCTGTCCACTGGAATTTCAGCAGAAGCTCAGATATTTGGAGAAGTGACCACACTTTTGAACGACCAAAGGCTTACCTTCATAATTGTTATACGCAATCAAGGATGATATTCAGCCAGCGGTTTTTTCCGGTTAAGCTATTGTCTGGTTCTTCTTCCTGAATAATTCAAAGTCAAGATTTGTTCGACTATAGCTTACACACCGAATTCGACTGCATGTAAACAGACTTGTCAGTTTTTGTTATCGTACTTCCCACCAGAAGTTTGTCCTTCACTCAGTTTCAATGGGCATTTCCAATTTCCACCGTGTTGGAGGCCTTGTAAAAACAGTTTTGTGTGTGTGTGTTAGTATGGAAATTTTTTAGGCACATTCACGTATATTACGGCAAACCTTGTTCATGAGTTTTGTTCTGAATGGGTGTGTTTTATTCTGGGTCGATATGTTGTTTGTGGGAGAGTTTGGCCGCACTGCGTGTGACAGACCTATAGCTGCGCAAAACAAATATTATCTGGTCAACCTTGTTCTGTCAATAGAAGCAGGGGCTAGAAAGTTCAGCATCCCGGTGGACGAAAGGAAACGCATGCATTTCAATATTTTTAGTTGATTGGTTTCCCCTGTCAGAATGTAGTTTACTGTTTTCCTTGTTAGTGAACAAAATGTAAGTTGAAATGTAAGATAATCATATGATAGAATGGTAGTACAACTTCAGAATTAAGAAACTATAATAGTTTTCCATCTCCACTTCTCACCCTCTAAAACAAAACTGGCTGAATACAACCCGGATTATAAAATCTTCCAGAAGACCTGTAGATGAGAGTGGATTTTTGTGAGAGAATACTCCCATCCGTCCACAAAATACTCTGGATAAATAACGCACCTTCAGTCGGTGGTTGGGTCCTTTTGAGCTAGCATAACTCTCACATTTTGCCACGCTTCTTCAACGTGCTCACCACTAGTACAGTATTTGTTTACTGTAGTTGAGCTAGCCCAGATAGATACTCCTGACCTATGGTGGTTCTCCAAAAATGGTGGGTTGTGTTGCTTCTTCCTGACTTGTGAAGACCTGAAGGGAAACGATTTATCATTCGCACTCGCATCATGGTGTAATCGGAATCAGGTCTTGTACTGTGGCTCTCCATCGGTAGCTGGTAACTACATGATCAATTTGGGTCCACGGTTGATTTGCAGTTGGTGGCCGGCAGGTTACGCGATGCGAACGTTTATGCTGAAAGTACATACTGGCGCAAAACAGCTGACGATCTGTACACAACAGGAGGAGTGGCTCTCCGTTTTCTGTGCGACGAGCATCGACTACGAATCGCCCTCGCAGATGTGATTCCATGGAGCCTGGGCATTCATATTGCCTTCAAGGGTTACTATGTCAGTGCTTCTTGCTTGACGAATGAGGTCGCATAACCCTCGATAGAAAATGTCCTCAACCTCAGAACTACAGTCCGTTGGGCATATGCCGATACTACAGACAGGCATCTCACTTTGTGTCCAGTAGAACTGAGCTCGATTACTGAACGGCGCAATGACGATTGTTCACTGGAATCTAATTCAGCAAAGCGCTTTCAGCTCTGGAGCTGAGTGCAACTCCTACGTCATATATTCCAAGAGTCATCGCTTCCTGATCACCGGGCAAAAGAAGGGCGTAGTTTTGAAGGTCTGAGTCCATCCTTTGCTTTTGGAGATGCATAATCACGCTTGGGTTTTGTATGTGTTTCAGAGTGACAGCATACATAAATTTCAAGGTAAGTAAGGTTTGGGCAAACGCTTCCTGTTGCCATTTGATATAAAGTACGGATATCCAAAGCTCATATAAAGAAAAGATCTCGTGGATTTAGTAAAATGTTAGTTTGTTTGTAGCCAATGGGAAGTGAAGTGTATAGGACAAACCGGTCGGATAACTGGCAATCAAATGATTCGGCAATGTTTGCTTGTAAGGTCGAAAGGCGTTGACGAGGGAGGTCGGTGAACAAAAATCTGTACAGACAATTGATTGTTCCCGGTTGGTCAAGCCGAAGAATGGAAATTGGTTGAGTAACTCCACCTTCAACCATTGACTCAAAAGTCTCAACTATCAGGCAGCAGGAAGTAGGGTTGTTGCCCCTAGCTCCGGGCTCAAAAATCCCATCCGGAAGGGAACAGGAAGTAGGATTTTCCTGGGCGACCCTCTCTGGATCCGGTGACTCAGTAGCCTGGCCTGCTCGGTTGTAGGAGTATGTTTCAACCTGAGGGCGTATGGAATAGGGTATAGATATCTCACTGCCAATGCTGCCGCGAACAAATGATGCGTTTGGAGCCAAATCGAACTTGTGGCAAGGTTTAGTTGTGTTTTAGCTATACTGGATAACTCGGCGGCGTTCATGTCCAACAGCTGTGGGGATCGGAATGTGCAGTTTTAAGGGCTGACCTTTCCGAACCTGTCCTTCCTCGGGAGAAGGCAGCACCGCTGCAACCATAATTACGGACATGCTGGTTGACCAAAAGAAACACTTTACTGTTACACAATCCAACCACAGAGGACGCTGCGACTTTGAACCCAGACCGCGTCGCAATATGATTACTTGCAGTACGGATTTTTGCTACTATTAGTCCGTCTGCCCCTCTTTGGCCTTCCTGGTACGATTGCACGCTAGTGTAGCCCGCTGGATCATTGCAGCAGTCAAGCCCGACCGTCACGACAAATTGGCAGCTTTAGGTCGGGAGATAACAAAATGCTGCTGACTCTGTTAGGAACATTTCGGACTGTTTAAATACATCTGAATAGACGTTCCTCTTCTTGAAGCACCTGACAATTACCATAAAAATTATCCCGACTACTCGTCAGCAGTCAGTCATCGGAAGTTGACGATTGATTACACCCAGAACGATGTCCCCAGCTGCAGATGATCACGTCTGAATAGTCTTCAACTGTTAACCAAAAGACTACATATTCGGATCCTGTCCGTCCATTTATTGGTCCCCGATAAGGACTGAAGCATTCACATCACTCTAATTATGGTGTTTCGGTTTCTCTCTAATTATCGACCGAATGGCGAAATTTATGCACAGTTGAATGACATTTAGAATTTTATTTTCAGCTGTCACACACGCAGTACAAGAAACAAAAGTTTCGCACTGTTTTGCACCTAATTGTGAATGTTAGTTTTTTATGGTCAGTACTGAGGTTACGTAGTTATGTTGCTTCGCAATGTTCCATGTGGTATTCTGAATGTCCAAACCTCGAACGTTTCGTAAAACTGAAGCACGTAAATGAGCGTCAAAGGTTTTTGGGGTGTTGTCCTGTTGTGATAGAATTTCCGCTGGTTTGAAAGTTTCTGAAGTCATGATACTTTGCTGAGCAATAGTTCTACCTCGTATCATTTTATAAATTTAGAGAAATCAATGTAACTATCTTCAAAATCAATGAGACTTCGTCATAAAACCCCTGCAGTATTACTGGCAGCTTCTATCGATTTACCTCCATTGTTTCCGTTTCACTTCTTAGGAAAAGCAGCATCAATCGCAGAGTTGGGCATCGAGGAACGCCACTTCAAAACGCACGCTAGCGAGTTCCTGCACTACTGTCCAGTTAGTTGGAAGGAACGTGGAGAACTGGAAGATACAATCAATGAACCAAAACACGACATGGTTGTCGTGCTAAATGTGGGCTTGTACCCGAAAGAAGATCTTATACATTCCTGTAATGCGAAGAGCCAATCTGTGGGAGAAGATTTTCGTCAAACGAATGAAATGCATGGTGCAAATGGCATAAGCATTTCTATTCCAACCTCCCTGAAGTTTGCCGCCGAGTATCAAGGCCAGTACTACCGAATGGCGGGGCCCAGCGAGTTGGAAAAGTTTCTTTCACAGCCAGAAAACTATGTGCCACCACAGTCAGATAAATCTCTCCCGTCGGAAGAAAAGCTACCTTTCAGGCTGCAAAGTGATGCCATTGAACTTAGTCGTGATGCATTTCCGATGCAAATGGCTCTCCGCGGCTATTGCGCCGTGTGCTATTCAAACGGAAATCAGCGCTATGAGGGGCTTAAACTTGGTGTAAGGGAATACTTAGCCAGATACGACGCCGAAATCTACACATTTTGTTCAAATGAATGTCTTCTAAAGTTTTTGAGGTGAGTCGGGACTTGTGCTGGTTGTGCGCATAATGGTATCTTGACATTAGAAGGTTCACCTATCCAAGACGGGGTGATGTATGAGGCTGTTACTACACCAAGTCAAAGCACTTGTGATCGGTGTGTTGACAGATAACGTACGTATAATTTGCATTCAGACCACTCTTGTCCGGACGGTATTGCTTCTTTCCTGGAGCAGTTTTTTTCTGGTGAGCTCAAACCGAAGAGGAAGAGCATTTTCTTTCTCGTCATGATCCATCAGTAGTGTATATCTTTGACCGTGCCGGGCTATGAACGCCGCACATCTGTAACTCCATCAGGGCACGTTAGACACCCGAATCAACACGTTTGAACAGGCGGATGCGTCCATGTTTGAGCGGTGTGATTGGTTTGCCTAATTACCAAGTAACCGTGCTGGTTGTAGAGATCAACTGACCTACCTGTTAAGATATCCCAGTTAGGAAACGCCAAGAAAGCACGAAACCTGTTCGATAATTTCCGGCCACTTCGGACACGTTATCAAATAAAGCGTCATGTGATCAACGCTTGAATCTCCAGATGCCATGCCACACGCAGTTGCTGGTCGTGCGTAGGCGAAAACGCTTGAAATCATCATCTTCTGACCGATTGTCAGTGCCCGAGATAACTGATTGGTTTAGCTTCAGGTTTTCCAGTGACTGAGGAAAATATCAATTTCGGGGCAAGTCAATATTCACTTCACTCGACTAGCACCTCAGCTCACTCTCATTGCATGCAGCTCACGAAGTTGAGTGAACTTGCCGCACTAGTTTGAACTCTATCAGATTTAGGGGCGGTTAACATGGATTTCGTTGCTTAAGGCCTCACCATTCTGAGTTGAACAAACGAGAAAAACAACTGTTCATTGTTTGTTCGGTCATCAGCGACTCGCTTGTTACAAATCGTTAGCAATATTTAAAATCATATTCGTGAGTAGCGTGATGAGAACTGGAAAACAGTAGGCTGCGATTGATTTCTATTATGGGTGAAAAAGCCTGTAACATCGTCGTGGACACTTGTTCATATCGAGACGTGCTTTGTATGACGAAATGCTATCCTTCTGAGTTTGCTGCAGAAATCAGCCGGCTTCCACGAAACTGCCCTCGGTAGGGTAATCAAGCCGTCCTCACCTGATCTCTCTGGCCCTTTCCTTAATCGAGCTCAACGTCCCATCGTGTGAGAGAACCAAAGGGTCACAGACCGTCGTAGAGGACAGCGGCGTAGACAGGGTGGGGTGTAATTTTGATTACCATAACCTATACTTGATGAAAGTTGAAGAAATGTTTTGGATTCGGCTTCCATTCGTAAGTAAGAACTGTCACTGAAGGACACTGAAAACGGAGTGCCCTACTTAGTTCTGACTTTGTGCATAAGACAAAACTAGTATTATGCTATTTCACAGTTGTTATTCTGCTTTTATTATTACTGCTGTATTGTTACTATTATTATTGATGTTGTTATGTTGGAGTCGGCACAACTACCATTCTGTAGACACAGTTTCCTTTACAAACTGGACGATGTCAGTACCCATGACTCGGAAGAAGTTTAGTGTAATGAACTTGATTTGATTTCCTTCTTAGCCAAAGGTAAGTTTTAAGTCATACCCCAGAGGCTCCCTGGTCGTTTCATCTGGCACAAAAAACATTCCAGTCAAAACACCAGAAACATTACTCACTTGAATTAAACTGCTCGAATTCGCCGCGTTTAATAACCAGGACACTTCAGAATAGGCAGCATACTGTTCAAATCTGAATGACGTGATTAGGTTGAGGGGGTCCCCTCGGTGTCATTGGGAAATCCTGTGAGCAACAACTTCGTATCCCAGTTGAGTTACTGTGTGATTTGCAAAACCATAGAAGGCTTTCGCCTTGTTTAGACTGTAGGTGAGCCAAGTAAAATCGGTCGTTTAACCCTTTGGTTTCAGACCGCTGCATCCACGGACCAGTTTGCACAACTGAACACCAGAATGTAGGCTATCTGAAAAAGCCAAAACGGGTCAGACCGAAGTCAACACCTTAGCATGGTTTGCTTCATTAATTTGTGAAGAAGCTTCCATAAATTTGGTGCACATCCTACCTAGCGCAAAATGCACTCATTAAACTAGCCCATGGTGGCTAGCAAGCATTGGAAAAAAGTGACCTGAGAGAAATCCGAGCACACTAGCATGGTTTATCCTGAAAAGTGGATGCGATGGCCAGCGTGTCCTAACAGAGCCAGTCTCGGCCGTGATCTTGCGGTCGAAAGTCAAGCTTCTAAGGCACTTTAACTTCCTCCGTTCTTCGTACTTTGGTGATCACCGCGGTCTATCAACTACCAGAGGTGCTGGCCAGAATCTGCACATTCACAACGACCCCAATCCTCTTGAAGCCAAATGAAGTACCACATTGCCAAACACCAGATTATACTATCCTAATAAATCCTAACCGTTTGGTCTCCCAGAAAATACAGTGGTGTAAAAAATGCGCACAAAATCCCGAAACACCCTGCAGCTTCCAAATATCAGACTTCTCAGTTTACGCACGAGCAGAACTCTGTGAATTTTCCTCAAAGTTCGTTTGTTGTAATCTTGCGGGTTGTTACCGATCTTTTCAGAAAGCCGACATCCTATGAAAATTTGACCCTACCGCACAAACTGCCACCCATGCCGTCGCCAATCGATGTGCATTCATTACCGTTGCCCGGTTTTCTGGAACAAACTGTGGCTTTTACGTTACAAAGGGCCTTATCTGAGGCTGGTCAGCACCGCCCGAAGTTTCCATTCCTGGGAATTAAACGATCAGCTTTGATCTATCTCGGTTTGCACATGAAAGGTAGGTTCATGAAACCTGGGCTTGAGGTTTATGAATCCAATGAGTAGCTGAGTATTAGGGTTGGTTATACAATTTCAGAGATAATGAAGCAGGCGGATTTCCAGATTGCGGAAACTTGTGCCCATTTGCTCTAGTTGTCGCACATCGTTGGAACGTGGTTTGAAAAGTGCTCACTAACAGATGTGCAGTATGGATGTACATTCTCTTTCAGCCAAAATCGATTCCCCCTTGAGACAACTTAAGCAGGAAACGTTCGTCCACCAAATGGAGGGAACCGTTGGGATTCGACACTGGAATATGAAACAGATCTGTGGTGTCATTTGGTTGATGAGTTTGCATTAAGAATAAACACTTAGAGGATAAGTGACCTGCAGTGCAAGTGAGCTGCTCGATTAAAATCCTGTCCATCATTGTGTGTTCAACTAGAGAGCCCCAGGTAAGTAAATTCACTGAGGGAACTAATTCAAAGTAAATCCTAACCCTTGTCAAATATCCTTAAAAAGATGACAAGGAGCATGATATGGCAGGGTAAAATATGATCTACTGAATTTTTGAAGTTTCAATGCACTTTCCTATCGATTAGTTATTCTCCTTGTGTCATTCACCTCCTGGCTGTGGCCAAGCTTTTCAGCTTTTTTGTTTAAATCTCCCAAAATACGGCAACCAATTTTTTGCTACTACTCAGCTTTTTCCATGCTGTCACACTGCACATTGGAATGTGACCTAGTGTCATGACGAGTTATTTCACTATACGGTTCTACGATGATGGTTGATGCAGGTACCTCGGTCACTAACACTGCCACTCACTCCATTTCCCTCTCTGCACTTCAACACTGTACTTTATCCGGATGAGTTGACAAGGTTGTATTGCAGTGCCACCGGTTTCTTCATACTAGGTAACAGTGGATTCAGTGACACCTCCATTGTTGAGAAGTTTTAGCTATTAATACAATGCAGTGTGCATTCTCCGAATGCACCTTTTGAATTGGATGCATATAAGATTCGTCTAAATTAAGGAGGAACATAGGCCAAAGAAAAGAACGAGAAATCTAGCTAGCTAATAATGAATACGGTGGGCCTTAGTTATTGATCATGTGGATGTTGATCTGCTCACATGGACCCGCTTTTGACTCACAGAATGTTTCGTCATCAATCGAAGATACATCACCCGACCGTGCATCGGTGCTGTCTTCTGGATTGGCGAATGAACATTCGAAAACCAGCGCACAGATCAACAACCACCTGAGCACCAATCAATCGATGCACGGATCCACCGACATTTCGGCCATATTCCCTAATCTATAGGATGGTGGATGGCAATATCAATACTGATAGTATTCTCACCCAGTGTGTTGACAGGATTTTTTCACCTTAGAATTACTGTGATGTCCTCCGGCCCATCGTAATTACAGCTTGATGGCGTTGAATTAAACTAGGCGTATGTTGAGTAGTATGGGGTCAGTCAGGATGTTTTATTCCATACGTAATGAGATGTCGAATGGGACGAAATTCATTCTACTCCTGCACCAATGACAGTCAGGCCATGGTTTGTAAAACCATCCAAGGACTGGCAGTAAAATGTTGTGAATTTCGCATTGTTGTCAAACCTCGCACTGCACCGTTGCAGTGGCAGAAGTAGCTACCGTTGGCCTCATTTGGAAATGTCCTAAAAAACGTCAGACTTAAGTCAGGCATGATATAATACACGATATATAACAGGATACAATACGTAGTCAGTAAAACGGACGCAGTATACATATAACGACAAGCGTCGTAAGACGTATTTAGAACGTTTGATTCGATTGAATCCCCAAAACATGAATGTAAAAAGCAAGATTGAAACTCCGAAATCAGCAATATCTGAACTATTGCAGTACACAACCACATTTCATCTGCGTCCTTCCAAATGTGACAGTATCTTGACTTCCCTCTTTTTCGAATGAAGCATACAACCCACGGAGTGCTGAGCAGGAGAAACAGAAATATCAACAGAAATTGTTCGACTTTCTGGATTCTTGCAGTTTGCCAAAATGGCTGGCCAGAAACATGCCGTTGCAGTTTCAACCGGAACACAAACGAACGCCCAAGTTCAATCCCAGACTCCAACAATTTCTAGAACTCCAAAGTTTTCAGGATACGGTCCACGAATGGATCAAAACTCCGGGTTGGCAAACGACCAAACCAGCTGCTAGAGGTATACGCTTCAGCCTAACCAATCCATTTGACTTGAAATAGATGATGCTCAAAGACAGCATAGAGAACTCTGGTATATTTCGATAATAAAGAAAACGAAGATTCCCTCTCTGAAAAGTGACACGAAAACGTTTACTTTTCTCAATGATCAAATAAATAAAGACCTTCTGAGTAGACGGTTTGTTGTCACTTTGTTTCTGAAGCACTTCGTCGTTACGCAAACAACACTAAAAAAACTCGAATTATATAGCAGTTTATGCCCGAAATCATAACACAATGGACTATATTGTAACTAGAGCTGAGTAAACTCCATAATGATGCTAAAACATCAGTAGGTCTAATATAAGATACCCGCCATTGATGAATCGTCAATTCATTGTAAACAATGTTTCTCTTTTTTTTACTTAAGTTTGAATGATAGGGCCCTGATTGAATACTTACCTATACCTAATACCCAATTACGGATGCTGCCGGACAAAAGGCTGTGTGCGATCTCCCCCAAACTCATTTGGAATGCAGTCGTTAGGGGAAGTGGTGGCCAGAAGATCTGTTTCGTGAACCGCACACTGACTTCTCGATTGTGCCCACCTCGGTGTGCGTAGCTTCGGCAATATCTCAGCCCTCGAGTTGCATGGCAGCTATGTGCTAAAAGGGTGTCACAGATGAAGGATTACGTCACTACTTTAAGTTGTTCTAATATAAAACTAGACGGTTAGTCAAATCCGTCTTTCCTATCCACAAGGGGAGCTTAGAATAGGAGCGAGGTCGAACCAGAGAACCCCACTCTTAACAGCAGAAGCAGATCCAGTGGTTTAGGTGTACTAACTTCCAGTTCCAACAATCATGAAGATGGCTCTGCCCATCTGGTCGATACAACTCTTCACCTACCTGATTCCGAAAAACGAAAAAGACCACGGGTGTAAGAAATCTGTCTCATGGAAAATCCTCGAGAAGCATGAAAGGGGCTCACCCACTGTCTCATAAGTAGGTTACCACAGAGTAAAGAACAAAGTCCGACAAAACACTGCCAGTGATTTTTCTCTGCTCTGGGATTCTCAATTTGCAGTAGCCCATGATACTTTATTGCGGCTTTTCGTATATCCAAGGACCACATGTATGACACACTGACTTGCCGTTGGCAGGTACTCAACGCGGCCACTCATACTGATGGCATTCAGAATAGGGCGGAGATTGGAGAGTCGTTGCGGAGATATTCAATCATTTCACTCTAATAGTTTCAGCCCACCGAGAAAGCTTTAAACCATAACACAGTAAATGACTTTTGGGGCATTGCAATCCGGTCCGGAAAAGAAGATTATCTGTTGAGAGGTTCCGGCCCCCCTGAAGAAATTGGATTAGTTTAAGTCTAGTCAGGGTTGCAGTAACTTTATATTTGACTGGAAGACTGGTATGCATATCAATGAAACCGGTATGGAAGAAAACACTGCCTCCTATTTGCCCTTGAATTTCTAAGACTCCATGCCCCAACCAGATAAAAAAGATAATCGTTCAGCTGTAGCACCCTTTCAGTGCCTAGCTGCCATGCCACCCAAAGGAAGCACGAGGGCTAAGATACTGCCAGGTTGCCCAAGCCTAGACAGCGGAAGTCGAGAGGCAGAGGTCGGGTTCGAAATACGGACCTTCCGATCAGTAAATTCGCCCTCTTAACCACTTGAGCCATCTCGCCCCAACCGGAAGCAACTACTCGCTCAGTAGTTACAGTTGCAAGTAACAAATAAGAGAAGTGATAGTTTTGGCTGGGACCCGGACAAGACGACACAAGCTGTGAACTACTTTTCAGAACCGACCGTCCCATAATTAATACCTTTAGATTCGAATCTCAGTGAGTTAGCTGTTATGAGATACTCCGAAACGACCGTGGAAAGTCGAAGCGCTCAGCTCACGGTTTTCAAGCAGTCGAGTCCGCCGAAAGATTCGCCTCACGGGCCTAAACGAAAGCCACTGAAGTTGCAATGGTCAGTCCCTTCGTATTAACCATTTGTAGTATCGCTTCCCCGGGTATCCCAAACAAGTCATGAGAGAACGAAGTTGACTCCAACCGCGAAGGAAAATTGAAAGTGTATTCGTCGAATTGTTCATTGCTATTCGCAAACTGACTGATCTTTGCCGAATCAGCTTGTTCAAAGCCGTGACTAATCCCCACCCTGCCGGTTTTTCGCTCTCCTAGTCGCGTATAACAAAAGTGGTAGCTTACTTCAATGGTGAATTCATCACGTAGCTCCAACTGGTTTTTTGCTTAATTCTTAATTCAGCTACCTCCTTCGTTCAGGTTTACGGTGCTCTAATTTTTGATTGCCACATGCACGACAAGAAACATTAAGCTAATCAGACAAGTTTCGCTCGTTGATCTTGTCAATAACCGCTACAAGCAGACGGCCAGTGCCAATGCAGTTTTCAGTTTTCAAAGACAAGTCTAATTTTTTTATGGAATCACTCAATAAACCGTTTTCCGATCGCCGGAGCTTTACCTTCAAGTCGTCTTTCCCATGTGTACGAATCTGAATACTATCTGAGGACTATTGGTTTGCGTCAGCCAACCTTTACTCGATCACTTTTCGGCTCTCTATCGAACAATCCGCGCATAGCTTCCCTGAGTGAAACTTGGGTTTCGGGCTGTTCCATGAAAATCTGGAGCCCAATAGGCTGTTAGCAAAACTGCTGACGATAGCAAAAACGTTTTGGCTATAACAAAACGAAGATGCTATCCTTCTAGGGTATAGTCAATCACATCTTCGAAGTGGAATTCGTAGTGCGATTCCAACACCAACAAAGCGTACAGAGATCGTTTTGCAAAACTTCCTCCGTAAGATGGCACTTATTAATTCGTGCATTTCATTAACTCACCGGACATCCCTCTCAATCAGCACTGTACCAGCTGCGAAGTTGGAGTTAATATCAAAATACATATAGAAGTTAAGTCCTCGTAGCAACTTGGAGGCTAGTGATATTCAAACGGGGCAGCTGACATGAAATCCGGCCGTTTGGATTCGTTGTACCACGCTGAGCACGAGCACCATCATAGCGTCAACTGTGCACGCTAGTTTGTGGAAACAAATTCTCCCAAGCAATGCAGTTCTTTTCCAACGAATTCGACCACATCGGTAGACATAAAGCTGCCAGTCGCATCTGCATCCGATCAAATTAGCTAACGCTATACCGCGACAAACCAAAGAAATGCATAGGGTGCAAGATGAATAGCTGCAGGACTAGGCCGTTTTGATGATACTAACTGAATAAAAAACCAGAGGTAGAACAGTACACGTTACGCTAACATATCTCCAGAATAAAAAGCTGCACGTGTAGTACGCAGCGCTACATGAAATTTCGGACCTACTGTAAGGCGCAAACTAGCATTTTGAGATTTGATGGAAATATACCTATATGGCCGTTGTACCACTCAGAATGGACTTAAGTGCTTTGAGATATAATTCCAGTAACGTCGTGAAAGCACCGATGAGACTCTGGATTTGGTGGTATTTCGTAAGTGACGGTCTTCATTTCCCACCGGAGCTCGTACGCAAGAATTTCAGTGAGGCCAGAGTAGATCCAGAGTCCCACTAAACCTTCGATTCGGTGTCGGACGTTAAACTCGTGGTGTTGTTTCACCTTTCTAATGACGATTTATGTTCACACTCTGGGAGGGAGGCTGCTTATTTCTTACGACTACGCCCCCAACCCGGTGTTCAAGAAACGCAGAGAAAGAACGAGAGCTAGGGCACTCAACCCAACAGTTCGATGTTTCTTCCAGATTTTTGTGCCCCTATAGAGGACTGGTACACCTAATTACACCACAGTATCCCGCAGAGCCCTGCTGCAGGGTTGAATGCATAGCCCCAAACGATTTGTTCCCCAGGTCCAGCATTTAGGACGATTGACCGCAGCCTCCCAGTTACATGAATGCGCGTTGTAACCCTCCCAAAATGAACAACGCGAAAATGGGTGAAAAATTATTTTTAAAAAACATCTGCGATAGGGTTAACGAAATGGAGTGGCACTAATACTGAATGTATCCGTTCTCAGGCCGAGAAGTACATCCACATATTATCTGGAGCCCCTGGTACAGAAATGCGACCGTATCCGGTACACTACACCATACAACCTAATAAATTAAAGAACGCCAGCAAAAGACCGATGGATTGCGACTAAATGAACCTGACGGACATACAGTCCTGACAACGTACCGCTTCACAGTACTTTACCCCAAGTAAATGACGCGTAAGCTTCAAACACTAGGGCCCTCGGACGACGAAGTTGCAAAGATATTCGGTTGAGCGGATTGGACACCACGTAAGAATAGACCATACATAGTCTCTGAGAAAGTACATTGAGAACCCGCGGTTTCGGTCTAGACTATCATGGAAATCACAGCCTAATACAACGCTCCATTCGTTGCCTCCACCCTTGACCTGGCAGAGAGGTATGAAAGAGATTACGAAACGCTTGGGGACTGTCGGTGCTACTCGCCTTCCAGGATGGGGACCGCATAATCCCCACTGCTCCTGGTTGGAGGTATTACAAGATATGGCTGCCAACCGATGTCAGTGGCGTTCTTGTTGTCAGTTTCTACCCAGATTTCCTGAGTGAATGTCTGGCGGTGTAAGCATCTCGGAATGATTGCAGTAGGCTAGCACTAAGACCCCTCCCCGTTCACCTTTATTCGTTTCTTTACAATAAGGCTTTCAAATCAATCATGGTTGTACGGCAGTGAAGTATCGGTGTTGAACACTGACGTCATGCTGTCGATGATGATGACACCACACATCACCAAAATGTCCTTAGACTATGCTGTCGTGACTGCACCTTCCAGATTTTCAGTAGCATCCTTCTGCAAAAACGTGTTAATTCAACGCCTTAAGTGAATGGTTGAGACATATTCCAGTCACTAAATCAAAAAGATAAGACCACAATTAACTCAGGAAACAAGACCCTGCGATTTTCACCAGTCAAGTCAAGTGGGCGTTTGCTACCCAGGCGATGGTGACCAAATTCATAGTCGATGATCACACCGAGTTACTTGGACCAAACACAACAGTCATAAATTCCGAACCCATACGTGGCCATCAACTAGTTATACCCTACCACTTAGCTATTTGTCATTCCGCACGTTTCTGTTCATCGAGAGGTAAGTTAGGATGGAAACCTTAAGGTTCACTTTACTCAGCTACTCTCAAGTTGTTGCTGCTTTAACAGCCGATAGTCTAAGAAATTCCATTGAAAACCGTTGCACTTTGAGTACTGTTTGTAACGCCTCAAAAATACATGCTTGAGACTGCTACACCAATTGTTTGTCCACACGATAACAAGCCTTCTGGAAACCTGACCACAGAGTTGATAACCTGCAGGCACCGAGACTTTACCTTACCTTTATGAAGTCCTCATTTAATCATAAAGATCGCTCACTCCAAGGCAGGTGTGCTCATGCGAGGGGCACCGTACAAGATGCGCATGTGCTATATATATGAGTATATATATATATATATATATGCATCACATCCCTATGGAGGTTCACAAAGCCTCAGAATGCGATATTCGTGGGATTGGTTTATCTCTAGCAACCGGAGGTACAACGAACAGTATTCAAACTCCCCAGAACGAGTTTTTACAGTAGCTGTTTCGACCGGTACCTCATAATCAATAATTACTGGCCCTTCATCACCATCCCCATAACCACAAAAGTGTGCACCTGCAAAACGGTTCTGGCTACAACTGTTCCGTTCACCAGTGAAGTGAGAATGATTATGCATCAAGGACGATGGCGCATATTTTTGAAGGACGAATTCGGCGTTCTCCCGGCAGTGAAGAAACCAAGAGGAGTGGCTATTAAGGCAATGGCCTGAATGCATGCACTACACTGAGTGCATGGCTGAAATATGGCCGGTGGTGACCATTGATACGTACCGTCTCGGGGGCCTTCAATTAGCAACGCAGTAATGTTTGATCATTGGCTGGCCCGGTTGACAGGTAACAGCCAACAAGCACAAGTGAAGGAAGCTAATTCGTCAACGATCACGAAATCTGGTGCGTAGCCTGCAACACTGCTTCGTCGAGGGTCATAATAACGTCTTTGACGAATATATATATATAATAACCATTCAGCTGTAGCACCCTTTCGGTGCCTAGCTGCCATGCCACCCGAAGAAAGCACGAGGGCTGGAATACGGTTGCCCAAGCCTAGACAGGGGAAGTCGAGATGCAGAGGTGGGTTCGAACCACGGACCTTCCGGTGGTAAATTCGCGCTCTAACCACTTAAGCCATCTCGCCCCTTTGACGAACTTGTGATCTATCTCTTGGACAAGAAGATCCATCATCTCGGCATGCGTAGAGATAACCGGAATTCAAAAGAGTCAACACAAAGCGTAGAATTAGCTAAAATAGGAAACGGAGGTATGGTGGTGCAGGTGGAAGGGGCTAACCATAAGTGTTTTTGGAAAACTTGGGAAGGAAAACATTACAGCTATGCCAAATCAGATAGGGCCTGTTTACGGGGCGAACAAATCACTTGGCACAAGTGTTTTCAGCGAGAAACACTCCAATCTCAATGGTACAGGAATGATCCGTCCATTCACGGTGATTTATGGTCACACGTCAATGGTAAGTCTCTAGGAAACAGAAGCGTGAGACCCCTCGTTATTAGACTGTTTGGAAAGGAACTGGGGACCAGGAACAAACTTTGTAAAAAGAATTTGAATTGGGGGAGAAGGTCCCGCAAAATTCCACCAGTCTTTGAGGGTTGAGTGACAAAAGGAACCATAGGGCTGACTGTGTTCCAAGCAGAAATGTCGGATCATAGAGCAGGTAACGTTTTCTTCAGGAAACATTGCACATCATTCAGCTCCTAGAAGTGAGAGCACCAGTGAAACACAATTGGTGCATGCTTACCTCATCACTGGATGAATGTCCAAGATTGGCATAAGAAGTGAATTCACATTTGGTCATTCGAAACGTCTTCAACAGATCATGAGTAGCACTTCCCATATGGTGAGAGACAAGACAATCTTCTCGACCATGGCATTGGAAAATAGGCGTTTCCCTGTGTCCATTGATTAGCTGGCGTCACAGAAAATTAGTTCAAGAGGTGCAAAACCGTACCGACTGATCACTGACTAATTTCGAATGGAGAGGAAGCCAGCAACTCAGAGCTACCACACCGGCATAAGGGTGACCCTTCGTCACGGCGTTGTACAGTGCGACCGAACCACCTTGGGAGAAGCCACCAATGACAATACGGTTAGCTGGTATCCCTGCCTTTATTTCCGCCTGAACAAATTTTTCTACTGTGAACAAACATGAAAATGATTGGTTAACGAAACCATGAAAAACAGACGTACGCTCATCGTTTGCCTCCAAAATACCGGCCTCATCCTGTCTAGAATCTGGGGTGAGTCCATGGATGTCGTACCAAGCTGGCATCCTCATTCCACCATTCAGTGTGACAGAGATGACAGGACTACAAACACATAAATTCCATCAAAAATGTCTTTTTTTAACTTACGCATTCGGGCAAATGAGTTTGCAGTAGTCTGGAACAATCTCCCTCAAAACAGACGACCAGCCACGACTAGATCACCGCGGTAGAAAAATTAAAAGCAACATACCCGTCATCGCCAAGGCCGTGAAGGAAAATGAACTATCGAAAAAAAACAGCCATGAGTGAATGACAGTAGGTACAGAAAAAAATACTAATTCGGACAGAATAAATCGGGATACTGGATATTAACCGGAACACAAAAGTCGGAGCTCATGACGCTGATCAAACACTTACAACATTAACGAAAAGGCTGATGAGGTCAATAACCGAGGAAATACAGCAGTGCTCCTTCAAAGACAATCGTGAAAATGACAAAATATGGACAAATGCGCGATACATTTCAAGTCGAGCTGGGAAGCTATATTACAGGTGAACCATGTGCACACTCGCATACTACAGTTTCAGTTCCCTGACAGTGTCTCAGTACAATCATGAAATACACACCGGCCGCCCGGGTTGCCTTATCCACGACATACAGCAGTTCGGATAAAGGAAAACATGCTACCGCTGATGTCTCCAATGTCTTTAACCCCGTCCACTTCCACTAAGCGATCACTCATCTGCAGACCCCAGCTGCTGGCATGTCGGGCAGGCACCCAGGGAAGTGACCAACTGCACACCACCGTTCACACCTGCCCCTTCGCCTTCAATAATCGGACGTCGTTCCTTATTTTCAATGGATCCTTTAATGCTCAAAACTTCAAGCAAGTTGGTCAGTATTTTCAATGGATCCTTTAATGCTCAAAATTTCAAGCAAGTTGGTCAACTAAATGAATCAGAAAAACTTGGATGATGGATGTGTGAGAAGGAGTCAGTAAATGAAGAGCTGCAAAGGCGAATGATAGTTCCGGGTGCCCAGGCCGAACAAGGTTTGGTTGAAGCACTCCAGGTTGAGTCTTTGTCTCAACATTTTGCCCCACAAGGTAGCGGGAGAATGTAAGGTTTCGGTCAAGGACCGTTACTCTCGATTTTGACTCAAGGGTCTGCACCGCGAAGAAGTGGTTATTAGGGCTTGCTTGAAGGACCCTTCACGGAACCACTGACTCGACAGTCCAACCCAATTGGCCACAGGGCGCTTAAATAAGTTGAGGGTGTCGGGAGTAAGACATTACTGTCTGTTTCATAATGTGGCGACAGGTACCTTCTAGGCAGCACCAGGCTGTTCTGTTTCAAAAGTACTTCGACCGTACTGAGTCATCATCATCATCATCGACAGCATGACATCAGTGTTCAACACCTATGCTTCGCTGCCGTACTGAGTAATGCGCTGGCGGTCACGGTCAACCGTTGCACGATCGGTGTGCGGTTTTTTGGGCTGATGTTTTCCAACTCGTCTTTCCTCCGGGGAAGGCAGCATCGTTGCTTCCATGGATATGAACATGCTGGGTGTCTGAGGGAAACATCTTACCGCTTTCGCGCTCCTATCAGAGAAAACAGTACGATTTCTCGCAGTGCGATTGCTCGCTGTTGACCTCCCTGGTTTGACTGAACCTTAAGGAAATGAGTTTCAGCCACCGTAGCCAGCAAGACCATTCGTTCAGTTGTAACACCCTTGCGGTGCTTACGTGCCACGCCACCCGAAGGTTTGGGCAACATGACAGCATCACAGCCCTCGTGCTTCCTCCAAGAGGCATGGTAGCTAGGCACAGAAAGGGTGTTAAAGCTAAACGATCATCATCATTGGATCCCTGTGTTTTCAGATAAAATACATTCTTTGGTTCACCTAAAACGGTGGTTAAACATCGCACTTCTCGCCGTCGCTGATTCCTGTTACACTATCAGTAGAAACGTATACCTGTGATGCTGCTTTCGTAGCTAGCAACTTTAAGCCAAAATGATCGAACTATTGCATCCTTTTTCAGGATTCTATTGAGATGGAAGCCCAAGTGGTCATAGAAACTGTGCAGAAACGACACTATTGTCTTGTAGGCATACGTTTCCAAACCAAAGATGCGGTGCCTTTTTGTACGATTTGGGACATAACGGTAGGATCAAGAACGAGAAAGTCGGACGATAGAGAATCAGCTGTTTACGGGAGACAATTTGGCGTGTAGTCTGTTCCTCCACGAACTCATCATCATCATCGACAGCATCACATCAGTGTTGAACACCGATGCTTCGCTGCCCACGAACTCAACGTACCCCGAGAACCGCATGGCTCGGACGGCTCATCCTGACTTATTCGCTTAATACTGTTAAATTTAAAACTGTTGGCTGTTCGACAAGTACAGAATTGAAACATAGATTCTTTTCCCAACAAACTGTAATCTTAACAAAGTTACTCAACCATTCGAACGGCTCAGTGTGGATTTTACAGGATCATCTCCGCCAGTAACTAGTAACACTTGCGGTCACTGGCGAGTATTCCCATTTTCCGTTTGCTTTCCCACGCCGAGATATGCCTTCTCAGGTGGTTATTGTCGTTGTCAACTCTGCCCTGCATTTAACATGCTTTCATATATTATTCCTGCCAGATATCCATCTTTTCTTTAATCCGAGTTAACCCACTTTTGCATCAAGGATTAACGGCTGGCCGAAACTGCGGCCTGTCATCCCCAGGGCGATGGTTAGATTGAAGTGCTCAATGAAGTATTGTGAAGGGCTGTAGCGCTGGCCACAAAATCACACAATCCACCGACCGAATACTGGAGAGCAGTCCCGCAAGGTGCACGCCATTCCATTTGTTCCTTACTGTTGACATTCGTCTCTTGACACTCTCTGCTCTAAATTCAAACCCCTTCCCGGTTTTCACCAAATAGTTCATTTTCCCATTCGGCATGAAGGGTATGATATATTTACCCTACTCATTTTATGACACTATTTCCCTGTTTTCCTACTTGGAGCTCGAGATGGCGGAAGGTCCGTGCTTTGAACACAACCTCAGCATCTCGACTGCTCCAGCCTAGGTGCGGGCAACCTAGCAGTATAAAAGCCCTCGTGCTTCCTTCTGGTGGCACGGCAACTAGGTACCGAAGGGACGTTACAGCCAAACCAGTAGTATATTTTACTTCAACATACATACTCGATTCTCAAAACGATAAGTCTGAATATTCGGGTGTTCAGTCTTGCTACTGTCACTCGTGAAACCTAGAGCTATCTTCCACCCTAACCCGTAACAAAGGCATCGTACACTAACTCTTATGGGTGTGTACAGGCATATAGCAGGCTTACAGCCACGTTCACCATAACCAAACGGTTTAGGACAATGCTGGCCTCTCTCACCATTTCTCTTCAACTTGATTTTTTATGCCACCTGAAGCTTCTGTGCCCGCTCCTGAAACTTCGGGGTTCAAAATATCTCGCAGTGGTCACCTGCAGATTGAGTAAGCAGACAGTATTGCTCTCCTTGGTTCAGATTTCTTAGAGGCGCAAACCATTTTAAACAGCATAAAAAGGTTCTAACGCATAGTTTGGTATGCCATTCAAACGCGCAAACTGCTGGGCACTGCCATAAGACTCAGTGGGATTGAATCCTGCCTGCCGATCAACAAATCGAACCTGTCGCCTTAAGTGCGTAGTTAAAAAACGTTCTAGATGTCACCCTTGGTTTAGCCAACTGTCAACTTATTGGGACAATCATCTGACTACTGGTTGGTATTCCAAGGGTTTTGGTATGCCATTCAAACGCGCAAACTGCTGGGCACTGCCATAAGACTCAGTGGGATTGAATCCTGCCTGCCGATCAACAAATCGAACCTGTCGCCTTAAGTGCGTAGTTAAAAAACGTTCTAGATGTCACCCTTGGTTTAGCCAACTGTCAACTTATTGGGACAATCATCTGACTACTGGTTGGTATTCAAAGGCCCCGATAGTTGCAAACCACGGGTTTGGAGTTTTGCATCGACCTTTAAAAGGTGATCAGGTTCCGGAGAGCTCATTTATGCAGGTGCTTTGGTGGACCTAAGGGAACCGGACGCTTGACCTTTTGGTTGACACTTCCGTGCTGTTATCCTCTGGCGGCGTGTCAGCCGGTCTGACTGACTCCAGAGTCCTCGTATGAGGGTCTTAAACATTCGCTGAGTGACCGTCCGCCTGACATCCAGGTTTTTGTATTCACCCACCACAGCCTTAGATGGCTCAAGTGGTTAGAGCGCGAATTTACTGATCGGAAGGTCCGTGGTTCAAACCCGACCTCTGCCTCTCGACTTCCCCTGTCTAGGCTTGGGTAACCTGGCAGTATCCCAGCCCTCGTGCTTCCTTCCGGTGGCATGGCAGCTAGGCGCCGGAAGAGTGTTACAGCTGAACGACAGGGATAGCACATGACACTTCCTCGCTGAATGGGATCTAGATGAGTAGCAACCACCTGCAGGCGGTCAGATCGGTATGAAGGGTTTTCGTTCTTTAGGGAGCGAAATGTTCTCAGAACCTGATGTAATCGACCAGCACTTTGGATGGGGAGCCAACGCGTGCGAGGAAGTTGTTGATGAAATACAAAAAGGGAAGATTGTCAAGTGCTGAGTCTTGAAGTACTCAGAAAGGGGTTATGCTAATACGATATTGATATAGAATTGTTCAGCTGCAGCATCCTTTCGGTGTCTAGCTGCCATAACAACAGAAAAAGGCATGAGGGCTGCCAGGTTGCCCAAGCCTAGACAGGAGCGGTCACATGATATTTACGAACTCCCGTGGCATATTCTGGTGCACAGGTGTGTTGAAAAGAATGAACCGGTCTACAGAATCGAACGCAATATTGAAGTCAAGGAATACCAAGATTCAAAGGTACCTATGTGCGTGTCATTCCTCTAACACTTCACAGTATGAAGAATTGCCCACATAGCCGCTTCTCGGCAGGAGTCCTGCTTGTTATTCTAGGGTTCCACCATCACACACCTTAGTAGGACGATGTAAAATAAGCGACGGGAAGTCTGGTTACAACGGGTATCAAGCTAATTCCTCCTTACTGCGAGAAAAACGGGCACCACTATCGACTCACCCCAGTCAGTTTGGACTATCTCTCTCGCCAAGATAGACAGATAAGTCAGACAAGTACGACTGAGGATTTCACCTCCATCTTTGAACAGCGCGGGTTGGAGTTCGTCAGGACAAGCAACTCGGTAACGCCTGAGGGACAAAAGGCACTCGCTTACTTCCGAATCCGTCGAGGGTTCGAAGTCAACTGTCCAGAGCTGCGCTGAGCCGGTTGGCCACCTGAATCGCTGTTGAAAGTGCTCAGTTCAATTTATCAGGCGCTTTTCTCTTTTAGGGTTAGGCGTGTCACCGTTATCGCTAACCACAGGCTCTGTTGGGGGTTGTTTCGCGTACCAACTAAAGCAGTACGTCCCTAGAATTTCTCATCCCCTTCATCTCCTCGGCTTTCTGAAACCACCAAGCTCCTCGATCCACCCAGGTGCCCTATTTTAGCCCGACGTCTGACAATTCATCGAGTTTTATTGCACATGCGGTCGGGAGGAATACTTGTTCTGGCTCCAAGCAGTTTCAGTGTTTCTGGAGGTCTTGTATTTACATATGGTTAGTTGCTTGTTCGTTGAATGCTGTCCGAAAGGGATTCGGTAGATGGTTCTGATTGGCTTGCTTCATATCAGAATCCAAGAGATTCTCAATGGCCATGCGAGGTGGGTGTATCTAGCCGTCCCGCGAAAAGCTCACTGAGAAGCAGCGACAGACAAGCGAGTGAGGAGAATCCACAGAGGGGATCCAAAATGAGTGACAATTAGTGATTGACCCACGTCACCTATAGCTAATGGGGATAGGGTCCATTTGTGTTAGAGGCAGGCTCGCATGCGGGAGGCACCATGTAGTCAAATGCTTCAGTTATTTCGGAAGATAGTACTGCACAAAAATAGTCTGTGTTCAGCGCATAACTGCAACAAACGTTCACCGTTGTCTGTGCGACTCGATTCCAGTCCTGGTCGATCAACGAATCGAGCCTCAACAGCGCTAAACATATATACTGGCGCACTTACATCCCCAACAACAAAAATGATAGTTGAGCCCTCAGTCTTAAATGACAAAGCAGTCGAAGTCGTAAAAACACCTTCTTGGAGTATCAGAGCTACGATAGGTTAGGTTGTAAGCGGATAAAATCAAGATTATCGGCACATTTACGGGGTACTCACATAGAAGTTGACAAACGGTCAAACGTCAACGGTCATTCAAACCTGGTGTCTGATCTAGTTGCCACCATCTGGGAAAAGCAGACAGTTCGGACAATGGAGGGGATTCGTTGATAGTGACCTTTTTTTAAAAAGGGGGTCACATTGGGTACGGTAATCACACTTAACCCACCGTAACGAGATTTCTCGCGTCACTTGTCTTTCATCGCCTTATGGTAGGCCGTGAAGAATTGACTCAAGAGTAACAGGCGTGATTCCGACCAGTTATGGGTTGCATTGACCAAATCACACTGTCAGGTGCTAGGACAACGCCATTTGTATAAAGGATTTACAATTTTAGAATTCCTAGATTTCCAGAGTGCATTCGATTCAGTTGACCGGTCTGTTCTCTTTAACACATGTACTCGGTGAGGAATGCCTCGGAAGTTTTTGATGTAATGGGTTCTTTGAATTCTCAGAATTGCAGGCGTGAGAGTATACGAAAGCTCTCCGAAAACCGCCGTAAGTAAGCTCGTATGCGACCAGAATGTCCACTCTTTATTATTCAATTTTATTATTATTAGTATTCAGTACAAATCAATTTTGAGATTTACGAGATAATGAGACGAACAATGGAATGCCTTCGGAACTCTGGTGTTCAAATAGCTGCCAACGAAAACCTTGTCGATTTGTAATCGTTCTTCTCTTTGAGAAAGAACAAACGCAGTTCGCAATGCACTACTCATAAGGTTGCTGAAAATTCTTTCGCAGCCCACGACCGGTTTCGCCAGAAAACGCGGTTGTTTTTGGACGAACTGACTAGTCATCTCTTCCCTTGGTATGCACTTCGTACACACAAAGGGTAAGGTCATGCCTCTGGACATGCAGCCACTGAACACAACATTTACAATCCAAAAAGAAGCACTCGAGGTTGTGAAGAACTTTATGTGTCTTCGAAGTTGTAGCGTGGAAGATGAGATCAATACAAGAATCTCTAAAGCTCAGGTCACGTTTGCTAATTTGAGACATCTAGGACGGAAGAGAGACATATCTCTGAACCTCAGGGAACGTGCCCACCAGACTACAGTACGAGCTGTTTTGTTGCATGGTTGTGAACAGTGGCCTACACGAGCAGCAGTGAGACGTCTTTAGTTCTTCGACAGTCATTGTTTCCGAACCATAGTTCGTGCAAGCTGGTGAAGTCGAATTCACAACGAGTCAGTAACATAGCAAGTGCTCGGCTGTGCAACAGGGGCTTCAACCGAAGGATATGTCCGGTACCAGAATTGTGGTGGTTAGACCATGTATGGCGCATGCGAATTCTGGTTTGCCAAAGGCAGTGCTGTTTTCCTTGCTAAATTCAGAATGGTGTAAGCAGAGAAGTTCCCAGTCTCTGACCTGGAATATCACACACAGCGTTGACCACTGACGCTTTACTGTCTATGACGATGATGGTTGTAGTGGCTTAAAATAACGTCAGTCCCAACTGAACCAGCCGTAGCGACTCAGCATCGGAAGCAACATCGGTATTGAAGAATGGTGTCATACTATCACAGCCACAATAACCAATTACGGAGGGCGAGATGGCCCAAGTGGTTAGAGCGCGAATTTACTGACCGGAAGGTCCGTGGTTCGAACCCCACCTCTGCCTCTCGACTTCCCCTGTCTGGGCTTGGGCAACCTGGCAGTATCCCAGTCCTCGTGCTTCCTTTGGGTGGCATGGCAGCTAGACACCGAAAGGGTGCTATAGCTGAACGACTCGTAGCGACTTCTGGATCATTAGAGATGCGTAACCGGAAGCGAGAGGAAACCGATGCGTGGGTCAGTTCAACAGCCATACTTGAATCCTGAACCCCCGGCTCAGGCAGACAGCACACACAACGGAATGTGAGTCCAGTGCACCTACAAGATGAACTGAGATTCGAGGCTTGAAGAATGCCCACGAGGTGTCCACGGTCGTGGCGGCCGGGTTAACCGTAGATATTGCAGCTAATGGCAACGAACGGATGTCAGTCCCTAGTGGGCCTACAGAGAGATTGACCATAACGAGATAAGGAGGCGGGAACAAAGATGTGGAAGAAAAATGGGACATCAGTGGTAATCTGTTTTTGCTTATCCTCGCTGCTGTATGCAGCAAGGAAGGCGACCAGGCTGATGACACTAGGCGACGACCGATGTGGCGTGGTCATCCGTAAGCGTGCCGTTCATGGTTGTACGTGGGCTGGAGCACTGTTATGGTGGTCAGGCCTAAACAGAACGATTACCGTACTTAGCCAAAGCCTGTCTGAAAATCCTAACCGCGAGGCAGCGGGGGTCTGTAGTGCAACCTAGATTTTTACGGAGCAAGTGACCACATATTTCCCAACTCCAACCTTTAACCAGTCAGACCAACCTATCAGTCAACCGTCAGTCATTGAGCAATCCAGAATGAGGCGCTCTGAGTGTCACGCACACGCTCGATGGGTTATGAAGGTGAACAGACCGTTGCCCCGAGTTAGGGCCAAGTCCCTTTGTGATAGTCAACTTCCAAAAAAGAATACTTGGGCAAGTGATCAAAAAACGGCGGTCCGTTGTGGGCTTTCGAGCTCGCGTTCCATTGCTGACGCGATGAAGACTGTGCTGGAGGCCGTTCCCACCCCGTAGAGGGCAGCGAAGACATGCATAAGCGTGCTAGCAATAGGCCTGGAAACATGGACGGAAACGGCGTTGACTACGTCTTTCAGGGTCTGAGTTAAACTGTCATCTTTTTCTGACGTGAGACTTACCTGACTTATCCTGTGCAGTCTATTGATATGTTCGTAAAGGATCTCTGGATGATCCGTCAATCGAACGATGAGGTACCATCCAGGTTCGTTAATCTCCACAGACTAAAGAGATAGAGTGGTTTCTTAGGGTGACGTAACCGGTCCAGCTTGGCTCGAGGAACGATCTGTATTGTCCGCAGACCCTGTCTTATTCTACCATCTGCTTCCTCGCTCTGCTTTTGATGCAGTTTTTCGGTCCAATAAGAGTGTGGATAGGTTTGTACAGTTAATAAGACAGTTGTCCTGATGCGAGGACACTGAGCAACTCGTATTTGTATCGGTCACACAGTGGGAATCTAGGACATGGTTGATGCGTTCGATGGACGTTTGGTGAGTGTTGGATTCAACCACAGGTTCCTCACTGATCAAAACAAGATCCGGCAGGAACGATGTGACAGGGTTACGGTTTCGGCGAAGGGTACCAAGTCGTTGAACGGAGGGGACTGAATAAGTGAGTTTGGAACTGTTTCCCACCATGTCGCTTTCAGTTTCTCACGCGTCTGGTTGCGGAACATAACCTTTTCGAGTGGCTCGTTGGGTCCATGGGATGTCCGGCTAGACCCGTCAGGGACTGCCTCAAGGAATAGTGTATGTCCATATATGTTGCAGCTGAGGGTGGTTCTGAGCAGCCATGGTTCCTTAGCGTGGATACAGTCTGGTTTCTTTGAGAGCCTGAATGTAGTGAACCTAATGGACACCCACATGAGAGGACATCATTCGTCGCACTGTGCCTCTTCTTCAGGTCTTCACGCGGCCAGCGATGCAACAGACGAGCCGACGATTCCATCTGGGGCTTTTTATGTCCGCTCTCTCCCGTCTGAAGAGCCCCACCGACATCCCCGGGTGAATGAAAGCTGCAGCGTGTGAAAGTGTGAAAGATCTACTCCGCAAGAAAGCAAACGGTAAAAGCCTAGTATGTAAATGTTCTGGACAGAATTTAGGATGCAGACAACTCCCTCTTTGACGCCAAGAATGGTTCAGTGCTTCAAACGTCAAGATAGTATCGCGCCTAATGGGACACCAGACACATTCGGCAAATTCCATTTCACGACAGAAACCCAGGTTACCGCGCGTCGAGATCTCAAGAAGAGGCCGCCCGGATCGCGTGCGGCAAAGGCTTCACTACCAGTGTCTCCATTTTTTTCTGCTAACACTTTTAAGTATCATACTGGAAAGGTTCATGAGGATCCCAATTGGCGTCAGTCAAAATCGTAACTACCTTCGTTTATTTTAAGAGGGCGGCCAAGTCGAGTAATCGGAAACAACGAACAAAAACCGACAGAATGAAATTTTTCTTCAACTTACTGTGGCAGTCGGTGCTGTTTTTGAGGCAATCACGACGGCCGGCAGCAGCTTCGCAGCGCTCATGGCCCCGTCAACGCTATTCCCCATACGACATCCAACGAAGGTCACCGGTGACCTTGAAAACGATCTCACGGATTCAGTTCATCACCATGGGGTTAATGGGTATATACCCGTGCAGGAAGCCCAAGGCAACTATGCTCTGATAATCAGGCATGGCATCATGATTCTGAATTGAATAATAACTGAAAGAGATGGAAGCTGTTGACCTTACCGTCTTTGGTGCTGAGTAGAAAGTGATTAGTAGAAGTATAGAACGGTCGGCTGGATTGCGACGCTTGCCCAAAGTTTCCGGGTAGGTTTCTCTTCCGTCCTTCTGTGGCTTCTGTTACCCTGAAGGGCCCAAGCGAAAAACATTGTGCACCATAGCTTTCCGCTTTCCCACTTTTGGATAGTAAACTTACTAGCCTAGAACTCACATAAAAAGCATATAAAAATGATCTGAACTGCATCGTATGTGCAGCGCCGATAACTGTCAGTTGAAGGTTGGTGCACGCAACAACCATACGAAAGTGATAAGATTGCTTGTACAACGATAGCTCGCGCTACATTGGTGGCAAACTTCCCGTGTCACCTTGGCTTGTTGGTTGGGCTGGCAGCTCACATGCAAAAGCTGGCTGAGAAAGCACAATGCATGTTCGGGCTTCTTTGCTAGTCGCTTAGCGTACTCAAGGATCTGGATCAACTAGGTTCGTAAAACAACTTGGGAGTCCAACAAGTAACATGTGGGAACGCGCAACACATGATCTGGGAAAGACCATTTCCCGGGCACAACCACCAACCCATCGCTACGCTCCACCACGGTCCCCAACAACGCACTGATGATGTCACTTCGCCTGGTGATGAAACGTTTTCAATCATATTGCCCAGCTCAGCAAAAACAAACCGACGACCATCTACGCTACCTGACCTACCAACATTTTCCTCTAGAGAAAATTCTGACCAGTGTTTTTCAAAGGAGAGTGATTACATCAGACGTCACAAGGGAAACGTAAAATGCAAAAATAATGGAGGGCGATCAATGCCCATATTTGAGAGTGGAAAATTTAATAACGCTATTCCATTTACGCATGCTATGTTTACTCTGTTAGCTGCAGTACATAGTCAACCCTAATTTTGGTCGATGTCTGCATTTGGTCAAACCATCTGTTAGACAAACTTTCTTGTCCATTTTACTCACCTTCCTGTGTAAGGTTGTAAACTGGAATTTTTTTCAGATGAAAACACGATATAAGTTTGGAGTGAGTGAGCTTGTGAGTGCCCTAAAATTGTCTACGCGGCTTCGTCCTAAAATTTGTGATTTTACTTTTTTTTGCTTTATCAGTGGGTGACGTGAAAAAATTCGTCAAACCAGCACATCCTGTGAACAGTGTCAGTATTTTGAGTGATAAGATCGTTGGAAGGGCAACCAAGTCTGACCACAGACGATACGGAATTTTGCTTTCAAAAATCGCTTACTGAGAAGCATAGACTCACCTTTTTGTCCTGTATATAAGATGTGATAATCAATGAAAGGTGAACCTAACTCGGCAAAAAATAAATCCAATATTTCGCGGAAATTGTACATTTTTTTCATCCAAATTGTGAATTCCTGTTCTTCACTGTGCTTTTGCCGTCTGGATCGACTTATTGGATATACAGATGAATTTTAGGTTAGTCACATTATCCGTGTAGTACAACAGGTCAAATCATGTATGCGTTAGAAATGTCATGACAGAAAACTGGCAGAGACCGCCAAGTATTTCGTTCTCCGCATTTCAAACACTCTCGGCGGATACGTTTATTTGTTACGAATTACGACCGTCGATGTGGAAAATAACCTTGCAGTTTGATAAACGGCGCGCGTGTTTACCGTAACTCAGTAAGGTGCCGTATGTTTCCTTTAGGATGATGTGTACAGTGTGTCTCCTTTGTGCATAAGCAAGCAGAATCAGTTAGGAGTTGCGTGCATCTTTCAGGCAAGGAGGATAGGTAACTTCGTTTGAGACACCCCAACTAGTGACTACACTTTCATCTGTCAGAATCGCACAAATTTGATCCTCATGGTTCATGTCATCTATCCTTCCTAAGACAGGGGTCGTCAAATGTGCCTCTGACATTAGTTGCGATACATTTGGACTTACTTTCTTTCGAGCACTCTTCCACTTGAAAGTCATAAAAATTTAAATTAAATTTAAATTTAAATCGAAGTTTAAACCTCTCAACGTAACATGCTTGTATGTTATTTTGTTTAGCATAGAATACAAAAATTCAAGAGTGGAGAAATTGCGCCCAATTCAGTGGACTTACACAATCCTTTGATACACTCGGGAGCTACATGTAAAGGACGGATCGATGAGGTAGAAATCGGTGAATAATTTGCGTGCACGAGCGACACCTTTTCACTAGCAACAGGTGCTTTTTGTGGAATAAGTGGGGTTCTCCATGCGACATGATGATTTGAGTCGCGCTAGGTAAACTCTCCATACAAAAAGCACGTCAGTTCTATGGAATATTCTCTCGAAAACGCCAGCGTGAAAGGTCAGAGATCACATCCACCTTCATGTTATGCGAGCAGTCGTATTTTCTGGTGTGGATCACGTGACTCGAAGCAGCCAATCATTTGCTTGAGTTTGGCTTGTGCATGCATCGACCTCTAGTATATCGCGAATTGCAGTAAAACGTGGATTGCTTATGATAGACGAAGGTTGTGGATAGCTCTGCAGCTGAAGTAGTCCATTGAGCTTGCTAGAGCCTACATGGGGCCTCGTGGACGCGAAATGTACTGGAGTGTCACTTCTCTAATTAAATTTTGCTTTCTATTTCCTGCTTGACTAGACGAACACCGAACCCTGTGTTCTTGGACCTCGAGAATTGCCATTCCGAATAAACGTCGCGGTAGGCACATTCATCTTATTCGGATGACTCGTACGAGTGTAGGACTTGCAGACGGTTATGACTTGTACCTTTAGGCGGCGTTTTGTGGTATGCTACAGCGGAGTCCTCCAGTGAAAATGGCGAAACATACCAGGTTTCCCATAGACGGCTCCGGCGGGTTGCCAGATAGTTTGCAGCTTGTGGCGTACATGGTGAGCAGCTCATCATACTGCCTACCACTGAGTCTCAGTCTGGGTGGAGGAGGTTATCGTTGGTTGCACAATACATCAATGAGAACTTAGCTGACACATGCGCCAAAAGTGCGGTCAGGGCTCCACAGTGCCTAGTCAGCTATCTGCAGGTAGTCCACGTCGATCATAGCGGACAGCTGGACGCACCTAGCCGACGCACACGACTAACATGCGGCCAGGGGTCCACGATGCCTGATCAACTAGCCAGATGTAATCTAGTCGATTAACTGGCTAGCACACTCCCCCGATGTCGGAAATGTAAACAGTTCAGCTTGGACGAGATGAAAAGTCGAATTTTATTGGGTGTTTCGATTATAACAATATGCCTTGGCAGGAAGCGTAGTGTTCAGCGAGCTACCAACATTCTGCAATGCCAGGAAGATACGAGTCAGTTTAACGAAACACCACTTCGAGGCAGGCGGCTGACAAACTGGGAACAATATTCACTCTATAAAGCGAGCACTTCAGTGTCAACAATCTCGTACAACCATGCTTACACAAGGTCTTCTTCAGGGGCTGATTAGTATTGCTTTGCCTGGAGCTAATGCCCACTGAGTACTGGGCCTCGAGAAATACGAGACTTGCCTGAACCGCGTGATGCCTCGTTAAAGGGAGCAGAAATTGCGGATGCACCCAGACTTCCGGACACATTGTGCTGCGATACTGTGTTTCGGCCCAAAGTACATCATAACACACCTTCTTTGCGGACAGTTTAGCAGGCACGCTTGTGCTTACTAAAGGTTGCTGCCCCCTGGTTTCAAGCGCCTGCAGTTTATTCATCACCCGGTTAAGTCGTTATGATGAACACCACCTTACTGACTTCTGTAAATGAGGGTGCAACCATGGTTCCCCATGCCGATTTCTTATCCGGAATTCCATCATACGACACCGATTCAAACAATCCAGATTAACAGTCAAGCGGGATGCGCTTGTTGCTGATGCTAAAGGATATTTTGCCCCCATTTTTTTGCGCTGCGGCGTGGCTGGATAGAGAAAGAGCGATGTCAAATTCCTGCATTTTACTGTCGCCGCGAAACTTTGACCATTAATCCAGATGGTCTGTTGTGCTTTGAGGATAGATCTATCATTCCACTAACTCAGCGAGCGGCTGTTCTTGCATCCTTGCACCCTGACCATCTTAGTGTTGATAAAATGAAATCTCTTGCACGCTTGTCATGCTGGTGGCCTGAACTAGAAGTTGACGTCAGGCATACTGCTAAACATTAAGTTACAATGTACACACAAGATTCACAGCAAACCTTCACACTGGTATCCGTGGTCAGTTACTTGTAAGACATTTCAACGCGTACCTCTGCCTACTGCGGTCCTTTTGTCGGCAAATATTATGCTTATGCTTGTTATCGACCCATATTCACGTTGGCCTGAGGTTTTTCTAACCACTTTTACAAGTGCTGAATTCACACAACAAGCATTGCGAAAAGTATTCAGCCATGAACACTTATCAACTGCTTCGTCACTGACAACGGCACAGACTTAACTGCAAAATCCATCGAGAAACAGTTGAAAGGCTTTGAATGTTGACGTATGTATACGGCTGCACGACATCTCCAGTCGAATGGACTTGCTGGGAGTCTTGTGCAAGCCTCGAACTCCAATGTAGACTCCAATGGAGACCAGCCCTCTGAAGTTTAGGCCCAGCCCACTTTTACTCAGAATGATCTGTCTGATTGGAGTACCTTGATCCAGTGTAGGATTTTTCCTTGAATCCGGTAGGTCTCGGGTTTGTGGAGCAGCAGGACGTGTGGCACTCGATCGAATGGTTTTAACAAGTCAAATAATATGGCATCCGATATGGTCCTTCGTCCTTTGCTTGAGTCAAGCTGTCCATAAATGCGAACATGTTCTTCACGCAACAAAGGGTTGGGAGACATCCGTGTAGAACTTGAGATATCAAGTTGTTGGACGTTAGGCAATATAGGATGGCTCGCTTTAGAATGCGTTCCATCACTATGCACGGCAAGCCAGTGAAATTAATGGGCCTGTAGCTGCCGGGCAATAGTCGATCACCAGCTTTGTAGCCTGGCGTGACAGTCGCTTCCTTCCAAGCATATGAAGGGTAGCCCCTGCCAAGCGATTGCAGAAACACCAGGTGAGAATATTTGCCCATGTGAACGACGTTTCCTTCAGGAACCTTGGATGGATCTCGTTGGGCCTCAACGCGCAGAACGGGTTGAGCTTTTGCAAAAGTTGACGGATGCCATCCATCTTGAAGACCAAGTCGGTTAGAGGCCGTTCGTAATTACGCCTTGACAAGATTGGATGTGGCGAGGAGGCTGGGGCTGATTTTAAATCTGTAGAGTGTTCTCCGTAAAACTCGAATACCTCTATTGGGTCAATCTTGGGTTCCCCGTTACTATCCAACGAGGAGAAAACAGATGGCTTATTTCTGCGGCGATGTCTCATGTATTTAAACAGCACGTTTCCTTTTTTCCGGGCGACGCTTGGAATGGTGGGTTGTTTTCGTATTCTTTGTTGATGGATTTCTGAGTTATAGCGATTCCGCACTTTTCGAAACGCCAGTTCATCATCTGTGTTTATAACTGTCAACTTTTTGAACAGTAGTTGAGAGCTCTTTTCCAGAAGACACCCAATACTTTTAGGTGGCTTGCGACCCATCCGACTGCGTGCTGGTTTTTTGGGACGAACATCGCGTCGGCCTCGTTAACTTTCCAGACAATGGTCCTACATAATTCTGCCACTGAGGCTGGTTCTAGCTTAACCTGTTCAAGAAAGGGGTGCATTACTGAGGAGTTTGCATGGCAGAAGTTTTGAATCCACGCTTGGGGTTCGGGATTTCTGGCCCAGTAGCAGATGAAATCGAAGGTCATCACGCAGTGGTCATTATGTCCCAGTGGAGCGGAAATGATCACCCAATCGTTATTGATCACTATGTCCAGGAGGGATTGCATTTGGCCTGCCCGCTATCCAGTTAATGCAACGACCTGTTCAGTCCAAGTGCTGTGTTGAGCGAATATGGCCAGCGCAACTGCAAAATGTCCACCCGCTGGAGCTCCATTCAGGAGGAAGTTTGAGCGTAAAAAGCACCTGCTAGCAGAAGATTAGTGAAGTAGTACCCGAAGGAGAGCCGCTGAAGGCTTTTGTACGAGGAACTGGCCATCTTCCGGAGGACTCGAAGGGCAACGGTAGACCACACTGAGAACGAGAGAATCGGACCCGCGCAGCGTGATTTGAATCCCGAGTGCATCGCAAAAGGTTGCGGAAGTGGTACCAGAGAGAACGATCAGGATTGGCAGGACCTCATGCAAGTGTAAAGCAACCCCACCAGTCCTCCCTCGTTTCGAGCCAGTGCGAAAAACAAACTAGATCTCTGCGTCAGAGACGCGTTGTAAGCCAGTTCGCTGCGAGTGCGATTGTGAACGGCTGTTCAAGGCAAGTTGAATATTTAATATCAAACTTCGTTCAACAGACTAAACTAGCTCGTGGACAAGCATTTCAACACCGCCGATCTTGCCTCCGAAGGTGAGAGGCGAAAAGAAGTGCAACCAGGGAGATTCCAGTGCCAGTGCCCTCCAAATGAAAATAGAGGCTGCAAAGCAGTGGTCGTTGTACTAGCACCTTTCTCTGAAGAAAAAAAGTGCGTCCATATGTCATTCAGAGGAAACTCAGCGAACGCCTTTGCCATGCATGGTGAGAAAAGACCAGAAGACATCGCGGGGATAGATGCCAAAAAGGGTTTGGGCGTCCGGCTCTCTTCAAACGTGTCCTTCTCATTGCACCATGAGAAATCGGCCCAAATGGCATTCGCCGTTTTACGGATGGTTCGGTGCACCTCCTCCCGTGTTACTCGCATGAACTTCCAGATACTCTATGGGGCCTACGCCAGACCGCCTGTGGAAGCTTATTGAGAAATTCTTTGGCTGCCGCACCAGGTTTTCCAGTTCACGCGTGTCATTTAGTTAGATTTTGTACGCAAACAGCCTATGCGCATAAACATTTGTCAGGCTTCACATCCTTCTCACTGCATATCCGTGTGCTCACAAATTTAGCCGGCGAAGGCGCAACCTAGACGGAACTTGTGTTCATCGAAGTTAATGGAGAAATGCACTGGCACGCCTGCCTGGCTTGATGTTTTAGTCGTAGGGTTTGCAGAATAAACAGGTAGACCGTCTTCATACTCTCTTTATCCTTTGTCGGTGCCAGCCACCTCTACTACAAAAATGCTGTGGATTCGAAAAGAAGCTGCCAAATTTTAATTCAAAATATGAGGTTATGAAGCTGTTCCCTCCTAATTGGAACAGTTGGGTAAAAACTAGTGCATTTTCGAAGGCTTTTGATTACACAACCGGAAAAAGTTGCCAGCCGGACAAAGAATGACCAAAAAGTTCCTTCCTGTGTGGGAACCTAAAACTTTCGGCTCCTAGTCCGCTGTCTGTCTGCCACTCTCTGAAACCGCGTGTACGGGTCCTTCAGAGGTTCCAAATAATCGCATTGGCGAAATTTCCCAGACGACCACGCCAAAAAGCAACCTAGGTTCTTGGCGTTGTTCTGAACTATCTTCACGCAGTGCGCCTTACAGAAGAAAGGTTAGCAAACAACCCTTTGAGTTGCTTGTCACCCTTTCTTCTCCAGCTGTCGTACGGAGAGACATAGAATAGTCTCTCATTATTCAGAAGGCCTTTCCGACAGGCCAACGTTTACCACAAGATCGCCCTCCAAGGTTTCGAAAACTTAGTTGAGTCAGTTCTACAGCGAAGCGCAAGTCAAGCATAGTGCTGGTGATAACATAAGCAAACCTAAACGCTTCGCCAACCCGGCGGTATCCATGGCTACTTGTACTCCAAAAGGCACTTTCACGAGCCGACCGTAATTTTATATTAGAACTTGTACTCCGTTGTGACACCGTTAGGGTGAGTTTGCTGGCACAAACCGGTGAACATATCGGGGATTATCCTCACCAATTCTTTAGCGTGCAAAGAATCCGCAGCAATAAAATCCATATCCGAGAGCAGGCTTTTGGTTTTGTCTGCTGCTAGGCTAGGAATCTCAGAATCCAAACATGTACTGGAAACTTCTGCTACGCACATTTAGTTTGAATGCGTAACCATTTTGACCGGATGAAACTGGGCGCAGACACAGTAGATGAGTCACACCGAAAATTCAAAAAGCTAATAGGGTGTTCATCTTGAAAAAAGCGGCCATCGAAAAGCCACCCATGAAAGCTCAGTGTCCATTAAAACTAAGCTCCAAACTTTAGAGTTGCTCAAACACTGTCAACAAGAGATCCGCCAGAAGAGCATACGAATGAGAGTCATGATATCAAGTCGTGGCCGAAAAACATGGTTCGTGAAACTTAACCGAAGAAGCGAGTCAACGTTCATCTCTTCGAAGAAGAGAGGGAAGGGCAGAGCCCACGAGTGACCCAGGGGCGGTAGCCAAAGTCTGCGGAGGAAACTGTGGAGGTCTGTCATCCGCCCGGGCTACTCCCTCAAGTTCAAACCTAGCAAGGCGGAATTACCATCAGTGTACGAATAGCTAGTACTCTGGGGCTAGTTATTAGAAGGTAGATGCATTTCTTTCCAAGTATTTGTGGGTAGAGTGAAATATTTCACATAAAAACGTTTCATTTTGCTGTATGTGTGCTCCAACCGAAATGCACTCCAATCCGCCTTACTTTTATGGTAACTTGTTTTAATTAATCCTCCTACTTAGTTATTGGAGCACATTCGACTTTAAAGTTTTGGCGCTATGGCTTCAGATACGGTTTCAGATTTAGTTGCTGACAAATTGTTGCGTGTCTGGTTTTTGTCGCTCACGGAATTTTAGAAGGCGTTGAAATGATGTATGAAGAATAATTATGCAATATTAGTGCGTGCAGTGTGTAATCTAAGCACCAGTGCTGTTTTGCGTTGCAAGTGGTGCACTACAAATGCAGCCTGAAGAATTGGGTGCCACTCCGGCACACTTGAACGGGCCTTGCAGGAGGCAAATTGAGTGGCTCATGCAAGAATATGAGATGCATAGGTTGTACCACGTTGACTAAAGTGCAATCCTGGAAGGCGACATCGAAGTTCTAAACGTTGTCTTTTGGATGACCACGTATGCGTCTTTTCTCCTTTTGAGGCACATTAGGCCGCAACCCTCAAGGCTGCACCACTGTTGTGTTAGAACTAGCAAGGTGAATCAACGCTGACTAACTTGTAGTTCCTTGTGCACACACCCAAGTACTCCCAGACAGTTGACGCCTGTGCTGGTAGATGCACATTCCCCATTCCATCAGATGTGACCTTGGTGTGTCCATTTGTTCTTCGTACTGAGAGACCAGTCTGTTCCTAGCAGTGAGAAGTATTATTCATAGCTGATTTCCAAGATCGCTCCCGCATCCACTAACGGCGGGTGTCCGATTGCAAACCACCGGAGCAATAGATTCCTCTCACACTTGTTTCCAAGCCACCACCATCGATTTTCACTGGCCCGCGTAAACAACTGTAGCAAGTAAGTTCAGCGCGCGTATTGGTATAACCAAACGAACCAGAAATTCAGAATTTAGGAAGGCGTAACAAGTAGCACGTATGTGTTCAAATTGATGCGTGCGTACAACAGTTTGAATAATGGAACAAGAGAATCATGAATAGAGCAATGAATAGAAAATCAATCATGTTCGTCACATCCACCATACCTTGAATGAGCTTGTGAATGTTTACAGATCATTTGTGGTCTTGATCGTAATCTTTTGGAGCTTCTCGAGTTGGAAGCTTAAAGAGTCTTCGTAGATAGTGTCCTCTTCAGAGATAACGTCTTATTCGGACGCAATAAGACTATCTACAAAGGATTTATTTGGACTTGAAACAGCAGGAGTGACATTAACAGATGAACCTCTGGTGTTGAACTAAACCTGATCAATACGTCTCCGGTGAGAAGAGAGATCGTTCAAATCAAGAATTGTGACCATACATTTGCCATTTGGTGAAAATATCATTCCTGTAGTAGGCCGCGAATCATTGCCCTTGAAAAACGTACCACCAGCCGTTTTGGCACAGTCAAGACTTGAACGAAACAAGCGAGATTTAAAAAGAATCTCGGGCCTATTCCCAGTAACGGAATCAACGCCATTCCTGTATTGCATCAGAAAATTATCAATTCCACAGTATGGTTCCACAAAAGAACTAGAAGAAAAAGGAGTGATGAAAAATTTGGGACTTTGCACAAGATTCCCAGCAAGTCCATTCGACTGGAGATGTCGTGCAGCCGTATACATACGTCAACATTCAAAGCCTTTCAACTGTTTCTCGATGGATTTTGCAGTTAAGTCTGTGCCGTTGTCAGTGACGAAGCAGTTGATAAGTGTTCATGGCTGAATACTTTTCGCAATGCTTGTTGTGTGAATTCAGCACTTGTAAAAGTGGTTAGAAAAACCTCAGGCCAACGTGAATATGGGTCGATAACAAGCATAAGCATAATATTTGCCGACAAAAGGACCGCAGTAGGCAGAGGTACGCGTTGAAATGTCTTACAAGTAACTGACCACGGATACCAGTGTGAAGGTTTGCTGTGAATCTTGTGTGTACATTGTAACTTAATGTTTAGCAGTATGCCTGACGTCAACTTCTAGTTCAGGCCACCAGCATGACAAGCGTGCAAGAGATTTCATTTTATCAACACTAAGATGGTCAGGGTGCAAGGATGCAAGAACAGCCGCTCGCTGAGTTAGTGGAATGATAGCTCTATCCTCAAAGCACAACAGACCATCTGGATTAATGGTCAAAGTTTCGCGGCGACAGTAAAATGCAGGAATTTGACATCGCTCTTTCTCTATCCAGCCACGCCGCAGCGCAAAAAAATGGGAGCAAAATATCCTTTAGCATCAGCAACAAGCGCATCCCGCTTGACTGTTAATCTGGATTGTTTGAATCGGTGTCGTATGATGGAATTCCGGATAAGAAATCGGCATGGGGAACCATGGTTGCACCCTCATTTACAGAAGTCAGTAAGGTGGTGTTCATCATAACGACTTAACCGGGTGATGAATAAACTGCAGGCGCTTGAAACCAGGGGGCAGCAACCTTTAGTAAGCACAAGCGTGCCTGCTAAACTGTCCGCAAAGAAGGTGTGTTATGATGTAATTTGGGCCGAAACACAGTATCGCAGCACAATGTGTCCGGAAGTCTGGGTGCATCCGCGATTTCTGCTCCCTTTAACGAGGCATCACGCGGTTCAGGCAAGTCTCGTATTTCTCGAGGCCCAGTACTCAGTGGGCATTAGCTCCAGGCAAAGCAATACTAATCAGCCCCTGAAGAAGACCTTGTGTAAGCATGGTTGTACGAGATTGTTGACACTGAAGTGCTCGCTTTATAGAGTGAATATTGTTCCCAGTTTGTCAGCCGCCTGCCTCGAAGTGGTGTTTCGTTAAACTGACTCGTATCTTCCTGGCATTGCAGAATGTTGGTAGCTCGCTGAACACTACGCTTCCTGCCAAGGCATATTGTTATAATCGAAACACCCAATAAAATTCGACTTTTCATCTCGTCCAAGCTGAACTGTTTACATTTCCGACATCGGGGGAGTGTGCTAGCCAGTTAATCGACTAGATTACATCTGGCTAGTTGATCAGGCATCGTGGACCCCTGGCCGCATGTTAGTCGTGTGCGTCGGCTAGGTGCGTCCAGCTGTCCGCTATGATCGACGTGGACTACCTGCAGATAGCTGACTAGGCACTGTGGAGCCCTGACCGCACTTTTGGCGCATGTGTCAGCTAAGTTCTCATTGATGTATTGTGCAACCAACGATAACCTCCTCCACCCAGACTGAGACTCAGTGGTAGGCAGTATGATGAGCTGCTCACCATGTACGCCACAAGCTGCAAACTATCTGGCAACCCGCCGGAGCCGTCTATGGGAAACCTGGTATGTTTCGCCATTTTCACTGGAGGACTCCGCTGTAGCATACCACAAAACGCCGCCTAAAGGTACAAGTCATAACCGTCTGCAAGTCCTACACTCGTACGAGTCATCCGAATAAGATGAATGTGCCTACCGCGACGTTTATTCGGAATGGCAATTCTCGAGGTCCAAGAACACAGGGTTCGGTGTTCGTCTAGTCAAGCAGGAAATAGAAAGCAAAATTTAATTAGAGAAGTGACACTCCAGTACATTTCGCGTCCACGAGGCCCCATGTAGGCTCTAGCAAGCTCAATGGACTACTTCAGCTGCAGAGCTATCCACAACCTTCGTCTATCATAAGCAATCCACGTTTTACTGCAATTCGCGATATACCGGAGGTCGATGCATGCACAAGCCAAACTCAAGCAAATGATTGGCTGCTTCGAGTCACGTGATCCACACCAGAAAATACGACTGCTCTACACAAGGCCCGGCTGCTTAGCAAAGATATGCGCCAATGGTGGGTCGTGGCTCGATGGACCGGGGAGGGGGGTGAGCTTGATGGTGCGCGGTTCAAACCCCGGACACGTCGTCCGCCTTTTCGACTTTCCACATCAACATGCTTCTTCTTAGGACACTACCGGTTTTCCAGCATAAAAATACGAATAATTAAGATGAGAGGAAGTTAAAGTTCCGAGTGAAAAAGTCTAGGATATGTACGCATACCCAAGACTATTGTTAAGTTTGAATCGAGATTTCCGAAAAGGCAAATGTCCAGTTCCTGCCAAACTTTTATTGGGAGAAGTAATGTGGGTAGTCAGAAACGGGTTGTGTGAAGAAAAGCAGTTCTATGGAGGACATTTTAAGGGACGCGGATACGTTTTGTGATGTTGAGTTTACTGATTCATTTTATAAACGTTAAGTTGTACATATTTCACGCGAAGAAACAGATACCTCCCGAAATAAACCTTCAAATTGTTTCAGGCCATTTTTTCGCTTGCGCTAACAGTCCATCTTTTCTT
This sequence comes from Clonorchis sinensis, assembly GCA_003604175.2. Lineage (NCBI taxonomy): Eukaryota > Metazoa > Platyhelminthes > Trematoda > Opisthorchiida > Opisthorchiidae > Clonorchis > Clonorchis sinensis. The sequence goes on along the minus strand of CM030370.1, from coordinate 98,067,227 downwards.
AGTTTATGTGCTTTGGCCATTTAACTCGTTTTCTCCTGGCATGTGCACAAATGCAGTTTGAACGCGCGCGCTTCCTGTCCTGTGCACAATCAACCAATCAGAATGCTGTCTTGTGCGTGAATCGCATGCCCGATATATCGTTTCATTAGGCTCCGTTTTTCCAAGTTGTGGTGATTGATGACCTTGAAGGTTCGCTCACTTAAACAAATCAGCCATATGGAGAATTTGTAGAAAAATGCCTTACGCATAGACATGCTTGGCTATGAAGTGGTAACATTGATAAACTCGTAGTTTTACAGAAATCTCTTCGATTATGTGAATACTGTGCGGCAGCATTCTGCCTCGTATTAGGCACAACTTCATTCTTCAACACGCCAATTCATACTTGTGCAACCCAATCGGCGGAACTAACCCAAAATGTTTTGTTATGTTGTGCCAGCAGTGCAATTTAAAATCACTGGTGGAAGAGGAATAAAGATAAACTTATCCCGACTATCGCTCATTAGTTCCAGGATTCAAGATCTCGGGCACATCGCTTTGGAGAAGCTCTTTCCAAGATGGACTTCTTGCAGAGATGGAATCTCTCTTTGGCTATGACGGAAACGGTGCAAAATAAATTGGTCTAAGCAAAATGATTGTCTTTTAAGATAATGCTATCAACCTGGGTTTGAAAGTGTGCGCATTGCCAGATGAATCACGAGCAAGCTGGAACTACAAAGCGATCTCAGTAGATTTGATTGCTGTAGCACAGAATTTAGACTACTCATTAGGGCTGAAAACTCAGCACTAATGTTTACGGGCTGCTTGTGCAACTAAAATATCGGAATGAAGGCTATTCCGATGAGGCGTGCGGCACGCGAACATGGGGAGCTCGCGCGAGACAACCTTAAAATGAACTCGTATATTGCGCCGGTGGAAACAGGGCTTTGGAACACTACGGGTGCTCTGGAGAGCACTCCACACCTGGAGTCCTAAGCTGATTACCAAACTCAAAGTTCGTCCTGCCAACAATGCACTATGAAACACCCTCTACAGGCGGTGGGGTGAAGGTTGGGCTAACTAAATGGAACATCCAAATGGGATAGGCACTCGACCGCTAGCTGAAATGCCCGGACACTCCTAAAGTAGACGGCGCTAAGCAATGACGCATTATACGCCTTGGCGCAGAAGCTGTAGAGCGGATTTATTATTCTTGATCAGGCCGCTAAACAAAAGCTATGTCCAGCGTATTTCACAGCGCATTCCACACAAACAAGAGGGCCAACTTAATGTACGAAAGCTTGTCATGCAGATCACGTGCCGCATGCCTACCATCTCCTGCCAGTAGGACACGGTCGTGCATCAGATGATTATCACAGACTGCTTTATCTACACTCTTTGTCGTGGACTGGGTGCGATTCTTTATTTCTTTATTTTTTGCGCTAATTCCGCATCCGGCGCGGAATTTTCCGGATTTTGTGCGGACATTTCGGCGCCTGGGCGCTGTTCTGTTGCGGAAAATATCTGCACCCATGTCAAATGGGACGCTGACGGAAGACGCGACATTTGTCCGATGCCTTGCATGAAGTTTAAAAAACATGCAAACTGCCTCCCACCATGTCACTTCGATAGCATTGGATGTTACAAAATGCCGGATCGTGTCTAAACTTATGATGCAATTGGACTAACTATTATCGCTTCCAAAAAATGAATACTCATTCAATTTAAAATATTCGCTTCTCTGTTTAGATATTGTAATCATGTCAATAGTAATCGCAGTGGCGTCTCTATATCCCTGATAACATATTCTAACCACTGCCTTAACTCTTGAAGTACTCACCTTTTTATTGCTTCCTCAGGTACCTTTCAGGTAATTGTTACAAGATTTCCAAGTAAATAACGAACTGTGTAGGATGTTACGGAATGACGAAAATCAACACGGAGCATTCAAGCGTTCGGCAAGCCTTGTGCAAAATACTTGCAGGTTTCGTCATTACAATCGAGCGAGCATCCGAAGCTAAACGTGAAAACATCTATCCACTCGTCTTGTTTTTAAACACTTTTGCAGGATAATGAACCCACAGTCTCGACGATGAAGCATACTTAGCAAACCGAAAGTGAAATTCAGGATCCTCTTACATGTCCCTCGTGACGTTATAGGATTACCACACGAAAGTTACAGGCACGCATATCACAAATGTCAACAGCCCACTGAACTACAACAGCTATTTTATGCACGCTGTAAGGACATTGTGGGACAGTGAATTTCCGAGGACAGAGTTTCTTCACAATTTCTGTAGACGGAAAATAGGAAGAGCTTTCTTAGGCCGAGCCCAAGCAAGCAAGGTTATTAGCATATATACAGAAGTCGACCGAACTGGCAGGCGTTGTACAAAGCAAGCAAGCAAAACTGGAGTTGAAAAATCCGTCGAAACCGATGACTTAAATAATTTCCCTCAAAATGTTTGTGGTTTAAAACACCCTCGGTTTTGTAGAAACCTAATATATCTGTAAGCGTTTCCTCAAGCGGTAGTGTCTTAAATATGTTTTCTGAGGATTTGGTTTGTTCAGAACAGCTGGTTCACCCTCTGTATCCTTCTTGTTTTTGGTTCGCTCCTCATACGACCGATTCTTGAAGGCCGGCGACATCTCATGGATACGTGTACGAACGTGCCTCTCGGTGAGCGGATCAGGCAAAAAGTGAGGGATGTTCACTATAACGTAAAAAGAATTCGCAAACCAGATGACACAAAAACATGGGCTTGCAAGAGTGAATCTTCCAGGCGGTAAGTAACAACCAGAATGTTTAGTCAAGTGCTCTGGTGTAGGCGACGCGACACGGCGCATAGATGTGTAGTGGTTAACGGCCCTAGGGAGTCTCTATTGAACAGAACAAATTAACAATGTAAGCCAGGTACAAAGTCACAAGGAGAAAAAGCTAAGTAAATCTTGACTCACAGTTCAAAATAGGAGATTCCGTAGTTCCGTATTCCGTTGAACCACCACACCAAGAGAAGTTCTACCTTCCAGGTATTCCAGATCTCCGGTGATTGCAATATTAATCCACCGGTGTGAATAGATTAGTCCAGCGTTTGTAGCTAAAATTTTTGTTCACGTTTAGAGTTAGCAGCAGCTAATTATAGCCAACCCCAAGAGAAGTTCTACCTTCCAGGTATTCCAAATCTCCGGTGATCGCAATATTAGTCCACAGGTGTGAATAGATTAGTCCAGCGTTTGTAGCTGAAATTTTTGTTCACGTTTAGAATTAGCAGCAGCTAATTATAGCAAACCGGCATTCACAACAACAGTCACTCAGCAAAAGTCTCAAAGTCACGTTGGACCCGAGAAGCGGGTGGTAGCGGTTGTATTGTAGTAAAACAAAATTTTGTAAAGTGATGTGACTGATATTGATGGGGAAAAGGAAGATGATACTGAGCATGAAAAATAGCAGTTTACAAGTGCTACAGATGTATGCATCAGTGCGTGCGCGCTTCAACCCTCACAACAAATAGCATGGGAATGAAATACCTCGGGCTATCGGGACCGCAATACAGTGTCTATGGCTTAAGTGTCGTAATATCATAGCGACTACACTCGGAAGAATTAGAACACTGTTGTTACATGGTTTGTAAGATGTATGGTACTGCAAGCTTCCTACGCACAATCGGATCTGCTCCCGATTTGGTTGCATAAGTTTATGGAAACAGAAAGATTTTCATTGTGTGATACAGAGTTGTGTATTGTTTTGATGATGCTTTTTGATCCAAAGCATAGATTAGTAATATATACCACTCGGCGGCAAATGGAATTGGGTCTGTACAACTTCCATTCAGTTGCGACCCCCTGGTTGCCGGTTGGCAGTCTGAAAAGTCAACGCATCTCAAGAGTGGTCACCCACCAATACCACCTACCATCTGTTTCAAGTGATTAAAACTCACAAGGGTGCCGCCTGCCCCTCATAGCTCTGGCGCTGCAGAAACCGAGCTGCTGCTATGGTCTTCTCATTTCAGCATAGTGTGATTTTTCCGAAATGAACAATTCCTAAAAGCTAGTATCATTCGCGGGACAGATAGATGGCGTACTGTATTATTCTGCTACACTACCGTCAAATTTATAGTCGAACTGGCGCGTGAGATTATATCGCAATTATATCGTAATTGAGGATTGCAAGCGTTCAACACACTGAAGCAGCGAAAAGCAAGGAAGATGTCCTTGAAGCAGAAGAAATAAGGAAGAATCAATAAGGATTTTCAACTTGACTGATAGCCCAAATTTTCATGAGGATGAAAGACTTATCAGGAACTAGTAGGATGAGGCTAAAACCAGGGAAGACGATCGGTTACTTTACTCTTTTTCGACAGTATCCTTGTAGCTTCAGCCTTGTTGGCCAAAACGTGAAAGTTGGAGGAATTTTCCGAATGATGTGTGTTTTAATGCGTGTTGAAAAGGGAGGTGGGTTGAACGTTTTAACTGGAGGGATTTAGACACGCGACTGCTTAGGGAATTGTTCGTTGTAGAGGAGCAACTTTCAATCATAAGCTCGTTGAAGGGAGGGTATAACGACACGGTCACTGAGTTTATATGATACGAACTTATATAAATGGGGCAAAACAAGAATATGGGCCATCCTGAGTGGGAATCAAATAGAGAACTTCAGGAAACGACGAACTTTTTGAGCATTCCTCGAGGGTGGTCCTTGTAAGGAGGGAAGAATTGACGCGCGGACTTACGCGTTCAGCGGAATTCTGCAGTAACCGTATGCAGAAGTAAATTTAGTGGTACCGTAGAGAAAGTTTCTCCCTAGGACTACAAAATTCCCCTGGTTGAATAAAATGAATGATCAGTTATTAAAAATCTTCGCCATTGTTCGGGACCTGGGCAACGGATGACAAACATCATTCTGTACGAACTAATTCGTAACCTCATGCTTACCTACACTTTACTAAGACCGTGTGTTGCATTGACTGAGACTAAGAGATGTTTAGTAGTAAATCTAACTTGACCTAATGATAATTTCCCCATTTATCTGCTTACTCCGTCCATGTGCTTCTGATCTCCACTTGTTTTGCTCATATGTGTCCACCATTCACCTTACCGAAAGGGCCATCCCGTCCGACACTGGTATATCAGCACGTCTGTGTGGGCGGCGTTCTTTATGTGTGCAACTACCCATGCATGTTCTTGCCCCGTTTGCTGAACCACTCTGACTGGTTTTGCTATGACTTCCGTCTAGTGACACCGCCAATCAGAATCACGTGACTCACCTGGAAAGGGACGACCGCAACTCATACTACGGAGCCACCTTCACTGGACGTTGTTTGATGTGCTGACCTCGACACCGCACAGTTCCGGTCAGTGACAGAATTGTGGACTTGTTGACCCCACGAACGTGGACAACTGAGTACCGAGGACTTTCTAACCTAACTGTTCCTTTTGATACTCCGGGTCGTCAAACCTGGGCGTGACTCGATGTTCCGTATCGGGAACCTCATCACCTAGCTTATTCACGAGGATCTAGGACCTTTTATATGCTATTGTTCGACAGTTAGCGTGCAACTGCACAAACTGCCAGTTTCCGGACCGCGTGCTCAATCGGATAACACCTGCCTCACTAGAAATTTCTTTTCACTTTCTAATGTAACTATATGGAAGCGAAAGTGTCAGTCCTGTTAGTCCTCTGACATCACACACTTCAACTTCTCGTGTACCTATCCCTTTCTAAACAATATCTAGGCAAAACATCCTTTGGGTGCTCCAGCAATTCTCAAAATGGCCCGTGTGAAAATAAACACACCGCGTTGTGCGCATGCGAGAACTTGTTAACGCTTAAGACACTTTAGTTTCACGCTAACAGACGGCGAAACTACTGTTGGGATTTTCAGATTGAGTGGAAGAAGACTCTAGTAAATCCAGGCCGAGTCTTTTTTGTGCTATTCTAGAATCTTGTAAGTAGTGTTTCATCGGATAACCAAAAAACCTGTACAAGTTTCTCACTAAAACTGATATGGGGCATGATCACGCAACACTAATGTCCAAATTAAAAACCGAGCAACAATGTATGCGTTGGAAGCAATGTGATGTTGCCATCGTTACGGTCGAAACACATGATTGTGTCATTTGTTTCGCCAATGCTCCATGTATATTACCCGTTTTAGCACAGGATAAAAATACTCAATGTGTCAGTGAGTATAAAGGGACAAAAAGTCTATTGTTCCTATAGACAGAACATTTGTGATGGCCAAGTGTGTTGAAATCTGCAGGGGTCGTGACACACATCATTAAGAGGTATTATCGGTGGTTACCAGAAATGCATCTATGTTGCTGGTAGTGCCTACCGGAAGCACATCAGGTCATGGGAAGCGAAGTCCACCTACGTTAGAGACGTAGAAGTGAGTGTTGTACCGTTCTGGTGTTTTGACCTTCCAAATTCTTGCTAGATCGAGGGAGTGGATTTGTTCACTCGAAAAGTAATGCGGTATTTGGACTTTGGACTTCCTGGTTGCGTTTGAGCTGCCACAAAATGTCTTTACTACATTCTGACGGTGTGGATACTAGCAAAATCAAATGAACAAAGCGGTTCCCTGTGTGTCCAATCCAAAAACTGGACACATATAACATCAAATCGGCTTGTAATATGGTGTTGCAAGTTCGTCGTTTCATCGTTTGAGCTAATGTGACAGGATTGGTTTTTTATTGAGAACCAATCGTCCCGAAATACCACCGTAAACAGCAGTTTTACACAACAGTTGCTATTAATGCCACATCAGTTTCGCGGCACCTCGAATAGATTTCTGTAATCTTGGTCGGGTTCATATTATGGAGTCTATAGCATCTTTAGACTGTTGTTCAGGCTCATATGGCTGAGCCCCCCCCTAGGTACCATTTTTCTTCTTTGCATTATAAAACTTTATTCAAATAACTTGACATGGTTGTAATGCATTGAGTGAGACATCAGTGTTCACCTCTGCTGTTGAAGTCAATGATGATGATTTTTAGGCGACCTAGGCAGAACTTCGTGATTACATGCTTGTTTTGAATGAGCAGTTAGACTGTTGTAATCGTTAATCTACCGCTGACTGACTCAAAGTGTAAGACTATCTGAGACGTTGTGTTTAAGAATATGATCAGGGGTCCAGTTTTAAGCACGAAACGAAATGAGAAACACTGGGTCGGTGGGACGAGGTGAATGAACACACAGAGAGGGACAGCGAAAAGACCGGTGCGCGTGGATGGATGTGAGAGTTACTACCTGCCACCTTTCACTACATAGGATGCAGCTCATTGATGGTATGGTCTATTGGCTGGATGGCCCGTCCGTCTGTATTCTCGCAAGCCAAAGTACGATTGGCTCCGCCATCCCCTTCTACGTTTTGGTGGCTACATTGCATCCAACAGGACATGAAGTGACAGGTAACCTCCTTTGATATCATCAATAGACGCACTCATGTAACATGATGTATTTAACGTGACGCTATTGTTCGTTACTTTCATTCTAACCTTTCTTAGGTAGCAGGTGGTGACAACTAGGACCTCTCTTAGTTTACGACCGTGGAAAGATGGGTGCCTGTATTAGGAAGCTGGGATGAAAAACTCGAGAGTTCATTTGGTGATGTTGATTGAACCGATCCTTTATCTTTCCGTTGCGCTGCCCTTTAGGTGAACTAGGAAAAAAGCTGCATCCATTTTTACAAAATCTTATTCTGCAAAGCAGACACAAGTTCAGTGGTCAACATTGGTCCGGAGCAGTCATGTGTGGTGTTGAGCGATAAGTGCGCGGACGTGCCTAAAATGTCACTAATTTTCCCTTGGGTTTCTACAGCGGCGGCCTAAACGCATAGACAAACCGTTCTACCTGACTGCTTGAATGATTTGTGGGCCGGACTTTAACAACGTAATTGCAATGGATTAGCTTGTGCCAAAGCGACATATCTCAGACCATTTTGACTAGGCATAGTCAGTCACAAGGTAGCTGAAGCCACAGAAAAATTCTGAAAAACCAAGGTTTACGGAACCGTGGGTTCCGTGAAGCTGGATGTCATTGCAGTTCATATTTAACGGAAAGATTTAAGGGCGAATACGGTGTTCTCTCTCTTGGTCCATGCACAACCAGCGTGAACTTTGTCTAGCTGGATGTTCGCTGTGCAACTATTTTAGAATTTAGTCTTGCAGTGTTTTTGGGATCATTGTCCGATCATATCACACCGTACGGTTAACATCAAATCAATACAAATAATTGTTTGTAGCCACTATAATATTTGTGATGAAATGTGTGAAAGCTATTGACGAGACCGGACGCATGAGGCAGCGTACAAACGCCGGCTATCTGATAAATCACAAACACCTAAATGGTGCATCCCATCGGTTCTGAGAAGCATTGTGTTTCTCGGCTTTTCAGCATAGATTAGCTTCGCTTAGAGGACGAAACCTCTGCTGAGAAAGCTTTGGGTTCCGTCTTGGGTGCGTTTTTTTAAGCAGTTGGAAACAACGTGTTGCAAAGTATTGGGTATAATCGGTGTTCAAGAGGTACCATCACGGACCGTTCCCACCATAGGGATACCTGTCACTCCTGTCGTAAAATGGCTTCTGGTTTCCATTACATTGTGGCACACATCTTCCGCACGTGAGACGTAAGTCTGAGGGCATCGAGCAGAACTTCGACCTGACGGGGAGTATAGTGACCAAATATGTAAATTGCGTCAAGTGCTAGAGCAGCGCCACACATACGATCGAACAACGACAGCGGTTTTCCTTGATTTTAAGGGACCTTTTGACTCTGTGGATAGAGTGGCTCTTCAAATACTCTTTGCAAGAAGTGCATGCCCGTGTTACCCTTAACATTTTTCGCGTCCTTTATTCCCACATCTCCGGTCGGGTTGCAGTGTACAGTGAACTGTCCAAAAGCGTTCTAAAAACTGGCGGAGTTTGTTATGGTTGTTCAGTCTCTTCTTTTTTGTTCAGTATTGTTACCCACTTTGTAACTGTACCAAAATCACATCTGGAGAGAGCAATCGACTTGTACTATGCTGATGACATCGTTTTGTCTGTTGTCCACGCAATATACTCTAAAAAGCAAATCGCAAGTGGTACTGTGTTTCGGCATACGTCTGTTGTCCGCGCAATATACTCTAAAAAGGAAATCGCAAGTGGTACTGTGTTTCGGCATATGTTTTGCACATTCAGAGTTCAAGTTACTCCAAGATCTCCCCTCCCCTTGTGTCTCCTAAACTTCAGAATGAACACACTGATTTTGTTGATTGGCTCACGTATCTTAGCAACTACATGAGCCCTGATTTAACTATACGAGATGAAGTCAATGTACCAGTGCTAAAGGAGCGAGCACCATTCGTCAACTCACGTCAGTTGGAAACGAATTAAGCTGATTCTAAAGAGCCGTGTATACAATAAACAGTCTTGATAGCGAGATTTGGCTGCTCCGACCCGAGGACATTAGGCATCTTCAAACGTTGGAGACCCACTGTCTTCATAGCAAGGAAAGAATTAGCTGGCTACAGGGAGTACACAACGAATTGATGCATAAGCGGGAATGTGGTAAAAGCCTGACTCGTTAGAGCGACAGAGTAAATGTACCGGTTTTACATGACTGAAGCACGTAGTACGTAAGCCTAACAATCACCCACCCAGGAGAACGATGTTTTCCGTCCCGAACGACTGCTGGAGAAAGATCCACGGACGTTAGGCCACGACATGGTTAGGTGAAATCAAAGCGACTACAGTCAAGCTGAGTGCTGTGGGATCTCCGCGACTTCCTTTTTGAGGTCCACGTGATCGTGTTTGCACGCAGTTGGAAACCTTGCAGAATGTGGCATGCAGCTGATCCTTGTGGTGCGTATACTGTCATTTCCTAGTCGAACTGTTTGGCTAAATACCGCCTGTCGTTGCGCGCTTGGCTTATATCTAGTAAGGTTAGCGGACGCTAGGTGAGTCCCGATGATGGTGCTTCATTCGAGAATGTTAAGATGCGCCTAGTTAGAGGTTGCCTGTTGAAAGATGTAAAAACCTTATGCTTGATCATCTCCTATAGTGATACAAGACCTGCTCCACCAATTTCTTACGCCTCCCTTTTCTTTCCACTGTTTAGGCAGATTGTTTCCTCATGGTTGTTTCCAAGCCAAGCTGTCGATTTTTCAACGTCCTTCGGTCATGAAATCATGATTTGTTCCCCCCTTGATTCCTTTTACTAGCTCAAAACTGAGGTCCTCCGACAGATTAATCATTCTGAGAGGTTTTTTATCTCGACTAATTTTGTCAATTCGTCCGTGTTGGGAAGTGACTTTCGTTTACCCTGTGAGTAGTAGAAAGACATCAGCGGTAGAGCTTCATCATCGGCCGCCGTTTTCTTCATTCAGTCGATTCAAGTACTAGTTGCTGGTACACCACCGTGGGCTGAGATAAGAATAGTTCCAACAATAAAGATAAATTATATGGGCAGACCCTGTGGAGCCAGTTTTTCATTAAGATATCAACTCTGTGGCGAAGGTTTAGTGCGGTAAAATAAGGATGTCCATCATAGATGGACCAACACACAAACGCTCGTGTTGGTAAATCTTTAACCAACTAACTAGGCTACTTATTTGAAAGCGATGAAATCGTCTGTCTGTCTGTCTTGAGCACTTATAACTAGAGAGGACCAGTAAGGTTGCAGGACAAACACTACTTTAAGGAGCTTCTGGTTGATAAATCAAACAAAGAACAGGTGAAACGTGTTAACTGTATCACGAAAAACACAGGCGGTCGGCGTATCTTCAGAGGAGGGCAAAATACATCGGGTGTCGAACGAAATATTGAAAAATCAATGCTGGCCATAAGTACCCACCCATTTCAATATCAAGTCCAAACGACACCGCCATCGGAAGTGTCGGTGGTCAAATAGCTGTTCTCAATCTTGAGGAGTCATAATTCGCGACCGATCATGAGTAGTGCAGCTTCGAAAGAACAGTGCACAATTTCGGTCAACAATGCCCAGCCGACGAGTCCAGACGATGAGCAAACGTTAAAATGGAAAGGAACCACCCATCTCACTCGATTGTGCCACAGCATAGCAGTCTACTGATAGCAGAAATGCATCGACACAGAAGCACCAAAATGAAACTTGATCTACGAGAAAACATCAGATGCTTAATAACTAAACACCCTGGAAGACTAACGACCATGCACTGAGGATATGTGTTTATATGCGGTGCCACATCAATAACACCGAAACCTCGAAATACGAAACTGCGAAAAATCCGGTCAGGAAGTGGGGTGGTGTAAACAGTGCAGGTGAAAAAAAACAAGTGATTCACGCAGAATAAACTGCAATATCACAGCCAACAAGCACAGGAAATCGCAGAAGATAGATGAAATGGCAGAAAAAGTCCAGGAAAAGAGGAGTGGGATACACTGGCCCACAGTCCCTCCTCAACGGCCGGGTTCTGACTGTTATCACCTATCGACCCAATGAATGTGTATATGAGAAGGGAATGTGTGACGAAGATCAAGGATACAAATAAAGAAATATGAAGTGATCTGGTGGAAAAGGTACACATATAAAGGTGAGAATAGCTGAAAGACCACAAGGCAAGGGCATGTGTGTTAACTGGCATGTGTTCGCAGACTTTTAAATAAACCGGAAAGTGCAGATTTGTGGGTGTACAGAGAGAGAGAGAGAGAGGGATCACTTGATGAATATTGACTCGTAGTGTGTAATAAGGATCTGGACGAAAGCGTTGATCATTGTAATTGCACTTAGTGATGTTTGATGCCGAGACCAAATAAGACTTGGCCCGAATACGACTGCTATGTTGGAGGCATTCATGCGGTTCTGCGACGAGTGGAGAGCAACCTGTTCAGGTAGAACGAAAGAGAAGCTAGTAAGAAAGACGGACCGTTACGAAGAATGACAAGAATATGCAGTCACATAACTAAGATCGTTGTTCATGCTGTTGTGCTGTTCATCTATTAGGAAATTCGAATGGATTTTATGCTTATTTGTGACTTTATGACTGTCAAAAACGATAGTCGAAGTCACATTTGAAAAGTTTACCGGAAACAGGCACGGCATATCATCGGTTGCAGTGACAGCGATGACCAATGGCACTGGCGTAATGACTGGTATGGCTAAGTGCTATCAAAGACACTGTCTAGTCGGACGATGTTTTCGGAGTACTCGAGGTCGGGTTGGGTCTCAGTTGCAGTCCTTGTGGCGAGATGGCTCAGTGGTCAGAGCGCGAATTTACTGACCGGAAGGTTCGTGGTTCGAACCCGGCTTCTGCCTCTGGACATCCCCCGTCTAGGCTTGGGCAACCTGGCAGTATCCCAGCTTTCGTGCTTCCTTCTGATAGCATGGCAGTTAGGCACCGAAAGGGTGTTCCAGCTGAACGAGTTGCAGTCCTTAATGGCCCCAAGTATTTGTTCAGTCGGTAAAGAACAAAAGGCATCTTGTTCGTACACCGACACACACAACGGGATCACTAGACTTCTCGCTACACACGCGGATTCGGCTCTGGTGAAAGAGTGGCACGACCTCATCAACCGTATCTGTCCATATGGTGCTCTGTTGTTTTACATTACACTCCACAGAGAATCGGGCTCAATCGAGGAAATAGCTGTGCAAAGGTTGATACAATAGACTGCTGTTTGTTGTTAGGACCTAGAGGGTTGTTCATAAATTCTTTGCAAGACGAATACCTGGTCGATAAGATCCCGATCTTCTTTGATCAGTGCACGGATGCTTTTCCGAGAGCTCTTGGAGCCCGTCTTGAGTAGTAAAACGAAGACAGTCCAGTCAAACAAGATTACCTCCGATTTCCGAAAAAGAGAGAACCGTTGATAGAGAGAGTCTAGCGGCGCTGCTGTGCATGGCTAGCAAATTTCACCAGGAGTGCCACTTTCGAATGGGTTTTTTTTGTTTTCCAGTTGGTTGTCGAGTACTACGAACTCTTGTAATAGAGCGGTGTTGCCGGTGTCATACGATAGCGGTAGAATAGGCACATGGATGGTTGGTAGGAAAAAATACGAAGTTTTCACTGTATCTGTTTAGTTAGCTGAACCAAAAGGCTGTATTGATGGTTCTAAATAAGCCCACCCTGTTCACAGTCGGATAATTTTGGCGATGGAGATGATCCGCAATTTGCATGAGCTGATCACTCTTAGATCACTATTGTATGTAAAATATTCTTCCCAGTTCAGCGAAACGTTCTTATTTCAGAGCGGAGAAAAACCTATATCTTGCGAGTGACATTGGGGAAAAGGGCTCAGTATCCATTCTACTAAAATGCAGCAACGATACGCAAAAAAAGTCACTTCGTAGAGTCTAAACCACAGGTGAAATGCGTCATCCCTGTGTGGCTGACGAAATATTTTGTTACACCGTGTTGTATAACCCATCACCCCCCAACTGACCGTTATAATGATTAAGTTATTCGGGTCCTGTAATAACGGTAAATTTACAGCTTAGTATTCAGTCTGAAGCTTTCAAACTGGCGTTCTCGTCAAAGACATCATCAAAGGTGTACAACGTGTATTAACGCCCAAATCCAGGTAAAAAAAGTACGCACAGCGCGTGGTATATAAAGTGTATGCGGCAACAACATGCTGGGAATTCCGGTACCTTCTGGGCGCGCCTTTGGCAACCGGCATTCTGCGGATACTGGATCATGATTGCCTGTTGGGTTCACACTTTCGGCCAATCAGAGCTCCCCTTGGTGCTGGACCGTTAACACCACCGTTAACCGTTAACCACTTAATATACAAGCGACTGCATTTCACCAATTGGTTCATTACAAAGAAAGACAACTCATGCACAGAGAGAGAGAGAGAGAGCACGGACAACACAAAAGAGCGCGTGCTGGTTTTATGGATATTTGAGTAGTCTTTGCCAGAATGGATTATATTAGATTATTTTAAATTAAACATCAGAAGTCTACACGACCAACGACTGCTATAAAATGACCTAATTCCGAGTACACATTCTATTGCTCAGTCTATGGTGCATCTCCCAATCAGGTTTGTACACACCGACCATACTCGTCAGTATGCCGTTCAATCCGGAAAATTCATCGGTTGACAGAAGAACGGTTCAGGGTGAAAGAACGAGTCGACAATTGTGCAATGTGACTGACGATTCAACAGCTGAGATGGGTTATTAACCCCATTCAACGTTACGTAACTGTCATTCGAATGCGACTGCAATGCAATTGGTTAGTTTATTCTTTTAACAGGGAAGACGGGACCAAACGTACTTCAGTGAGGAATCGCATGAGGTAGTTAAGGATTTCGTAGTTGTCGTCAGGAAGTTTGGTCAGTATCAGTTCTTTAATCGCCGACACCTTGTCACGACCTTGAAGGTCTAAAAGAGATGTGTGAAAGATAAGGAAAATGTATGCATAAACTACTGTGCAAGTGATCTGATTAGACCCACATGGTACAGCGAAAGCCACAAGTGAGAACTAGCTGGACCGCATACATAGACAAGAGATCTATGCACAAGGGGAGATTGCAGTGTAGCTTGAGTCGAGAAATGAGGAACTGGGAAGCAGAATCAGGGTCAGATCGGTGGATTATGGGAGATAAGGTCCAAACAGATGCCAACTGTCTTAGCCACTTTAGTAGCGGTTGGATTGACCACTGTAAATGGCCTGGTGTAGAAACCGCAACCTCCGAATTGACCATTGCAGCGACTGTCTCACCTAAAAAAACGTTCGATGGTGGGATGTTTTAATCACGTCGCCGATGTTTTTTTTGCGACTGGATGGATAGAATAGATGGACCCACCGGCAAGCACCTATTTATTGGACGACATGTGAATGGAGTTCTATTCACGAAGGTTGTTGATTGTGTTCAAAAAAGATGATATTTCATTAGTGCATTGTTGGTTGTGGTTCTACCTCAACGGCGCCCTATACTATTCGGCAAACTGCACCTATCCCGTGAGGGCGAAATCAAATTATGTAATGAACTGTCTGGCCAACAAACCATATGATATGTTTAGAAAAGAACTCCTGAGTAAGGGGCACCCTACAACTGGGGACATTTTCTAAAGCCCCCGCAAGATTGTCACTGAAATCAATAGTTAGAGGGAAACCTATCAATTCGACTGAAGGATGAGAAAAAGTGTCTTACGAGAGCATCATGCTAAATTACAAGAGATGCCGCATCTCCATAGCCTTAATTTGCTGCGTCTCGTAAACACATGGGGAAATGCATTGAGTCTACTTGTGATTAGCCGTTGGAATTGCAGAATTTGCATCTACATCACGCTCACTTGAACAATCCCACCCATGTCCTAGTCCGATTGGGCTGGTTAATCCACACCAAAGAAGGGAGCGTCGGATTCGAGTTTTAATCCCGCTGGAATTCAACGGAAATGAAAACCGTCGGTAGTTCCGTGGTTTCAACTATGGACCCCTGACATGCGACGGGAGTAGGTTATCACTGTTTCAGGTCCGAAGATCCTGAAGTATCACGTCTGACTTACCGAACACTTTGAGTGAAAACAACGGTTTAAGGAGCTTCCATAGGCAACTCAAATCCGATTATTTCACGCTGAACACCGCTAAAAGCTTTCATGTGCCGTCCTGTTCAGCTCAACGACTCATGTTCGTCCAAAATACACTAATGGAGGAATGGTACAACGCCTGCCTTGCAAGTCAAAAGGTCAGAGTCCAAAGCACGAACAAGGATAAGCGCTGATAAGAACGAAACCCGAACGCAGTGCTTCCCTGTCTGCATTGGATTAGTCGGGCTAATTGAGCCCAGAAAGGAAAAGAACTGTTCGAACGAGAGTGAACAGTGAAGAGACCACCGGGTGAACACACATCTTCCAGAGAAGTTTCTTTTTCCTCAGTTTTCTACTGAGTCTGATAGCGAATCGACCCAGTCGGTAAGATTAGATGTCTCTCTTTCTCAACTATAAAACGGTAAGTAGTTTATTACATTTATCCCCCATCAAGCGAAGTGCAGTTGATATGAAATAGTTGATCAATGATCGAGAGAGATAGTGCTCGTCACGAATTGTCTCAGGCTTATGCAAACCGCTGGGGAAAAAACTAAAACTTCCGATAAATGTTGGGGGCAGTTTCCGTAAACAAGAGGACGAAGCACACAAGAGGGTAGTGCAAGATTGCGGTTGGAATGCTCGGTCACCAATCCAGGTGGCATCGTCGGTGCGTAGTTAGGAAGCAGAGCGTCAGCGGTGCGTTAGAAGTGCAAGGCGGCAAACCGACCGAACAAGGCTCAAACGTGTCTAGCAACTGAGAGAAATCGAACGTTGGTCCACCGAATTTTTGAACCAAAACGAATCAGCATCAATAGTTTTTGTTCCACAAGAGAGTAGTGTAAATAACACAACGGAAACCAGTTAGTCAAACAGACCTTGGTCAACTGACTACATTCTAATACAAACAGACTGGAAGTTGCTTTTTGTTCAGCAACTTTTATCAATCATTTTATATAAAGTGTTTTGGAGCTGTGAAAAATTAAAAGGCAGCTATCACATCAAAGCGGTTATGGAGCGATAAGTGCGGCAACAAAAGCAAGGTGGAAGGTAGGCAAGTTGCGAGTGGGGGGACAGGCGAGAAACCTGCTAACGAAATGGCTGTACCTTGAGGGGTTTCTGAAGGATAAAGTAATGTCAAGGAAAAAAGAATCAAGGATTGAAATATATCGAAATTGGAAGAGTAGTATGTGCTGTTGATAAAATACACTCCCATATCTCGAATATCCTGCCTGCTGAATAAAAAGGGGAGATCTGTGCAGCTTATTCAGCTGAAGAATAACAAATCAGAGAATCAGCTGAGTCGCCCGTTAACACCAAAAGTAATTTGCCTATGCGTGTATTGAACCAAAAAGCGGAACCACTTTTCTCCAAGAGAACGATTTTTCAGCAATGCAGAAGCAATTTCATTGAAACGCCCAGGAGAAGAGAATGAGTGGACCAGAGGAGACCGAGAAATTCGCAGAACTTGGATATTTTCGATTATTTTGGGGCATAATACTCACAAGACGATGTACCAGTAACGAACAAACCGGCGTTCACTGTGAGTGGAATTGCGACAATCACTGTTCACACAGACACAATGCCACCATTGGAGAAATGGACCAAAATGTCCTATGAACGCCTTGTGAAAAACGGTACAATGGGAGGGGGGATTGTCAGTACCCTGGAGGCAGTCCAGGAGACCGCAGACCATTAGCAACGTAAAGCCGTAGGATTCTGCACAACAGTGAGGCTACAGAATGTCAGCACGCAACTTTTCATTAACAGCTTCCGTCGTTAAGCCGCGTAATTGGAATGGGCCCACACCGATTTTTAGGACACTCACCACATACCCTTCTTGGTTCAGATTGAAAAAATTGTCTTGAAAGCTAAGTGACAACAGTGGGTAGTAACAAAAAGGTGACAGGTTATGCTCATTTGATTCTCGTACTCGACTTTCCCCAAGAAGTCCCAAACAGGAAGACGAAGCGACAGTTTACGTGGAAAGCGACCAAAACATCAAGACCCAAAAGAGCATAAACTGGGCCAGCTGATATTCCATACGAAACTGGAACATCTAAGGTTATTCGAAGGCTTAGCACAGCAAATATTAGAGCAGCATTCCAGAAAGAAGAAACATTACGTTCCGTATTGTCACGGTTGACAGATTACTTATAGACTGGAAGGACTGAAGACTTAAAATGAAATTAAGTTTGACAGATGCACTGAAGTTCAAATATGGTAAAGAGCTACAGGACTGCACATTAGAGCTGGAAAGCATAAGAGAAGGTCAAACAAGCGTCCGAAGAAAGCAAATGAATAACAGGCGCTGGCAAAAGTTTACCAGAACAGGACACGTATTGTAGAAGGAGCACTTCCACGGGAAGTGTGGAAATTTTGACGTTGGACTACGTATCACAACAAAACGACAGATTGCCAAGGTAGTGAACATCATCAAGCATTCCAGTATGGATGAAACGCATGGGGCACACCCAGCGAGTGTGCGGACAGCAGTCGTAGATGAACGAGTCAACACAATAGTTTGTGACTGTAAACGAGACCCAATCGAATTGTAAAATAAAGTGTTTGGAACTCGAAGAACCAGGCCCAAAACTCAATCGGAATTCCTGCAATTTCTCCCCAAACATAACAATCGGAGCATTTAACTGCCCACACGAACTACCACAGACTTAGCCGATGATTAACGCTGACTTAGTCGGCTGTTAGGAGGAGATCAACCCAACTGCTTTGCCACCGGTTTTCAAAACCAACTACAGAACTACAGGACTACAGTGTATTTCCTTGGCAAGACGAAGCTTTGTGGCCGAAACAAAACATCGCCCAACAAAAAAATCACCAACTACTTGACAAGCTTTTGTGTTCAGTAATGCCTTATGGTAATTACGCACAATCACCATGTAACTTCAGGTACCCCAAAAGCAGCAAAACTCACCTCGCATTAAGTTTATCAAACTAATAATACGGAGTCACTTCCTAAAATCCCACATTAGACGATTTGCGAGTAATTGCAGGATCTGTATTCGCACAGCACTTCTGAAGATATCCATCTGCCCTGAAATGAGTTTTTCGGCTAGTTCACAGTACCAAGTTCTTTGTGTTGATTGTCGCTTCCGTATGAATAAGGCAACTCCACAAAAAACCTTATTCAAGCAAGCTTAAATCATTAGGGTAAACAGCAAACTAGCGAACCAGTGCACCGTCATAAACTAGCGCTAGAACAAAGGGTAATCCCTTTCACATCACAGTCTTAGTGACATAAATTAGACCTCAGGATTGACAGAAACCACCCCAAATGCTATGTTTTGAAATGACAAACAGCGACCGGGCAATGCGCAAACAGGTGAGGTTACCTCAGTGTATAGAATGACCATCAATTCGTGTCAAAGTATGAAGGCAACGATAACAACCACGTGGTTTCAAAGTATCACTGTTAAGTGAGTCCCCAAGCGGTCAAACATGTGCCCTGTCTATTTGAAGATCCACAATGTGTACGAAACCTGCCGCAGGTTTGAGTGGAAAAACCCGGGAAAATGTCAGTCCGAAATCCGAACCGCCGGTATGGCATCACAAACAAGTGAATACAAACAACCAAGACGAATTGGATAGACGTCAAAAAAAAAGGAACAAGAATAGTGATGTAAACCGGCCAAAAAAGTGATCGTACTTCAGCAACGGTATGCGCTGACTACATATTTTTGCAGCGGTTTCGCTGGCCAATAAAGACTACGTTGGGATATAAACATGAGTTCATTCTCAGGTTTGGGGGAACAATAGAACATTAATGGCCTTTTGTTTCAAATACCTGTGTGTACTCCTCCTCAGAAAAAACATCCCGCAAGAGAAAACAATGTTGACGGCGCGGTATCATCATCATCATCATCATCATCATCATCAAAGACAGCAACATCAGTGTTGACACTGATGCTTCACTGCCGGCGCGGTATACTCTATAGTAATCTCCTCAAAGGACCTTGCTCCAGAACCGAAGACAAAACACGCCGGTCCTGGAAACCACTGATTTACCGTCCAAGAGACACCTTAACAAGCGTCGTGGACCCCGGTTTACTAGTTAGCTATCGCTTTAGACAGGTGATGTCATAATCATTGTTGTCGAACTCGACTTAGATAGGTCAGTCACAGCTAAGCTTAGCATCGCGAACATTACCATGTAGTCGAACACGTTACAGTGGAAGCATAGACTAAAGTTAACAAAGCTAGAATATGAGATTAGGCAACACCCGATAACCCAATACGGATCGAGTTCTTGACACTCAAGACTGGTTTTCTTATTATGTTTGAATACATGATCGCAGTAAACTATCCGGCCTTATGCTTTTATCTGCGTGCGGCAAAGTGAGTCTTGGCTATGATCGAAACTACGGGGCTTGATGATTACCATACGAATTCGGCATGTTCCGGGGTATGCTTCAGTTAGCCTGGCACATTGACTCTAGACAAAGAGAAACACCAAATCACGTAGTCAAGGGAACTATCAAAAACACGCGAAGTCTAACTAACCTGGTGCAGAAAACGTGTGATACAGTTACTAATGGTCCCTTTGCAACGATGAAACGCTCCTGCTGAGGATACATTTTGATGTTCCCTCGAAAGGAGTAATAATGTATGAGCCAAAAGTACGCAGTTGAAGACATTTGGAATTTGACTGTCATATAAATTGACACATGAGATTAGAGTACCAGAGCTTTACTAAATCTGCGCAGTTGACTATCACACACACTGTGTGAACATTAGGTTCAATCAAGCAGACAGTGGGCGGCTGGGATTTGAAAAAGACGTTTGAAAGTGTTGAACAAGGTAGACTGTACGCTCTTTGTACAAAAACAATAAACCGGCTTCACTCATACTCAGCATCGGAAGCAACATCGGTATTGAAGAATGGTGTCATACTATCACAGCCACAATAACCAATTACGGGGCCGAGATGGCTGTGGTTAGAGCGCGAAGTTACTATCCGGAAGATCCGTGGTTCGAACCCGACCTCTGGCACTCGACTTCCCCTGTCTAGGCTTGGGCAACTTGACACTATCCCAGCCCTCGTGCTTCCTTCGGGTCGCATGGTAGTTAGGCACCGAAAGGGTGTTACAGCCGAACGATTTTCTTTCTAACCGAATACGGAATGATAAAAAAAGATACGGAATGGGACGATGTCAGGTCGCCCAAACCTGGACAGAGGATCGATTAGAATAAACAGCTTGACCACTGAATAGCTGCGTTCGGTAGAAAAAAAGCCACAGCATTCCAATATTTGAGGGATGGTCGACATCTTTCCCATCCAGTGGGCTGGAAAACCAGGAGGCTGTGTTCATTCATTATCTCTCCAGTGACCAACTTGATATGAGATGTTCTGCGTGTCCCACAGCCACCTCGACCAATGCCAGGGGGGGACAGAGGGAGCCTACTCTGTGTGGGATATCTCCCGGATTTTGGAATCTGTGTTTTATTCTCACAGACACGGAAGTAACGCTGAAACACACATGGTGCCATCACTAATCAGTAAGAACGTAGCGTGTCTATCGTATATTAAGGTTGACAATTAAGATTTACAAACTGCACATGCCGCTCCAAAAGAGGGCTTGAAGTGAATAGCCCAAACAGCCAGACGTGAACCTATATTGTTTTTCCAGATAGTGATTGGAATGAACCCACTTACGTCGACTGGGATTCGAACCCATGCAACTTCCGCAAAGTTATAAAAAATGACAGTTGTACTGAAAAATAATGATCCGGCGTATGGCTTGCACACAATTCTGCATGACAACATGCCCTTTATATTAAGCTGAGTTGCCTACAACGTGGTATCTTGATAATGAATTGATGCAACCTATTGGTCCGGTAAATTTTTCAGAAACAGAACGCATCCATACGGTCAATTAGTTGGACGAGAGACGCGTTGGGTCGGAGCTCAGTAGCAAACACGTGCAGCATGGAACAGAAACGACAACTTACTTCCCATTCCCAAGATATCATCGTATAGTTCAAATGTAAGAATCGGTTCCGTAAGTTCACGAAGAAACGACTTAAGCAGAGCGGCTGCCAAGTGTGGATCGTCGTATTCTCGAAGATCCACTGCCTCCCCTATGTGAGAGATGGAAGAAATGATTAGAATTGTCCGGAAAATAGTACGGGACCCACATCAAAACGTTTAGTGAACATGGGGCAAATGAAAAAAAGAGTGCACGCAAATCTTTAAGTCAGCCGAAAGCTTGAACTAATAAAAAAAATATCAGTGCCTCAGGCAGTGGAATGCAGATGAGGATGCACGCTGGAGTGTTGGTTATGGGGAAGTCAACAAAGGAATCTCGTAAGTGCATCTTCATCTCTTCGCTGGAGGGCTGCTTGTCACGGCATCTGATCTGAGTAGCATGCCGTCAATTGGTGTTGTTTTACAGTGGGGACCACAAGTTTGCAACGGAAAACTGTTCCAGATAACGATGGGGCGCGCCCACTGGCTGGTCGTCTCTTTTTGATCCCATTTTAATCAAGATGATTATAGAAAACACATTTCGGCAGTCTAATGAAATGTGGCAAATGGAATATCAGACCGCTGTTTCCAATACCAGTAAACAACAGGGAAGTAGCACAACTGCATCTAGGGGATAGTTGAGGCAGAAGGGGGACCAACTATTAAGAGCGCTCGGTGACTAATGGCGGCATTTTCGCACCAGGAATAAACAGATTTAAAGTTTGAAACAGCAACACTTTTGTCACCTCTGGTGATACTAACCCCATTCCCATCTGAGGCACATTCCCCGGATGCACTCATGACGTTTGTCGCATTTGAAAGAATAAAGTGAGCAATTTTTTTTGTAATTTTCACTTTTCCGGGTTTCAATACCATGTACAAGTTACCTATCTCTGACCAGTACACACCGGGAAAAATGGATCACGCGCGGTATACGAGCACCATATGGCACATTCCAAGCCGATTTTGTGTTGCTGTCGCTCCCAGGGGGGAGTGACGTCGGGAATTTGGACATCAAAGAGAGCATATAAGAATGCCGTCTACAATAAATCGACGAAAACAGCGTGATTTTGGGACTATATAGGATGCGTACTTGTTCCGCGCATGAAGGAATTTTTTGCACCATGTGGTAACCGGAACAAAAATTTCCACGCCAGTTGTCCTTTTCAGTCGCTTGGCACCCGTTTCTTAACAAAATCCGCTATTAACTTTCGCGAATATACGATGAACAAATTAGGGAACAAATTCCAAGTGCAAACTGAAATAACTACCGACAGACGATTATTTAGAAGCTAAGTGTTTGTTTCTGGTCATTCAGACGCTCACGACCCCTTGCGATCCCATTCCTATGAAAAATCAGAAAACTTGTCCTCCGATTCCACCTAGAAATCCCATAAAATCTGTACTACGTTGTGCCTGTTTATCCCACCTACCGTGTGCTACAATACTTGACGAATTCACGTAGAACGGCCATCCCAGTACATCGATAGCGAAGATACCTGCGAATATGGACCTGAGCTGGGTTGTCATGGTTCGCCAATTTCGTTTTCCGTACATTTTTCCTGTGTTGAAAATTGTCCCATACCTACCACATCTCTAAGCAAAAAGAACACTCAATCCATAACGCGCACTGCTTCAATTCAGTCACCCGGTTGTCCAAAATCCGTGATGACCGAACAGCTACTGTGTGACTCTCAAGAGAATACCACCCGAGTGGTGAACAATATGGGTAAAAATACAATGATACGGTAAATGACCTGCTACAAGTGCCTGACGCTTCTCGTCATCGTCATCATCGGCAGCAAACGAGTGATCAACATCGATGCCATAAAGTCATTATGATTCATCTGAAAGCCTTCTTGTGAAGAAAACAAAAAAGTGGATGGGGGTGAGAGTAGGCGCTACTCTACCACAGTCAGTCCGAGGTGCAAAAACCTCCAGAGGTCCATTCAACACAGACAGATCGATAGAAACCGACAAAAGAACACCACTAACACTGATTAGCAAACATATCTTGCAAAGTCTTCAACCTTACACAGGGGATATCATGTGGACGCCCTCCTGGAAGGCGAGTTGCGCCGGCAGCACCTACACTTTTCATAGAGAGTAGGAAGGCCATCAGAACCAAAGAAACAGAGAATACATGTATGGACAATCACACCGTATTGTATTGGTTCCCCCAATCGACGCCTTTCACATAGAAGCTTTGTTGTAGTACGCTACGGTTGGACTAGTTCTTTTTACGTCACTGACATTTGAAGTTAGCTATAATATACCTTGGGATTTCACGGATTATCCACTTGAAAGGCTTAACATCAGTGTACTTCTTTGAGGACTGTATTATTTACTGTTGACTGTTTTAGGTGATCAACAGAACTTTGGAAATCCAAATGGACTGAAAAGCACCTTTTGCATATCGAAGCAAACTGTCGCCGCTGAGTTGATGGCTTTAAGAGTAGCCTAGCTGGTCCGTGTTTAACCATGGGCCATTTAAATTCTATAGGGTCACGCGTGACTGGATCGTTACCAAGTGTCGCATCACTTAAGTGAATAACCAACGGATATACGAACCAATACCACGCATTAGTTGCCATTTGAAGAATAGCTCACACTTACATAGTGTCATCAGTTACGTGTGAAAATGCCCACCAGTAGTTTGATCACCACTTGTGATTGGCTTCCCAGCTTTGCGTATTGGTACATCGCAAGCAAAAGTACAAGGCTCTCACCGATAGTCAAGCTGAAGACTCTTACAAGTAGTGTTCCTTCGAGGAAATTTACTGTGAGACCTCGAAGATCATGCCTACTGAACGTAATGCGACGTTTGCGCAGTCCAGTCAGTTGAAAAATATCACAAACTAGAGATTCAGCAAAGTTTCTTGTTAAAACCGAATTCGTTTGCAACAGAGTGTACTTGGCGAATATTCATAGTTTGTTCATCCAAACACTTCTCCCCGCGAAAGTAGGACACTCACCAAACCGATGCCTTCCTTGGTCGATCCGCAATACATGCTCCATTCAATGGAAAGTGCGTAGATGCAGGTATGTATTTGTTAGCATTTGCATCTAAGGAATTAGGAACGTTGAGCTTACTTTATCTATCCGGTTGAAACAATAGGAATAGGTGTATTGTGTGATCATACCGTTTCGAACAACTTCATTAACCGCTGTGATATCACATTATATCAAGTGAAATCAAAACATGTATGCAGCGAGAAACAGCTGAATGACACACTTTTTAAAAGCAAAAAACAATGGGTATTGTCGTTTGAACGCCTAAGATGGGCTACGACCGTCCGATGATTAGATACTCACCGAAAGCTGGGCAACCAAGGTTCGTGTTACGTGAATTGTATGAGGCGCTATCCAGCCATCTGTTCCTCTCGATTTTCTTCAACTTCCTTCAACTTGCGCCTTTCAAATCTGGTTATTCACTGAACTTACAATTTAATTTGATTTAATTAGTTGAACTCCCAAAACATTATCAGTCATTTGTCCACAAAACAAACACTTGATGTGCGCCAAACAAAGGATCCAGAGAAACGCATATTGACTGCCTGCCGTCATCGTTCTGGAAGCTGCAGTAGTCGCGCACATATTTTATCATTCGGTTATGAGTGAATCAGGGTTGACCTGTGGATGACACCATTTACACGTACATTCACGCTATCCCGGCAATTCTGTTATGGATATGCATGAGTTCTAGCCGTGTGCGTTGTACCCGGCATGAGTACATGCTATCCACTGACATGGGCATACATTGAGTGTTTCTGTAAATACAGATCAGCTGGATAGATGGCCAGTAATCAGGTTATCTGTTTTTACGGCTTTACGATTGGTCCAACAAGCAGGTGCCTTCTCCATTCGTTTCGCCTAGACTAGCTGCCTGGTGAGTACTCCTAATTCACTACCGACACTTGAGTCATATTCGGTTGTGTTGAAACAGTACAGTGTGATTGTACAAACATGTATTCTCTGTTTCTTTGGTTCTGATGGCTTTCCTACTCTCATGCAAATCTTCTATTCGTTCCACAATCGGAAAGAGACTATTGGAACCTCACCCTACTTGTTTATTTCTCATCATGAGGACCAATTCATGAGGAATGCATAATAGCAGTGCGAATCGATCTCCTACTTTTGAAGTTACGCCTGCTGCAATTGAACGTCAAATGGTTGAGTTCCTATGAAGGGCCTACTGGGGCTTCCGACCAAGAGGCTACCTTTCCACGATAAGAAGATTATCGTGGTATGAAGAAAATTCGAAAAAGGGAACGTCTTCCGACAAATGGTTTAAACAGTGAACAAAATCAAGCACCTATTTGAATTCCTATATTCACTTTTGTCCATCGCTTCAACCTTTGTCAGAATCAGGTTTTGTTATCGTCATTTTGTCCATCGCTTCAACCTTTATCAGAATCAGGTTTTGTTATCGTCATTTTTTGTAATTTTACTTTTGCAGTCAATTTACTTCTCCAGGTTTTTGCGCTTGATTCCTTCTTTTGTTGTATTTGCTCGTGTTTTTTCCTCCCTTTATTTTAGTTTCCTTCCTTCGAGTCTCCTACTTATTTCACAGGACACCTTAGGCACCCTTAACCTAAGTGATGCATCCGCTCTCACTCTGCGACCCATAGTATGAATCCTGCTTTCGAATGGTGGGTCAAGAAATCTCAGGCTTTTAGTAAGCATAGGTACCACTAAAGGTGAAGAGTTTCACATGCTTCTCATAAGGTTACGCAGAAAGTTTTCCTTCGGTTCTCAACACACGCATGCACACAATTCGTGTCCTCAGTTGAAGCACAGCAATGTCTGGCTTGATTCTGCTTCTCTATATGTTTTTGAATGAGTTTAATTCCGCATTTGCATATAGTTCAGTTTGACTGTCAAAAATCCGGAGAGGTAATTTGGTGGCATGGATCAGTGCGATGCTATGCCGCAATATTAGTTCTCTGACTTTTTACGCTGAAAAATGGGAACGATTGCTAGGCGTCCTGAAGTGAGATTTCACCGGTAATTTTCCCAGCTGGTATAACCAAATAACGGACACTCTAAACGATAAAAGACCACCCAGGAAGAATTCGACCTTTTTCGTTTCCTTATCTCGTTCAAATGACAAAACCTGCAGTCTACACTCTCCAGATCACATTTTTATCAGTTTCACATCACGTTCCTGTAACCATGATTGCACGAGATGAGATCTTCTGCTCAACTCGATCTGCGTTACCTGCATAGTCTAAACGCCCAAGAGACCTCCCTCAATTTCGTTGGTTTCAAACGATCCTCAGCAGTTTCTGCTTCGCAACCTCGGTCTTTTTAGAGCTCTATACAAAGGGGACGGACCAGATAACTGCTCATCAGTGTTGGATCCCGCAAAAACAGCATTGCGATGTAACCGACGCTTCTCCAAATGAGCTACGGTAAAATTCCTCAACACGGAACACCTGAATGAGGAGTACTTCCTATTCACGAAAATTTCTGGATTCCCCGGGATCAACCAATCAATTTCCCACATGAATTAGGAGAATCCATCTGGACCAGACACTGCGTTGTTAGTTGAACCAGCCAATAGATAACGTAGATCATTTGTAGTCAGGTTGTGTTTCTAGAAAATGCGAAAACGACGGTATATGCACTGATCACCGAACATCGTTAATCGCTTATATCAGTGACGCGGAACAACCAAATTTCACACAAATAGAGCGTCATCGCCCCTATGGCAATGTTGTAAATACAGCGACATCGCCCCTATGGCAATGTTGTAAATATAGGATGGCTCCCAAGATGTTCAAGGTTTGAAAATGCGAGTCCAGCCTTCGCAAAACTCTACCAGTAGTAACTCAGCTGCCCAAGGAAACCAGTTAATCTGCCCCTTGCAAGTAGTCACCTGCTCAGGCGCTCAGAGACAGTATTACCCTAGGCTTGAAAGAACAAGGGATGGGAGCCGTCCAAACCACTACCAATCTTAACTCGTCCACGTTCGTGAAGGACTGAGCGAAACAAAGCCGGAAGGAGATCTGCCTTCCTTTTGAATAACAAGCTATTCGAAGAAAAACAAATGGTTTTTCAATATCGGACCCTGCGAAGCTATTGTGGTTCACAAGGTCTTAGATCCAGAATGTACTGACAAGGATCCATGAACCTTCGGAAAAGGGTCGTTGGGAGGAGTATAAAGATGGTTAGAATATGTGATCGTAGATTCGGAAACTAAATATGGACCACTCCAATCATTCACTCGCGGAGAAAGTCGAAATCGTCACCTTAGGGCAACACTGTTTGGACCCGTAGACATCGTGCATGTCGACTGCAGCTCAACTAATGCAGCGGCCTTTAAACCTCTAGCAGTCAACACAATCTTGTCAGAGTTTCGTGTACAGCGAATCGATGACAAAATCAGTGAACAGCCGCTTTGGTAGTTGTGTGTCGGGAGTCCAGATATTTAAAGTGAAACATGGTCGGATAAAATCAAGAAACATGGTTCGCTGTAATAGCATTTCGCATATCATATAACGAATACATTGCGAACGGATGGTCTTTCCATTATTACCCCAATTGGTGCACGAGTACGCGAAGAAACGCGCTTCTCATCCTAGTTCTGCGCATGACTTCTTGCTGTCAGGAAATAGGCAAAGAACCATAGCGCAAAAAAGAACCATTCAAAAATAAGCATGTAGGCAATGAAGCGCACACTACCTAACGGATCTTACAATCGCACTAGTTCACAACGGACCAGATGCTATATTTACCACTGCCTTCGATCAATAGAAATAGCAGAGGGGAAGGTAGATAGCATGTGTGGTCCCGTTCGCTGAACGCGCGCGTGCGTTTGTGTGAGCACGCAACACAATGCGTAAACATCACATGATCACAAAGACGTGTTGAGGGTTGTGAACAGTAGTCACGTGATAAGAAGACAATACAACCGACAGAAAAGGAATGGACACAAAATGAAGATACTTTGTTACTGATCCCCCACCCCCCACAAATACCAGACCCAGGACAGAAAGGAAAGGAAAAATAAACTCTAGTGAGCAGTGTTTTTGTGAAGATGTGATGTGAAGATGCTGTATCAGAGCAACGATGATCTTCGTTACAGGCTAACATCGCATGTCGGTTTCTGACTCTGAAAACATCACCATTGGAAATATATCACTCGTCTTCAAGGATGCTCACAGATGGATGTACCGTGTCAGTATGGATAGGAGAAAACAGCTACCATGAAAAGGGTTGACAGCTTAGCAAGTGACAATTGTCCACACGGAGAACTCGAAGTCGCGCTACATTCCAGTGACCACGCGAATGATTAGCTTTCACAGCGATTCTAGAGGCTAAACTATCCGCTGGAAAAATGCGTACAAGTCCTAGACCGTTGCCATATACCCGAACAGCCACGAAAGGTTGAACACGTGTCTGATTGTTCACTTTATCTGACTACTCCAGCGAAGGCCTCTTGTGACCCTATCAAGCTGTGCTTCCAAATTAAGGACCATGTCGATCAGATGCCTGAACCGAGTTCTACCCCATACTGTCGTGCTGTTTGACCGTAACTTTCGGGCCGACACGAGACCACCAAAAGATACGCATAAAATAAAATGTATCTAATTGTGTGGCTGCGCAGAAAAACCACAATCTCTGGCTCCCTAAGAAATGCTACCACATGAGCCTACGATAGTTCTGCTGCCAAATCGAGTAGGTGAAACTTGGGTGCTCTAATTAAACATCAGTCGTTTCGAATTTTGCATTTCCAGAATCTTGTGCCTTCAGCTTGTCTCTCTGGAGCACCCGTTTGTCGGAATGTGTACGGTCAGATACGTGGATAGTACACTCCAGAGACACCGAATCATCTCAATTATATTTTGGAAACTTGCAGAAAAACAGGGTAATACAATCTTCAAGCTCGATAATTCAGCTGTGATTTGAACCAAGTCAGTTTGACATATCTGTGCTAAACTATTAAATTGTAGAATGTAGCTAGGTAGCACGGAAAAAAAGCTCGCAGTAATCTGGGCTGAGACAACCGATTGAAGGTATGCTGGGCTTCAAGGTCGATGATGCAAAAGTACATTTGACACGATGACCCAGAGGAGCGGACGATCAGACATAGCTTCAGGTCCACTGAGGAACTTGCAAAAAACTTTCACGTGCATACTTGGCCTGGCATATCAACCGAGATTCAACAGTCGTGCAGTGAGCTAATTGATTAGTTACTAGTAAGAATGCACGAACGCGGAACAGACTATCGAGTGTCCGATTTAATCGAAATCGTGTTCGTTTAACGACGTCCAGGTCATGTGACCTTTTCGGAATTTCTGTTACCAGGCTGACTGTATGCAGACAAAAGTGTAAGTCTGACAACGATTGGAATGGGGGGACAACACAACGATTGTAAGACAAACTACCTCGGTTATATACATCCTGAAGCTGACGAAGACGTCCGACATTCACGGATCGACGGAATATTCCATCTGTATCCAAACCTATGAGAAAAAGTGGGGAAGAGTGAAGGAATTAGGAACATATATTAATGGGCTGCAGTTAGGGGGTCGAAAAATTGCTATCCGGACGAGTGGAGCATTTCTAATCAGGGAAACAGTGGCGAATGGTTGCTACTTTCGAGAGGTGAAAGAGCTAATGCTTTCGTCGTCGAAAAGGATCGTAAAAATATGCTGGAAGATGAAATTATATGCACGGAAATTCTAGTACATTTTCCTAAGGTATTGAATATAAAAATGCATTGCCTCATGAATCGAAATTCACGTTGGATTACTACATCCACAACGCCTAGACGGGAGCAATAAAAAAACCAGGGTTGGGTTCGAACCACGGAACCTTCCAGTCAGTAGTTTCGCACTTTAACAGCTAAATCATTCAGCTGTTTAACAAAATGAAGCGATTGCTACCTCGATCCGCAATTTGCCTGAATATATCTAACGAAGTAGGTGGACAAAAAGTTCAAGTTGAGAGAACGTGAAACCAAAGATGGAAGTATTTGTGAATCAGCACCAGCTGTAAGAACCTAGTACTTTTCGTACAGTTGTTAGGGCTGCCACACTTTCTTTAACCGATGTTTTGAGGAGATGGGATACGTAGGTGCGCTTTGGAGGCGGTGGCCGATTTAATTGATGCGTAGACACAGGGTTGTAAGTGGGTTTTTAATAGAGGAGATTGGGAGGGGAGCTATGCATTGAAGGCAGAGCTTGGATGCACGAGCACCAGTGAGGGCACGACTGGGCCATGTCTGACAATGTCTCTAATCCTTGATGTGTCCTATCTCGGGGTCCCCATCCAGGAAGACGGCAATGACCAGTGCAGCTGAGTTTGCTGGTACTGGTTTTTGTACTTCGCTGTGAATCGCTCAGCTGTAAGACCCTTCCGGTGCCTAGCTGCCACGCGACCAGAAGGAAGCACGAGGGCTGGGATGCTGCCAAGTTGCCCAAGCCTAGACAGGCGAAGTCGAGTTACAGAGGTTGGATTCGAACCCCGGACCCTCCGGTCAGTGAATTCGCGCTTTGACCACTTGAGCCATCTCGCAGCGAATGGAAAGCTTTGAATGCCAGTGGTCTGATGATGTACAATGCTGGTCAACCATTGCAGACGATCTCATACATTAAGCAGCCGTTTAACCCTCTTCGAAGAAACTTGTATCTGATGCCCGTTCGTCAACTCGTTAAAGTAAGATTAGATCCATGAAGAATTCGTAGCAGGGCTTGATATCCAGCAGCTGCGTTTTCCTAAGCTGACAGAACGCACAAAGGATCTGACTGAGGAAACATAGACCGTGCAATTAAGTATGGTGATGCCCGTAACATTAGGAAAAGACCAGTTGGGATGAGTGAACTGGATGCAATAACATATTTCTGAATGTTTACGTGATTACACTCACCAAATTCGCGTAGATAATCCACTGCATCCTCCAGCACGATAGGAATGGAACGTCCTCCGTTATTCATCTTGATACTGAATAGAAGATGAGTATTTGGATATGATAAGGAAACCAGACTTGATATAACCGGAGATAAAGACTGCTACAGGATTTTAACTATAGGCCCACCTAGTGTGTAAAGCCAACTGCTCACCTTAAACTACCAAGGCCTGCACAGTAGCGCACACGTGTGACGGAAGTACTGTGTTGCCAGTGGCGCGGGAAGTCGCGGAAAGTTTAACGCGAAAGGTTGCAAGGAAACGGACTGGTGGACACACAGAATTCGGTGGAGAATTCGAGCATATAAGGTCTGACTAAAGATCGCGGCCACGTTGGCACATACCATCTGCCCAGAGAATGACACTCAACGGGTGATGTGAGACCCTCACCAATACGAAAAGCTGCAAACCCACAGTGGTTCGCTAGTTGCTCATAAGTTTTTGTTTTCTTTGTTCCTGTCGTTCTGTTGTTTTTTATTTGTGCCTCTGCGATTACAGGCTGCAGCAACCAGAAACCCCATACACGCAACACTCACAAACCAATAATATGAACAAAAAGTGTGAAAAGAGTGGACGGCGCTTGTTGTGTAACACGAAACAGGTAGTTCGTGGAGCTTTCCAATAGGAACGCTTAATCCGTTGTTACAAAGTTTATACAGAATGTCTCGACCAGCATTCGGGAAAAATGACCAAAAGTGATCCCTCTGAGGGGACCATAACCAAGCATAACCAAAAGTCATACAAGAGAAGGACAGCTGTGTTGAACGGGTTTCTAAGAAATCCCGACAAATTCGCCTTAGGTGGTAGATCGAACTGCAGTCGTTTGATGAGAAGATTTAACTCTTCGCTAGGAGATAATGTAGATAATGCATCAAGCTACGAACTGAGGCTTAAGAAGGCCTGTTACGGATCAAATTCTGATAGTCTGCTTTAAGGAATTTAATTTCGACACACGTGTTTTTGCTGAGGGAACAGTTAGCCACGCCAGAAGCATAAAACACTCGGCAGTATGAAATCTCTTCTAGATGGAAACTACCACCAGGCCTGATGGACTGTGCGAACGAAACACATGAGAGTTGGGATCAACGAAGGATGAGATTGGATATAGACAGGGCAGACATTTGGAGAACCGCAAAATTCTTCACGCCAAACGGTTGCTCACTGCATGGTGTTGTGAGTATGAAGCTACGGCTGGTGTGTGTCATCCAACGCCGTGTGGGTACCCACAAATCGAGGCGCGGTTGACTGTTTGTTCCGGGTTTACTCTTGTCGACCTGGTGGAGTACAAGAGCCCAACATAAATGTGAAATGTGACTCGTTTACCTGTTAACTGAACGCTTAGGTGAAAGTGAGGCCACATGAGTCCCTTGCCCCTAATCACCTGATTACGGTCTCTTCAGACAGATCATAAAATGAACCGAAATGATATAAGCAAAAGCGACTCACAATTGCAGTGATACATTGAATTGCTGTTGGGGTTCTGGCTGGCTGTCGTCTCCCGGTTCATCATACATCCCAGAAATAACTGAAGCCAAATCATTTCGAGGAGGTCCAACGGTGAGGTGTGTGGGACCGCTGATCCTAGACAGGCCGGATGAATGGAAATTAATGGATTCATTTGGCGAGGATAGCGACGTTACAAACACTGACCAGAGTAATCACTTTTTCTCGGAGTCGTGCGCAAAGCACAATTTTTTTTAAAAAAAGCAACCCAAACATTGGCGAAAACACAAGGGAGGATTCAGCTCTGTGGCTTCAAAAATATGACAGAGATGATCATCGACTCAATATTGATCAATCTAGAAAACAACCGTGAAACACCGGGGCTACCATGAAGAGTTCAAAAGCACTGAATCTGAACAACTAAGCAACATCCAGAAAGAGAAGCTAACTCAAGCTGGATGGAAGGGGGTATAGCGAACTGAAGGACAATATGCGATTATATAGTATATATGATGTTATACACGCGACGTTGAAACGGACAACGTTTTGAGTGATCGGAGGTGTTCCGCGCTCCGAAAGTCGGCCGTCGGAGGAGCCATCCCGTAGTGCCAACGTGAAATCCTAACCTCCACTAGTGAGGAAGGGTACAATCTTGTCTTAAGCAGTTTCAAGCCTCCATATTCTTCTAGGCAGACGACTGCATTTGTATGATACGATCCAGCACACTATTTGAGAAGGCCGGATTACAGCACTGCATGCGTGAGGCCAAGTACCGCAGTATTGTTGATGGGAAACAACCCACGTCCGGTGTTCGATCGAACGCCTTAAAGTTAGGATCGGCCATCCCACAAGTAACCGGATAAATAAGAACTATCAAAATACGTCTAAAGGTTGAAAAAGTTAAAGACGACAGATACTGCAACAACATTATATATATATATATATAATATATATGATACATATCTATGAGCTTGAGATAGCTCAGTGGTTCAGACAACGGCTTGTGCTGCTGTCGAGGGAAAGCAAACTGTTCCTGTCAGGCTACGACTGCTCTTGTCTCTAGGCTTGGGTAACCTAGCAGAATCCCAGTCCTCAAGCCTCTCGGTTGTCATGGCAGATAGGCACCGAAGGAGTGCTACAGCTGAGCGATTGATTTTGACAATACGTATCTACATGGCATATACATAACAAATATGAAAGGGCAGCACTTGGTTTACTGCGACAGGTGTATGGATTGGCTTTCCGTTTTATCGATGTGATTGATTAGGCACGGTGGACAATTGCCCTGGATTTGAGTTTACATGGCAACTAGAATACTTGAGCTAAGCAACTAACCAAGAGAATATTCAGCAAAATTACAGTCATTCCGATCGAACTTCCAGAACGGACATACCTTCCAAAGCTCGGACTGCTCTCAAAATACGTTGAAAGTATACCCCGTAACGATATTGTACAAATGTACATGCGTACAATACGATATGCCGCTATTGACCAATGGGATGGAACAACTTTTGGTCAGCGGTTAATGTGCATTCGAAAAACATCCACAGTCTAGTGAAGGGATTGACAAAAACTCAATGACAACTAAAAGTGAGCACGACAAGGAGCACGCGATTAGAGCCTCCAGGAGAAGCCTTGTGCTCAAACATCTGACCACAAGGTAGCTGTGCTTGGCATGACAGCACTACAGTAGTACTGCTTTTAAGGAAAACGCCCCCTACACATGTTCTAACCACCGACCGACCTGATACGGGAGACTTCAATTGTCCGACGGACAACCCACTCTATTGCTCGATGGGTGACGGGTGTGCAAAAACTGTTACACTACGATAAGGTTCAACGTTTTCTTGACGCGCTTAAGGTAACGTCACACTGAAAAGTATCAAACCATGTATTCCGACTATCTGGCTCAAAAGCCTCTCTTTACGATATTTTAAGTGGAACGAATGAATGACACTGTGGCGGACGCCACCTACTCAGTTTCTGTGACACGGAATCTGTTTAATTGGCGTGTTACCGTGTTTCCCAGGTTCACAATCGGATTGAAGTTCGGTCTGCGAGCTGGTCGTCAGACGACGGAGAACAACTCGTGATGAGGTGAGAAATATAAACCATAGCGATGCCCTGTTGAAAAGTTCCACCACATTACCCACTCACGCCACTACGTATTGATCATATCTGGATGTGGGCAACAAAGAAATCTATGTCAATTGGTATTGTTAAGTGGATGATCATGTGAACTGAAAAGGCACTCTGCATCAACAGTCCCCGAAAAAGAAAGCTGACTTCCGTAAATGTCATAGTGTATGTTCATACGCTTACTCAATCCATACACATTTCGAACTATCGCTGTTGACAAAGTAGCTCCGTCGCTGAGTCCAGGTGAAAAGGAACACGATCAAGCGTAAGTAATACTGAGCCCGAAGGTGTATTATATTGATACATCTCTTCATTTTTTTTCGTGCTCCAGAATTGTTGCATCATCACAGGTTCGAGGAACGGGGAGAACCGACAAAAACAGGTGCTCTCACAGCTTTGATGAGCTCCCAGTTGAATTTAGCGTTCAGTCGGTACGCACACTAATTCGGAATCCGGAGCCGTCATTATTGTTACGCAAGACCAAAAGCAGGCAGAACAATAGAGTAGTTCAAAGGGCACCTCATTAATAGCTGGTCCTCACACCGTAGTACAAAACTATCAGACTGCTCACAGAGCGAACCCACCGCTAGCTCGGGTCGCTGCGAGGCTGTGGGACACAATTGCGCAGCGTGTACAGATAGTAGCATCTATGTCTCCGAAACCGAGTAGGTGGACATTCTATAACGCGAGTGGAAAAACATCCATATACCGTTTGAATGACGTGAAAATAATTCACAAAGGTTTTGGAGAGGAATGAACGAAAAGCGTAAACCGAAAGCTCGTTCAATGTGACAGGGTGATCCTATGCTTTTATTGTGCTCATTTGTTACACATTTCGTTACAGTACATCAGTACATCTTCCCGTAAACTTTAGATCAAAAAGTTCATCCATCCGATTCAGAAGTAGTGGCACTATAGCGAAAAAATATGGGTGATTTTAAAGTTTTGTAGGAAATTGTAGTTGGAAAAAAGACTCGTTAGGATTAGCAACAAATGGAAAATAATTGGCAAAACTGCATCGCACATCTAGGAATTATATATCCGGAATATATGTTGATATGTGATGAACAAAAGGGCAGCGCGATACGTGAATACAATGAACAATGTAAATGAACAGAAATCGCGAAGGGGGGGAGACGCTAAACTGGACAGGGAAGTGTGAGCAACAGTACTACTCACAGTCGGGCAGGTAGAGAAAAATGTCGCCTTTGAAAGTGAGAAAAAATCCAAACAAGAACATAGTGGCTTGAAACGGTATGAAATCAGAGTAGGCATGGTTTACAACTGATTTTCTTCCTGGCCTCTCGAAAATTATAGAGTGATCAACCATTCAGCATGGGAGGCAGCACCAGTGAACGCGCCAAGGAGTTTCCGAACTCCCCAAAACGAAAACCTACTATCAGGAAAGGTCAGCAAGGAAGATGCCTCAAAAGATCTAAATGGCAAATGGCCATTCCAAAGACTCCTGAAGAAGTAGTGGTGAGGAAATCTTTTTGGCGCACGGCAAGTTTAGACAGCAAGTTGTGCCTACCATACATTGGAAGGCAAAAGCTTTTCTATACCGATAAGAGGGGCGGAGCGAAATAACCCGTGAAAAACCAATGGTGAAAATATATTTCATTGCAGGATTTTTTTCTAGGAGGTGAGTCACCCAAAGCGGTTAGATGAACTACAGTTGTTAAGCTAGCTCTATAAAGAAAGTACTGTCATGTTTCAGTAATCCTCCCACATGGAAAAGAGAGAAGGTTTTCGGACAAACCAATAAATTTCAACTAGTTTCAAACAGTCAAAATCTCCGTGGTCATACTCAAACATTCGTTGTTGGCGAAAAGCACAGAACTAAGGCTTTTTTCCCTGGTCGGTATTCTGACTTATCAGAACCTTGTAACTGTTCGTTAACCGACTCACCAAACAGCCAACCGGTAGACATAAAGTTTGGCTGTTCTGAACGGTCCGCCCCCCGAATTAGAGGCCTTGACTGAGTAAATATCACCGTATCCATTTTGCCAAATACTTCCTAGAAATTTTCACTTCGAAACTCTTTCACCAACGCATAAACTCAACCGCAACAGTTCTTAATGCAACACTTTCCTCTCCATATCCCCTCTTCACCAAGACCCTAGAAACCACCGTTTTCGGTAAAAAGTTGAGTTGAACGATCAAAGTCGAGCAGAGGGACGATTGAACCGATTAAGTGTATGCGCCGGATTTGGGGTGCGAATCAATGCTCACAATAAAATCAACAACTGCATGTAAATTAAACGATGTTCAGTGGGAAATATCGGGTTGCTTGAGAACTAGTGGGATAAATACAATCATTTGCCAACGTTCAGCTGTAGCACCCTATCGGTGCCTAACTACCACGCCACAAGGGTTGGGATACTGCCAGGTTGCCCAAGCCAAGACAGGCGAAGTCAAGAGGCAGAGGTCGGGTTCGAACCAGTGAATTCGCGCTCTAACCACTGAGCCATCTCACCCCCATTTGCCGACACATTACAAATTGCCACACTCGTCTAACAGTGGTTAAATGAAGATGCTTCGGAAAATCACTAAAATTTTACCTCATCAAAGTCCTGACATCTTTGAGCACCCAAAAGAGGACCGAATAACATGGTCCAAAGGTGAGAACAACAAGAACCGTAAGTAAATTAGCATCCCAACCTTCGAGCGGAACCCTCGGATAGCTTTTCATACACCCGAGAACCAAAACACCAGGGTAGTTCGGAAGAAAAGACAAGGCCACACACAGAAGACTACTTACTGAGTGGCTCCTGAGTGATCTGTTGCAGCGGTCAGCTTGGCAGTGATCAGTTTGTCATACCTTAGAAGAGAAGCCGATAAATGCATCGAATAAGAATCACAAAGAGTAGTTTTACTTGGTTGAAAGGGCTCATGGATATTAGGACAAGAGACCGAACATCATGCGGAACAGTACGAATGATTTCCTATGCTGTAGTCAAATCTGCAGCAAAGCGCAAAAGGAGTACCGAATAGTAATTTCTATACAGACGGGCTTGAAACCCTTATTTCAGAATGCAAGCCTATAGCGGATACGTGTCCTTAAACTGCCCCACTGGGTTATGTATCGGAACTTAGACCAAAGCAGGATTCGCGACCAAGTTCGGTGAGTTCAGACCGTTACACGAACACTTATATATCGGACTACCTTAGTTGTTTCACCGTCAGTGCGTCCAGTAAACAAGAGTACAATCCTATTCACGGATTCACGGTAAAGCAAGTGAGCGAAATTCTTAGTTGATCTGATCACGTTTGCCTCTGTGTGCTACAGCAGTCAAACGAGATCACTAAAACCACAATACACGACCAAACTGTGTACCCACAACACCGAGGTGATCATATAGTAAGCCTCTGGAAACACCTAAAAGCGGATGGTCAACCAGTCTCTTTTCTCTTTGAGTATACATCCCCGTTTTTACAAAGCAATTAAACAAACTTTTCAAGTGAAGGCCAACCGTGTGCGTAACATGATTCTAAAGAAACCCGTAACGATGCAATTTAATCCCAAAAAAACTTACTCCAAAACACGATGAGGAATTGGAAGCTGATTCAGGAAAAGGAATTCCTCCAGTTCCTTCAGTCGCTCAATATATTTGACTTTTTGCGTCATTTTCGAGCTGAAAAAGGTCAGGATTTTTAAAGACAGATGTATTCATCTCAGCTGGGACGAAACATGCAAACATGGACTAACTGAAAAGTTCTCGAAAACAGCAGGCAGCAGGTATTGTATAATAACTGTCACTCATTCGTATACTTCCCAAAACGCAATCATACAATGCTAGGAAAATGCTGGCGCTAAACTCCTAATGACAGGTTTCATCGAAACATACTGGAGAGGAACGGTACCGACAAATTGTGAAAGCGCATTGCTCTGCGAAACAAAACACTGAATGCAGTTTCAGTGTGGGGATGAACTGTCCTGGAAGTGTTTTGACACAAACCCCTGTTTCCTGGCTTTGTTCTTCAGAATCGAGGAATTCGGTGGCTAGTGCACTCCGGAGCAAACTGAAAGGCCTTGTAGCATTCAGTCACAAAAATGGGTCTGCAGAGAAAACAGACGATATGGTGACTGATACCCACTCGGAAAGCTACACTGATTCATGGGTGAATTGGCAGAAAGATAGAGGGTAAAGACCAAACAG
Source organism: Clonorchis sinensis (assembly GCA_003604175.2). Lineage (NCBI taxonomy): Eukaryota > Metazoa > Platyhelminthes > Trematoda > Opisthorchiida > Opisthorchiidae > Clonorchis > Clonorchis sinensis. The sequence goes on along the minus strand of CM030370.1, from coordinate 98,028,112 downwards.
ACAGACAAATCCCCGTCTATGAAGTCCGTGGTTCGTTTGTTTTGACGTCCTATCCAGAATGCTATATTTGAAAGTAAGGAGGTCAGAGGATGTCAGAGGATGGCTAACACTAGGAATCTTATTCCAAAGCAGTGTTTGCGCAAACCTGTTTCTTCACTCGCAATAAAGCCAGTCGTATGTTGCGAGCACAGAATGTCTCAACCATGCGAAATAGTTTTGAGCGTCACGCCAATATCCTCAATTCATGAGACCAGAAAACTACTGCACGACGAGAAATGTATATTTCTCGCTAAAGCATTCGTCATTCGCAAACAGTTGAGTTTCTATGCGCATTTGCCGTCGACTAGTCTGAACAGTTATCTTGTCTTTCAACTATCCTGTGTGCTCGCTCTTCGAAACATAGGTTCAAAACCAATCGTTACACGGGATGCCCCAAGCTTATCAACAAAATCTAGGACACGGGGAATACCTCTATCACGTCTTCCGCGCAAAATTACCCGGTTAGAGCGCGAATTTACTGACCGAAAGGTCCGTGGTTCGAACCCGACCTCTGCCTCTCGACTTCTCCTGTCTGGGATTGGGCAACCTGGCAGTATCCCAGCCCTCTTGTTTCCTTCGGGTGGCACGGCAGCTAGACACCGAAAGAGTGTTACAGCTGAACGATACGACTGAACTTTCATGCCAAAGTGATGCACGAAAATCAGGAAGGCAACACAAGGAAAAATGAAGCATCAGGTCAAGACTGATCTTCGGCTGAACAATTTGACGTGAGTACAAAGCTAAGCAGCCTAGCTAACATTTCTGTGCGTGACATTGGAAAAGAATACCCGTGACTCACCTTATAAAGGGTCGGAACAATGACCAAAGTATCTTGATTCCAGTCGTAGGATGAACAATAAACAGGGCTTTTAGATTTTTCCGGAAGCTTGAAAAAGAAAAAGCACATCATGAAACCGTGAAGTGTCCAACCACAAAAACCTGAAAGTAAACCGCAAGAGCCCAATTAGGTTAATTCATTCACCCTAAAGGCGCAAGCTCCTACATAGTTAGATCATACGGCATTGTAATTCATTGCCTCACGGCAAGACCCAGACAAACCGCCGACAAAAACTATTACACGAGAAGAAAGTAGTAGTCCTAATAGCATGGTCTGCGTTCAGGGACATTACTTGCAACTAAATGCTAAGTTGGAGAGGGCTGGTTCTGACCCGCAGACTGCCGTTTTGTAGGTACTTTTCTAAGCTGAACGGACAGTTGGCAGACAGAATGAACCGTGTTTTGTGTAATCTTTGTGGCCCGCATTGTGTCGACCGAGCATGTCCAGCAAGCAATAGGTTGCATGAATTCCTGTAAAACACGCTTACAGCATTCCTGTTAGGTTTTCCATAGTGTGCCAACAATCTTAGGACTTGTAAAAACGTGACAGGTGGTGGTCTTATGCCATACCAGCCCACCAGGAATCGAAATTCACATCTAAGGTCAATGGCTCCTTTTTAAAATGAACATTGTATCCCAATCCTTGGTTCCGTTTGTGTACGACTTCGCGCGGATGTGAGTCGTATGCGGTACATTGAATTCAAAGAATGTCATATCTAAAAATGGGAACAGTGAGCAATGCACGGTGTTCTCTTCTCCTCTTTGTTCACCTGCAACTGTACTGTACGCATACTTTTGCTCTGAAGAAGTGTTATGCTCAGAAGCAAACCAATCTCAAATACCAACAAAAGTATGGACGGTCCATGAGAAAATGTGTAGAACATTACTGATCGTTACATTCTAGTTTTCCTGTCTACCATGGCTTGCGATGTCTTGGAATCAAGGAGCAACAACTATTGTCGAAATCAATATATCATTGAGATGATGCCGACTGACACAGGCCTGGAGTAAACACGGAGCAGTAACAAATTTCAACGGGGTCGTTGGTGTCATACCAAAGTAACTCAAAAGAGGAGCAAACTGCATGAATTTCCGCGTTATGAACAATGGACGCACCCCATCTGAGAGACTACCAGTAAGGATCACCAGTGCGGAATCCTTCTGCGGTCAGAATCGACCGCAGGGTCATCCAGTCAGCGCGAATTTCTGGAAACATCCTATGTTACATAGCTATGGAATGGTGATGTGACACGAAGGACATAAGTAAAGCTATAATTCTTTGAAATAATTGCAACCATTCTCGACCGCACGACTTAATGCTAAATACGTCGTCGTTTCTTACTTTTTCTTTTCCTCATTTTCTTCCGTGGTCATCATTTACTATGTGTAGCTATTGCTGGTTTCGAATGCGCCAGCGGAGTCTATCGCCATGTATTGCTCCTTTTTTGTACCTACTGTAACCAGATCAAGGCTCTCCGGTTGATCGGCTTTAGCAACCAGCAGTACGAACGAATACGATCAGTTTTCACAGCTCGCTCTCTCGTATGCAAACTGTCTAGACGGTGAAACATGTTTTCCGGGCAGTCGACCAGATGGTCGCGATTACGCAGGCTAGAAAAGCTGACTTCGAGTGGTTCAAAATGTCCCACATCTTCGACAAATTGTTCATTATACGGTTTCTGAGAAACGCCCAACAAGGCGTTCAACAGTTTCCCCGCAACGAGGCTATTGCGAAGTCATTAAGCAAATAAACCGAGTCGGTTGCCAAGAGCGACGCGACACACCAGAGGATATTGAATTTGCGAATAGCAAGCCATGTGAACAGATTCTAGGTATAACAAGACGACTTACTTTCGGTCGAACGTGCGATAGGCTTGGACAAGCCAGCCAAACCGAGGTTTGTTCTTATTGGACAATCCACAATGAAAATAGATTAGGCTGTAGTCACTGCTCACATACTGCTCAAGCGTCTTTGTGATGTACCTGTGTATGCGTGTGTACAGTGGAATAAAACAGAAGAAATATTACGCGTAAGAACCAGTCAACACTATAGCCTTGACAACGTACAGTCATCCGTCTGTTGGTCCGTTATAAAAACCTGTAGGTTTCCCAGTAAAAAGATCACATTCGTGCAAACGACCCATTAATCCGAATAAACAAAAAACAGTATGAAGTTGTATAACAAAAATGCCAGTAGTTGTATGGCGACTAGAATAGATAGAATTACCCAACGATTCGGCTGCCATTGCTAGAAAATTCTCACATAAACCAGCAACACACGAACAGTCCCCCAGCTACTTCACCCCTTCCCTGCACATGAAACGCGGCCTGAAAAACAAATACACTGTCCAACACACTACTGCTACTGCTGAGTCCAAACATTCATGGTAACCCCCTCCCATATAGCTAACCCAAATGAGCAAACAATTCGCCTTGGTTTCAGTTTGGCGAGAAGTTCTCACGGCATTTCGCTTGTCTCTTGTTCGAAGTGGTAAAGTCCCCTTTGCAGTTTTACGAGTGGAAAAACAGATGGACATTTCAAGACATGGACTGTCAGCTTGGATTCGAACTCGATTCGTCGAAGAGGGATTCCGTATAACTGAGCAGAAATTTGAACAACCTCCGGAGTTTTAACTCAATGAAAATCAAAACCGTTGAGATTTCCAAAAGCCCCTGCTGTAATTTCCCAAAATGTCGGAATAACGCGCGTTAATCACGGTATACATTACCGGGTTGAATCTCTTGAAACCAGGAGAATTGGTTTGTTCGGGTCTCCCTTTGGGAGGGAGCACCGCTCACTGTATATCTTTGGAGGTGATTGTTACGCTGAGTAATGATGGTCCCAAAAGTCACTTTAAAAGGCACGAACAGGGTCTCACATATGTCCATTTCACTCAACTGTCCGTCTCGAAGAATAGCTCCAAATACAGGTAGCCACTGGGCTGATCACGTTAGACGGACTGGTAGGATATTTTTTTGTGATGAAGTTGAGCAAGACACATGACATTCCGTTGGCTAGTAATCCAGACGTGTTTCGTTTCATCTACTCACTAACATAGCTGCAACGCCATTTATCCGTTATCCATTTGGGAAGAGATAGTAAGTCACAACAAGTCATCCGTTCCCAGACGACTGAAAACTCCGTGCTTTGCTCTGCGGTGATACGGGTCGGATTTTAGATCTTAAACCGAGTAAGAACTCGTAAAGCAACTGTCTTCCTCGGCCTGAGCGGCCCGTCCACATAACTTTGTGGCACACGGGCCTCTTCATCATCATCATTGACCACCGGTATTATAAGTATACTCTGCTTTCAAGTTAGATTCAGTGAAACCACAAAAATTTTGTGGCAATTCAGGGTTATCTGCAAAGGTCTTTCTGATCAGCGCTACCTGTTCCACAGAGAAGAGCAACTGACGAAAACCTGTAATCAGTCGGCGGGCGTTTCATCCTTCGTTACCTAGCCATACCCACTTAAAAAACGGGCTTAACACGTACCATCCGAAGATAATGGCTTCAGCAATGTTTGCACATGACCCCACGTTTTCAAACCAAAGCAAGCTAATCATACAAGGAAATACTTTGTTGACCAGCGGGTGAGGCAGTTTGGTGGTAAAACGGAAGCTATATGAACACAATCGGCACCAAGAATCGCAGTGAGAACAGTCCTTAAGGAGTCAAAACTGAAAGATTTCCTAGAGTGAGGCCTAAGCCCGCGGCTTCTCGTTTATCCGGTGACCTATCCATCAAACTACGGCCACAACTACTGTTAGGTTTGAATTCAAGACAGTAGTGTGATCACGCATTGCTGTGAACACATGGTTAATCGCGTCTTCATGTTCCGCGTCTGTGCATTTCTACAGCAGATGACACTGGCTGCAGGAATAAACTGTAACGCCCGTTAATCAACGACAGGAGCCGTGACAGGATAGCCGAGTTAGCAGAGTTGGGCAAGTGAAGTTGGAGGTCTACAACTTAAAGTCAAGAACAGCCCCAGTGCTCTAAAGATATAGAATCTCAACGGTAATCTGAAAAACGTAGTGTTTGGAGAAATCCACAGAAAGTATCAAACATCCAACGCAGGGTATCGTTGGTGACGGCCCTGGTAATCTCTTATCGACTAACTGAAAGCTAAGCCGTGTACGGGAATAGGCTCGATGTGAACTTTGCGGTACAAGCGAACAGAAATCCAAACTCCGAACAGATGGAAAGGATAAAACAGCTTTGGTTTGTGTAGAGTGGATGAAATCGAGTAAAACTTCGGTGATAACCCGCTTATATGTGTAAAAATGCTAGCACACGATCAGGTCACCTGTAATTATCAGGATGCAGGATCAGACCATAATACAAACAAGGACACAAGCACCGATAGGCGATAATACGCTGTCACAAGAAAACAAAAGATGCCCAAGATGGTATGTAAAAAATTTCTCTTGTTCCGCAACTACCGGTTGAGCACCCGTCCATATTTGATTGACAGATGGGGTCCACTGCGATGCTTGGTTTAATTTAAATCCATTTGATGATAAATCACATAGAACAGGATGAACTGGTCCTCGTGAGAGATCAAAAGACGTAGCGATGAAAAACCGGGAAATCTACTGAAAACAGTAAGTTACAAGCCAACGGATATTAGTTATTGAATGTCAAACTATGCAACCGGAAGCTTATCCATAGTCAAACAACAAAGAGTAATCCGGAAACACTGGCAGCACACCTGTTTGTTACAATCCCAAGCAGAAAGCATGAGGCGAAGTGCACTTGGGAAGACAATGCACTATTGACAAAAACACGGGGACCTCATAGACTGGTATCTGTTCTCTTGTGTTTGCCTGCGTTGGATATGCTAGTTCACTCGAATGCTCAATCAATTAAGCAGATCACGTGCTTGCAGAGACCAGAATAATACGAAAATCTTAATAGTATATCCAAAACTGCATATCGGATGCTGCCCCTGAGAGGTTTACTCACAGAAATAATCAACTCAGGTGAAAGCCTGTTCATCCATTTTCGCCCTACTCTCTAGTGAGCTAAATTATGCTACTTTAGTACCCAACTCCTGTGCAAGGATATGCAGACTATAAGCACGCCAAAGAATGCAGCTGCTCAGATTCCCCTACTGGCAGCACAACAGGCACAAATGAGACCCCAGATGAACGTGGAGTTTCGAGGGGGTACGAGTGACGTCCCATCCCCGTTCGAGGCTGCACCGATAGCCATTGCGTTTGCGATCAGCAACGCAGCAAGGAAGTGTCGGGAGCTGTTCAACAGGATCGGCATCACGTTCAAGGATCTCAGATAATCACATTTACTCATTCTGCCGGAACTGTCTTCACGTGCAGATGGTTCGGCTTCACCGAAGAGTTAGTATATGCAGAAAAGACCCTGGGCAGAAACCATAAGTTGTTACAGACATCGTATTCCCCATTTGTCAGCCGCACAGTAATATGGGTTTGATGCTGCGTTATACACTGATGTGCAAACTAAACTGGTGTTTACGGGAGACTCAAATAGCAGCTGAGCAATGGTCTTCCACTTCAGTACCTTGAATACCGTTCCAAATGGAATATGAATCGGACTTTGCTCAGCACATTCGGTTGAAGGAACGAAAGATCAAATGGAATACGAATCGGACTTTGTTCAGCACATTCGGTTGAAGGAACGAAAGATTCAGCTTTATTCTATTGAATCCCCGTTAATATCAAGTTAATTAACAAGTGGACGGATAACTTCACCTATGAAAACTTTGGCGTTCACGTAGAAAACAAAGTTGCTGTAAACTACAGGACCACGCTTATCTCATAAGCCCAAAGGAGCATAAAGCCAGTAGTGGGTTACCGAAGAACTCTCATAAAAATTTAAGTGGCGATCAGTCAATGTTGCATTTTGTTCGTAGATAAGTTAAACGTGCTTCCACCACACAACAGGAGCGTTAACGGCACCGATAAATGGCTAGGAAGGATCAAATTTTCGACGTTAGATCGATCATTTCGTGAACCGTCTTTGAAGTATGGTGTTTCCGCGGAAAAAATAGGGAACACACCCAATTAAGCCGCCCAATGCACTCCAATACGAATAGAAAGTGATCGGATAGACAGCTTACACTCCACAAGCAAACAAGACGGTAGAACATTTCATGCAAAAAATGGAGCAGTCAGAGAGGGAAGCCAATTAAGTTTGTGACTGAAGAGAACGTTGACAACTCAGGCTGACTAGTTGTCCGTTTTCCGCTCCAACTTCCCAGGCTAATGAAAAAGCCACCCGGAAACCAAACAACGATGAAGCTTCCGCGTTAACGCTGTTCCCTTCTCATTAGAAAAACCTTCCCTAAAGAAAAAAGCGAATCCTTCGAGGAAGCTATTTTTGCGGCAGGACTTTTCTCGACTGTCCCACTGGGGGGGCCAAACTCCCTAAGTAGAAAGTAGGGGAGCTGGCTAATTAACAGTCGCCCACCCCCCGAAAAGAAACACTTCCACCATCGCAAAAGTCTGTCATTCGCCGAAATGGATTTTCTGCGTCAGAATAAAAATAGAAGCCCAAATTTGAGCAAAATAAAGGAACGAAAAAACGGGCGGTCAACGGAAATCCATGGTCTACCTAGTCAACAGTCGAACTGGTATCTACTATCGGGGGTATCACAGTGAAGAAAGCTAACTCAAATATCTACCCAAGCCTTTCAGTTTACCAAGTACAAGTGGGAACACAAAGACTTACAATAACAAGCGTTGATGGTCGATTAGATCTGCTGCGGGCAAACGACAGGCCGAGAAAATAATTACTTTACGACCAAGCTTGTCATCACCAGCAACTTGAAGTATTCCTAAACGTGAGATGTCCGGGTAGTCCGAATCAATGACATCTTGAACACTGAGCTCCTGCAAATAAGGAGGCAAGGGTTCAATTACGAGTAGAAGAAATCTTATCTGCAATGACGCCCTACAGTTCCTCTATATGCATGGCGTCAGCGTCAAGCTAAGTCTGCTACATGGTGCAACGAAACTGCTTAAACGGACAACGCTTGACATACCAAATAACCGGCATTATCTTCTCGGGGGAAAACCCCAAAAGCAGTCGACATCACATGAAGAAACCTCAGTAACTAGTTCTCGAGCCACATAGACAAAATAGGTTTCTTATGATCCTTGTTATCGCGGAATGGGATGGATGACCCTGGTTGACTGAACGACAATATCGTGCGTTCGGATGAAAGGTGAGGAATTACCTAACGAAGAAATGCACCACTTTGGAAAAAATGGTTACATTTCGGAAAAAAAGCCCAAAGAAGTTGAGATCTGTTTCCAACTGCACACTAATAACCTTGGAAATAAAAGCCAATAATCCGTTAAGGATAGTAACGTAAATAATCCTGAGGCTACCATACGGACCAACGCTCCGAGAAGTTCCGCCACTTTTGAATTTAACATCTTTTTTGAAGCCGGTCCATTTTGGGGTAGCCAAATGCTGGTATAAAAAGATTTCAGTCCCGGGGCACGGATGATGACCCCAAATGCAGTGAGTATGTAAAAAAAAATGTGAGACGCGAACAGCACAAAGGCAAATTTAGGATGCACCAGACTGGGGAAAAGTTCGTTTATCAAAAAGTAATTACTGTATTTCGTGAAGTCAAAAAGACAGTGACTGTTCGGAAACACTGAGAGATCATGCAAATGCGTCAGGAGGCGTTTGTGGTCCTGGATAGTTAGATAAGCCACGATAGTAGAGGGAAGTAGTCCTCTTAATTACGCAAATTTGCAATCGCACAACCAGAATGAAGTAAAGAACCCGGAGCAAAGAGAAACGCAAAAACAAATAGAACTGTTGCGACTTAACAGCAGACCGCTACGTGGTGCTAGGCAACTTATGGGGTTAAACCTACTGCTCAGCGGACAAAAAAGAGTAGCAGCATGAGATCAAACCAAAAGTGAAAGACATAGTAGCCATGCTAACCAGGCCGTAATTTACTGAGTGCGCTCCATCCAAAGTAAGTATTAAGGCATTGGTCCCCCAACATGAACGTTAGAAGTTTAATGCACCAGCGTGGCTTGGAAAACCGTAAAATGTGCGAAGTAGACACCACCCCTACTGATTAGTATTGTAAGGGCGCCTGATGATCATACTCAAATGAAAAATCAAATCGTTCGGCTGTAGCACCGCATCGGTTCCTAGCTGCCATGCCACTCAACGGAAGCATGAGGGCTAAGATGCTGCCCAAGCCAGGACAGGAACAGTCGAGATGCAGAAATTGGGTTCGAATCACAGAATGGACGTTGCAGTCAGTAACCTTGTGGCTTAACCACAGAGCTATTTCGAGCTCCAGGATCTTATTAATTTAGTGCGTTAAAGAATCCTTGTTCAGCTATGACCAGGAAACCTGAAGGAAGCACGAGGGGTGGGACACTGTCAGGATGCATAAGTCAAGGATCCAGGAGCTAGTGTGAACCAGCAACTCTCGATCAGTAGGTCACGCCTTGACATGTGATGTGCTTGGAGCTCAAACTTCAAGCGCAGGAGAAACGAAACCAGAATATGATACATAAACCCTCCCATAGAAGACAAATGCTATCAACCTTAGGCCCAACGCTCTGGGTTGCTAATCGTAAGCCGAAGCTCGTGTGACGAAAGTTGAGGCATAAGCTATAAACCAGATATCACTCTAAGCCTATCCGAAGACATTATGTTATTCGTGGGCTGTCACCGTTCTCGGAATCGCCTGACAAATCAAGCTACGCCAACAAAACGCAAGAAAAAGAGGTTTGGTAAGAACAAAACCTTTAGGGAGTTAGATGAGGTTAGCTGGTGAATGCTGATCTAAACCACTAAGAAAGTAATGCAAAAGCTTAACTAGTTGGGTTTCGACATACGGCCTGAAAGTGAGAATAACAACATAGAATAAAAGTTTTAGCAATAACGCTAACCATGTCCAGTAGGCAAGCAAGTTCAGATTGGATGGTTTCATTCACTGTAATGTAACCCAAAAATGGTAGCGAGAATTCGAAGAGAATAAAAACAAGAACTAACTAAATCGTTTTGTGGACTCCACGACCTCGTTGCACCGAATATCTCCCAGCCAAAATACCAGTAACGTTCCTTGCGGTAGCATGCTCCACCCCGGCACTGACCACCCAAAAATTCTATTTACTCCAGTAGGTTTCGGAGGCTGAATCAGACTTTCTACGCTGAGGAATTAGTCAATCGAAGTCCGCAACCTGAGTAACCTGCATTCAAGGCGCTGGTCCAGAGAAAAATGGTTGATGTGAAACCCACATTCATTTGAAGCGTCTCGTTGACCATGATGGACAAGTTTTCTGCCGAACACGGGGCGATTAGGACACAAAAAGCCCTTGGTTTTGTTAGGACAGTCAGATCCTAACGAACAATTCTACCCTTCGTAATATTTCACTGAGATTTCATTTTCTCTCTGTTATAGCCATTTGGGCCGCAGCGCTCTTTCTTCCATTGGTTCATCCGCAATGTAGGCGGTCTCGATCCGTTCTCCTTTGTGATGGTTAGGTCATGACAGCTGAATCATACGATATTACATTGACTGATCACGCAACATAAAGTACACGTGAAGACATCGGTCACACAATCCTGGTAGGCAACTCACGCTACTCGTCACGTGGGAGCCGACCACACGTGTGCAAACTAGCCGGCTAGGTGGTTGGACAATCACGTATGACCACAAGTGAGTAGACAGGTCACCTGCTCTTCGATTTTCGGTTATCGCTGATAAACACCATGCCATGGGTTCGGAATGTGACTATTGCCATAAACCAGTACATTGAGAGGAAGTGACCTGACAAGTCACCGATAAGTTTGCTAATGAATGCTTCAGCACAGAAGACAAGTTTAAATAACGAGCTGTTTCATTGCAGCCATGTGGTACTGCGGTCAACAGAATGAACTTTCAACCAATAAACTGATTTATCAAGCTCCCTATGCCGACCTAATTAATCCCAGACAGTGATGCGCACTGTTCGAAATTAGAACAGTAGCAGCAATCTAGACTTCAGGCTCTCCCAACCCCCGTGAGGAACGATGAATAAGGAAAAGAGAACGAATCAACTACTGACAACTTGTGCATGAAAGAAGTCCCAATCTGTTTGGAACCGATGGGACTATACGAAGCCCCTTATTTCAGCATGTCCACACGGATACAATCCCTTATCTAATCAGTCGATATGCAAAAGCACAGTCAGTTTGGCCAATACAGTGATCCTCGAAGAGGGGCCATCACAGTGAAAAGGGCTTTTTAGACTCCTCTTGAGTGATATTTTATCGGGTACAGTGCTATGGATCCAACACCAATGCATCAGGTTATGAAAAACTGCACAGGCTTATGTGGGAACTTCCAAAACTGTTTTTAAAGAAAGCACTCAGCAATCTTCGCCGAGTTCACCTTTCTGAGAGTATGGTGCAAACCATACTGAACATCTCAAATCCCGAACGTTTCGATTGTCGGTTTTTCGGATTGAAGCCAAATTCGTATTGTCTTATTAAAACAGCCACAGCGGACAGGGATCGTTTAACTTTTTAATTAATTAAGTGATGAGTGTGACCTATAACGTGGTCACGTATGAAGAACGAGCAGATTTACTTACTTTGGATATCACGTACAATAACCACACATGAGTGAGGAGTGGTGTGATTACATTTTGCGATGTTAAAAGCATAAAATTTGACGCAATTGTTCTTTAGGAAACTGTTAGACTCAGAATTACACTGTAGCCTTTCGTTGGTGCCCAAAATAAGGAGAAAACAGGAGCAGAGACATTCATCATCATCGTCATCCTCATCATCAAAGACAGCAAAATCAGTGTTGACACTGAGGCTTCACTGCCGTACAATCATAAAGTTCGTTTAATTATATATATATACAGCATGAACGCCACTGACATCGATTAGCCACCATCTCTTGCAACGTCTCCAGCCAAGCAGAGGCGGGGTCACGGGGACTCCATCCTGGAAGGCGTACAACACCAACAACAGGCAAACTCTTCGTGATCTCTTTCACGCCTTTCTGCCAAGTCATGCGCTGTCCACCTCGCGCTTTGCGCCATTCTGAAGAAGGCACGAAGAACAACACTCGTCTCGGTAGACGGTGTTTCGGCATGCGTAGCACATGGCCGAGGCATCGTAGCCGGTGGTGCTGGATGTTTTCCCTGATTGAACTACCTGCCTTATAAACAAATAGGCGTTTTCTAATCACCTCGTTACTAACACGCTGACGCCATCCAAAACCAGCCACGCTTCTGAGGCATCGGTGGTCGAAAACCTGGAGACGCCTCACATCATCTGTCCGTAGAGGCCATGTCTCGCACCCATACAACAATACAGCCCTTACTGTAGCCTGGTACACACGACCCTTAAGATCTAGTGAGATGCCTTTTTGACGCCACAAGTGACGCAAATTAGCAAACGTGATTCGAGCCTTTGAGATTCTTGCACTGACTTCACCAGACACACTTCCGTCAGAGCTAATACAACTACCGAGGTATGTAAAGTTTTCCACAATCTCCAGTGATTCTCCTTGAATTTTAAGGGATATGTCCGGAGACTGCACGTTCTGAAGCATGACTTTGCACTTTGAAGGTGCAAGGCGCATGCCAAAAGATGGTATGATGGTGGTCAGTCTGTTCAACAGGGCTTGTGCTTCACTTTCGTCTTCAAAGATGAGGGCGATATCATCTGCGTACTCCAGATCGACAAGGCTCTCACCAGCAACGATTTGAACACCGGGGTTTTGAAGACCTTCCAGCGTTCGCCTCATTATTTCATCAATGACGAAGTTGAACAAGAATGGAGAGAGTGGACATCCTTGTCTGACACCACTTTTTGTAGGGAAGCTTTTGGAGAGCTCACCATACACTCTCACCCGCCCAGAAGTATGTGAATATAGGGATCGGATTATGTTTACAAACTTCTGGGGCATACCCTGTTGAGCAAGTATATTTAACAGCACTGACCGATCGACAGAATCAAACGCACCCTTGAAGTCAAGGAACACCAAGATTGTGGGTCGTCTGTACATGTGGCGTTGCTCTAACACCTGACGGAGTGTGAAGATGTGGTCAATGCAGCCTCTACCCGGTCGAAATCCCGCTTGATTCTCACGAGTCAAGGTTTCGCGTGCCATCGTAAGACGACGAAGAATCAATGACGCCAGAAGCCTTGTCACAACAGGAGTCAAACTAACACCTCTGTGGTTGCTACATTCACTGCGAGTACCCTTTTTGAAAATGGGCACTACTATCGATTCACCCCAGTTGTCTGGGACGGTCTCTTTCTCCCAGATAGACCCAAATAGTCTAGACAGGCACTGGCTGAGGAGCCCACCGCCATCCTTGAAAAGAGCAGGTGGAAGGTCGTCAGGACCAGCAGCACGATGACGCTTGAGTAGAGAAATACACTCGGACACTTCTGAGACCGAAGGCGACTCCATATTTACGGTCCAGCTTTCTGTTGAAGGCCAGGATTCTGGATTGGAGGTAGCAGGTGGCCAGCTGAATTGCTGTTCAAAGTACTGTGCCCAGCGGTCCAGACGTTCTGCTTTATTGCATATCAGGGAGCCATTTTGGTCTCTGATTGTTTCGCTGACAAGAGGTTTTCGAGGACCAGTCGAACGAATCAAATGGAACAGCCTGCGCACATTTCCAGCATTCTTTGCATCTTCCATTTCTTGGGCCTTTCGGGTCCACCAAGCTTCTCGGTCTGCACGGACACTCAGTTTCACTTGGCGTCGGATGATGCGTCGGGTGGAGTTGTGGTGGCGGCCAGGGGGAATCTGTCGCCGGGTCTCCAGCAAAGACACGGTCCTATCAGAGATCCAGTGTTTGAAAGAGGTTGGCTGGGTTGTACCGCAAACAGACGTTCCAACCTTGAGTAGCGCTTTGGATATCTTTTCCCAGTGGCCGTTTATATCCGACACCGTACCGTCCGGCAGGCATTCGACGAGTTGGTTTTGATAGTTTCGTTTGACTTCTGGATCCACTAGCTTCTCAATGGCTAAGCGAGGTGTGCGCGTTTTGCGTACACCTGAAAAGCGCAATGAAAAGCAGCAGCGTACAAGTGCATGGTCGGAGTCCACGCTGGTGTTCCAGAAGGAGCGGCAAGCGGTGATCGACCCTCGCCACCGATAACTCACGGCGATGTGGTCTATTTGGGTTCGTCGCTGGTTTGTTGGTGGGCACCACGTTGTCAAGCGATTTCCGCTGTTCCGGAAATTCGTACTGCAAAGGAACAGTCTGTGATCGGCACACATCTGAAGTAAGCGGTCTCCGTTGTCCGTGCGTCTCGTGTCCAAACCAAGACGACCACCCAATCGGGCCTCAGCAGCGCTCAGTCTACCTACCCGGGCGTTCATACCACCGGCAACCATAATGATATCTGAGCTTTTGGCCCAATGTAGAAGGGCGTCATAGAAACTGTCCTTGGCAGATTCAGAGCTACAGTCAGTTGGGTCGTAATCAGACACAATAAACAAGGTTCTATGGACCTCACTTCCTCTAGGATGTCTCATAGATGTTACCAAACGAACCGCACAGAGGCGACTATCAACGGGTATCCAAGCAAGTAGAGACGCTTCCGCTCGTTCGCTCAATACAGTACTCACCCCAGCTTATCCAGCTGCAGCGGCTTCTGCATCACAAGAGGTGCGCAGCCGGAACCAGGAGGGGGGGACAGTCAGTTCGATCACAGTACTTGCGTCCTGCGTCCTTGTTTCTGAGACAACATACATCAATACAGAGAGAATCCAGCGTACGAGCAAGAGCCACCTGTTGACCTGCATGCTTCAGTGAGCGAACATTAAAGGTGACTAAGTGGACAGGCTTTCGGGGTTTGAAAACAGACCTCGAAGTGTTTAGGGCTGTAACTGAACTCGGACGTACAGAAGCTGCAGCCGAATGTGATGTAGGGTGAGCAAAACGGTCAGTTCTAGTAATGGGACCTGCGGAGAAAGTATTCAAATTTTGGCGGGGGAGGGTGGAGGACGGAAAGGGTTAAAGTGTAAGAACAGAGGCGTCAGCAGTAGCATGTTTTCGCTTACCCGCCCTGCTGTATGCAAGTAAGGCGATCCGGCTGATGGCACCACGCGACGGCCGATGTGGCATGAGAGTACTGTTATCTGTAAATGTCATGGTTGTACGAGGGCTGAGATGCTGCCAGGGCCCCACATCTAGATAGGACGATTAGGGTTCTCAACCATAGCCTTTGGCTCAAAAGCCTAACCGCAAGGCAGCGGCGTTGGGCTGGAAACTCAGGTACATTACCATTTTTACGGAACACGTAGCCACACATGTTCCAACCCCCAACCTGAAGGGCCAGGGGACTGTGTTTGTTAGACTTCTACCCATGGACCAACTTGGTATGAGAGACTCTGTGAGTGTCACGCGGACACCCCCCAGTATAGCTCAATGGGCCGCCGCCACACCACGGTAAGGTCCAGCCTTTTCGTGACGGGAACAGAACCATTACAATTTGAACTCTTACCTACTATATATATATATATAACATTTATTTGTTAAAAATATCTTGCACATTTGTTTATCAAAATGTGTATGAATATGGTGCTGTAAAAATTAGGTTTCCAAATGGCTTCTAGAAGTGTCACATGAAACGTGCATCTGACTTGCAGGTAATTTCGTCTCGCGAACAGTATACAGCGTAACGACATGACGACTGTTCGCTTATCAGCATTTTCGTCCATTCACAATCGCTTTCGGTGGTTGTAGTGAGTTGCTAATGGGTGGAATGTAATTATCTCTCACGAATTAGTCTCTTGGTCTGGAACTTTACAAAGGTAAAACTGCATTCATATGCACTACTTACATAGTTGGTGAGAACTTGTCGACAGCCCACAACCTGTTTCGTCCTTTTTGGACTGATCTCAGACAGGCGTTTACTTGAATTTCGAGTTCATTCACCTTTACCAAAAAGTAAAAATGGTTTGGGAGGACTGTTGACCCCAAAACATTAGTACTGTGATAAACAGTTTAGCCACACTATATGTGGCGAACCATTTTCAAACCGAAATCTAACGGGGAAAAAAAGGAAGTTTGCCAAAGAGCAAGAGTGCATTCAGACAACGACAAGTGGTGAAGGGTTGTAGTTAATCAGGCCAACGGATGCGAATGTTCCTTCGTTGAAGATACTCCATTGTTGTGCCGTCCGGAAATTAGTATACGTCGAATCCTGTTTTAATAAGCGCCGATTCTGGAAACTCAACGTCTGATCCTCAGCCGACTATCTGTAGTGGCCTGACCTCAATCTGGATGTCGTCAATGATCTAGTCACACCCTACAGTTAACGATGTAATAAAATCACGAAAGTTCGTGAAGTCCCCTCCAATAGGATACAACCTAATTAGACGACATGGTGTGAAACACTCACCTTTGCAGCCATACCCAGTTCCCGTTCATAATCCTCGTCTATAATCCCATCGGGAGTCACGCGATCCGAGTTGAACGCGCTTCCCTCTAGAGATCCCTCTGAAATGGAGACAAAGAAACAGCAATGGCTGAAATACCTAATTAAATCAGATACAGTCAGACTCTAATGAACCGATAAAAGGTTTGTCTGACTTTACAATGAAAAAAGGAGTGTATCGACGAGTTCCCAGGTTTTGACCGAGTTTACGGTTGATAGTGGAATGAAAAAGATCATCCCAACAAAAAGACACCTGCACTTATCGAAATCTGTGTCGATAACAACACTACTGGTAGTCTGGAAAGAAGAGTGCCACTCAAAATAGTTGTTGCGAGGAGGATTCTCAAGTGGCGAACCACTTCAGATAACGCAAGCGGTTAATGGTTTATACTGGCCAGTCCTTTTTATCCCCCCAAAAACCCCTGAACACTATGAGGTCCTATTATGCCCAGTTTCACCTTTTATTTCTATACTGAGGACCTCTCAGACAACCTTTCATAATGGGTTGCAGACAGGTGGATAAAATAGAAATTATTAGCTTTTATTTCAGTTCCAGTGTTTTCCTGTACGCAAGACAGCTTCCGAAATGCAGTTGAATGATCGGGCTTCTGACCCCTTATTGGAAATAGGGAAATCTCTAGATGCTTGTTTTGGCCTTTTATCCGCAAACCGTTGCTCTGTAGGTTACTAAAAAAATGCACATGGGCGTGAGAGAACGCCCAAACCCACCTTTCTGGAGCACTTAGGTTTCGAGTTGACTCAAAATATATCCCAGTTTAGCCATGTTCAATCAGGCTCTTCCCGAGGTAAGACAACTACCCCTTAATTCTTTATACTGAATGGTTTCTCCTGTCTCTAATGCACACATCAAGAAGTCTGTTCACTTACCCGCATTTGCCTTATTTCGCCCGTAAAAAATTCCTCACCCAGCCGTGGATGCGTGAAGTCCTTACTGACTGATTTAACTTCAACCCTGGACCGTAAAGAATACATTTTGAAAAATCAATCAATCAATTTATCAGCTATAAACCGTGTACCACAGGCACATTGGTACCAGCTGCTACAGTTTCGGTCACCGGAAATGTGGAACGTAAAAAGAAGCCTTGGAGGCGAAGGTATGTTCGGAAATTGAGTAGCTACGCATTGAAGGCTATAGCTTTGATGCCCGAGCGCCACTGACTGCGCGATTGGGCCATTTCTGCCAGTGTCGTTAACCACTGGTGATTTGAGTCCCGGGGTCCCCATCCAGGGAGGCGGCAGTTGCCCGCCCGACTAAGTTTACTGGTTAGCGCTTTCGTACTTCGTTGCCAGGTCATACACTGTCCACCTCTCGGTCGCTTCCACTCAGCACAGGGCTGGGCGAAAAGAGCTCTGCGGGGCAGACGGTCTTCTGGCATGCGGAGTACATGTCCCAACCAGCGCAACCTATGAAGCGTGAGTAATTCATCTATCGCGGGAGAGTTCCTTCTTCCTAAGACCAACTGACGTACCTCAGCATTACTAATCCGATGTTCCCACCAGACCTGACCAATGCTGCGGAGACATCGATGATCAAACACTGACATCTTCCGTACGTCCTCTGCACGTAGGGGCCACGTCTCTGATCCATAAAGCAGTATGGATCGAACCACCGCACTGTAAACTCTTCCCTTGACAGACAAGCTCACGTCACGTCGGCGCCACAGGTGTCGGAGGTTGGCAAAAGCTGCCCTGGCCTTTCCGATTCGAGAAATGATCTCATCTCCAGCCAGTCCACCGGAACTTATACAGCTGCCCAGGTAAACAAATTTATCTACCACGTCGATTGGCTCACCTGCAAGCATGAGGTGCGGGTTTGATCCCACCCAGTCTTGTAGCAGCACTTTACACTTTGCGGGTGTGAAGCGCATGCCAAACCGTGCGGCAGAGTTAGTTAGGTTATTTAAGATCATTTGCATTTCGGAAGGGTCTGAACCAAGGAGAGCAATATCGTCCGCATACTCAATGTCTGCGAGGGAACGTCCCGGGAGCATTTCGACTCCCGAGGTTTCAGAGGCAGGCAGAGAAATTTCAAGCAGCATGTCAATAACAAAGTTGAAAAGGGAAGGGGAAAGAGGACAGCCTTGTCTTACACCACTGGACGTGGTGAACTCAGGCGAGAGCTTCCCGTATACTCGTACGCGCCCACGGGAGTCCGCATACAGTGCCTTGATAAGAGATAGAAATTTGGAAGGGACACCTTTGATCGTCAGACACTGCCAAAGTTGCTGACGATCGACAGAATCAAAGGCAGCTTTCAAATCCAGAAAAACGACCAACGTGGGACGTCTGAAGGAGTGGCGCTGTTCAAGAATTTGTCTCAAGGTGAAGATATGGTCGATGCATCCTCGACCGGGGCGAAACCCAGCTTGATTCTCACGAGTCTGTCTCTCGCGATAATCCATCAACCTGCGCAAAATAATGCCAGAGAGTACCTTAGATGCGACGGATACCACGATGGTTTTCACATGACGTTCTTGCACCCTTTTTGAAAACTGGGATGACGGTCGAGAAGCTCCATCCTGCTGGTATTCTGTTTTCGTTCCAAATCTTCTGCAGTATGGTTGTCAGACTGTTCACCAGGACCTAGCCACCTTCCTTGGAGAGCGCGGGGTGTAGACCATCCTGGCCAGGTGCCTTGTCGTGCTTCAGCATTGAAATCTCACGCTGGATTTCGGTTGCTGATGGTGGGTTGGTGTCAATGTTCCATTCGGGCCTGCTTGGTTCTTCCAGTGGTTGTGTTGAAGGGGACCAGGTGAACTGTTCTTGGAAGTGCTCAGCCCACCGCTCAAGACGGCGATTGAGGGAGTGAATTGTTGTTCCGTCTTTTTCGCATATTGTCTCACTGACACCTGCCTTCTTTTGACCCGTTGATCGAATCAGTTGAAACAGGGCGCGGCTGTTGCCTGCAGCAAAGGCCTTCTCCATTTCCTGGGCCTTCGAAATCCACCAGCGTTCTCTTTCATTCTTCAAGCTCCTGATTATCCGGCGTTTCAGGGATCTGCGTGCGCCATCATAGTCGCTAGTTGCTGGTATGGACTTTCTGGCAGCAATAAGATCTGCTGATCTCGAAGATATCCAGTGTTCTCAGACGGCTTTTGATAGAAAATCAAAGCTTTCGGATTTGGTAGGATTCCGGTACACATTTAACAAGCAACCAGTTAAGAACAAGACGAATGCAAGCTGCAGAATCCTGAAGATTGAGTCAAGACAATTCAAGAATTCCGGGAATAAAGCTACTCACTCCGGAAGGAACTAATTCTGGTTAGTCTCCTTAAAAAAAACTTCAAAAGCAAACTCCCTTTCGGAAGAAACCCCTTTTGGTCGGCTTCAAAGTGCAGCGACTGAACTAACGTTTCAAAATTCGGGTCCGGAATTGGCGCTCGCTTTGTTCCGGCATTACTATAGAAGAACCACATCGTTTGCTTGAGTAGATGGGAAATATTTTCCCGCGAATTGATTTAGGACCTTAGGCATTAATTGTGATGTGAAGTGGACACAAAGTATAGATTGTTCACATTAATTGTAACATCCTAAGCGCTCTAAATGGGACTGTGAGGTAATTATCCGGGGCAGTTAGATGAATCACGAATCACTACGTCCAGCTTCAATCGCAGTACACCAAGGGTGGAGGGCGACTCCTAGACAGTGCAGTGAATTTCTGGAGCAGAACAAACCGACTGCAGAAATCAATACAGGGACCAATTTCTTCCCATAACAGGACTTCGTTACCTCCTTCTGTGCTTTTCAATTTGACTTTGGAAAGAAATGCTTCACGAAGTACAGTAAAGTTCGCCTGTGCATAAGCAACCCACCGTTATAGGGCTAAAGTTCAATCCCAGTTGAACGGACTAACCAATGTGCTCAAAATTTAATACCATGCTCAAAGTAGTAGAATGTTGACACGGAAAATAAGTTCAAAATTTAATACCATGTTCAAAGTAGTAGAATGTTGACACGGAAAATGTGACTTTAAGGTGAAGTAGTTTTGCTCCTTACATACCATCATAAAGTGAATAGTCCAGCAGAATCAACTTTAACCGAGTCAGACAAGGGTTTGATACGGTATGGATAACAGGTATCCGTGAGTCTAGAAAACTGAATGACGCATTCTCATTTATTAAAATATTACAGGCAACTGGTTGGTGTTCTGCGGAAAGTGATCACATGGTTCTTAGCCTCCGTTGCGTTATGGCTCCTGACTGTGAGTCCCGGGAGCATAGTCACCAGTCTGGTATGAGCAAGCAATGGTAAATATATGGAATACACAAACACAACTGAGTGGAGGAGGTTTATTAGCAAAGCGTTTTTCTGGCCCTCTAGAATGAGCCTTCGTTGTTCAGTTTCTCGGGATACTCCCCACAGCTTTTCTGAGGAGAATTTCGAAGATAAGGGAAGCATTGTTTGAGAGGAAAACTGGCTTCAAAATGGGGAATACTGTTTATGCTGTTCGGATCAAACACCTGATGCTCAAAATCCATTGAAGTCTGACAAGCAGAGAATTAAGAAGAGAAACGCTACTCGCCCTGAGTTTGAGATCAAAAAGCCTTAAAAACAAATGCTGCCATCAACTAACCTTTATTGCCCGCAAGTTCTAGACTGCACTCATCAAACTCCATTTCTGGCGTTTCAAAATCTGTCAAATAAGAGCTCGGTGGAAAAGAGCCAAAAGTAAGGGAGTCGAATCGACGTCGATATTCGGTAGTGGATGCATCATCTGGTGCCCCAGAATCAGAATCATGGGAAACATAACGCCAAAGCGGTTTCGAGCCGCTCCTTCCAGTCGTGTCATCAAATATGGGATCCTTCAGGCTGGACGACTCCAGTCCATCGACAAAATCTGAGTCTTTCTCTTCCATTCGCTTCAGTGCTGACAATTCCGGTTCGACAACAGTACTCGAAACAGCTGGATCGGACTCCATTGAGCAGTGAAAAGTATAGTCCAAATAGGCAGCTGAAAAAATTAAGGTAAATGAACCAGGTTCCTGCAGCTCCACAATGAAAACTCAAGCGAGTAGGAACATAGTTATATATTCACAAAATTTATTAATATTTAGTATCAGAGCAGAGAATACAGCTTGGATTTCACCAGAAGTAAGCGATCAACTGCTTGATACAAATCAATCGCTTCGGCATACGTAGTGCCTTCGTAGGGTAGACCTGCGGAAATCTGATTCAAATAGCTTATGTGAGCGTTCATTTCTGTCTCCACCTCCTTCAGAACGACACGGAAATTGTGGGTATGGTTCTCAACTTGCTTGACTGTGGGACGATCCTTCGATAGTTCGTCCAGTGCATTCCCAGCATGCTGCATAATTAACATGATCTTGCGCTCAACCTCGTCTAATCGACTCAGACGAGCTTCTAGTGATACAGTCTGTTGATCCTTGGAGGAAGCACTTGACATTGAAAAGACTGTGTGGACAGTACAAGTACGTAACCAAAACGGGGAGCAGGCTGCAGTGAAAAAAGGACTCAGTAAGTTTGTATTCGGAAGCTAGTCATAAACACAAGCTACACACTCCCCACTGCTCGGTAGTAACGGATAGGGTAGGGATGGGGACGTGGGCATTGCTTTTAAAGGCCGCATCGACCAATGGAAAAGTGTGCTCGCGATTTTAAAGTCCAAATAAGACGAACAAGACTATTTAATGCTGAATTATGGAATTATTACAGAGGACGGTCACTGTTACCATGGGCAACATTAAAACAGTAGTGGATGCCGCTGCTTAAATACAATGCATTCAAATAGGAAGCCTTTAAAAAAATGGGACGGGTGGGAGTGGGTGTAAAGATATCTTCAAGCGGAGCTGACCTTCAAACACCATTGATCTAAGTGCCGTGCCGCAACATCACATCATCAGGACGATTTCCAAGTATCCCGAGGAATCTCGCCATATGCAGTCTCAACAAACTAAAACGGACAATTTTTGACTGGATAGTCTGGCTACATAACGACTGCATACACTTTGCGGAGAACAGCGAAGTGCCACGACCCACCGATCAGGAAGATGCGAAAGGTTTTTTGACAGTAGCCACATTCGATTCGTGTTGCTATGCTCAGGTTATGTCAAACCTTTCACAACGCGTATCTTCATACGACAGCAGATAAATCAGGAATATTTGCAATGCAGATATGAATCTAGGCTTGTATTTGTGAACCGAAAATGTACAGTCCATACGAAAGTTGCGGTCGGTTCCTTCCTCAGTGACCACCAGATTCGTGTGAAGGCCATGGTCAACAGAACCGCTCCATACCATGAGCGGAATCCCGCAGAACGCCAGGATTTTCAATAAATCCGTGAACGATCGTCCACATGCCAGACACTTCATCACCATTATTATCTTCAGCTACAAAAATCGAGTACTTGCTGTACACTGGTTATGGATGCCACATTTTCCTTCCCCGACGACTTGGAGAGGTGGGGGTAGATAGCAACTCATCCGAGGCCATGGCGGAGAGAAGTGATCCGTCAGAACAGGAATGTCGGTGGAATTTTCACTGGAGATCGGGAAGGAAAACTATGTATTACGACAACAGCTTGAATGCGCGCGCGCCACTGAGCGCTCGAGTGGGTCGTGTTTCACAATATCTCTAACAATCTCGGGATCCCCGTCCGGGAAGAAAGTAATGACCAGCGCAGCTGCGTTTGCTGGTAATGGCCTTCATAATTAGCTGCCAAGTCATTGCATGACCTTTGTTGGCTCGTTTCCACACCTCTCTGGTTGTGCGAAAGCGGCTATTCGAGGAAGTCGGCATATGGGGCACATGACAAAGCCAACGCAACCTATGGGGCACGATCAGCCTATCTGTTGTAGGCGATTTGTTTCTTCCGAAAACCATTCGACGTACTACAGCATTACTGATCCGGTGTTCCCACCAGACACAGGCAACGCTCCGAAGACGTCGGTAACCGAACAGTGGAACATTTTCAACCTCCTTAGAGCATAGAGGCTGTTTCTGACCCATATCACAATATGGAGCAGCAGTCATTGTATGACGCAGTACAGCATTGTAAACTCGACACTTGACAAATAAGCCGGTGCACGTCCGCATCACAGATGATGCAGGTTCACAAAAGTTGCTAGGCTCTTCCCAATCCGGATGGAAATATCATATTTGGTTAGACCACCGGGACTGCCACAGCTACTCAGATGGATAAATGTGTCTATTACCTCGATCGGCTCATTCGACAGCATGAGGTCTTGCAGCAGCACTTTACCCTTTGCATGTGTGAAGCGCTCGGTGAGGCAGAATTATTTAGATTATTTAATGTGATTGAAGAAAAATGGCGCCAGATCCAAGAAGAGGTATATCTTCTGCCTAATAGATACCTGAGAGTGGATGCCCGAGGAGAACTTCGAACCCACAGGTAGTAAAGGCTGAGTAAGTCTTCCATAATCGTATCTATATGCAGTCAAAGAGGAAGGACAAAAGAGGAGTCTTCTTGACATCACTTAATATAGTGAAGTCAGGAGAGAGCTTACAGTAAACCCGCACGCGTCCGCCGCAGCTGACTTGGCTTAATAGTCTGGCGAGACGGCTCTGTGGTTATAGCGCGGTTCGTGTATAAAACTCGAACTCCGCACATCGAATTGGCGACCTGGCAGTATCCCAGCCCTCGTGGTTCCTTCAGGTCGCATGGCAGCTAGGCACTTTGAGGGTGGTACAGCTGAACGATTTCGATCTTTAATAGTCTGGCATACATGGCTTCAGGGGGACTGGTCTAGCCCGAGGACAAGGAGAGTGAAACGCAGATGCCCAGCTCATGGTGCTGCTAAGCACAACAGACGCATTTAAGGCGCGTCAATCTCATTGCAAGACTTATCCGTCTTTCAGTTGCTTTAGATAAATCACCAGCTGCCACAATCAACTGATGGGCGATCGGAAAGTGTGGTTTTTAGAGCGGCCTTTCCTAATCCGTCCTTCCTTGGGGGAAGGCAACATAGATATCTTCGCCTGGAGGAAACACCTTACTGCCTCCACACACATTGCGAAGGACAGTATGATTTTTACTCCAGACTGCCTTGTATTATGCGAGCTGCCGCCCTCCTTCTGACCACTCCCTCTTGATCTTCCTGGCATGACTGCGCCTGTGGAACAGAGTTCCAACCAGAGTAGGCCACGAAATCACTGCAGCACTTGAGCCTGATCACTACGGCAAGGTGACAGAGTTCGATTCAGAGGATGCATTACCGATGCTTCAAATATGACTGGGAGATTCCGAAAACGATGTCTAATTCCGGTTTCTGAAGGTCCTGAACCGATTATAGAAAATACACATAGTCACTTGTAAACGCACTTTAAAAAATGTTAATCAGGGAATTAACAAAACCCAACGCAGAATTCGCGGTTGTCGACATTTACCGAATCTTGCTGAGTGAACGCCCAGCATGACAGCGTGACATGCCCACCGTCTAACTCCCAATTTCACCCAATATCTGCCAAATTCGACGTTTAATTTGTCCAACAGATAGATCCCGGCCGATGGTCATAAATTTCACACCGTTTACATGACCTTCATCCGGATCACCCCATAAGCTGTCGTTCAACCTGGAAAACCTAATTCAGCTCAGTCCAATGACCTCAGAATGGTGAGGGTGTTGAAATCGGACGCGTTTCCTGATTACTGTGCTGAGGACTCGTCAACCAGAGCGTCGTCAGAAGTGTGGTGTGATAAAAGCGACGTAATTGTCGAGAGAGAATTCGTAAATGTTACAAAACTGGAAGGAATCGACGCAAGGAGAAAAAGGTAGCAGAGCAAGCAACACTTTTGCACTTTTGTAGGACAGACTATAAGTTGGCCAGAGAGCACGATCACCTACGTCACCTAGAGCAGTGACAGAGTAAGCAAAGACTGGAAGGCAGCAAACAAAAGGATGCCAATGTAGCTCACAAAAAACAGTAAGCAGACAAGACCTGTCTCTTTCATGGGACCAAGACAATAATTAAATCGATATTCAATTGGAAGATGTTTAGAGACCTGTCTCTTTCATGGGATCAAGACAATAAGTAAATCGATAATCAATTGGAAGATGTTTGGGACCGATTGGATAGTCATCGTTTCAGAGGGGTTTGGTAAACAATCGGTGGATTTATTGCTGAACAACCTGCTTCATCATCATCACCGTCATCGACAGCATGACATCAGTGTTCAACATCGGTGTTTCGCTGCCGTACAACCATGATTTATTTGAAAGCCTTATTGTGAAGGAAAGAATAAAGGTGGATGGGGAAGGGACTTAGTGCTAGCTTAATACAATCATTCCGAGATGCCTACACCTCCAAACATTCACTCGGGCAATCTGGATAGAAACTGATAATAAGAACGCCACCGACATTGGTTGGCAGCCATATCTTGTAGTGTCTCCAACCATGCGCAGTGGGGTTCACGCAGTTCCCATCCTGGAAGGCGAGTAGCACCGACAGCACCCAAGCGTTTCGTACCCCTCTGCTAGGTCAGGGCTTGGCCACCTCTCTGATTACGTCACTCTGAATTGGGCACGGAAAACAGCACTCTCTTCGACAAACGATGGTTAGGCATACGCAACACATGTCCCAATCAACGCAGATTCTGGTGCTGGACACAATCTTCAATGGAAGTACCTGTTGCACAACCGAAAACTCGCCTTCTAATTGCCTTGTTACGGATACGCCGACACCAACCCACACAAGCTACGGTTCTGAGACAACGATTGTCGAACACCTGAAGACATCTCAGTTCCCATGCTCGAACGGGTCAAGTCTCACAACCATACAACAAAACATACCGCACTGTAGCCTGATACACATGTCCCTTCAGATTCAGGGATACACCACTTTGATGCCATAAGTGTTTCAAATCAGCAAACGCGACCCGAGCCTTGCAGATTCGTGCATTGACCTCATCTGTCACACTAGAAACAGAACTAATACAACTTCCAAGATATGTGAGACGCTCCACAACTTCCAGTACTTCCCCTGGATTGTAAGTGGCGTGTTCAGTGACTGCACATCCACCAGCATGACCTTGCACCTTGTGGATGCAAAGTGCATACCAAAGGACGGGATGACTTTGGTCAGTTCATCCAAAAACATCTGCACCTTCTCCTCCTCTTCGAAAGATGAGAACGATGTCGTCTGCATACTCCAGATCGACAAGGTTTTCTTCACAGGCTATCTGAACACCGGGGTTTTGGAGAACCTGGAAACCCAGGAACACTAGAATTGTGGATCGCTTATACGTATGGCGTTGTCCTAGCACCTGACGGAGTGCGAAGACTTGGTCAACGTAACACCAGGCCGAAATCCCGCTTGCTGCTCGAATCAGTGTCTCACGAGCCATCGTAAGGCGACGAAGCACAAGTGACGCCAACAGTCTCGTTACGACCGGGTCAAACTGATCCACCTGTGGCTACCACACTCACTACGAGATTCTTTTTTGAAATGAACACTATCAGCGACTCTCCCCAGTTGTCTGAGACAGACTCCTTTTCCCAAATGCAAGCAAACACATCAGACAAGCGTTGACTGAGGACTTCAACCCCATCTTTGAACAATGCGGGTGGGAGGTCATCCGGACCAGGAGCTCGGTTGCGCTTGAGAGAACATATGCAGTTGTAAACCTCCTAGGCCGTAAGTGGTTCAACATGGGCCCCAGATGAGTGGCAGCTGGTGGCCACGATACCTGCTGTTCGAAGCATCCTGCCCACCAGTTGAGTCGTTCTTCTTTATTCGAGATGGTCGTTCCATTCTGATGCTTGATGGTTTCGCTCACAGGTGGTTTCCTGGGAGCGGTCGCACGGATCAACTGAAATAATCTTCGGGCATTACCGGCTTTTGGGCCTCTTCCATTTCTTTGGCTTTCTGTGTCTACCATACTTCACGGTCGGCTCGCACGCTCACTTTCACTTGATGTCTGGTAATTCCTCGCACTCGGTTATGTTCGACGTTCCACATTCCCGTTTTCCGGTGATCGAAACTGTAGCTGGAACCAATGTGCCTATGGTACACGGTTTATAGCTGATAAACTGATTGATTGATTGGTTATGTTCGAGACCGGCAGGGATATTTCTCCGAGATTTAATCAGTGCCACCGTTCGGTCTGATATCCAGTGATTGCGTGTGCCTGGTGGTGCCGTGCCACAGGCAAAATTCCCAGCACTATGCAAAGAGGTGGCAATCTCGTCCCTGTATGCGTTCACATCTGATGGTGGAGCAGTTGGAAGAGACGCTAGAAGATGGTTCTGGTAAATTAGTCTAACATCCGGATCTGCCAGTCTCTCAGTTGCCAAGCGGTTTGTCTGCACGTTACGCGGCCCTGGTAAACGTGGAGAAGCGGCTCCGGAAGAGCACATGGTCGGAGTCTACAAATGTGTTCCAAAAAAACTGGCAGTCAGTTGTTGATCCGCGCCAACGGTAGCTGATGGCAACGTGATCGCTTTGAGTTTGTGGTCGGCATGTGGCCAGACGACTTCGGCTATTTCGGAAGTTAGTACTGCATAAAAATAGCCTGTGATCAGCAATCGTTCACCATTGTCCGTACATACCGAGTCCAATCCATGTCAACCTCTAATTGAGTCTCAGATACGCTAAGCATGCCCACTTGTGCATTCAAATCTCCGGCAACCACCACGATATCTGAGCTTTTAGCTAGCCGCAACAGAGCATTCACAGCGTCGTAAAGCCTGTCTTTGACGGCGTCGGAGCTACAGTCAGTTGGGACGTAAGCGGACACGACAAACAGACAGCGATCAGCTTCCCGCTTGTGAGACTCCTTCACAGAAGTCGCCAGACGAACCGCACGGAGGCGACTATCAACAGGTATCCAGTCAAGCAAGGATACTTCCGCCTGGTAACTTAGGACGATACCAACCCCTGCGCATCCCGCCGCAGCAGCCTCTGGATCACCAGAGGTGCCAGCCGGAAGCGAGTTAAGACTGATGGGAGGGTTAGCTCAATCACTGTGCTTTCATATTGAATTCTCGTTTCTGAGACACAGCACACATCAATGCCAAGCGAGTCCAGTGTGAGCGCAAGAGCAGCTTGTTGTTCTGCCTGCTTCAGAGTGCGGACATTGAAGGCGGCCAGATAGACTGGGTGTCGAGGCAGGAAGATTGATTTGGAGATACCTGAGGATATCGGCGCCATGTGACGAGCGGATGTTGAGCGCAAAGCCGATGCATGACGAACGGAGTCATCAGTCCTAAGTTCTGGGCCCACAAGGAGAGAGTTATCAATGAGGTGGGGAGTGGGGGGGAAGAAAAAGTATGTGAAAGAGAAATACGGGAGGCGTCAGCAGTAGCCTGTTTTCGCTTACCCGTCCTGCTGTATTCAGCGAGTAAGGCGACCCGGTTGATGGCACCACGCGACGGCCGATGTGGCATGAGATTAGTGCGAGTTGTAAGTGTCATGGTTGTAAGTGGGCTGGGATACTGTCAGGGCGCCCACACCTAGACAGGGGACGATAAGGTCCCCAGCCAAAGCCTTTGGATCAAAAGCCTAACCGCAAGGCAGCGGTGTTTGGCTGGAAATGCAAATGCATTACCATTTCTACGGAACAAGTCGCCACATGTTCATACCCCCAACCTGGAGGGCCACGAGACTGTGTTTGTCAGACCTCTAACAATCGACCAACCTGGTATGAAAGACTCTGGGAGTGTCGCGGAGGCACCCTCCAGGACAGCTCAAAGGGACGCTGAGGTGCGCAAACCATCACACAACGGTAAGGTCCAGTTTCTTCGTGACGGACAACATGCTTACTAACTCAATTGGCCTGACGAAGCTTTCGTGTCAAAAGCGAAACGTTGCCCAACAATAATTCTACCTATTTTTTACCAAACCTCTCTGAAAATAAATCGATAATCCATTCACGCGCCTCTGTAAATCGGTTTCACATGTACTAGTCTCAAGACCTCTGAAACAATCCACCCAAGTGAGTAGTGAAACGGACCAGTCAAAAGAAAAGCAATCGTGTCTTCCGAGGAGTTCCAAACCAGTAGATGAAATTCGTCAAGTGCACGTGAAAAATCCCTGGCTCCTTTTGTCGAGCGTGAAATCTCCTAGTACATCCATTGGACGTGGTTTAGCAGATGTGCGGACTTCCCAACGAACATTCCTCCATCTTTTATCAGTCCGTGACCAAATGTTACCATGTAAAGCTAGCTTCAAAGCATCACTTATATCCGATTGTTTAGATCTTCGTCGCATCTACTACGCTGCAATTAGCAAGATTTGTACAGTTCTAGAGACCCCACACCTTTCAAGCGATCTCACATTTTTTCTGACTTCGGATAAGGTCTGTAGAGTTTTGTTACTCCACAGACCTCCCAGGATGTGGTACAAACGTGAAACACAGATTAAGAACATGGGCTTTAACGTAGTGTCCCATTAGTCCTTTGGAGTTTTCCATGGAGCTGGTGTAGATAGTCGTCTATAAAGTAGGTTACATGAGCGGTTCACGCACAAGATAACAAGTTGGTTAACCATATTAAAAATGTGTATTTCAGCGAGACTGCTTTCGGAATTGGTGACTAGTACCTGACGGTTCCACCAGCTCTAGGTCAAAAACACCAAACATCATGGGAAAAACAACATCAAATACGTTTTTGGCTAGGTTGACCTACATCCGAGTCGGCGAATGGATATGTTTACGGAGCAGTGGTGCTATATCTAACTGCTGTCCCAACTCCATAACTCTGGTGCAGGAAACAGAATGACCCACAAAGAACAGCAGCTTTATGGTAAGGAATTCAGCGCAGAAGTTACACCGGACTCGGGCTATATACAGGCCACAAATTCACATCGATCCAGGACAACTCAGATTCCGGAGGACTAAGGAAGTACTGTCTCAACAAATACAGACACATTGGGCTGCATAAATCCTGCTAAACTATGCAATTCGCCCACTTTATTAAGTTTGGACCTGGCCTTATTGACCCACTCCACAGGAACACTAGAATGAACACAGAAATCCACGTGGCATACGACTTCCTCAATTAAAAAACCAGTGCTATGCAGGCGCTTTCTCTGGTCAGCCTGCGGGGGCGAAAAACGCTAACTGTGGCTTTAACTATCTGCCCAATTACACCAATTATCAGCAGAAGTGAACGATGGCGTCGAACTTCTAGCCAGTTGTCGTCTTACAATGTGAACAAACACTGATTCCAAAGTTAGTTTGTGGAGGTTGGGGTGGCAACCTTCAAGCTGCGATCTCTCTCTAATGTATTACATTGAGAACAAGTTTGTTCTCAGTGTATTATTGGAAAAATTGTCTGCAAAACTGGGTCTTATTAGCCACAGTGTCCGTGGAAGGCTAGGAGCCCTGGTGAAAAACAAGCACCTCCAACTGTCAGACTTGTTGTTTGTGATGGCGGACTGGTGGATTGTAACCTTGGTATTCCCTCACTTAATCCTCTTCAAAGGGCTCCCCTCGTTTTGCAAATTCACCTATTTCCATTCAAGTTCCATTGACCAGAAACTGTGGTAATCAAAACCGTCTCACACGTACACGATTCAATATCGAAAAGCATAACATTAAAGGAGCCTACAGATATTTGGAATCGTTAGAGGGAATAAACTATTTGTGGCGCACATTCTTCACAGTGTTCGGGGTTATTTTGAAGCCAGAAGTGCACCGGAGTCCCTCATCTATGTATAATTCCCGAGTGAGTGATAGGCGCCGAGTTTCTCCCAGCTGGTCGAAGATCTGTCGCCATTTGCAGACAGGTACCAGTTCATGGACCATTTTGTGCGCACTTTGAAGAACGGATACTGTCGACCATAGCTTCAGATCATCGCCGCACGGCAAGCAATCCACTTTAGGTATCTTCAGAAGGTCACTGATGAGGACCTTGAAAAGTCCAGGACCGGGGACAGAGGCTTGTTGGTTAAGAGGACAGGGGTGGTGTAGGTACCGTCCACCTTCAATAGAACGGTACGACTTCTTGAAAATCACTGACCCAAGACAGAAGCCTTTGAGTTCTCCAGAGTCCCGGAGAGATCTTATCAAGTGCGATCTTTTCAAATGTTTTGCTGTGTCAAGTGCTTTCAATCAGCAAGGGTGAACTTCATCAAGAACAAAATAATCATAATCACAAGGGACAGAAGAAACAGAAGTTGACTGGTGCATGTTCACTTTCACGAAGCTGTTTGCCGCGACAAGGCTTGGCAGTCACATCTGTGTGGGTGAAGTTGACGTTAGCTAGGCGCTGCAGCGGATATGGAATGACGGCTGTTTTGACTGACAGAAGCAGATTAGATGAACTGTCAAAGCTTCCGACCGGCTTGCTGATACATTCTCGCCTCTGGCCGCAACAAGTTACCACATCAGGAAATGTTCTTATCTATCGGCGAGAGGTGTTGTCTGGCTCCCAACCTGGTAGACGTCTGCTAATTGCGACAAGTGGTGCAGCCATGACCAATGGCCACGTTCCTTCGGTTCGCTCCGTTGGGGGCCCGCGAAAAACGCTCGGCGCAGCAGTCGACCCCTAGAAACTCAAAGATTGTAACCTAGAAACAGAACAGTGTGTCGTGCGTATATTGGTTGCAAGGTGTGAACTGGGGCCATTGTCCAATATAAGAGCTCACATGAGATCCCATTGCTTCTCTGATCAGTTGGCTTGACAGAAGTCGGCAAAATCAGTGTCTAGATTTTTGTCGGCATCTCCCGTGTTTTCGTACTTTTATCTGGCTATAATCAGGTTCCTGAAATAAGATGACTAAAACGGGAGCGTGAAATCAAGGCGGCTAGTCCAAATAAATGTTGTGGGATCTTCGCGACGCCTGGTTGGAGCACACATTATCTTACATGAACTTTGCTGGAAACCTTGAAGGGCATAGAACATAACCGATCATGTTGCCACATGTTGTCATTTACAAAACACTCACTGCAGTCTTGTTAAAACAAGGCTGGGTTGACAGGTTTTGCACCGTTGACCCCGTTTACGCCACGGGGGTACTCGGTAATTGCTTTTAACGAGGCGGAAGACCTTTATAAGACTCAAAACTGACGAGAAAAGTGCTCCGTTCTCAAGATGAACCGAGCGGTAAAATTCAAGCTGTCCTAGAAAATGTCAAAGTACATGAGGAAGAAAGTGCCAAAACTGCAGCGGCTACTTTCAAAAACCAGTTAATAACATCTTATTATCATAGAGAGTAGTTCAGTGGATGATATTTGCTTACCATGAATGTTGGTTTCGATTCCAATAGCAAATAAAAAAATTACCGTTACTGTCATGAGGGAAGCGGAGGCGTACATCGAGTAGCGCAAAAACCTGGAAATGACGCACATAGAATTTCATAAGCCGATTAAAGATGATGTGTTCAAATACTTTAGTAAAAAGAATCTTATTGGAGGAACTGAACAAGAGCTTAAGTTTCCTGCTTATGTTGGAAACACCAAAAGTATCGAATCCATCTTGCGCATCGCCAACACAAAATTCTTTGTTCCGGACGTCGCCAATAACCCAGGAATATGTTGTAAGAATAAAAGTACAGATTTTGGCCTGATATTTCCCGGTAACTGGTCCGGACAATTCAACCTAAGACTAGCTTAAATTTACTCTGTACATTTTACGAACACTAGTCACGGAGTTGATTGTTTCTGCTGATATGTTATGTAGGATTTTAATGATAATCTATATGGTCTCAAAAGACGCAAAACTCCTCGGTTTGCCTCACTGCGGTTGCGTTGTTTGTGCTTTAGCTTCATTTTCAATAATTACGGTAGGTTCTCAAGATAAAATATGTGGCTAGGAAGACTGACAACCCTTTTGAATGGCAGATCTTCATTTAGCTCTAAAAATCTGGAAGGCGCCCTAAATAGTCTTTTGTAAAAGTCCTACTGCTGTGCTCTCCCTGTTATACACTAGTGAATATTTGGTGCTCCCTTCTGTTGTAGCCACGTCCTTATATCCGAGTTGATTGACAGCATCTTCCAAATATAAAGCGGTCGAGAGCATCTGATTGTATCTCTTAATATTTGAGTAGCAGTGTGATATAGAGTAACACGGTCGCACCCGAAGCAGTTTTTTTTCGTTTCGTAGCATGTCTGAGTCTCATCGACAACAAATAACCCAGTGAGGAGAAAAAATCTTTGAATTTTTTGCCGTTTGCTTGCGAATCACGGGGGGATGGTTGTTCAAATAGATTCAAAGTATCAGTCTTGCAGATGTGGTTACCACTTGTGGCATGTAGTAACCACCTATTGCAATGGTGTTGGCCGTAACGTCCTCTATTCCTTTATCCGTAAGAAGAATTTTTGTAATATGGCCCTGGGATACTTTGTCCGAGTGATATCACCTGTGTATGCTGTCACCTGTGAATGCTGTGAATGCTAATGATATCACCTGTGAATGCCGTCGGGACAACTGTAGTTGATAAGAATAAGTCACAGCTTAAATTCGGTGATGCTTAATGCCGTTGTCATTTTTCGTACCTTTCATGTGTTACGAAGTTTCAAATCCAGGATTAATAAGCTTAGGGAAGTGATTCAGTCGGATACAGAAGTTTCGTTAGCCTGATCCAAGCGAATGGTGGTCTGCAGGGAATTAATTGAGTTTGAGATCTATTCCACCAGCGCCAGAAGCCGCAACCAGGACTACTGGTCATACCCCAGCGAGCATTGGTTGTCCGACCTGAGTATCTGGGCGAATCATGCTCGGAAGCATACCGTAACCCTTGGAAATGAAACGACTAACCGGGTCGAATCTGCTAACAGGCATATCAAGTGAAAATTAACTGAGTCGTCCTCGTTGTTCACCTTTGTTCAGGCCAGTATCGACAGAAATGAGCGATTGGAAGCCAAGTACAGATAAATTGTTAGCGTCCCGCCTGTCCGTGGTCGACCGGAGGGTGCAGCGTTACCGTCTCGTTTGAAGCGTCTGGGCCGCCCAGCGACGGGGAGCCGCAACCATACCAAAAGCGTTGAGCCGGTGCGCAGCACCCTTCATACCCAATTTTCCAAGACGGCAATAAGCTTCAATTTGAATAACTCATGAAGTGCGCAGATGCCCTTACGATTATTGCCACGCCAAAACATCGCCTTTGTCGCTGAGCACCATGGACAGTCACTGTTTCCGTTGGTTGAGTTCGATACGTGGCTGTCGCCACCAAACGATGTTCAGCTGTCAGCTGCCGGTGCTGAGACCAGGATATCAGCACAGACTGCCCCTAAAAGCAAGACATCTAAACTAAGTGTCGTTCGAAATGTCGCATCGGATATTTCCGAGGCAATCGTCCGTCTGGGTTCGACTGATTGTAATGTCTGCTGTCGTTCCTTGCGAACGTCAAGCTGCCAAGCTGCGTGTTATCCACTGAGAGTGCCACAATTGCTTGCACGGTGGAAATGCGGAGACAAAGTTATGTTTTTTCATAAATAACGTTTATCTTTGCTAACTATCGTGTCTCCTTGGATGTGTGGGTGGTGCGTGTTTTTTCTGCGTAATATCTATCTCCTCAACGTCGTACGATATTTAGGAACAGTTCGCGACTTTCGCCCAGGCTGGGCGGACCGGGCTCTGGTCATTTTAATTTTGCTGGCAATTGCTAATTCTTGTACAATTTTTTGTCAGATACGACCGTGGAATCCAGATTCTACGCCTTTGTAATTTTGTTGCAATCGCTCTCGATAAGAATGTGGTTCCGAACCATTGGCTTCACCCTTCCTGGCGACACAAGCGTCACCGCAGCCGAGTTATCCGGGCCTTGCGTTGAAGACGAGATTGCATAGATGACAAAAGGGTGACGTAATTCTTCTGCTTCGTATGTACATTTAGATTGCTCGGGCGATTTAGTGCTTCAGGCCAACGAGAGTTACCTCTAGTGATTAATGCAGTGCATGTTTTGACGTCTTAACCTTGTCCTGGCACACATTCGCACCGCACGTATGAGCGTGCTAGCCTCCATACTACTGAGGCACTGACTGCGCTTCTCTTGTGCTTCACTTTAGGCGTGCTACCGTCAACGGCAAGCTTGTCGCACACTCATCGCAATTAAAACATATCCAAACTGGGGTTTAATAAATTAATTGAAGAAGATTGTAAGAAAGCGGTGCTTGCGCTTACAACGAAAAAACATTATATATCTTGTGGGTCCTCCAGATGCTATGCTCAATCGGTGGAATCTTGTGTTGCGGTAGGCACTGTATACCACACTGGCCCCTTTTTGAAGCACACCGTCCCTGGTATATCATGACCTACGTGAACCGGCCGGTGCCGGTGGTGCGATGTGTTGGGCTGGTGAGTGTGCAGAGGCTGCCAGGTCTGAGGGCCCGCCGGCCGTGTGTGATGAAACAACATGTTACTATTATGGCCTGTATGCGCAAGTTTATCAACGGGGACTTTCTGGTAGGACCACCGATGCGTGAAAGGCATTCTCGCGTGGTCGCCAAACACGCAGAAAGCACGCCATGAAAGCAAGAGGGACGGTGGTTCTCTGAAGGTATGGGTTATCAACAACCCATATGGACGGGAAACGGAAAGAAGCCTACCAGCCGAAACCGAGTAAGCAAGGTTGCACATTACCAATAGTGATGTATAAATAAACGAAAATGACGGGCACTGTCTACTACATACGTCAACAATTGCTTTTCCTTCTTCAGCGTAATCAAATGAACGGTAAATCTCCTTTTGTTCTCACACAAAACTTTGTGGTCAATGGTTGACTCATCTGATGACGCACTAATAAAGAATCCGTGAGCCTCTCTGGCATAATGTCAGAAAATATCATTGATACGTTTGCTGAAAGGGATGTACCGATATTCCGTCATTATAAATTGGAGATAGGGCGGTCACTGATAAAACAGAACACGTAATATTACGAGTTCTCTTACCTACTGAACAGAAATCGCACGTAAAAATGTCTTCGAAGTGTGCCATTTTCGTCGCAGATCCACTTACACGTATCGAATTCGTGTCTACCATCCGACGGACAGTTTAATTACCATTTATCGAGGCAGAATGAAAACAGTTAAGACAGCAGCAATAACCGCCAACTTTGTGTTATCCAGTCAATTCACTCTTTATTTGTGACATTACACAAAAAACCACCGTCGATTAGTGA
Organism: Clonorchis sinensis; assembly: GCA_003604175.2. NCBI lineage: Eukaryota > Metazoa > Platyhelminthes > Trematoda > Opisthorchiida > Opisthorchiidae > Clonorchis > Clonorchis sinensis. The sequence continues at coordinate 97,991,754 of CM030370.1, read as the reverse complement.
AATAATAATATTTACGACCAACATGGACGACGACAACTATTTAAACTGCCGCAAATATGATATTCTCTGTAAGAAAAACATTGGAAAATTAGTCCACAATGCGAAAGTTCATCACACATCACCCACAGATTATTCTTTGCTACGTTCAGGAGAGTCGGTCATAAACCTCCATTCAGCCAGGATCCCGTTTTTGAGTGTCACGGCCATCGGAATTTCAGCCCATCAAAATGGAGATGAGGCCACAAGCCGCGTGATCGCAGTATTTTCAGCTGGGTGCCCTGTACTTCACTACCAACAGTCAAACTCGACCTTGGGGAAAATTCACTGACAGCCCTGTTAAAACACCTGCTATTGAAGACTGTCTCAAGCCATTGTACGTTTCAAACTACGCTAATGGAAGAAACGGCAAGCCAATGACGGATGTAGTAGATGCGATAACAATACAAGACAGCTGACAACTACCAGAAAATCCGTACAAACAGTTTTACAACAGCAAGAGAAGCAGTTCAAAGTGGCCCAAATGTGACTGATTCAATATCCGATGCGCGGCATGTCGATGAATACGCGAAAAAAGCCGACCATTGTCATCTTCCGCAGGTAATGCTACCAGCTCAAATATCAGTCAGTTTTGACGCTGAATCTGGACGAAATTTCCAAAGTTAGCTCAAGAAATAGGAAGACAGTTCAGACCGACTTTGCTCAGCTTGATGACGCCTTTGCTGCGGAGGCTGGGGGTGGTCAAACATGATTACCTCACAAATATCCTGCTCCTTAACCCCTCTTAAGCTTGGTTCTGCGGATTTCATAAACATCCTTACCCAAGTATTTACTAGCAAAATTTTTGTTCGGTATTCGTTATCAGTGTTCCAAAAAAGCCAGCAGGGATCCTGAAGGTTCCATCACGCACACCGGTACAGTCATTAGAGAGTGTGAGCGATCAAATCCAGTGCAATGAACGACGGTCTGTGTAGGTTTCTCGTGTTCATGGCTGGCCCTCAGTCGTCACATGTTGCAGACGTTTGGGCTCGGCTAATGAATGGGGTTGAATAAGATTCGGAGGCAACACTTCAGAGCCTTACCACCAGACGCTGGCATTTTATCGATTCCAAGACTGATGCTGCGAAATTGATTGTTCTCGACCCACTCAGCCTGGCGTTGTACACGAAGGTATTTCCAAAATGTCACCAGCTCCCGAACGAGCCGCAAGAAAACTGCTCACATCCGGTTGGTTTTGTGGCTAGTGCTATTTCTCGCACAACCGTCCCCATCGGGTTATAAGTGTGGAGGTATGATCAGGAAGTTCGTGGGGAAGAATGTTGCAGTGGCATCTTCGAGGCTTGTGTAGGCATTTGCCGAGTACACACACACACTTCTTGGCTGCTGCCTTTACATCCAGTATGAAATCATTGAGGTGTTGATAAGTTAGCACAGTGTGTATCACAAAGATTCACGTTGTCTCTAACTTGTACTGATAGTTATGGACCGCATTTACAATATTTTAGATGTAATTTGAGTACCTCCTGATACTGGCTGTTCAGCTCATGATTTTTGCTCAAATTTTACATGCCGGTGGGCACATTGATGGTAGTCATTCTCATTGAGTACATTGTTCAATGGGATATAGACAGTCCCAGAGGTCATCAGTTGTGTACGTTATGCGACTTCTCAGCGTCCGAAAATTCTTGAAGGCAATATGTTTCACAAACTGATCACGAAAACGTGTATGAAAAAACCATGGAATGCACCCGCGTTTTATTTATGGTACTTCCTCTGCTTTTGTTGCTCGCGGATTAAACGTCTGAGTTTGCGACTAACCATATTATGGACTTTTTGTGTTGCATTTTATTTACTCCAAAAGAAACTGGCTACATTACAGTTTTGTAGCAATTCGCAGACCGTGCTCAAGACTTACCGAGCGATGTCCTGAATACGGGAAGTTAGAGGTAGTTTGGAAGGAATTACTAGCGTTATCAGAATACCAACAAACTCACTTCTAATGTGCATAAATTTTTACGGTGGTCAATTGACCGGGTGACTTTTATATTTTTATCGAATTTCGTTTTTTATTTAAACTTAGTTCTTTTTTGAAACGTAACTTAGAGGTCTGCAACAGTGATATTATACTGGCGACCTGGTGCAAAGTTTCTAGTCGCTTCTTAACCAGTTCAAGCTACCACTTTTTTGTCTGTATTAATGAGTAAATACGAAGCCTGTGTCGGTCATTGGTTTGTTCATATTGTGTATTAAGTGCTACAATCTTTTTCTGCTCACTGTATACCCAACTTTTTCAATGATGCTTGATGCTCCCTTGAGTTTTGCTGATGAGGTCCCAAATCTAACTGTGTGTAGCCAAATTGCTCTCCTTTTTCTATGTCTGACTGATTTCTCCGCTTCTGTGCCTTTGTGCAGGAAAAAAATCGCCGACAAAGTACAGCGGCTTTATTGTAAACAACCGAGTGCAGAAGTTACACATGCATTGTGGGGCGCAATGTTATTAATGCTTGAGAGTGGTTTATACAAGTCAGTTTTAGTAGCAAGTGTTATAGATACAAGCCTGAAGATTCAGGAAACTCATGTGTTTTCAAAAGTGCACCCACGGGTGTTGCAGTAGTGAAGAACCTGTGAGTGGGAGGGTACCGGATATCAGACCTGCTCATTCAGAGCAGTAAATTTCAACTCCATTCCACTTCTGCTCACGGACGCTGACTTCTTCTAGCTTACTAAAAACAACAGCTCCGTCGTCCTCGTCATAACTTCTAACCATTCCGTATTCAAACGTAGTAGCAATGTCACTTACTAGGAGCTCCTTTCTGACAAACCGATCATAGGCCATCGTGCTTGCGATTGTGAACAGACTTTTGTAAAATTCAGCAACCTGTTGTGTATAAATTAAGCTTCTACATCTCACGTACATGTTGGACGCTGCTTGATGCTTCAAGCTATTTGAGGCTTTCCCCATGCCTGTCAGATACGTTTTTGCTTCATCTAACTCGATGTTATTGCCGAGGTATTGTTGTCTTTCTTCATTTCCACAAACAAGATTTGAATATTCAAGATTTGAATAGCTGAGCTACTAAGACAACACTCTTGATACGAGCTAACTCTCTCTGATAATAACGATGATCTAGCTGGGGACTGCAGGCCTTATTATATCTCTTTGCAGAGGAACAAATATCCTTCAACTTCCGATTAACATACATCACCACAGTGCTATCGGTCCCGCCTTTGTCCAATATGTGGTCGATGGACCCTAACTCCTTAGAATCAATATCCCCAACGGGCCTTGCCTGCCCATCCACGTCTGTACCACCCAGCTCAAAATATCCAACAAAAATTTCCGAACCGCGTCATGTATTTTGCAACCCGACTGACTGCACGGGCAACAACCTTCACCTCGCCTAAATTTCCACACCTGAATTCTTCATCTTATGCTGAGTCTCACACTCCACCTTTTTGCTGCGGAGGAATCAGAAATCTAAATGGAAAGCCACTTTTATCAAACACCCGAAGCCAAAAACATCATTTATGGCACCACAAACTTTGCTATCAGACTCATTGGACACATGCAGCACGACTCAGAAGCAAACCGTTTTGCTGAGACTCCACGCTTTTCTTTAGTCTGTAACCGCGCCATTCGGAAAGCCTCCAAACACGAAACACCACCAGAAACCAGGCTTTTGTATAATTTGTAGTCCTTGCATGTGCCGAATTACATTGGTCGCGCACAACTTAGCTAATGCATGTTTCTCACATGCCTACGTCTGGTCGCATGAGCCGCATACCTACCGTCCCAGCCGGAATACCGACGACCATTTTTTGCAACCTGGCAGCGTTGCATGCTTTAGAAGTTAGAAATTGTGCTTCAAACCTGGTTGCCTGTTACGTCGGGCCACAGGCTTACACATACCATAGTGTTCCCCTGATCATCACAAACAGATACAGCCATGGGTCCAAATGTGCGCAAGGCCGCTCGGATACCCAGTAGATCACAAACGGGACCGTCCAGGCGGGGCAGTTTATCGCGCAGAACCCGAGCATCATCACCGGTCAATTCAATCCCATGGTTTTTCCGGACATAATCACGGATTTCCATGGACGACGCGAAAAACCGCAACAAACCAAAAACCACGCGTTAGTGCTGATCATTCAGATACCGGTTGCTAGCGTATACTTGCCAGTCAGACCTCCGCAGGTCGTGAGAATGTTGCATGCTAAAACTGACGTTTACAAAGCGACGGTCACAGTGAACCACACGCTTGAAGGGGCAGCAGTCGAAGTCGGCGTACCCGAACAAAAGTGAATTGGGTGAGTATGCAGGCAAGTGTCAAAATACCAACGACCATACAGAGGCCGGGACCGCACGAGGAACAAGCGAGGAATGATTATTTGTAGCTTTTCACCGGCTTTTATGCCATCCTGACACGTGGTCCATATGGCCTTGAGATACTCGCAGCTCGGCCCATACCGCAAAACGGTAACTCCGGAGAATACTCGATCCTGATTGGTGCACATCATGACCAACTAAAGCATGCCTTCGTGTGGTCAGCAGCTGGCTCGCAACAGATCGACCGAAGAGACGTGGTGCTCGTTTATTTGAACTGGCTTGGTTCAGGGCACTGTCCAGTCCCACTTCGCGATCGTGCTATTATCTGAGTGCGATTGAGGTATACTCGTCCCCATTTCGGCGTTGTCATCCACCAGTGTCTTTTTGGCGAACGATGAACTGTATACTGCTTATACGTTTGGATAGCGTTAAACTGAACGAAATAAAGCGTCTGATAGAATTAAGGCCCTATCATCGGGATGGAACCGGTGTCGTCGAACCCATTTTGATAGCAGCACGGTGCATTGGGCCGGGCGAACTTCAACTTCGGACTTACGGATTCATGTATTGATGCACAGGGCTGGTGCTTTTGACCCAACTTCCCAGAGCGGGTTTGTTTTTGTCGTTCAGCGGCTTCCGTTCACCTAAAGGGTGGGAAAGAGTGTTACACATCTGTCGAAGTCGTCTTATGCCATCCTGACACGTGGTCCATATGGCCTTGAGATACTCGCAGCTCGGCCCATACCGCAAAACGGTAACTCCGGAGAATACTCGATCCTGATTGGTGCACATCATGACCAACTAAAGCATGCCTTCGTGTGGTCAGCAGCTGGCTCGCAACAGATCGACCGAAGAGACGTGGTGCTCGTTTATTTGAACTGGCTTGGTTCAGGGCACTGTCCAGTCCCACTTCGCGATCGTGCTATTATCTGAGTGCGATTGAGGTATACTCGTCCCCATTTCGGCGTTGTCATCCACCAGTGTCTTTTTGGCGAACGATGAACTGTATACTGCTTATACGTTTGGATAGCGTTAAACTGAACGAAATAAAGCGTCTGATAGAATTAAGGCCCTATCATCGGGATGGAACCGGTGTCGTCGAACCCATTTTGATAGCAGCACGGTGCATTGGGCCGGGCGAACTTCAACTTCGGACTTACGGATTCATGTATTGATGCACAGGGCTGGTGCTTTTGACCCAACTTCCCAGAGCGGGTTTGTTTTTGTCGTTCAGCGGCTTCCGTTCACCTAAAGGGTGGGAAAGAGTGTTACACATCTGTCGAAGTCGTCAGCGCTGGGCAGTAGGCTTCCCAGCTGGAGGACTGGCATAAAAAGCACCTGTAATTAATTTGAACAATGTCATAGATACAGTGCGTAGAACTGTCCACGCACTAGCTACCTGAAATGAGAAGAACTTGTCGCCCTAGCGCCCGCTCGCATCTCGAAAATCTTACCATGCTCTCCCTCCTGCCCCCCCCCCCCCTAGCGAATATCAACGTTTATAGCTCCCTTCTTCTCTTAAAGTTAGGTAACTCCAGTTATCTACTCCGGTGTTGATGCTTTTGAGCCAAATGTTGAGGGGATGTGGGTGCCAAACTACTCTATGCTGATGTCTGAACCCTAGTAATCTACACTAAATTGATCTGGTACGTCCGAAGACTAGGATCTACTGTCTGACCAGCTGTGGGTTATTGATGAAGATAACCAAATAGTCAGCAAACACTACTGTTGGTAACAGAAGTGCTCCTCTCAGGCTTACTTTGGGTCGAAGTTCGTACGACCGTAATTGCTCACCATTTACGAAAAATTATGCACCTCACTTCATGTATTGTCTGAATCAATGACCATCTCGTTGACGGACTATAGGATTCGAACCCGGAACGTGATTAGGCCAATTCCAGATCTTGGTATTAATAAATGATAAATGTATTCCGCTGAGGTGGGCTGTATACCATTTTTTGGAATCAAGAGGAGAAGATTGTTTGGTAAAGCCCTGGCATATGGCCTGGTCATCCGGTGCTATTCCGGAATGGTCAGCTAGGTTTTACCAGTAGGAAAAACCGCACCTCACTTAATCACTCACTCACATTCTCGGGTTCAGTTTTTTTTGGTGACCGATACCAGTAACGCATCAATCCATCCTCTGTCATTAGACACATCGTCCCACTCAAAATTCCGGATGATTCATGCTTCAGTTCGTACTCTCTTGGAAATGACTGCAGTGTATATAGTCCCATTCTTGCTTCATTTCCTTGTAATAATCGCTGCACACTCCCAAGAAATTCATATACCTTCGGTGACCCCATGGGTGGTCATATGGAGTCTTCTCTTCTTGTGAGAACTGTTGCTCCCGCTAGGGCGACCACGCTTCACTGAAGTCGGTCTCTCTATGGAGGGTAGTGTTAACAAGTGGTCGATGGTTTTTCGCTAAAGCATTCCTGATGTTTTTGTCCTCTAAATCAATAACATGACTGCAGCTTATAAGCTGCTGTTGAAAATTGGCGTCACTCAGAGATTCACAAAAAGCCCCTACTTTGAGGACCTTAGCAGGTCTTACTCTGAGTCTTACAGCAGCAGAGAGAATAAACGTCGAAATGATTTTGAGATGTTTCGTGGGTTACCTTGTCTTTTTTGCTCTAAAGCGCAATGCACAGGTGTCGCGCCGGTGTCATGACAAGTGGCCATACTTCTAACTGGTTTTTGTCATCAACACCTTTATTTTTTGCTTCGTTAGGCCATACTACTTTAACATCCCATGAAATGATTACGAACAATCCGAAACTACCGTCATTTACTCACAGGTGATTGGTAACTGTGATAGTTGGGGGCGAGATGGCCCAAGTGGTTAGAGCGCGAATTTACTGACCAAGAGGTCCGTGGTTCGAACCCGACCTCCGACTCTCGTTTCCCTCTGTCTAGGCTTGGGCAACCTCGCAGTATCCCAGCCCTCGTGCTTCCTTCGGGTGGCATGGCAGTTAGGCACCGAAAGGGTGACCAAGGTTACAATCCACCAGTCCGCCATCACAAACAACAAGTCTGACAGTTGGAGGTGCTTGTTTTTCACCAGGGCTCCTAGCCTTCCACGGACACTGTGGCTAATAAGACCCAGTTTTGCAGACAATTTTTCCAATAATACACTGAGAACAAACTTGTTCTCAATGTAATACATTAGAGAGAGATCGCAGCTTGAAGGTTGCCACCCCAACCTCCACAAACTAACTTTGGAATCAGTGTTTGTTCACATTGTAAGACGACAACTGGCTAGAAGTTCGACGCCATCGTTCACTTCTGCTGATAATTGGTGTAATTGGGCAGATAGTTAAAGCCACAGTTAGCGTTTTTCGCCCCCGCAGGCTGACCAGAGAAAGCGCCTGCATAGCACTGGTTTTTTAATTGAGGAAGTCGTATGCCACGTGGATTTCTGTGTTCATTCTAGTGTTCCTGTGGAGTGGGTCAATAAGGCCAGGTCCAAACTTAATAAAGTGGGCGAATTGCATAGTTTAGCAGGATTTATGCAGCCCAATGTGTCTGTATTTGTTGAGACAGTACTTCCTTAGTCCTCCGGAATCTGAGTTGTGCTTCAGGAAAACAGCTTTTTACGCTTTTGTCAATTCAGAGTAGTCATGACGTAGTTGTACGATCAACACCTTGACCTAACGCCACTCTAGGAGTACCAAAATGAGATCCGGGACCAGGTGATTTAGTATTTTACTATGTATGAGTACACGACAGATACAGAGGATGTTTTCACAAATGTCCGCAGTCTCCTGGCAAAGAACCTCTGCTACATGCGCTTTTAGCCTCAACTTCAATACCTGGCAGCCTCAGTGCTCCCTCAATTGTTTGGACAGGCTTTGCAGTGAAGTTGCCTCAGCCGCCATGCAAAATGCTTACCGGCTTACTCTGCTGCAGCCTTTGCCTGTAGGAAAATAAAACGGCTTCAAAAATATTCCGAATCGCTGATACAGATTAGGAACAACCGGAAACAAGGTCCGAGCACGCCACTCAGTTTATTTTTATTTGCGGGACACTAAGCTACATGGAGACCCAAGGAACCAATCCTCAGGAAGGTCAGATTCCTAAAAATAACTCCAGAGACTCAAACTTTACCAAAAATGTCAGTATGGAGGGCGGAGGTCTTCAGGCCAGTCAATTACTCAATCAGTTCAGCAAAAGCCGGAGAGTGTTCAGGCACGCCACAGAAGCACGACAGACTGCGATAAGTGTTTAGGCATTTCAAAGAAACAGTGTCGATGTTGGTGGGTTTTAAACGCCGATCAGATAGCTTGGATCCTGGTTTATAGCTGCTAAATCTGCTAACTTCTCTGGAAGCACACATCGGCCCCCCCACCTTTGGATGCAGCAGAGATGGTGTTGAAATGCTTATCCACAAATTGCCTCAGTCTTTCCTCTAGCTAGGCTTGGGCAACCTGACATTATCCCAGCCCTCGTGCTTCCTTTGAGTGCCATGGCAGCTAGCCACCGAACGACGACACGATTTTCCAACAACTACCTTGCCTTTAACAGCCGTCCATAATCACACTCACAGAAACTTGGCGGAGATGTCAACAGAAGGCTACTCCGTTCTCTGAGCTTATTCGAAGCGCTGGAGGGCATGTCGGGTTGCTTTATACTTACATGCTCTCCTGCCCATCCCGATTGTCCTCTCCGACACCACTCGTACGGCAGTGAAGCGTCAGTACGGCAGTGAAGCGTCAGTGTCAACACTGATGTTGCTGTCTTTGATGATGATGATGATGATGATGGTGATGATTGTGATTCACTGCAGATTCAAATCTCGCTGCGTGGCACCGATTCTCTTCTCGGCGTGGTCTACGGTTGACCCTCGAACTCTCCGGAAGATTACCAGTTCCTCATACAAGACCCTTGAGCAACTCTCCTCCAGCTATCACCTCACACATCTCTTGCTGGCGGGTGACTTTAACGCTTCAAAGGCCTCCTGGATGGACATTTTGCATCGGCGCTGACCGAAGTCGTTCAACAGAATGCTTGAACTCAACATCGTCGCACCCAGCAGATACCGCGCAGGCCAACTACCATCCCTACTGGATTTGATTATCACCAACGAAACACACTTCGTTAATTAACTGTTAAGTAAAGCTCCACTGGGACGTATTGACCACCGTGTACTGACCTTTGATGTCATTTGCTACTGGGCTGGAAATCCAAAACTTCAGACGTGGATTGGAAACTTGTGCCGTGCAGACTTCCCGGTAACGCGTAGCTTCCTTGGTCAATTTAAACTGAGACCGGCTTCACAGGAAGAGGCATACAGGACCAGAATATTCAAGAGGCTGACGCGATGCTCTTCGCAAAAAATAACCAGGCGGCAACCTAATAGACTAAAGGTTACCTAAAAGGATTGGGCCTTTCCTGGAAAAGAGGTCCCAACTATTCTTCAAAAAGATAACTACTGGTGGCACAGAAGATGAGTGGAACCGCTGTAAATGAGAAATCTGCCAATGGAACATACGAAAACAAACCACGATACTAGACCTCGCCCGGAAAATATGTGCTATTAAGTACATGAGAAACCGCCGAAGAAATAAGCCAACCGCCTTCTCCCTGAGAGACAGAAATGGGGAACCCAAAAGTGACCCTGAAATCTACAAAGAACACTGCACATGCTTGTATTCTTCCTCTCGTCACATTCAATCTTGTCAAGATTTATCTACGAACGGCCTCTAGCCAGCTTGGTCTTCAGAGAGGAGGGCATTCGTCAACTCTTGCACAAGACAAACCGCTTCAGTGCGTTGAGGCCAGACGAGGTCCATCCAAAGATCCTGAAGGAAACGTCGCTCGCACTGGCAAAGCATTTTTACCTGGTTTTTCCTCAGTCGCTCGACGAAGGCAACCTTCCCTCTGCTTGGAAGGAGATGGGGGCGAGATGACTCAATGGTTAGAGCGCGAATTTACTGACCGGAAAGTCCGTGGTTCGAACCCGACCTCCGCTTCTCAACTTACCCTGTCGAGGCTTGGGCAACCTGGCAGTGTCCCAGCTCTCGTGCTTCCTTCTTGTGGCATGGCGATCGGGCACCGAAAGGGTGTTAAAGCTAAACGATTTTTTATTTGATTTTACTATAAAACTGGCGACCGGCTATTGCCTGGCAGCTACAGGCCTGTTAGCCTCATTAGCGTACGTGTAAGGTTATGGGACGCATTCTGTGAACATGCCCGCATTTATGGACAGCCTAACCCAAACTAAGGTCGAAGGACTCAACGGATGCCATATTTTTCGACTCCTCAATGGCATTCAGCCGAGTTCCACATGTTCCGCTGCTCCATAAACTCGAGTCTTACGGGATTCAAGGGGGAAATTCTATGCTGGATTAAGACGTTCCTTCGAGGAAGTCGGTCGACTAGCATAAGGAGCACGTCGCCTAGCCAGCACAGACTATGTAGTGTGATCAGTTCATCTATCAAATGGTGGAAGAGTGCTTTGATCGTGTATACGCTACATTAACGAGACCAAGCGTTGTATCTTGGTTTCAATCGGCGCAGCGATTCGAAAGTGCATCAGCTGTTTTACATGACTCATCAAAAATATCGCTATGAATGGGATAATCAATGTCCCTCATTTTCAAAGGGCAATATTTTTTATTCGAATTGTGTGAACTGCCGTTGTGTACGAGTTGGAAGCGAGAATAATGTGTCTCGTCGTTTCATTGGAGGAATTTGCAATTGGATGTGGTGGTTGTGCAAGGAGTCCATGATAATCTGACTACAGCAAAGTTAAACGCTGAATCCATGTGTTCATTTTTTTCTTTTCAATGATACCAGCTGCTGTTGCTCAATGAGCTCACTCCGGGATGACTGCTTCATTCAGGCCATATAATTGCTTTCGCTCAAGCGAAAGTGTCATCGGTCTGTTGGTGTTGTTCTAAAAGTGTACAGGCCGTCATTCTCCCTCTTATCCAGTTTCATCTAAAAAAAATCATATTAGAACATGCAGACTCATCCTGCAAATTGTATTGTGTTTTCACAGTATCGTGTAACCAACTTCCTATAATCGTGTTTTGTTTTACAGAGTTTCATTTTTGATGTCCTGCTGGAATAGTCCCAGTAACTGATGGCTTACGAATACCTGTTCAAATATATAATAATCGGAGATACTGGTGGGTTCTTGGAATTTGCATTAATGACTTCATCCTTATCTAGGCGTCGGCAAATCATGCCTCTTGTTACAGTTCACAGATAGGCGGTTTCAGGCTGTGTACGATCTGACCATAGGCGTGGAATTCGGTGCCCGTATGATTACCGTGGACAAAAAGCAAATCAAACTGCAAATATGGGATACGGTAGGTTTCAGTAACCATTGTGTTGATTCTGTTGGATTTCGGTACGGTGGGGCTTAGAAGTAAACGACTGGGTGTTTAGCTGATCCATCTGCCGTTTGTAACAGATTAGGTTGATCCACTGTACATAATCTCATTGCTGGCGTGATAGGGTGGTCTGACTCGTGTTGCCTGAGAATCCCATGAGTACTAGGAAGTCAGGGTAGTTTTATGGGCGTTTTTTACGATCTAGCATTCGGATGAATTGTATCAGTGAAGTGAAGTCCCACAACTTTCCCTTCTTCATTCAGGCGGTGTACTTTGGTTCTTCGTCGCTCTGACCTTCCAAAAGTAGTAACCGTATTTTGGCCCGAACTCGTAATTTTTATGTCCTGTGTAAACTAACTTCGTTTGTGTGGGCGGTAAATATACAAACCCAAATGCGCACACTTGGTCGGTGCTGACCAGACCTGCTACGGCCACGTGGCTCCTTCTAACTGCCAGTGGTAATTCATGATGGAGTCCAGCTTTCACCTAGTCACGCCGCATTTGAACGTTCTGCCGCATTTTATTCAACATGCCTGGGTGACCTGTGTAATGCGGAATGGAAACACGCTTAAGGTTACAAAATATGACCTTCGGAATCGAACGCATAATTTCGCATTTCTATGACTGAATATAGGGCACTGAACAAAATGACTACAATTTCTAGTGGGTGTCCGCCCCCGTAGTTAAACCTCCATGAATTATATTTCACAGAAACTCGATGCTGCGACGTATCCTAATTGTTGCTTTCTTACCGCATCATCATCATTAATTAGCTGTAAGAACCGCGTACTTATTGTACAGTGCTTGTAGCTGCCACAGTTTCGTTCACCAATGAGTTGAGCAGGTGGGGTAGGTAGCTGCGCATTGGAGGCGGGAGCTGATAAATTGATCTGCAAATACAGGACTGTCAGTGAACTGTTAAGTGGGGTATTGGCAATGGAGCTATGCGTTGAAGGTAGTAGTTTGCACGAACGTCACTGAGGGCGCGACTGGGCCATGTCTGACAATGTCTCTAACCATTGATGTGGCCCGTCTCGAGGTCCCAATCGAGAAAGATAGCAATGACCAGCGCAGCTGAGTTTGTTGGTGCTGGGTGTATACTTCGCTGCCAAGTCATTGTTTGACCACTAGCTCGTTTCCGTCCTTACGTGGTTGCGCAAAAGGATCCCTTCGAGGAAGTCTGTCGACTGGCATACACAGCACGTGGCCAAGCCAGCGCAACCTATGCAGTGTGGTCATTCGACATACTTCAGCATTGCTGATCTGGTTTTCCAACCAAACTCGGGCAATGCTCCACAGACATCGATGGGCAAACATTGAAAGTCTTTAGACGTCCTCGGTGCGCAGCGGTCAGGTTTCTGATCTGTACAGTAATATGGAGCGCACCGGAGCATTCTAAACTCGACCGTTGACGGATAAACTGATATCAGGCCTACGCCACAGATGACGCAGGTTCACAAAAGCTGCTCTGGCCTTCCCAATCCGGATTGAAGTATCATCTTTCGCGAGACCAGCAGGATTGATACAGCTGATAAGTTAAACAAACTTATCTACCAGCTCAATCGGCTCATCCGCAAGCATGAGGCTAGGGTTCGAGCCCACCCAGTCTTGCAGGTGTGAAGCTCATGTCAAACCTTGAGGCAGAATTATTTGGATTATTTAATATTATTTGCATTACCACGGGGTCAGATCCAAGAAGAGCTTTGTCGTCTGAGTACTCGATATCTGTGAGCGGACGCCCCGGGAACACTTCGAACCCATAGGCATTAGAAGCTGATAGTGAGTCTTCCATGATTATATCAATGACGAAGTTGAATAGGAAAGGTGAAAGAGGACAGCCTTCTCTGACACCACTCGATGTGGTGAAATCAGGCGAGAGCTTTACACCGCCGTGGGAGCTGGCGTACAGCGCCTTAAGGAGGGTCAAGAATTTATGGTGGACACCTTTGCTACACAGATACTGCCATAGTGTCTGACAGTCCACAGAGTCAAAGACAGCATCCAATGCAAGAAGCACACCTATTGTTGGTTGCTGGAAGCAGTGTCGCTGTTCCAGAATCTGTCGGAGGATGAAGATGTGATCAATGCATCCTTTGCAGGACGGAACCCAGCTTGGTTTTCAAGGATCTGTCTCTCTCAGTCGAAGGATAATACCACATAAGACTTTCGATGCCACAGCCCCCAGACTGATGCCATGGTGGTTTTCACACAGCGTCCGCGTACCCTTTTTGAAGATAGGGATAACTATCGACATGCCTTATTCTGCAGGCACCTTCTCTTCGTCCCATATAGCATCAAGAGGCTTTGTCAGAGGGGTTGCCAGGGATTCTCCGCCTTCTTTGAAGAGGGTCGAATACAGACCGTTCGGTCCTGGTGCCTTGTCACGTTTCAGTACGGATATTTTGTGCTTTATTTCTTCCGACGGGTGACCATGGTTTACATTCCATTCGCCCGTATGCACTATCTCTACAGGCGGTGTTGCAGGAGGCCAACTAATCTGTTCTTCGGAGTTTTCGGCCCATCTTTCCAGTTGTCGTTTTTGAGTGAATTAGTGAGCATCTTTTTCACTCATTGTTTTGCTGGCCGTTGCTTTCCTGGGACCAGTCGATCGTATCAGTTGATATAGAGCACGGCTGTTTCCCTTAGCAAAAGTCTTCTCCATCTCCCGAGTTTTCGATGTCCACCAGAGTTCTCGGTCTTTCCTTAGACTCTTCACCATTTGGTGTTTGAGGGATTAGCATGCGCCGTCATACTCGTTGCCTGGTGGAATGGATTTCCTGGCATCAGTCATGGATAACGATCTAGACGACATCCAGTGGTCTTGTGGTCGAATTGGAAAAGTCGAACAGACAACACTGAACGCTGCTTACATAGCCCCTTTCACATTTTGCCACGCTTCATCCACATGCTCACTGCCAGTGCAGTATTGGTTTACTGTGGAGAGTTGTTGGGCTAGCTCAGATCTATACCGTTGGGCTATGGTAGTTCTTCGAAGATAGTGGATTGGCATGCTTCTTGCTGAGTTGCGAGGGCCTGAAGGGAAACGAACTGTTGGGCTGGCACAAACCATGGTGTGGTCGGAATCAAGTGATGTGCCCCAGAATGGACGGCAGTCTTGAATTGTGGCTCTCCACCGGTGGCTGATGGCTGGCCGCGTGATCCAACTGGGTCCACGGTAGATTTGCAGTTGGTGGCCACCAGGTTACGCGATGCGAACGTTTATGTTGGAAGTTCGTACTTGCTCGGAACAGTTCTTGGTAAGGACACAACTCCGTTGTCTGTGGGGCGAGTGTCGACTCCGAATCTACCTCCCAAATGTGATTCCAAGGAGCTCGAACGACCTACTTGAGCATTCATGTGGCCTGCAAGGATCACAGTGTCAGTGCATTCTGCTTAACGAATGAGCCCGGATAGCTCCCGAACTGCAGTCCGTTGTGGCATAAGCCGACACTACAAACAGGCACTGCTTTTTATGCCGAGAGGTATTAAGCTTGATTGAGCTGGATAACCGCATACGCCGCAAGCAACAGCCAAACCGTCAGTGACTTACAGTGTTGCTGGCTGTTTTGAAATTTCGTTGGGTTTTCTACATATAATTCGAAACAAGGCTGTTGAGTCCTGTTGCTTCTTTCGGTTGACATGACATCTGTGCACCGAAAGAGTATTGCAGCTGAGCTGTTATTATTCTTGTTATTGTTGGTAGCTAGCCCAAAAAGCAGCAGCTGTGTATTGGGATTGTTATTCGGACGTAAAGTATAATCTAGACCTATGATTGCACTGCTTGCACGTCTGCACTGAAAATCTGAATATGACCGATGTGAACCTACCCTGATACACAGTCGAGATTTGAACAATTCGTTTATGTGTATACAGCCATGCAATAATGATTACTCGTTGTCATTGTGGATTGACTGCGGTAGCTAGGTATTAGGTTGCCGATTGACTATCAACATGACTTTACCTAGTGTCAAAGTTAGTTCGTTTAGTCTACGTGAGAAACATGTGAGTTTGTGTTTTGTTCTACAGACGGTGGTGTAGCTCTTATGATGGTCCTTGGCTTCCCACTCGGTCCACTGTGGTATATCAAAAGCCACGGTAGCTTGACGTAGCCCTTTACGGAGATAAAGGAAGATTGTTACAACTATATTTATGGGGCTATCACAGAACGTTCGACAAGGCCGCGAGGAGGTGGCCAAAGTTTGCCTATCTACCTGTGTTCCATGTCACTGAGCGGTTCGATTCACCGAGATATGATGCAGCCCTGTCATATGAGAGGTTCTGAGCATACATACATCAAATTAGGAGGTGGGTTTAATATTCTAAAAGGGGTATTCTTGTAGTGAATTCACTCACCATCGTATGGCGCCAACTATCCCACCCAGCGCATAGCTTTGTTCATGTTCTTTACATAATCGACGAATAGAACTTTGGCATCTAGAGCCAACGTGCGGTGTCTAAACGTGGTGCTGCTATTACTGCTTTCACTGTTTTTGTTGTTGTTGATGTGATGATGAAGGAGAGGCCGGAGAATCAAATGATGTTCATCGCAAGACTGGCGCAGCTCTGCTTGTAGCCTGGAATCGCTCGAGACCCGGTGATCGCAGCTTTCGTATTCAAGCATTTATTGCATTTCCTGCTTATTGGTGACCTCAAACTGGATCATTTCTAACTCTACACCTGCATCTCATAAATTGTCGTCGCGTCTTCATTACATCCGCCGTCTAAGATTGTAGCAATGGCCAGATAGTTTATGCGAACTAATTTGAACCGGCTGAGTGTGCGTTTTAGCTAATTTGCTAACCAGGGTTAGGGTCTGTCAAACTGAATAAATAGTTTGAGAGGATCAGAACTGATGGATGTCATGTAAACGAGCAACGCAGTTAAGCTAGCCAACCTGCAGTGTTGTCAATCCTAATGACAATTGTAAAGTTGAGAAGATCCAAAGTTGAACTGTTGGCAAACTACTGGTTCGTCAGTTCGTTTAGGCGGACACGATAGCCCACTGTTTCTCGGGGTACTCGTGTTTCCGTCACCTCAAAATCAACTCAACTGCGAAAAGAGCGATTGTACTCCATCCCCTAGCCTTTTTAACCGTGTTTCATCACGTGTTGATTTTCAAAGATCGCTGGGAGTGTTTGTATCTCGTCCTTTTTTTTACTGCTTCATCCATGTCGACTGAAAAGGTTTGCAAACTTGTGTTTTTTACTCCATCTGGAAGCATTTTGCTCAAGTATTTGCAACGATTCCTCAGCATAAGCGTTGCTGTCGAACATACAGAGTAAATGGGATGAGTTTCTTTTTTTATGTGGACAACACAATTGAAAGTGACTGACCATCTCTCACTCGTCGTCATACTGATGCCGAGCTGTCGTCGCGCTGCATACAAAACGTGATACGTTTAGCGTCCCCTTATTTCTGGATATCTGCCTCACCTGACCTCCGTTGTAAACACTTACAGAACCTTGTCAATGAAGTCGATACAGCCTCGCCTCTTTGTCAGGACTTCGAGAATCGAAGTGAATTGATCTTATTACAGAGATAGTTGTACTATAGAGATTGGATTGGCCTTGAGCGCGTGAGTGGTGTGCAGCCACACGGTCGTAGGAGTGGAGTCGTCAGAGGTTTTCATCAAACAGAAGATATTGTGCAAGTTGTAGTGTATGAATTGACCTTGTCGGCATAGCTATGAGTTTCAGACAGTTGGCGGCTTATCAGTGAACGGAGACAAATTTTATGGCACAAAGTGATAGAAAAAGTGGTTTATAAGCATATCATCACAGGAGCATGCGTCTGGTAAGTGATTGGAGCACCACTCCAGCGAGGGGATCCAAATAACTGAGTTATTAACCAGCTGTTTTGATTTGTCGGTTACATGATCTTGGTCCGTAACCAACGGACCAAATTATCTTTAGAGGACGTGCTTAGCCTAGGGTCTTCTCACTCAGGAGGGATGTGAACCGAGTTGACATTGTATAACTTGGTTAAGATCGGCTTGTGCTTTGCCAAGTATTAACCTTTATCCGAAAAGGTCTATTTCAGTGTAACACATCCCTCCATATTACTGAGGGACGTGGGGTTAAGTGTTAGAGTGGATTTTGTACGCTAACTCGTTTCTGCTTGTTTTTTAAAAAAAAATCATTACTAGTCCAGTTAGGACTTTCGTAGAAAACAGTCCCGCTTCGTCACCATCGATGTATTGAGGAGAGTGGAACAGGAAATGGGAATTGATAAATAGACCGTAAATCAATTCAGCTATTGAACGTCAATATTGAGTCTTCCCAAACGCCCGCTCAACAAAATACGATCGGTCGGATAGAATAGTTTTTCCAGCCCACCCATTGGTTGGATGCTTATTCGTTAAATCTGATTGACAAGCTTTCAGCCACATAGACACCACCAGTTCAATTTTGCGGGTTTGTTGGTCGTTTCCTATGCTCTGCCGTGTGTCCAAATCAATATATTTGTGGACAGAGTAATCATTCGATTGTCCATATGTGCACAGCGCTGACTTACTACTTTCACACATGTATGCTTAAATCCATCAATATGTCTTAGTGGTAGTCGGGGGTGGTTCAGAGGTTTTGCGAACTTGATGCGTGTTCATGCACTCAAGATTTGATCAGATGCACATAAGCAGTCATTTGAAAAGTATGTTGGTGTTAACGGGACATACAAGTGAACCTCATCCGATTCTATCGCTTGTGAAACCCTTTATTGAATTGTCAGGACTTTTCGTCGACATTGTAAGTAGTGCCATAACTGACTAACAAATTCTGACGCTCTCTCTGGGCGCCATGTGGTCATTATACCCCAGGTCTGTTTACTGGGGATCATCCGACAAATGACAGTAATTTGCTGCTTCTCATCTTTCCGCTTCTATCAGGCTGGACAAGAGTCTTTCCGCTCCATCACCCGATCGTACTATCGTGGCGCAGCCGGTGCCCTCCTTGTTTATGATGTAACTAGGTATGTCTCACTGTGTGATACTCCTCATCCTGTTGGTGTGCGGTTTCCACTTTCGGCTAATTATATCGTACCATTCACGGCTAACTTGTGGAGCTAGTTACCATTCGTATGGTTTTTTGGTATCTGCACGATACATAAGTTCTACTCAAACTATTTCCGCGTAAGCGTGAGCAACACTTCGCACCGATTCTAGATCGGTCTGTTTGGGGTGTATCTCTTACAGGGCATGGCTGTCCCAGTCATTCAAATGGGGATATCACGCTAAAGCGAAACCCAACAAAATCATTCCCAGCTTGTACACGTTGATCATCTGATCGATCAGGGAAAGAAGGCTTCTCATTCGCGCTTACATTCATTCAGTCAATCAGTTTGCTAACGCGCCCGTAACAGAGCCCATTGAACTTGTGCTGATCCTTTTGTGACTGAATGCAATCGCAGTAATTGCAGAATTCCCTTAATTGGAGACTACATAGGGACCATTTCAGTCCGCGAGTTTGGGGTTGGAATTGCCATCTTTTGAGATACAGTGGCTACTTTGGTCGTTTAGGTAGACCCGATTTTGCCTCAAAAAAAAATCAGAAACTAACCATTTGCACCCATCGTCTCTAGAAAAATATTTTCAACTAACCAACCTGTAACTACTCTGTGGAACACTGTGCCATCACACCCACGCATCTTGGTTAGCTAATCTTTTTTTACCGGAACTTCAGTACGATTGAGTGAGATTCGGCTTAAGATTGATAGCAAGTGACCAACGTGTGACAAAAATCACTGTGGTTATTCCCAAGGCACCAATTCTCTTCTTAGGTGAGACCACCTGACAGCGCATCCTTACACTTCGTAACCACTTGTATGTTCAGTCACTCGCATAACATACATGTTTGTTTTCAAAATGACTAGGGTCTCAAAACTTTCATCCGTATCACCCATAACTGGTTCATCGACTGTAGTTCATTCCCGCGCTACCTAGTAGGGCACATTCTGTGGAAAAAGTTCATCAAAATGATGCGATTACGACACAGAAAATCCGTGGAATTTTATTGTCCAGATTTTATCTGAACTGCTTTGACCGGTTAGATCTCCTGGACAGGTTGAATTGCACAGGATGGTTCGGTCGTTTTCTTGCTTATGCAAAGAGCTGACACCGCTAGGGGCTTTCAGAAAATTTAAAGACTGTGTTAACCTAAAGTAATTTTCTATGTAAACGACCGTTCGGGGGGAGGGGGGGGAGAGAGACGAGAAGCTAATTATACTTTTCTAGCTTTGTTTTTCGGCATAATGCGGACCGTCAGCCTCGTGTTATAAGTCTGCACTACACTGTACCTCTCAGTTTGGGTTACATTTTGGCATCCCTACCTGCCAGGTGCTTAATATTATCTTTCCGGCCTAGAACAAACATAGACAACCACAGTACTTTGAGATGTGTAGGTGTCCGCCAGTTATGAGCCAGTCGACAAGCAGGCCAGCTAGTTTTCTGGTACAGTAACTCTCCATCACGAAAGACGCCCTTGGATAATGTCAAGAATGATCTGTGTCAGTGGGTCGTCTTTATATGGAAGACACCGGTTTGTTTACGAACTGAAGGTCTGCCTTGTTTTATTTTGTGGGCTCTTGTGTTCAGCATAGTTCGGTTGCTTATTTTGCCACAAATGAATGGGTAAAATGAGTGTCGTCTCTCCTGCGAACTTGTGAAGGTACTGTCTCAAAAGGTGTGGTTCGATGCTCTTCTGAATATCACTTTTACCAGCGATACATACACGCGTTTGAACCGTAGTAACGCTAGTGAGGAGGTAAAGGCCGATTGATCTTTCCATTGACAAAACGGTATCCATATCCTTTCCACTGCCTTAACTTTTGGTCTATTAGGTAATAGTAGGTGAGATCTTTTTATGGTGGTAATCCGCGTTCTGCGGATTACCAAAGGAGTTAGTTGTATCGTAGCTGTTTTGTTTTGTTTCACCCGTCCGACTGAACTTCACCTCATTTTTCCGGTTAAACAGAAATCTAGTTATCGGATGACTGCGATCTTCAGTAATACGAGCCACGCGCGTGGATGAACGTCACATACGTAGGGTGGCAGAATGTTCAGACTTTTATTTGTCCCGCAAGTCATCGTCCTTTCTGAAAAATCTGCATTTTGAGTACGTCTAATTGAGGTTCAAAGCCACTGTATTTCCACCTCACCCAGTCTAATGAGCGACGGTTTGTTTCCTGTCTGAGAGATAAGCGATCTCGAAGCAGATGTAACGATGGATGCTCGTTCTCGACAATTGCGCATTGATTCTCATGCGTCTAGGTTCGTGTATGGGCACAGGGGGATTGTCAAGCGGTTGAGTCGGAATTAATTCAACTTTTGACTTCATGAAACTTGCCTCATCTTGTGGCTATGTGGTCCGTTGGTATATGACTTCAATGAGCAGCAGAAACGGTTGCAACTCAGCGCTCCTGCTATGTATTGCTACCCTACCCATCTCAACACTTTACCACATACCGTTAGAACACGCTCTAACTTTATCTTCTGAAACGATGTTTGCGTGCGCGGAGTTTGCTTGAAATAACCGTGATGTGTCAACGATGAGCTAGATATGTTTTGGCATATGTATATCTACCTAAAAGGAAATGTCAACCTTCCTGGTTAAGATCAGTTCCAACGTCTTAAGACTCACCACTTTAAGTTAGGCCATCCGGTATACGAAATCTTCCTCGATTCATATCTTGACCGAGCTTCAGTATAAGCTTTTTCAAACTAGAAGCGATATCTTTTTTAAGCACGCCAGGATCAGTCTTTTAGCTCCAAGTACAATAGTCCTTGTCCTATAAGGGCCATTGTGTCAAAACACAAGGGGCTTTCCTGGGCGAGGTAGTATCACTGCTTCACTAGGCAACGCTTGTTTGTTGTCGGACAGTGTTTCTCTTACAATTGCAAATGGTTTTTAAACGCTGCAACCACCTTGTCTACATTACAATATCATATTGAAAAACGTCGCCTAATTGGCACGACTTAAATTCCGAATTACCGCCCTCCGCTGCTGGTCAATGTATCAACCTCATATACCTTGTACCTAGGTATCAAGTCGTGTATGTGTCAATTCTTTTTGATAGAGCCTTCAACCATGACGGCTACACCCACATTCCTTTCTTGTTTTGACATTTTTATGTTTTAGCCGGCCATAATAAGCCGGATAGCTGTGGATAGTTGTTTCTCCCTACTGAGTCCTATCGGGACTGCGTGCGCTGGGACTCGAACCGTGGCGCTTTATAGTTAAATTGTCTTTATTATCTATCTTGGCTTTCCATCAACCGTTCCGTGGTTTTCTAACCGTTAAAATTCAATCCAGTTCTGTCCGAATGCTCGTCACACTCTATATCGACCCCACTAATACCTTTTTTTAAAAATTTACCTCAAGATAAACACGTTGTACGCGATGAACTTCCAGTGGTAAATGTTCTACTTGAGAAGCACAATCTGATGGGCAGCTAAATCAGGAAATTTATTGAATTTCATGTACTATGATAGTGACTCAGCGTGACCAGACACAGCCTTGTTCTAATCGGACAAGTAAGAACACTGCATCTATCTGCTGTCCTCTTAGAACGGGTCACTTAGGTGTCCAAACGACTACAAGCTTTTTTCAGGACAGCGTTGGTCACGCATGTTTGGTGCACAGTACCGTCACTGTCGATTCTAAATTGTGCTTACAGTGCTTGACAACATCTATTTTCCAGTCATATCCGGTTTCGTTCCTGTATGGCCTGAATTAGCGTGAAATGAGTGTTTGTGTGTTCATTTGAGATGCTTGCTTCTCCATGTTGTATTCCTTCCTCTGAAGTTTTTCTACCTATCGCTGGGTGGAGGGTTGTTCAGTGTAGTCATTGAAATGGCGGTGTGGAAAAGGACGGCGTTTTGCTTAGCTTCAAGCTTTTATTCATAACAAGAGTGTATGCGATAGATTAATGGACCTCCAGAGAGTAAGGTAGCGAATATATATATATATATATATATTGCCACGATCGGTAGTCTCCGCGTTGATATGGCGTTCAGGCTTATGTATTGCAATGATCTGGTGGGCTGTGCTGACTGGAACCTTATTCTCTACAACGTGCCTGTCGGAAAGACTTAAGGGATGATGCCGGACATAGAGCAGCAGTACTACGAACAGCCACATTACAATGCGATCTGGACGTGAAGTGCGATAGACGTGTGAAAACAGTGGGATGTTTTCTCTGTGAAGAGACGGGTAAGAAAAGGTCGGCCATAACAACCGCACATCCTAATCTCTCAACAGTTGGCTGTGAGCACCTGTACATGATCCAATGCGGTCAAAACCCACCAATTCTTACCAGGAGTCAGTTCTCGTCCCAAATACAGCAGTGCCACGAGGAGCCATGTGCTACTTCCTGCGTCCTCTTGATGGGTAAGCCCCTCTCCCCCAAAGCCAAGTCATTGGTTGTCCAAGAAAGCCTTCGCATTTGCTGGATTGCATACAAAAACGTTAAATCGAAGACCCTCAAGAGAGGAAAAACAGGTTCTCATTAGCTAGGAATACTCAATAAACCGTCTATGTTGAGTTGAGGCGGTGAAATGGTCTTTGGGGCTATCTTCATTTCTGTATCCTTAATTGTATAAGAACAAAAACACTATCCTGTGCGGTTTAGCGAAATCGAACAAAATCTCGGAAGCTCATTCCCGTAGACTGCTGTCACTGCCAAATGACTGTCGGAGGAATCGTTTTCTGTATTGGAGCTTGAAGGATTTTTTTATTCCGTGGTCTGAAGTATGTCAGTCATATTCATTAACAGATAACTTCTACTGATGCCAGACAATGAGATCAATATCAGATGACTTGTAGCACACCTGTCATGCAATCGTAGGTAAATTCCGTTGTAATCATTGACACACACCAAGTTTTCCGTCTACCGACTTACGAGTCAAGGTACATAACTTTAAACACATCAGGCCGTGGCGGTCGTTCCTCAGGTTTCAAAACGCTGACCGTATTGTGTGCGGAATCTATTGACAGATGCTGAAGGTTGTCGGCACACGGAGCCCTTAGACTCCCGAAGTTGAGTGTGTCGGTTTACCTGGAGCCCACTGTATTCATGACCACTCCTTTTTCGTGATTCTAGCAGTGGTTTACGACATTCGCTCCTAATATTTCCGAGTGAGGTTTGACAAAATGCCTTCTGTTCCAGATGATAGAGCACATCCCTCAACACCACAGCAGCCCTGGAACAGTTCTGCATGAATCCTTTTTCGGTCATCGGTTTTTCTCTGTGACCGTTTTCTCAGTAAATTGACAACCTTGCTCGTTGTGCAACAAGACATTGCTAATCATTTGTCTCCCCTCATAAGCTCCGTACAGCGCTTAATAAACTGATACCAAACAGAGTTAAACCATCAAAATAGCGACAACAGAGGAAGACATGATGCCTTTATGCAATGCGCCATCGGCCGTAATGCGCGTCATATTGATCGGTCTGCACACTTCAACGAGTCGATGAAGAACCGCATATACTGGCTTCTGATGCATATTTGAATGATTACCCAGTCCTGTAGTCTATGCACCCTCATCTCTAGAAGCCGGAAACACGAAGCTGGTTCTCCTGGGATTCCTAACAGCTGATGATTTCATTGTTTACTCTAAAGGTCACGGGACTACTGGTCGAGATTCGGGTGGAATTGTCCACATCTTGGCGCCAAAAATTCAGCGCACAAAGTTTTCCTTTACTTGCTGTCAAGCCTTTTCGATCCTTACGACAATAGACAAAGAAACTAACTGTCCCAAAATGTATCATAATTGGCGATTTCGAGGTGTATTCCATCATGCGAACCCTGTTACTTTTCAAGGTCGTACCACTGGGTGTTCCCGCAGAACAGTTTCCAACAGGGATACAGGGTCTCGTGCTTCAATGCAAAACGCCGCTAATAAGTGCTCAGAACAAATGCTTCCCTTAATCACAACGCATTGATGTCA
Source organism: Clonorchis sinensis (assembly GCA_003604175.2). Classification (NCBI taxonomy): domain Eukaryota; kingdom Metazoa; phylum Platyhelminthes; class Trematoda; order Opisthorchiida; family Opisthorchiidae; genus Clonorchis; species Clonorchis sinensis. The sequence continues at coordinate 97,967,146 of CM030370.1, read as the reverse complement.
TTGGATCACTGATTTCAGCAATACTGATTCGATTTTCGCTAGGAATGGCAGCAGTTGAACGTTCGAGATTTTTCACCAACTCCGGATCAGCTGGATACTTAAAAGTTTATATCACACGCAGTTGCGGCCTGTTGTGGTCTGGAGTGACCGTCGATGATACATCTTTCTGATGAAGAAGTGTGCTTGCTTCGTTGGTTTAACATTATGATGATTCAGTTTGCCAACCCACAACAATGCCAATCAAATAACATCGTTGAAGTTTTCTGAACCAACGAAGCTTCAAACCAATGTTCGAAGGAAGTCAGAGCCTGAATGATTGATTGTTTGTGAAGTAAATCCGTGATTCCAGTGAGCTCGAAGGGTATGGGCGCTATGAGAACCTTTCGGAGCCTAACTGCCATGCCACCAGGAGACACGAGGGCTGGGATACTGCCAGGTTGCCCAAGCCTAGACAGAGGATGTCGAGAGACAGGTCTGGTTCGAACCCCGGACCTTCCGGTCAGTAAATTCGCGCTCTAACCACTGAACCATCTGGCAATCGGCCTGCAATGAAATGACAAACCTTAGCCCTGGACAATTAAACAGTCATTATAACAGTTGAAGAACCTGGGGTCGTATCCTAAGGACAATTGGTCCAGTTCTCCTCAACCGTGAAGAGTGTCCAGAGCACTGGTCAATAGGATAGTTTCATTCTCTTTCCAATAGGGTTGCTTTCGTATAGGCAGTCCAGTCACTAGGTAGCACACATGTCGAATCTTATTGAAACCTATAACCTTGACTACCCATTTAGGGAAGTTAGACAATTATGGGTTTTTTGTACAACGGTGATCTAGACTCCAATTACAGTCATTGAGGTTACGCAGAAGCACCTTCAGAGCGCGTCTGTCTTAAACGGAAATACTTCAATCTATTGTGTGGAAGGAACACAATACTAATCAGGTCGCAGAATACTTCGACATCCCACGACCATTTTCTCCCTTCTTGGGGTTCATCAGGTACATGGGTGGCTTGTTTGTCGACAAATGACCCGCTACAGGTCACGCACAGAATATCGTCGTCGTCTCATTCGGCTGTAGCACCCTTTTCGGTGCCTAAATGCCATGCCACCAGAAGGAAGCACGAGGGCTGGGATACTGCCAGGTTGCCCAAGCCTAGACAGGGGAAGTCGAGATGCAGAGGTCGGGTTCGAACCATGAACCTTCCGGTCAGTAAATTCGCCCTCTAACCACTGAACCGTCTCGCCATACGCACAGAATATGAACCCATCTAAGCCCGGTGACAGTTTTAATGCTGCATATGCAAGTAAAAATGGTGTGAACGAAAGATTTATTTAAAGCCCGTTGTTAATGAGTACATTTAGCAATCTTCGGGTGAGATTTCGTCTTGTCAATGAAGCCAAACTATGCTGAAAAGCTGAGAAGCACTGTACCACTGTTTCATCCTTATCGGGACTCGGGAATCTACATCTCACGAAACTCCAGACAGTTTCGAGCCCGTAACTTTCCCGCCACTGGTTGAACATCTCACCGTTTGGCCACGAGCGTTTGGTCGGCAGTATGAGTAGTTCTCACTTAGCACCACTCATCCTTCAATCTCAGAAACCACATCACGTATTGGCGTGACTGCCTCTTCTTATGAGGACTTCTCAGAAGTAAGTTTCTCCTCTCTTGTGGAATTATTCCTCCATTGAGCTACTTATAGACTGATTGTGGTGTGAGGAGATTTGATCCTGTCAGTGAAGCCAATCTACGCTGAAAAGTCGAGAAACACTGTAATGCTCGTTTGGAACCATCAGCAGCGCGCGTCTCATGAAACTCCGTTTCGAACCCGCAAGTTTCAACCCGCCAGTCGTTGAGGTAATAACCGTTTGGCCACCGGCGGCCGATCAGCAGTGTGATTAGCTCTTAGTTAGGACATAGCGCCACTCCATCCTTCAATTCACATCACGTGGTCACCTTTTGACTGGGTCCTCGAATGGCGACCTCTCATCATGTGAATTAATCTTCCTTCTGAGCCAGTGACCGGATGGTTTAGTCTTCGACAACTAGCCGGTAGACTGCAATTTCGAATCTACTAGAAGTCTGTTTGAACCTTCTGTTCACACCGATTCAATATGCAAATGAGTGCTAAATGTACCGGTCGTCAAAATTATGCTGCACACGAACCACCGACCTTCGCTTACACGGTTCGTGCTTGAAAGGCTGAACTAAGCTGATTAATGCTGCACGTAGGTCTCGGTTCGAGCAGCCCAGTCAGCACTACATGAGATTGCTTTGCGATCGCAGCTTTCGTCATGATAGCAGCACACAATCAAGTGATGAGCCTATCTGCCTCGTCTCGGTGAATATGAGATGTGTGAGCTTTAGTGTGTAGACAAGGTTCGTTAAGTTTCAACATATATTATGACTAGTCTAGTTGCTGTCTGTCTTCGAGTCGCCGTCTCGAAATTTTTCTGTATTTTTGCTCCCTTGTTCTCTGAATTTACCACCAAGTACAAGTGTCATCAACTACATCCATAAGCTGCTGTTCTGTTTTTTTAAATTCGCCAAATCTTGGCCAGTTCTTCCTCACTTCTTTCCGGTGTCCACCAAAGTTGTGGAGAAAATTTGGAAAAACTGTGTGACTCGAATTATCCTGGAGATAGATAAGGTGCTTTTGAGAAAAGCGCCATTCCCGCGTACCCCGAGCGTGTGCTCGATCTTAGACAAGCGCACACTTGTTACTTAATTCAGGTCTGGTCTGTATACCGATGAGATTGTTGTTCCCTATCTCTACTGTCTCTCAGTTGTCCACTTTCCCGATAATGTGAAGACATTGTTTCGGATTGCGGCTGTGTGCTTTTCAGAACGCTACTATCCCGAATAATCGTTCAGCTGTAGTACCCTTTCGGTGCCTAGCTGCCATGCGACTCGAAGGAAGCACAGGGGCTTGGATAGTGCCAGGTTGTCCAAGCCTAGACAGGGGAAGTCGGGTTTGAACCTCGGACCTTCTGGTCACTAGATTCGCCCTCTAACTAATGAGGCATCTCGCCCTAATAATACCTGTAGAGAATTCCATGTCAGATTGATGATGTGTGGTTGCGACTTCGCTTCCATTTTTCCCCACTCTAAACCTCATCTACGAAAAAATGGTAACAAAATAATGTCACTAATAATGGTAGCGCATGGATACTCGGCTCCAGGTAATAAGAATATGTCCAATGATTGATGTGTTGATCCGATGTAGTCAAGTGGTAAAGATTCATAGCATACACGCGACGCGCCCACATATTTCTTCTCTGCTTATTCGTATAGATGTCAGAATATACGCTTGGGCTTTTTAACTCGATGTTAAGCAAGCTTAATTCGATGTCTTTCTAGTGGACATTGTACTCCCTTGACAGCTCGAAACTGGTTTAGGTCACAATAAATTTGAAGTTTTGATTTGATTTGGGGTTCTCCTTTAGCTTTTGTGTCCACCTCTTCTTCAAATTATCTAACTACACTAACCGCTTTCGAGCATGCTGTCCCAAATCGCTTTTTCCACCGCCGCCCGAATATTTCAATCAAACTACCAGTTATGTGAAGCATCTGGAAAGCGTCGCTGTTCGGATGATGTGTGTTTAATGACCGCTAATTTTGTCCGCTCAACACACCTACGACGCACCAATACCGAACCTCTGCGACCAACTTAATCATCATCGGCTGAAGCGGAAACAAAGGCGTCGACCTCCTTTCCTGCAGTTTATGTACCCTCCTTCGTCGACGGTTACTGAGAGCTGTGCGTTGTTTTTTGCCCAACGCGTCTCTTTGTTACATCCTTACCCTGAAAAATTACCTTGTCCAAGTGTATCAAGTACAGCACCTCATTCCCGTTGGTTTCATTCGTTTCTGAACCATTTTCCGGACACTGAGTGAGTTTGATCGCTACCCAATTTCAGCTTTAAAAAAAACTCTGTAGAAGATACAGCCTCCATAGTTTTGAATAGATTGGAAGCACTGGAGAGAGAGATAGAGAGAGAGTTACCTTGGTCATTCTGATTTTGAAGTTTTAATTCGATGCTTACAACTTGCAGGTTGCAGGCCTGTGGTTATTGGCCTTCAGTGGTTTTGTTCAAATTAACTGCGAACGGTTTATTTGTCCTTATTCACCTTTTTTTTCAAACCTCGCTCTCCGGCTAATTTCACTCTCTTCAGTTCGTTCTTAGTGCTCATTTGCTAGAGTTCAGCTAGGACCGTGAGAGCTTGTGTGTGTTTGGAGGTCCAGATATTGTTTGTTTTCGCTCAGTTTGTCTCACTTGTTCATTGTTCTACTGTAAACTGTTGCGAACTGCAAGAGTGGTATGGTAGTGAGTCCTGAAAACTGATTAATTACTCCTAATTCCGGTTAGATTTCAATACAGCTAATTCAGTACTCACGAGCGGACCCATCACAATGGTGTGTGTGTATAAACTGTTCTAAGGGTACCTTGTTTAGCCGTCATCAAACAAGATTCGGAATGTCTACGAAGTACTATTGCAACGCTCTACTTTTTTTTATCCAACTTTTATCTTTCTTTTGCTGGTACCTTACTTCGCCCGTTGTGATAAAGCGCGTTCTACCATATCTGTCGCATGGGAACCTTTGTTTCGATGCTGTGTGCACGGCGATCCCACTGCACGCTTCTATTCTTTCCTCTCGCAGGCGCGACACATTCAGCCATTTGGCGTCGTGGCTTGAGGATGCCCGTCAACGGGCCAGTTCGAGCATGGTTATTACGCTCGTTGGAAACAAATGTGACCTGGACTCACGGCGTGAGGTTGGACGAGACGAAGCCGAGGCTTTTGCTCGTGAACACGGACTTTTGTTCACTGAGACCTCGGCCAAGACCGGAATCAATGTTGAAGAAGCCTTCGCCTGCACAGCACGTGCGATTTACGAGCGCTTGCAAGAAGGCCTACTGGATATTAACAATGAGGTAGGTTTGCGCAATCGCGCCATGTTATTCCATGTTGCTTGTGTGTTGAAAAATTCCATCCGCCCGTTCCTCTGGTGGCTTGTTCATGAGGTTTACGACAACCACAAATGAAGGCAAACATGTCAGTCCGGGTCCACCAACTTGGTGAACCATCACATTCATGGGTGACTGGCAGAATAAGTATTCAAGTAGATCAAGGTTACCATCCATCAAAAGTGCCTGTTTATCGAATGACCAGAATTCGCATCACCTGGTCCCAACGCGAGCTTTTTCTGTGTGAAACTGTGCCTTAAACTGTAGTGTACCACGAAAATTCCCAGTTCTCAATGTTCTACCAAACCATAAAATACGATTTCCCTGAAGGAACACCCTACTCAAGACTGGTGAAACTTCGACAACCCGCTACCGGTCTCGCCCTTCTTGCAGCTCATCAGGCAGTCGTAGTCCCCAAGTTTCTATAAGCCTTATGTTCTACTTGAACACCAAATTGCACGTGACTGACCAACTACACTTATTTGCGAATTGCACCTACCTTGTGTGCTCTGTCAAAGTCTCGAATATCATGTCAGCTGACTGGACTTTGTGCAGAAAAGCATGAACGAGAAACTGATGCAAGTCTTTGAGTAACACTAAACGTCAGTCGTGGCGTTCCCTATTTATTGCGATGTTGAACCTTATATTTATTAAGTCTGAAAATAATTGACCGAACTGAATGACAACCAAATCTGCTTATGGAAGGTTTCCATATTTGACTCTTCGCATTTTGCACCCTTGAGAGAATACTAACTGAATGTTGCATTCAGAAATATTAACACATGTAATAGGAATTGTATACGCACGTAAATCTAGCCTGACAACTAGTTCCAAGGAAACGATAGTTACTTGAACATTACTCCTAACGAATCATGTTATGCCATACTCTCTCCTAACTATTCAAGTGTGGGTGCGTGGGATCAAGGTTGATGGTGGTGCTCATAGGAGCCCTGGGCGCTTCCTATTTTTTCTACTTTGAACTGTACTAGGTTTTGGTGATGTAAGCGTGAAATTCTCAAGTTCTTTAGCAAAACCATCCACGTCGAATTTGCGCAAATTTCTTTCAAGCTAGAGTTTACCAATCCGTGTATAGCTTCATGTGGATTCGTGTTTGTTTTTCGGTGTCAGTGATCAGTGCTAGGCATATCCTGACAAGTATGTGCGATGGTATTCTCCTATAACTTACTTTAGCATCGGAATTCCCACAAAAATGTTCTCACGCTATTGGTGACTAAGTGAATACTTTAAGATTACATAGACGCGTACAAATATTTAAGCGTCGTCATTGTTTCGTGACGATACTGCGGTGCTTTCAATCTCATGTGATTACCGCAGATCTAGCGAGCTAATCTAACTCGAAGGACCGTTGGTAAGGAACACTGTGGAATTTGAACAAACGAAAAACGGAGACTAGTAATCCGAGTAACGTGTGCCACGTGGTGACTGTTACTAGTGAAGGGCATAGTTACAACAATATGCGGTAAATACCAACACTTTGAGTGTGGAACTGGAGGATAAAATTATGCTTCTTATTGGTTTATTGTTAAATCACGAATGGATAGGGTGTCAAAGGCACCGGTTCTCCGAATAATACCCTAGGTGTGGGACGTTTGACAAACTTGCTTGCAATGTTGTGGAATATAGGTAGCTCGGGTGCGCTGATTGATTGTTGGTCTGTTAGCCGAGCTTGGCAGTTGGATTGCAAACGTTTCATCACCAATCGAGGTGACATCATCAGTGCGGGGTTGAGTGATGATGTCACCTCGATTGGTGATGAAACGTTTGCAATCCAACTGCCAAGCTCGGCGAACAGACCAACAATCAAACTTGCTTGCATGTTGTTTGACCGATTTTCCAAGTAACAAGCACTTCATAACTTCAAGATTAATAGTTGGATATTTTTTGCCTCGAATAGTACTGTGAATCGACACGCCGCGAGATTTAAAAGCGACGTGAAGTGCGCAGCCGTCGTCTCACATTCCGTCTGCCACTTATGAATATGAAGCTGAGCTCTTAGAGCTCTGCTTTGCTTGGATTGAAATAAACCGGCTGAACCCAATGGATAAAACTATACTCTAGAATAAGCGTGGAAGACGCTCGCCGCCAGTCGACACTAATCTACCCTGTTTTATTGCTTAAATCTAGATTTTACCAAATCTGCAACAGTCTTTTACTAACTTACACTACGGACGAGCCAACTGCACTAGTATCCCGGATTCTCGGTGTGCATGCAACGCGATCGGCAGCAAGGTCTGAGCATCACTTAATTGAACTTCTGTCCCACTGTTTGACCTCGCGGATCCCCTGCCGACGAATTAGTTCAACACCGGTCTTGACTGTAGACACCCAGGTCTTCAAGTGTCCTCCGGCGCGACCGTGCCATTCTGAGCAGTTTAATGACAATTGGGAGACTTTCAAAACTTAGGAATCTGGTTTGTATAGAATATGCCCCATACACTTTAGTGTGCGTCGTTGGGTCAACTTGGAAAGGTGTAGTACGTCACACCAATGGTCCCTGACACCATCTTTGGATATTCTTCTGTTCCAACATGCTTTGCCTATTCTCTCCGTAACCACCAGTGGTCAAATACTTCGAGTCTTCGAAGAGCCATCAATAAAATTCTTCCAAGTAAGCGGGCTTGCTGTGCCGTTCTGAGGTTTGAGGGACCATTCCCAAGTAAGACTGGGGTATAAGACATGTGCGGTGAAATTTCTTATAAGCCGGCATCAGTTACCCATTTGATTAACTGAATTGCAGCCGCGATTGTCCTTAATGTGGTTGGGAGTCCTTGAGACGTTATTTCCATCTGGAGACATTACTTTATTCGTCTGTCTTTGGCGGTAGCACGTCAAAGAACCCAACGAAGTCGGTCTCCCTTGTATGGATTCCGAAAGTTAATAAAGGCTTTAGGGGACCAACCATATGTAGTCACTTTTGAGGAATAATCACCGCATCTAGAAAGACGATGAAAAACTGAACCTAGCATCGTTTACCCATGCACACCAACACCATCATTCAGGCGATACCACCAAGTTCTGTTCACGTAGTAACTCGGTTAAAAATTTAAGGATTTCCAGGTATTTTCCAGAACTTCACAGTTGACCGTATTTTAACGGCGCACTTTCCCCCTCACAAGGAGTCATTGAGTCTCTTGAGTCATTTCCAGTCGTTGGTTGGTCCCTTGAGGTCGTCTACTCAGAGGGTGACCTCTTTAGAAGAAGAACGGCGGTTCATTCAGTGTTTAAGTCCACCCCAGAAGAGAACGTCCCTTAGCAGGTGTTCACGGTCTCTCCAGAGAAAACCATTTTTGGTAAGATCTTTTCTAAAAGAGACAACGGTGTGCCTGACTGGTTGGTTTTCACGCCTATGATGTTATCGGATGGTCGGACTGACCATGAGAGATTCCCGATGCCATTTGCAGGTAAATTCCTAACTTCGGTAGCAGTTAGCAGAGAGTTGCTTTGCGAACATACAGTCCTTCTGTGTGTCATTTGAAAGGGTACCACGGAGGCACTGGGCTCTGCTATCACTGTCGATCAAGCAGACGATATTGCAGACCTCCACTTTATCGAAGCCAAATCGTGTTGTCTGGTCGTTCAGCGCACCTCTTTTCACACTTGAACACATACCAGTTTGTAATGATGAGTAGGGTTCAAACCGCATAATGCTTCTCATGGAGACAATACAAGAACTCATAGGGTTTAAGGGGAAAAGTCGTCTTTGGGAATAACAACCAAAAAAAATTAAGGACGATTTCGCCGACGTATTCGTACCGTGTTAAGTGGGAGTAGATCATAAAACTAGATTATTAAATTTGTTCAAGGGGATGGGCGATCATCGATTTGAGTTGGGCTGACAATAGGTAAAATGATGTAGACGTGTCTGCTCAGCCTTAGTGTTCCTACAGTCTCAGAGCGTTTAAATCGAATTGGCTGCAGTCCGAGATCGCGTGTCCATTGTTATGCGGTTTTTATGTCTTGCTTGAACAAGTAGACTTCCGGCAGTTTAGAACTGCAATGCTGTCCGCATACTTTATTGAAGTATAGTTTTCATCAATTTTCGGCAAATCATTGTAGCAAGTGAGTGGAAACGGAGGTGAAACCACACACAAACTCGTTGACAAGTCTTCGATAACTTTTCACCAGCATGAGCTTACTGCTTTCGGTTGGTGGTTGTGTAATGGATCGAAAGTCAAATAACAAACAATTGTTCAGCTGTAGCACCATTCCGGTACGTAGCTGCCATTCCACCCGAGGGCCGAGATGGTGCCCGGTTACTCAATTCTAGGCAGGACCAGACCAGAAACCAGGGTTGGGTTCGAACCACCAACCTTCTGGGCCGCAACCACCGAACTATCTCTATCTCAATCCCAAAGCATCCATGCAGTAGAAGTTCTCGATTGAATTTTCGAAGCAAACACGGAGCTTTTAGTTCTGGTGTCTTAGGTCTTAGTAACTGTGCAATGAAGGCAACCTGCTTAATCTGCAGTAGATCGACGCCGCTTGAATGAAAATTTTGTAGAAATGGGGACCCTCAATAAGGGATTTTCGATGCCAAAGAGTAACTGCTCCGACACCCAATAAAACTCAGGTGCATTAAACAGAAAGGAATTTCGGTAGATCACCAGGTTCACAAGCTCTAGACATAACGGCTCTGGCTAATCTTCATTCGCCAACAATACAGAATTTTTCTAAGATACGATAGAACAAGTGGCACGGCGGAACAGAGGTTTTCTAAGCACAGCACTTATATACTAAAGAAGAAACGTTTTCCAGCTTACCGGTTTTGTTCCAGTGGATTTTCTTCAGCTCAAGATAAACTTATTAAGATAGAAATCTTTGTTAGTTGATTATTTGAGCTCCTTGGTGATGTTTGCATATCCGAATGGATGACACTGTAAACTTTTGTGGCAAGACAATTATTGAGTTCGTTGAGATCTATAGTACTCGCGGAGTGTCCTGACCTCGGGCAAAACGCCGACCGGGGAGTAGCCAAACATTGGTGATGGCATCTGTAAACATACAAGACAAGTTTTTGATTGTAGGGTTTGACGCTTGTCATTCTGAATGCTCCTAGAAGAGAAACTATTCAAGGAAATGCGCAGACTTTCTACTTCAGACCAAGATTCAGTGAACTTATTGGAAAACTTTAACTGTAGTATTGACATGAACTACTGGGACGGACCTTGTGGTACGGAGAAAGCCGGGCCTGCATACACTGACCAGCCAGTTTAAAGTTGAGGAACCGAAAGTGAACTTTCCTTCACTGTTCGCGCACCGGCGATGAACATATTTCAGAACGCCAGCTACTTCCCAATCTACTTAGGCCAGTCAGAAATCCTGTGGGACTGGCGGCCCACTCGGACTGTCGTTTGACTGTGTTCGATCAGGATTTGGGAACCAATACCAGAGAGACGTTTCTGTACGATCCTCCTGTACGAGAATATTGCGCAGGTTGTCCCAGGATAGCTAATGCGTTGAGGGATATGATGCGTGACCAAGACGTTTTTCGCATCATTATTTTTGAAGTGTCTGCCATCCGACACAAGGCTTTCCCTTTTTGCTTGTGTTTATAATCATACAGGTAATACATTTTCAAATCTGGCAACAGGATCTCTTCACTTAATAGTAGTCAAACAGGTCGGGACTACACACTAGGCAAACTGATCATCAGATCCCGCATTTTCATTGACATGGTATCAGCTCACACACCTATCTATTTATACAACAGTCAGTTCAGAATCTGAAGGACAAGTACCCTTGAATAGTCCGGTTAGGGCTATGAGAAAATTGGTGCGACCGAAATTCAAATTCCCGCCACTTGGCTTGAATTATGCACACTGTAAACCTGGTGGTGGTCATATGATTTAGGTGCTCGAATCTTCGTCGTTGGACCCACGATAACAGAATCCCAGGGAACCAATCACGGAGACTTTAATGCCGTTGTCCTTGGTTTGACGTGTTTCGGCACCTTCTGCCCAGCGTAAAGTTTACAGCCGTTTTGAAACTTGTTAAGTTTGCGAATCTTTCACTTCTAAATTCAGTAGTTCTCCACTGTACATGGCGTTCACGAGATGTGTCATTGTTTCCACGGTCGGTCCTCATGATGTTGATGACGATGATGATCGTAGGAGTGGTCTCACTTGCCCAGTGCCTAGCACTATCATTCACCCATGGATTTTACTGTTGTGGCAGGTTATTTATGGGGCGTGTAGGAACTACAGTCTGTGGGAAACCGTGAACGAATCTGGCCAAGCACTGTTGTAGCGGTGCTGCTCCAACGTGACACATTCTTATGTGGGAGAATATTTGGCTCAGTAATAGCGTTTGATTGCAAACACGAAGACTCATACTTCGGTCACGTACAGAACCGGACTCGAAAGTGAACTACTAATGCGCATTTAGTTTATGTTTGCAGAGCAATAGCTTTTTCGATACCGTGAACCTATCCTCAGCACTGACAATAATTTAGACGGATGATAACAATCGCTTTGATTGGAGGATGGTTTTGCACTGCAGCTCTTAAGAGAAATCTCACAAAATCACTTCGCCAGTCTCAATATTTCATCACGTTATTGTCGAAAAATGTGGCAAGGCAGGTATTTCGCGAACAATTGTTCCCTCAACTGGCAAGTAAGTTTAAGTAGTCGATTATATTCAACTATGAATAAAACATGGTACATGGAAGTGTAAAAATGCCGTCTGACGGTGCCGAACTACGAGTTCAGTTGTATCAGTCAGTTGCAATTGGTCGGAGAGGATTAGTTGGCGGACCAAGACAGCAGCAATGCTTTCACGTGGCAGTTCTGATAACACAGGAAGGGTTCACTTAATCTAATAGCGATCGCTTAGACTGTTATGATTGCATTTTAAGAGATGATTTTGGTGCGATCGGGTGGCACTCAGTAAATAATGTTGAACTATAATATCTCCATATTTGTTAATATTAGCTTTCACTTTCCATCTGTCCCCACACTCTCGCCTCGTTTGTCTTTCCCTCTACAAACAGGCTGCCGGAGTCAGGCTTGGACCCCAACCGCCACCCTCAAATCAGCGAACATCTTACGGACCCGTCAACCCATCCACAGGTCGGAACAGCGACGCTCCTCGCAGAAGGTGCTGCTGATACCTGTTGCCCTATCCCTTTGCCAAACTCTGCGATATTTTATAACATCTTGACGAGACCCTGTTTTTTCCGCATTTATTTGTGCCTACTTCCTCCTGTCTTTTATTCCAGTACGAGGACTCCTTGCGACGTTTCTTTCACCAAACCTCTGCCGGTTCTGCAGGTGTCCGGTACTCCAACTGCTGTGATCTTGGATGACAGTGATAACGCCGGCGCTTTCGCTTGTGTCCACCGTTTCTCTCGGTTTTTGTCGTCCTAAAAATTTTATTGTTTTTTTTTCTATCTGTACAGCGCTCGTATTTTGTGATTGGTTTTTATCAACGGATCTGTCTAGTTCACCTTATGCGCCTGCGTCAACTCTCATATGTGAATTGTGAGAAATACCGGATCATGCTCTGTTGGTTAACTGGTTTACACATAAACTCGAATTTCACAACAGGATATTGGTTAACCGGTCTACACATAAACTCGAATTTCACAACAGGATTTGGGAAGCCGTCAAGCCAGGTACGGTGATTCCCTTTACCCGGTGTGTGGGGGAGGGAAACCTCACATGTTAGGAGAATTCTCTCCCGTGTCATTCGTTCACGGTTCAGTCCCATGTAAACAGGACATCCCGCGTGCAGTTCCTCTTGGCCGAAAAACTATTTTTGCAAAGGAAGCTCATTATGGTTGCTCCACCTCAGTCAATATCGTCTGAGAGAACGTGACAACAGTATTTTACACCTCACCAAATAGACGTCATAACAGTTCAAATACGGGAGATTGGACGAAGAAGAAAGCCTTATCCGTTATTTTTTTATGCGACCGCTACCGTTTAACAGTCACTTTCCCTCAGACCTTAATTTTGTTGCGAATTATGCACATGTTTTCGAATGAACAGCTATGGCCCCCAGCTTGTTCGGTCATCCGGACAAGCCAGCTTAGCTGAGTGACTTGCTGTGACCTAATGAACAGAAGAAACGGGATCGTCAGTAGTGCTCATCGCACGATTGACCAGGGCGATTCGGAGCCATATCTCTCTGGGCATTACGTGAGTACTACACCATTCGATCACGAAATACAGTGCGGTTAACTCGCACCTCGACAAAACAGGACATCACTTTCGTTCAGTCACGCTGTTCATGTCGTCTCATTCGACTGGCTCATGTGGTGGACGGCAATAAGCCTTCGAACTTCGCAGACTCCTATTTTAGTTGAGGTATTGATATATATATATATATGTATATATATAATATGTTGATATATTTAGCTAATTGGCATTTCAGATCGGTCTGAAAAAAAGATGGGAAACTTTCACTTATGACGTTCACCATCAGAACCTGCAGCGGTCTCTGCCTCTGGTTTCAAGATACTCGTGTTTTTACTTTATAAGCATTTTAGAAAACTCGCTGACAGCCTACTATCGGTTCTTCCTTGCTTATAGCCCATCGGACATGCTTACCGTCCGAGTTAGAAACAAGCAATTTATCTTACCCGAGCACCAGTTCCAAAATGTTTCCTGTTTGGAGCATATTTTCAGTGTCTATCAGTGTGAGCGTGACGCCTATAAGCGCTTCGAATTGATCGTTCATGCTGTTAGGTAGACAGTATGATCCACAGCAGGCCGGTGTTGGAACGACCTCAGCGCGTTCGGGCGAATTCCCTGTAAATTTGTACGAAGATGTTCTATACAAACTCATTCCTTCTTCCTGAATTCAAAAAAGCTTTCATTGTAGCTAACAAGGTCCAGTGGAGCGTTAGCGGATTGGCGAAATATTTTGTTTCCTGTAGAACTATCTGAGCTCGGGCATCTTTGAAGATGTGAGGTGTAAACAAATTGGCCATAAAAATTCGTGTTGCTGCTCTGAAGCAGTAATGGAAGCTCTCCCGCACAAGCGTACATCGGTTTGTGGATTCTAGAAAAAAGCCGCAGAAACCCAAGGCTGCGTTCATGTTTGTTGTTAGATCGGTTGTTGATATCCGTAGCCGATAAAGGTGAACATTTTAGCCCTTATGCATGTTGAACCTGTGGGTACTGAAATCTCTTGTGTTCAACGATTGGCTGGCATCCGGAACTTGTCTGCCCTCCGCGGAAGTGGTTGGTGCACTGGACACTTGCTCACAATAAGCAAACCATTGACGGTATGCCTGGAGCTGACTAGTGCAAGGCGCTGTTACCGATATAAACCCGAGGGAATAAGATCGGCGCGCAAACATGCAGAAACCCGCTGAGACACGACATTCAGTCTAAGAACGATGCAAAAACAATGGGCACCAACATCGCTCACTGCACACGAATCTGGTTGTGTTTTCCGTCAATTCCTCTGAGTTTCAGCTGGTATTGCACTTCCTCCAAATAAATAAACTATAATTCTCCCCGGAGAATATCCATTATCACACCGTTTATATGGGTGCGGATTGCTGAGGAGTAAACCAGCAGACCGCAAGGCTAATGATACTGCATTCTCGTAGTCGAGGTATTGATCAGAAATCGGCGCATATTTGCGTGGTGGTTGAAAGTGAGTATGCTGGTTATCTAATCAGACCTATGGGCCAACAGGTTATGGTTGCACTTGCCGCAGTACAGCCGTCTGGAACGACTCGCTTGCTTTCGTGCACTGAGATGCCCTGTGTCCCGACGATAAGGCTTGTGCAGATGACATTTTGCCAGGACACTGTTTCAATTACCAGATTCTCCCACGGTTACAATTTTTCTAACTTACCTGAGGGCTTTTGCGATGATAGAATTTCGTGCGTCTTCGAATTCGAGCTTTAGTGTTCGAGTCACCGGATATCAATCGCTTCGGGATGTACTGTACGTGGAATTTCCAACGCAGATGGTTGTGTATCAATGTGTACCCGATTCCCGCAATCTGAACTGGGTTTGGAAATTTAGTGTTCAGGATTTACTCTGACCGCCGAATTCGAAATGTTTTGCGGATACAGGATAAGCGAAATTTGTCAAACATGTACCGTCGGTGTAGTCACATAGCAATGGGGATGGAGCAACAGGTCGGCTCACTGCACCTCGTCTGTTGTAGTCACTCTAAACGCGTTTGGACGGTCGACGGAATGCAGAACCTACCCTGAGAACCCGAGCATTTAATTCAGCATCATAGACAGAGAGTTGCCGAGGTATTAGGAATATTTAAAACGCAACTCTGTGATCGGTAATTTAACTACAGTTCATCTAACGTAATACCCAAGTAGGCTGATAGAAGACAAAAGTTTTAGAATCGAGACACCGCTGACACAAATGTTACGGTTATGCGACCAGTTTAATCACGTATGCACATGGACGAGCGAACGGAACGCTCCCGGAAAATTCATCAACCGACGCCTGATGAAGTGCTGGAAACAATAAACTAAAGTTCTTCGGATAAACCCTCCATGTTGAAGCCACGCGGAATTCAAAGGAGTTTGAGATTGTTCGTTGAAACGTATTGACATGCTTCCTAGGTTTTTCGCGTGAGTAAGAGCATTTGAGTCCCGTAATCTCGTCTTACATGAGTGAGACAATCGCACTACCATTGAGACGTCGTCGATCATCGATCGGTTGAATAGTGAGTGGACTCGTAGGTGGTCACGTGTAAGTGACGGCAGAGGGGCGTGGACTGCTATTGTGCCGCACGTCAAACAAGCACAGTTCGATGAGAAGCGATATAGACAAAAATGTGGAGTGGCAGTAGGATGATGGTCATCCGGATCTGAGCTTCCAATTGTAACTTATCTCTATTCAGCTCGTTGCGCTACATTAAGTTTGCGGTTCGAATATAACACCGTAACTATCGTACTTTCTTGAGAACCAATGGCTGCCTTAAGGTATCGTGCCGTAAAGTGGGTATTACTCTAAATTCCCTCGTCCTGATTCGACGACTCTTCCAGAATGCTTTTTACTGTCAATATGGAATTGGTGTTATTAAAGTAAAACTTCACCGCTGCTCGGCCAACAAGGGTTCTCACCTAAGGACTAGTCCTTCGTGTGCTGCGGTACAGCTCAGGGTCCTCGTTGCTGGACGCTCCATGTATACTTCAAGTTTCAAGGATATATAGCCAACCAACTCAGTGAATAACTACAATTTCTCGTGCTTACTTTCTGTGCATGAATCCAGAGCATTTATCAAATTCTACTTGACGGTATTGTCATGCAAAACTAACTGGAGTTGCACGCAGCGTAAGTTCGATTCTACATTGATGTGCTTGATGTAGACTGGTCGCCGGATTGCGTATCACCGTACCAAAGGTGACTAAAGACTACAGTATATGACTGCCGAGGTTATAGGTGCGCGGCCGTAGTGTCTTGGGCGGAAACATATCGTTCAGTTGTAGCACCTAGCTGCCATGCCACCCCTAGGAAGCACGAGGGCTGGGATACTGCTAGGTTGCCCAAGCCTAGACAGGGGAAGTCGACAGGCAGAGGTCAGGTTCGAACCACAGACCTTCCGGTCAGTAAATTCGCGCTCTAACCACTTGAGCCATCTTGGAAACATGTGCAGACCTTGTTATTGCCATGGCCCCACGTATATAACACTTGATGACAGATCACTCTAAAAGGTAAAATCACTTTGGAAAGGACATAGAACTTATACACGCATGGGGAACTGCTTTGGATTAGCCAAATGAGCTCGTGGCAATTTTCGGTTATTTATGAACAGAAGTCCTTAACAGAGACTGTTTAGCTTTAAATTGCAATGGAGAAACCGATTGATATCCTCCACGTAACAGCCCGCTTTCACTTGACCTAATCGTCTTTGCATTTAGTAACAGACACAGACCAACTTAGATTGTGAACGACATCCAAAAGGTGTGTTCAACTAAATTGCTCTGAGCTGGAAGAGCAACGCTCCAAACCCGTTTAAGATGAATACAAACTTTCCCTGATAAATCATTGTATATCTCAGCACTTCGCACAAGCCAACTATATATATTAACCGGCATTCATAAGTTATTTGGTCCACTAGTTAAAAAGAATCCCACCGAATGGTTCTCTGTCTGACCTAAAACTCGACTGACTTGGTAGATGACTTGTACGGACACAGATTTACGTCAAAAACGAAATGCCACCAAGCAGTATATCTACCGGTTGTTTATCGAACCTTTCTGAGTCCAACATCCTCGTTCTGCTTCACCCACATAGTGGTGCTACGGAACCCCGAAAAAACTCTACGGTGTTGGCATAATATTGACTCCACCCTTCTTTTCTAACGTCTTATTCTTCTGCCCCTTAGGTAAGTAGGACTGTTTTACTTCTATACTGAGATCTGGTTGAGATCTGACGGTCCCCACAACCAATCCAGTATATCGTTCATACCTTGAGCAGCATTTGTGTATGATATGTGGTATTTAGTCCGTTTTTATGGCAGCGATCGCCTTATTCTGTCCATTCAGTGTACCGTCTGTTATTTTGGAAATATGACCTTATTTCTTTGGGAACAGGGAGAAACTAGCACAGCGCCATTTCAGACCTCATAGCAATGTAGATGTAAACGACAACACAGCTTTCGTTAATGTTTCTTGCACGGATAATGACCTGACTTAGCACCCCCTTGTGCTCTCTGCTACCCAATGATATTAACCCCATGAATACTGACAGTCAATAGGCCAATGACACTTTTTCCTTGCAAGCGGACTCTTGTTAAAATGCGGGGTGCCGCACAGTGTGATGAGAACTCCTACATTCAAAATTTTTAGCCGGATTTCTTGATATTCAGATAGCTCAACGGTTAAGGCGCAAACTTACTATGTTCGTGATTCGAAGCCAGTAAGTTTGCACCTTTTGAGTGCTCCTGTCCAGGCTTGGGCAACCTGGCACTATCTTGGCCCTCGTGCTTCACTCAGGTGGCATAACAGTCATGTACGCAAAGTTTGTTACAGCTGAACGATATGATTTGAGGTTTCTTTACACAACCGTTTTAATTACCCAAAGGTGTAAACCAACAAACTGAACCACCATGTTACCGTGGTAAGGTAATTTGACTGAAGTCATAGTCGCTGCTTGTAAAGTGTTCGAATAGAATGTTCAGCGTAATGCCTGGGTGCAAACATATCAAGAAGTAGGATTCGCCTGGAACCTCTATTCTGCCGAACCAAAACGCTAAATCGGTTCATGTAATAGCCCCTTGGAGGAGATTTTTCGCGAACCTAAAAGGTTCGTCATGGTTGCTTCTGTAGGCAAATTACCGTCTAAAATGCATTCGTCTATGAAATGCCTCTCGATCACGATCTAGGGTGGTCGCATCTGTGGATCGCAATTTAGCGAGAGGTCACAGCTTCCAGTCTGTAGCTATCCAGGTAACAGTGAAGAACTTTTGGATCAAAGCAAAATCTGCTAGTAGCGGCGACGAACAGTGCAATTCTTATCCAAGGAATGAACTAATCATAAGAAATTCCTCTACGCTGAGTACCGCGTGAACCGCCGAAACCGTCCTTTTGTACAGATGGGGTACCAGAGCTTACCACGATACCCTCAAAACCGTGAGCTGGACGTTTACTTCTGCTGGGTCACTTCCATTTTCAGGCTGTATGTGTGACAACAACGCGCCTTTATCACCTGATTCCTTTGAATCTGGTCAACCTTCCCAATCACAATATCTAGCCAACTGCAGTTACATGCGGCCAAAGTGTTCGCTAGAACTGGTCAGCTGCCAGCAGCAAACACACGTTTGAACTGCTAGGGAACATTGCTATGAAGGATCACTTCTCTGCGAAAAGTAATCTGAATGCTCCGTCGATGGTTGCTCACCGAATGAACAAGGGAGAAATGAAGTGTCAGAGCAGGAAACCAAGGTAAGTAACTGGATGGCTTTACAAGCATTTATTTTTGTTACTCAGTCCCCCTTAGGTTGGTCTAGCAACAGCGGTTGCTAAATTTTCGAGACATCTGAGTTGTTTTTGTACGATAATTACAACTGCTAATAAATCTCACCGCTAAACTTGCCATCATGGATGACCATAATGCACTGTGTTTTGTTCTTGATCTTATAAGTTGAGACCTTATACAGAAAAGTGCTATAACATGATCAACACTGTCAGAATAAACGTTCTGGTGACACGAATGAGGCAAACGTGTGTCTTAGATTTATAGTTATTTTAAAAAGCCGTTCTGGCTTGTAACAGGAGGTAGTGGCCCGTTTGCGAACCCAGAATCTGACGCTATAGGTCAGCCACTGTTTGTGAACAACACGGACACTTGCGTGTTGATCACACTGTGCCGGTTAGTGTCCAAACTACTTTTGCCGATGTATCAACGTTATAATCTTTTTTCCACATTGAGAATATTCGAAATTCTTCGGCGTTATTGCATGCAAATTCATGTAACGTCAATCCGTGAGAAAACAAAAAATTATGCCAAACTGCAAGAGTCATTCAGAGGACTTAGAGTCTGTTCTGCTGTTTAACTGTTGCTGGCCATTGGAGACTGACCGTCCATACGAACTGATTTTGTTCTCAATCAATACTGGTTTCGGTGCGAGGGTTCCTGACAGTACAATTTTTGTACAAAGCGAACACCATCAAAACCAAAGGGAAAATCAGAGAAAACCATTACAAGGACTATAGCAAGCGCAACGTGAGCAAAGGTGAAGAGAATTATCAATCGGAATCAACAAGTGCAAACTTGCTACTAGAAGCAAGAGCAACTCTCGCTCGTCTCCGTACACAAACAGCAGGCGATAAACACGATTTCTACTGGAACAGTTTCAGCACGTTGGGTCAGGAAAGGACAAAGAAGAAAGCGAATTTAAAAAGTCTGTCAATCCATCGATAAGGCAATAAAAAACACATGCAGGTCGACATTTTCTGCCAACCAAAATTTGAGATGTACGAGGAATCAAAGAAGAAATCAACAGGTTCAAAAAAAATTAATTGGACTAGAAAGTTGCAACTTCAGACCATGAAGAAAACAATGAATATCAAGCCGAAGAAACAAACAGGTCAACAAGCTGGCCCATTGGAATAAGAAAGCAGCCACTACCATGAATGGGAGGCTAACAATCAACCAATCAAATAACAGGAAGGTGGACCATAACGCACCGCCAAACGCAAGTGGACCGGTTAAAACGTGGGGCTGATGAATAAAAATGATGGTAACTCATGGGCCAAATAAATGGAGTATATCCAAACCACAACGCAAAGTAGATAGAGAACCATTCAGGTCACCAGCAAGCTGGTTTTTGAACAGATAGTCAGGTTAGTGGCTCAAGCTACTCATTGAAGACTACATAACCGCAAGCAATAGGAGTGAAATTACCCACTTAAACTCAAATAGTGACGGAAGTTTAGCATGCAGAGTGTCAAGGTTGGCCGCCACTTGATCATCAGTCAACTTCGCCTACCTGATGAATCGCAAGGAGGGTGAAACCCGTAAACTGTTGTCTAAGAGTTTTCAGTGACCTTATTTTTAGTGTTCCACCAAGACAATTTTCTGCGATTAATCAAATCCAACATTGTACCACAAATTCAGTTGAACAACATCACAATGGCAAACTCAATTGAATCTCTTGTTTAACTCCCATGTAATCTGCGAACGAGTGGAATTTGGAAATACATGAGTTTATTAAGTTTGGTGAGACGGATTATCTCATCCTTGTTTGAAGTGATTTCGTGTCTGTCCAGAATCCAGTTACTGTGAATGCCCATTTTATTTTTAAATGCAGGTCAGGCGGATGTAACGCAGATTCACAGACCTTTTACCGAAATGGAGTCAGCCTGATATGTTTGTCGAAAAGGTACTTTGATATAGCTTTCTTTCTTCTGACGAAATCGATCCCAAATTTTTCGGATTTTCCAAACTTGTATCTGCACTAATCTCGCTCGATCAGTTTCTCCTATCATTTTGTCAGCTTGCCAGCAAAATTTTTGAGTGAACTACCCACTCACAATATGTGTCAGTGGAGGGGCGCCAACGCGATTGTCTTGTATGTCAAATGAGATGAGTTCAAATTCCCCCAAGCTGGGGAATATGCACTGTAGATTGGCTCTAGTGAGGATGAACTTGACCTGAATAATCCCGCGAAGACAGGACTAGTCGGACAAACACAGCCCAAATTGGCGAGTGGTGATTTTAATGAAGCAATGAACCTTCTTCTTTCAAACGACGCCTTCATAGAGCCTCCTGTTTGTGAGGTAATATTAAGAACTTCCTCAGTGCTGGGTGGTTTCTACGCTAGGATCAATTAAAATGGGCGAACTCACTCTTGTTACTTGCTTTAGATTAAGTAGCGCGAAATGATCTATAAATTCTGTGCGCTGGCCCCAAGGCCCGGCAGATGATAGGTATTGCACTCTGAGTTTTGACCATAACTAACTGCCCGGTGCGCAACGGGACCATGACAATTTAAGATAAGCTCGATACACATTAAAGATGGGTAGGATAAGCTAACTTTCTTGCAATCAGCTAGCTTCCTGGCCCCCTTAAGTTCATATATGCATTTGGCCATTTTTAAACTTGAAAATCCAGGGAACAAATATACCGTGAATAGATGCATTCAACATGGAGTGCTCGGTGTTAGGCCTTCATTGCTTTGAGACCTCGTTTTACTCAATTAACCCATATATATATATATATTTATTTATTTATTTTGAATAAATATATATATATATATGGGTTAATTGAATAAATATATATATATATATGGGTTAATTGAATAAATATATATATATATATGGGTTAATTGAATAAATATATATATATATATGGGTTAATTGAATAAAACGAGGTCTCAAAGCAATGAAGGCCTAACACCGAGCACTCCATGTTGAATGCATCTATTCACGGTATATTTGTTCCCTGGATTTTCAAGTTTAAAAATGGCCAAATGCATCTTCATCTATCACCAAATCTGATCTAACATCTTCATACATTTTTGTAGACAAGCTAGATAGTTTTAGACTCGCACCTTCCAAACTGATCTCGGATTGAATAACACATACCAGCCGAAAGGCACTGCTCTATTAGAGAAACCTACCGGATAGAAAACTGCAAGAAACTCAAAGAAGCAGTGAGATCTACTGCCTCACGGCCACTTCGTTTCTTTAGTAGACCCCATGATATCCAAAAAATATTGTTTTTTTCTTGCTTTTAAATTAACAAAAGAGTGTAGTGGGCTTTGGATTTTCATTCGATTCGCTGGACATATACGTAGCTGAATGCACAGATCAGCACGATGGTCAAAGCCCCTTAAAATTGACCTAATAATTTTTGTTGTGCTATGGAGGAAGCACTATGGGAGGCGCAGACGATTAGTACCACAGACTTCATCTTGAGAGACGAAAGTCTTTACTAACTCAGTGCAGTCGAATATGGTGAAGATTAAGAGATATGGGGTCAGCGCTTGGAACATTGCCACCACGGAATGCATAAACACCTAAGGGAGAAAAGTGGACGAAAAGTGTAGGGAATTAAACATCATAGTTTAAAAGTCAAACAAAGTCAAAACAAACATCAAATATCCGACTATTTGTTAGAGGGTCACCTGTTTAGCAGAGGTGTTTGTTGAAGTTTGCGAAGATAAAAAACTGTCGCCGCTGTTTTTTCTAACTCCAATCAATGTACTTTGGCTAGTTTCTTGGCCTTCATATCCACCAACATTGTGTTCAGAAAAATGCCACATATTAGAATAAGGTCGTTGTTTATTTTATACGGGACAGTCACATAGATTCCCCCCCCCTGCACACACACGGAGTTCGCAGTTGGTTCAATCCGGTGATCAGTGTTTGGTTTGTGTGCTCAGTGGAAACAATATGATTGGTCGCGAATTCATCGAAAACCTCTGAATGTACAAAAGCATGCCCACACTTCTGGTTCGAATGAAATGCTGCTGAGTGGACTGTCGCCGTAACGCACTCTGCAAAGAAAGCTAATGGATGATGTCCCACTCCACAAGTGAGCGGGCCGTGATCCAAAAGTTGGCATCCCAAAACACCTGACCTAACTCGTAGTTCGATGAAGGTAAATTGTACTGCTTACTTCGTCGCATCATTGAAGCACCGAAAATGGAAATTAGGGGGTGTTTGTCGTTCCAAAAGTTGTGTGGTGCGACTAAACGTCACAGACGGTGTCTGTGGGACCGAAAATGTTTTGAATTGCCTCGAAAACCGCATCTTTCTTTCCTCTGCATGTTTATTTGACGAGTTAGGTGAGCCAGATCATCGATTCTCATACTCCTCATGAACTCGAAATCTATAGTGTTGGTACATCAGCTGTTTACGGCTTTGATCCGCTTGTCCTACTGTTAGTCAACCGCATAATCAGCTTCACTTACCAGGGAGACCGACTGGAATTACCATTGTAAGACAGAAATACATTTTTGTCACCTTTCCCCATGACTGGCTCAACTTGACTAATTATTAGACAAATTTACACCGGCTTTATGGATGATCTTATCAGTCTTTGGTTGATCTTATCTCACAGTATGCATTCACTGACGCACAGGTGTTCCAGGGAGGTTTTTACAGGATCCCACTTTGCGACTGACTGGATGACTCCCCGGAACATTGAGCTACATTGTATCTTCAGATGATATACGAAGTATACCGCTATCTAGTCAGCAGCATCAACTACCAAGATTCACTCTGTTGGAACCGATATAAGCGCAGAATCGCACATTTAATTTCCGGTTACGTCAATCACCACTGCGCATACCTCAATGGTAAGAAGACAAGTACATTATGTATGCAATTACTGCGCGAGTCTATTTTACGTAACCCAAACGAACCTCAAGCAAACTTACGATCCAAAGTCTGCCTTTATAATTTTTTGTCAAAACAGGAGCATTTTTAGCAAATCAAGAGTACTATCACAACCATGGAATTCACGACCGGACATTGTTCTGGTTTCTGGTTGACTTTTCATCAGAAGCTTTTGGATACACAAACTTGGTTTTCTACAAATCCAAACGATAAGTGCCGGGTGATGCACTCGATGGACTGTGGGTCAACGAGGTTGGATCAGTACCTAACAACTAATTTGTTTGGAGTACACACTGTAACCCGATATTAGCACTAAAGTTGAGTGGAACACAGTGACCAGTCAACCGATCAAGTTTACGACCTGCTTAGAACCATCACAACCTATGACTGATTTTGATATTTTTTATCAGAGCAAATGCGTGAAAACCAAGCTGCACTAGATTTCTTGATGAGCCACCTTGGGGAACAGAACCCTCAAATAAGCCGTACACTGCTTATCATGCTTTTGGTGTCTTTCGATGTAGGCCGGTGTTTCGCTTAAGTTGCTCGGCAGGACGGGAAGAAGAACTAACCGTCGGAGCGTAGGATAACTAATAAATTTACCAGACACACGTACATCAAGCTACTAAACAACAGTACCTCCCTAACCGAGAATGCCTGTAGACAATAGGTGCAGTTTGTTATTGAGCTCGTGCTGACTCTTTTGAGATCTAAATTGGCGGGAAAGTTCAGTTTGACTGATGAACACTTTGTTTATTCTGCAATTGTGATCTGGACTATCTATGAGTGTCAAGCCTTCAAAATGCTAACTGAGACCAATCATTCCATTGATTTCCACATTAACGAAACAGTTTGACCAATGGTGAACAGTGAGTGAACATGAGCATAAACACAAGGCAGCATCGATTTTGGTGAAATACACTCACGTGCAAACTACATAAGTGTTAGCGTGAGGCTTACCAGAGTCTCTCGTTTATGATATTCTCCAAATAAATTTGCCGCAAAATAGCCGCTTCACGTTCCAGTTGGTACTCTATTGGACACAATCGTAGTATGTATGACACTCTACTCATAAGGCTGTTGAAAACGGCTTGACATGCTACTACAGATTTTATTCTTCTTCGAGCTAATCAGGTAGGTCCTTTTGAGCCTCTCGTTAACACGAATGCAAGTTACCAGTGAATAAATTCCACCATCAGCTTTCATGCGGAGCGTAAATTTGGTGGAAAATGGAGACTAGGCCTATCTGATGAGTCATAAGAAGGACAAAACCGATAGTAGGCTATCAAATAGTTTTAAGCACCCTCAAAAGTAGTGTGTTCTACCATGGTCTTCATTCATCCTTCCTATAGGCACACAAATGATGGCTTGAGCAAACCTGCCATTATTCATCTACCAGGTTTAGCCACACTGTGAGACATCACCATGTTATCAGGACAGCCTGACAGGTAGTCGGAGATTCTATCGGTTCCCTCACAGAAACAGTTCAATAAAAAGTAAGTCAATTGCAAAAAATGTCGCCGATAGTATTGACCTATTCAATTGGCCATCAGTTTGTTCCTGGTTGTGCCTTAGAGCAGCCAATAGCGATCCAAGTCGTTTTATATTTGGTGCTCGTATTTCGGTTAGAACCATCATGACACGCCATCAGTTTTTCTGGCACTCTAATGAGTAGGTTAATGTGATTTGATGATGAACCTACTAGATATTGATTTATTAAAAATAGTATGTCTCGGAGGTGAGATTGATTCATTTAGACGTATGACTAAGCAATCACCCAAAACACTATCCGACTGCGTATATTCTTATGTTGGATTCAAATTCATATCGCCCACGAATGACTAGCAACTCCGCATCACACTGCATGGAATTTTCGAACTGCTGACTGAACCTCTCTTGTCCGGGCATAACATAACTGGAACCTGGAATGTGACCAATTCACGAGGGATAAACAGAAGTTTGATGATGTGCCACTGCTGCTTTGCAAACTGGAAGATTTCGGATGAAAGCTAGTTGAGGGAGGTTAAACACTCGAACCTTTTCAATGAATCCCCGAGAGCCATACCACTATTACAAAGTCCATCAAGTCGGTTAAGTGAGTTTATAGGTAGTTTGGTGTCACATCGATTCAGTCCACTATCGCAAGTTTATCACTAATACAAAGGTCCCTCAAGTTGGTTAAGTGAGTTTATAGGTAGTTTGGCGTCACATCGATTCAGTCCACTATCGCAAGTGCACGGTTGCTTTTCGTTCAATATACTAGTTTAACCATCTTGTACTACTAAGCAGGAAATCGTCCATAGCCCAACGAAAGGTACATCATCGGTAATATTTTCACACAGTACAGTTCTCGGGCTAGCTAGGTGGTTAAAGCCGGAGGTTGTGTTTCGAACCCGAACCCGGCAAGTCGACTGTCCTAGTCCGGGCTTGCTCGACCTGGCAGTATATCAGCATAACATCTCTCGTACTTAGCATAGTAGCTATGCGCCGAAAGGGCGTTACAGCTGAAAGGTTACGATTATTACGATTATTATCCGGATTTATTTTGGACGCATTCTACAGGCATCGAGCAAAACTCTGGTTTATAACCAGGGTGGAGTTAAAATATGCTCCGCATGAATGGAATTAGCTGGTCAAGCCCAATACGGTCGTTCTGTTACCGGATTTGGACTCAGGCAGTACTGCCTAAGGACGAAAAGCCTCTCCATACGAACTATTTGCAATTACAAGGATAGTCGCCCAACTTGTAGTGTAGCAGATTCCCCTTGACCAAGGACTCTGTAACATAAATTCGAATGTGTGTTAACCGACCACTTGGTTGAGTCTATGAGCCGAGTTACTCATCCTTCATCCATCAGGTGGCTGTATCTGTGCCCTCAGAGCAACCACAGATTTCTAACGAAAAGCGCATTCCTCGTCTAGTACATATGATGCACGTGCCCGGGGAGGGAGGTGTCGTTCACAAAGCACAGATTTACACGCATCCATCACCAAGCTCCACTTACGGACTAATGGGTTATTCCGGCAGTTACTTATTCACTCGGACCGGTTAATTAGTACAGTCAGTTCAAAAGACCCAATGGCTACCTGAATGACTCGCTTGTTTGTGAAGGTCCTCAACGGAGTTGCTTCCTCGAGATCCCTTCGAGACTTCCAAATATATTTCTACCCCTCACCGCTATTCTACCTAAGATTGGTGTTAATCGATATTTCCGCAAACTTACTGAATGCGAATTGGTCAAAATGCCGTATGTTGTGAATCACATTTTCAAAATGGCCGAAACTCGCTTCAAAGGAGACTCACGTTGTCCAGTCCAAAGATAGATGTTTCCGTTTAAACGACGAAAGAAGCAAACAATAACCCAAGCCCTACCAGACGCAAGAAAAATTACAGTTTTGGTAAGATAAAGGACTGAACACTACCCTAATTTCGAATCTTTCGTGTTCACTTCCATAATTGGATCGTTATTTTCGTGAGGAAGTTTGGCAGCTTGTGAAACAGCTACGTAAACCATTCGGGTAAGCGCAATCCGAAGCCTGCACTCACAGAGTGAAGACTAGAAAAGATTCAAACAGTCTACTAACCTCACTCACTACTGAATGGACAAGACATCGACCAGCGAGGGCGTCATTTGAATGATCGGATCACAGCACAACTTGAAGTGGCCGTGCCAAAATATGCTGCCTTTTGTTAGTTTGCTGGAATCGTAGCTTGCTGAGGTCTTGGCTTTAGAAATATGATGATAAGACACTCATCGGGTCTCTTATCGATCAGCTATCAGTGTTAACACGTATAAATATGATCCGGCGCCTACACACCATCCAAGGAATACAACGTCCAGGGGCTTAAACCTAATTAGCTATCGGCTTCATAGACAAAGGCTTCTGTTTATTCAGTATTTTGACAGTTGCTGCGAGGCTTGTTCAGAGCTTAAAAGACAACACTGCATGTAGCAAAACTCTGTCAGCATTCACGGACGGCTGATGTTCCAGTGGAAGTCTGAGCTACTCTTCAGTTAGTATCCGTTGCCAGTGGTGAAATTAGGTTTTTTCTATTGTATGTCTGCCTGAGTGAACACAGATAATGTGAATCATAACGTTGATTAATGGACATGGTACCCCAGTGAGTCATGCGTAACCACGCAAAATGTATGGTTACATGTACGTCTTAAAGCCATCAAATTATTGATGACGAGCTGCTCAGTGACAGAAGATGCTCTTTAATCAAATATGGTTTTCTTGACCATCCGATAAGGTTGTCAGTCTGTTATACATGGTTTACGGTTTACAAATCGCTTGGCTTGAAAGCAACTGTCGTTGGGCTAAGCATGTACGGAAATGACCTTTCACGAAGAAGAACAAGAAAGCACTTTGAGTGACTCAACGAGACATCACAATTCTACAGACTAGCACCATTCATTTCAGAATTTCAGAAAGATATCTGCGACATTTTTTTTCATTCGACCGAATTCCAAGCGATAACGTCTAAATTCTCAGTCAGTAATGAAACAAAAACCAGTAAACTCACAACGTACCATATTTGACGCTGATTGTCTGACGGTTCGTGATGGCTTAGTCCTAAGGACACCCGGCCTAAATTCACTACTGATCGGCGATAGTTCTCACAGAATTTGTCAAAACCCTAGGACCTTACGGGAACAGGTTTAGCTGAGGCATAGGTCAAGATGTTCATTTTGTCGATGACTGTGTAGAATTGTGCCGTGCGGGGACAATGCGCATCAACCAGTACAGTTGGTACCGCTTTCCTACGGGTGCCCTATCTGTTACACACTTAGAGAGAAAACCTCTGAACTTCATCACTGTAGTTTGCTCCTCATGACAGAAAGCAGCGAGTGAACAGTGCACGACCGCAACAGGAACCACCTTCTCTCTCCTGAAGGCAATAGTCACTTATTTGACGGTCAAATGAGGTAGTTGTCAGCGGAAAAGTTGAAAAATATATCACTAAAGTCGGAAAAGCAGGAAGCGGTTGAAGAATTGGCGGTGAGGTGGTTAAAACAAAAAATGGCTATGAGATTGATAATAAGGGTAACAACATCATGGATTTCATTTAGAACAACAAATCGGTTCATCCTGGGAAGCTTGTTAAGCTTCTCCCTTAAACAAACTTTTAGGTAAGGTCACAAGCATCCAGTACGAAACACTCGAATAAGTTGCGTGTTTTTTAGCCCAATCGTTCGGCAGCTTCAGCTACACCTCTTCAGGCGCGGAATAATCAAAATAAGAGAAGCCATCCAGCTAGCTTGAATAGACAATTCGTCACTACTCTACACACTAGGCTGATTCACCAAGTTATTATTTGATCCTTTGTATAGTGATTACGCTTAGGAAGATTTGCAAATCACCGTCTATGTGTTGTCAACCATCGTGTTCACATGGCAGATAAGTAGACGTCCTTAATCCAACTAACATTTGGATCACTTCGAATATACACTCAACCAAGTGGTAACTGTACGTACGAATCGTTCAACACAAAGGACATCAGAGAATGCGTCCCCGCCTCAAAGATTAGAAAAAACATTCGGGGCTTCAACACAAAAGACATCAGAGAATGCGTCCACGCCTCAAAGATTAGAAAAAACATTCGGGGGCGGTTCTTTGTGGTCTCAAACAGCCACATAATGCTGTTTTGTGAAACCCAAAATCCTACCAGATTAATACGGACCACTGCTGTGCAGTAACTGTTGTGCTTCAAATGCATGTGCCAGCTGCAGAGACAACAGAAATTATATTTCTCGCGCAATGGACTGGTGGACCGCCGGAAGAACGAAACATACAAATTCAATCCACCATCACAATCAAGAAATAAAAGCATGTATACGACAAGTCGAAATGGGGCAAAAATAGTGAATGTTTCAGTGTACACATGCTCATTCCAAGTTCATATAAACGGTAATGAATTCAAAATCAGGAATGTTTACCTAAAGTGCGAGAACAGTGGCTAAAATTGAATGGATGGTCACTTCAAGAACTAACTTCAACAACAGAAAAGTTAGTCGCACTGCCAACACGCATGCTTCACTGATCGGCGCTTGTCATGTAAAACAAGTCAATTGAATGAGGTTCAACTGCTTCTTTACCGAGCTTCGTCTACACAAGTCATTCGCACGAGTATGGGAAAGACACAGACCAAAAACCAAGATATGAGTGTATAACAACACCGGTCGACCTACACCATAGCAAATCGGCCGAACAGTACTAAAGTGACGGCCACAAATCAGGTATGTTTACCGGGCCGCTATTCCAGACAAAACAAGACAAGGAAGCATGCGTTCGCTATATCAGACATACATCGTGAAACATACATCAATTAGATCATTTAATTACTGGATCGATATCTTGTTGATCTATGCGCACAATAGCAACGTGTGTACGTCCATATGGGTGGAGAGCGTGTAGCTGTTCTGGACAAAACGGAGACACCGAGCATGGGTGCTTCAACTCAACCGAATTGCCCGAATGGCCAGATTAATGTGGATCAGGTGCACATTCTACTTTGTTACCGTCAAACGAATCCCGTCAGTTCTTCTCGATCTAATGGTAACTGGCCATGTGATCAGACTGGCTTCCAGGACAATCGAAGCATTGGGTGGGATGTTTGACGGGGTCCACCCGGCTCGTTCTGAGACATCTAATAACGCAGTTAAACAATTTCGGTCATATGGAATTGCGGTTTGTGAGCAACGACACGTTTCCCAGCCGGTGCATGTAATTATCGTTTTCACTAAGAATAAGTATTCCGCCCTAGGATCGCCCGTCCACTGCTTGTGTGTTGCTTGTGGCCACATTTCTTTGTTTCTTTCAAAGAAGCACGTATCTCCAGGCCATTGCCTTTATTGCATATGCTCGGCGTGGGATTCATTCAGTATCATAGCCCAGGTAAACTGCACGTGCACCGTGCGTGGTAGCCTGGCAAAGTGCCTCAGAAATTCGCTGATAAGGAACACGTCATTCTCAGAAATATTCCACAACAGTTCAATTTCTGCTGAACTGGTGGCAGGGGCTCATTGACATCTACTGAAGATTCACCATATATAGTCGAACAGAAAATTAAATTGTCAGGATGATTAGCAAACCATTACTCATATAAGATAACCTTAACCTATTTTCTTGAAGTCCACCCAACACACATTACCCCAACTAACTGCTGAATGGCATTGTCCGTTGTGCACATCTCAGTAGCATCTCAGTTTAAGGAAATGGTGAAATCATAGATTCCTAAATTTTCTCTCCCAAGCGCTGAAAACCTGTAATTGTTGCGCACGACAAAGCAAGTTTAAATAAATCTCTTTTTTGGACAATTCAGACCAGATTTACAAGATGAAGCTGATATATAATACAAAGTACGTTGTCCAAAGTCACGAGTGATCAAAAGTATGGACCAACTCCTTCTTCTAAACTTTCGAACAAGGGAACGTCCTGATTGGATCCTTAACTCTTTGTTTGCATCCGTAGAGTGCAAAATCGTTTAGCATATCTTTCTCTTTAACATAATTCACGGCCTGTTTGAAGGTTAGCAGAGCAGACGGTGCAAAAAAGTAATATTCTTGCCCAAGTTTAACTGTGCGAATGTAAGGAAACGATATCACCCGCCGAGGACACTAATTGCATGCCCGAATCAAAGCAAATCACAACTTGCTTACACCGAAATACACTGTCCTTTTTCAGTCTGCTGCAATTATAGCTTTCCAGCGACAATGAACCAGCTTGTTCACGGAAGGTTATCTTACACTATCCTATTTTGTCCTACACGTAGATGCAGGCTTGCTCCACTGCACCATTCAAGGATTACAGCACGCATGCACATTGGCATCGAATTACCTAAAAACTGGTTTGGTCTGTACACCCGGAAAGGAGTGAGTGAATGCGCAAATCATGGAACTGTTGAGACAGATCCACTTCTCCCGTTTAATAAGTTCGTGGTCTTTTTGACGGGTGTTCTCCTGGCGCACTAATGTACAAATTGTAGACGGCTGCACCATACTTCCTGTCAGTACTCATATGCGTGTAACGAAGCCATGAAAAGTACGGCTACTTTTTAACTGGCAGCCGGTATTCGTGTAAGTGAGCATACACGGCTAGAGCCTTCGTAGGAATTAAAGGATCTAGTACCCAAGTTACTCACGTGTAAACACCTAAAATTCTGATTACATCTGGCTACATATATTCTGCCTACATCGAAGGAAGCGTCTGTATGTAGCAGAATTTCTTTTCCAATATGTTTGGATTTCCCGAAACGATTAGCGTCATTACAAGTACATGCTTTCAACAGTCAGTGAATACAGTTTGTAATGATATTTAAGTGCCTCGTTTGCATGCAGAAGAAAAAATATGTTATCGTGACTCTCCAGTAATATATGGAAGTATCACCTCAAAACAAATTCAAATAACGACGTTCAGTTGTGTAGCTAGATATTAGAATTAACTCAGAGCTTCAATGAGAGCAAGGCCCATGTGCTGCCCATTCTGAATGAAATAACTCTTGTCTCAGTGGAGCTCGAAACATTCATGTAAAACGTGATTTTCTAAAATCAAACAATTTTTCGTCAAAACACTGAACTTCTGACCACCGTGGTAGCCAGTTTTCCAGAACATGGCATTCATACGGTCCTACAGTACCGGTCTCCAAGTGGTACAAAAAAGTTTGTTTCCTACGTATTACGGTTTCTCTTTTTAACGGAAAAATTACAGCCACGTTGAAAGGAAAGCGGCAGCTCTCATCTTTGCCTTGAAGACAAAAATATCAGTGCCGCACGGCCGACATTCTGCCCGTCATACAAATTACGCAAATCCGATTCCATGCTATTAATCGCCTTATCAAAATATCAGGACAGAAGGGGCAATATTTGCAGCAGCTTTAACCGACAGCAAAATCCCACGATTGTTCACCAATTCTTTCAGCATCTTACTACTTCTGCATAAGCATTGTTGAGAAAACTGCGTATGACCATCTGCTGCATGTGGTTAGTTGAAATTTTCAAAACGGATGGTTTATGAAAGTACTGAGTGAATGTAAACAGTTGTTACTTCGCAAAACTGCCTTAAAGATCTTGGATGAATGTCTAGTGTTGGGTGACCATCATCCTACGCGACGCAAATTTTAGCATCGAACAAAGAAACGGCTACACAAAGGGGACTGTCAAAATGAAAGTTGTCGGTTGAATGTTCTCATTCTGGCTCGCCACTTATACCGGGATTAGAAAACGCGTCCGCAGCTGCGTGCGACTGTAGTCTATTTCCTGGTGAATTCTCGAGTGCAAAGCTATTGGATTTCGCCGGTCTAATGAGAGGCCATTTGCTTTTGAACGTTGTCGAGGTTTCCTCAGAGTGTTAAGAGGTTTTATGGCAAACTACACAGTCTGTAGTTCCGAAGCTTCTAGTGACAAATAATGACCTGCTTATGTGACCCATGATTTCCCTCACTTTTTTAAATTCCCGGATAAATTACCATTTGCAGAATCCGCCGTAACTTCCGGACTCCATTCGTCAAGACGGAAGCTTTTTTCATACCTTCAAACCAAGGCTTACGAGGAAGTAACAAACGCAACAACTTTTTGCTGTCATATCAAACACAGTCCAATAACTCGGTGCCCAACCAGGAAAATGGTTCTAAAATGACATGCGTTTGGCCACAGGCCGTGCCTTTGGGGGAAGCCACCACATGGGAAAATGACACGAGACAATATCACATTCATTCACCCTCGACGTCAAGCTGAGGGAGAGATCGGATAGGTCGGGGAGAATCTACACCAGAAATAGGTGCACATTAGATAGGAAATGTGGAAATCGAACTTGATGCACCATGTCAGTTCAACGGGCATTCGATTGAACCACATCATATTATCCATGCCGTGTTCTGAGTGAACATGACACTGAACAAACTACTGCGACGTCGCTTGCTCACATAAATTTCCACACACTAATCTCCATAACACCCACCCCAGATGCAACTTTCTTCACACTTCAGGCTACCTACCAACTGAAAGTATCAAACCTTTTGTCAAGTTATACAATGAGTAGCTGAACCACCTACAATTGTTTTGGATAGAAACGGTTTGTTCGGTATCTGTGTGACCAATCGCCAGGCACCGCTCTCTGGCGTAGTATTGGTCGTCTTTACTGAGCATGCATTCCGCCCCTGCAACTGGTCCCTTTGCTGTTTTATCTGTTCTGGTTTACAGCATATGTTCCGGACTACATCCAGTACTAAGCCAGTAACACCGCAACTTAGTCTTCATCTGACTGATTTAATAACAGCTTTGTACAAGTAACAAAATCTATGTAGGAAGAACCGGAGTGAGACTTGAAGCACGGATAACGGAACACATTTCCGAGTAAACCCGGAACTGCTTGAAGGAAACCAATAACCGTCATTCTACGTCTGGCTGGGAGCCATTTCTTTCAACGCCAACTATCTTATCAACTATGGCAATAGAATGACATCTATTCGGTCTTGTTGCGTCAAACGTCACACCTACCATGAACCATGTGCCCCACCTGTTAATTTTCGCCCTCCATTTAACAGTTAAATTATGAATTTTTGATACCGTTGTTGATGTCCCCTGGTTCGTTAGAAAAATGATGCAACTGTGGGTCGTTATTGCACACAAAATGTTACCGTCGGAAAAAACCGTCATCATCGTCTATTCCAATTTATTTCTTCATAGTCAGTTTCCTACGCGATCTAATTTTAAGTATCATCGTCAAGGGAGACCGTCAAATCAAATGTCAGCGGCGACACCATGTTGTATTCGCCGACTTCCTGAAGGCCTGCAGTCATATGGGTACCATCCTAAACTCATGTTTGATCAACTCGCCTACAAACAGCAGTTCCCTCACATTCGCCCGAAACTGTTTAAATGCGTTATTAGATGTCGCAGAACGAGCCGGGTGGACCTCGTCAAACATCCCGACAAGTGCTTCGATTGTTATTCTGGAAGCCAGTCTGATCACATGGCCAGTTACCATTAGATCGAGAAGAACTGACGGGATTCGTTTGACGGTAACAAAGTAGAATGTGCACCTGATCCACATTAATCTGGCCATTCGGGCAATTCGGTTGAGTTGAAGCACCCATGCTCGGTGTCTCCGTTTTGTCCAGAACAGCTACACACTCTCCACCCATATGGACGTATACATGTTGCTATTGTGCACATAGATCAACAAGATATCGATCCAGTAATTAAATGATCTAATTGATTGATTGTTGGTCTGTTCGCCGAGCTTGGCAGTTGGATTGCAAACGTTTCATCACCAATCGAGGTGACATCCAACCCCGCACTGATGATGTCACCTCGATTGGTGATGAAACGTTTGCAATCCAACTGCCAAGCTCGGCGAACAGACCAACAATCAATCAGCGCACCCGAGCTACCTATATTCCACAACATTGCCGATCTAATTGATGTGTGTTTCACGATGTATGTCTAACATAGCGAACGCATGCTTCCTTGTCTTGTTTTGTCTGGAATAGCGGCCCGGTAAACATACCTGATTTGTGGCCGTCACTTTAGTACTGTTCGGCCGATTTGCTATGGTGTAGGTCGACCGGTGTTGTTATACACTCATATCTTGGTTTTTGGTCTGTGTCTTTCCCATACTCGTGCGAATGACTTGTGTAGACGAAGCTCGGTAAAGAAGCAGTTGAACCTCATTCAATTGACTTGTTTTACATGACAAGCGCCGATCAGTGAAGCATGCGTGTTGGCAGTGCGACTAACTTTTCTGTTGTTGAAGTTAGTTCTTGAAGTGATCATCCATTCAGTTTTAATCAAGAATGCTGCCCTTGATGTGAATAATTCGGCGCCTGATGTAACAATTCCTTGACAAGTGTTTGACATGGTACAACTGGCATGCGTTTAGTTGTCTGCTTTACGTACTCACAACTGAATAGAGTTGAGCGTTTGAGAAAAATTATTTTCCTAGCACCTATGCTTTCCAAAACACTACAGCAATGGTATGCTGGATTTTTATTCAAAAAAAATTATGTTCCTAACATTCAGAACATCTTTTCGGAATTGGACGAAATGCTTCTCCCTTCTGGGGGTGGATATACCGTGTTATCTGAAATGTTGTACTAACTGAAATATGGTGTGTAGCACATTCGTTCAAGATAAACGTCATAAACGAGAGTTTCAGTTATACTCATTAGTTAGTTCTAGAAAGAGTGTATTGCAAAAATATATGTTAGAACCTACTGCGGCGCCTATCTCCTGCAACTTTACACTTTCACTTGGCTTTCAGGTATTTTGTTAGCGGTGGTATGTAATTTTTAAGAGTCCACGCTGTAAGAGACCATTGACTATGGTGTTTGTACAAAAACCACCAGGCAAGTATCAGCAATTAACTGGAAAGCATGCTGAATTTGTGACAGCGAAGCACTAATCATTCGGTTTAAATCTGGGACAGTTTTGTATTGACGCCAGCAATTCCCATCGTGAAATCGCTTGAAACGTTACAGTATTGCAGAGTACAGTTACGACGAAAAAATATATTTCAAAGAAAATCAATAAACACGCGAAACACCACGAGGTTGAGGGAGATAACACGTATGACTCAGTGGCCTTGGAAATTAGTTTATCTGTTGCACAAGAATAGATATATGGGTGCCTACTAAATGTGTCCTGGGTCAGTCATCATCATCAGCATCATCAACGTCGTCACTGACAGTAACACAAGATAAGAACACTGGTGCTTCACTGCCATCAAGTAGCAATATGTATAACTGATCTTCCACTCAGTATCTCTTAATCAAGTCAGTTAGTGGACCGCGCCAATACACACAAAACTATATTACTATTGGAAAGGGGGACAACAGTGCTTTTTCATAAAAAAAGGTTACGGACAAGAACACTAGGTGCCCTCAGGCGAGACTATTGCTGACTAATCTACTAGCATCCTAGAAGTAAAGGTTCCCGAGCAAATAAAAAGCGCAATATTCTTTACTGATCAGTTTAAAAAAATAGAAAACGGTAGCTTTTGTGATTGTATTATGTCTTCGAACTAGGAACCAACCTATTAAATGCTGTCTACAAGCCAAGCCGGCTTGATGTTATATATGTATGTATGTATGTATGTATGTATGTGTGTATGTATGTATGCATGTATGTATGTATGTATGTGTGTATGTATGTATGCATGTATGTATGTATGTATGCATGTATGTATGTATGTATGTGTGTATGTATGTATGCATGTATGTATGTATGTATGCATGTATGTATGTATGTATGTATGTATGTTGAACCACAAGTGGACATAGTTTTTAAGCAGAAAGCCAACCAAGTTGAGCGCTGAAACGGAGTGGAATCGTTGTTAATTTTGGGGTCTGTGGTCCACAAAACAGACGCCGACAACACCGAAAGCAGGAAACACTTTGATTGAGCACTACTGATTCTTATCCTTCTTGGATCATTTCTAAGTTGTGTCACCGCAGGTGGATGAAATCATCAATTGCTACTTGCACCCGCCAAATTGTTGAAGCTTGTTTAGATTCTAGCTTCTGACCGGAAGGTCCGTGGTTCGAACCCGACCTCTGCCACTTGACTTCTTCTGTCTAGGCTTGGGTAACCTGGCAGTATCCCAGCCCTCGTGCTTCCTTCGGGAAGCATGGCAGCTAGGCACCGGAAGGGTGTTACAGCTGAACGATTTATTTGTTTCAGATTCTGTGAGGACTACAGTGGTGCAAGGCAACACCCTCATCTTTCTGTCATGAAGACCGACGTCGAACGCCTCCTGTCCGATTGAATCTTAAACTTTGGCTTTAATCCTATCTGTCGGTAGCACGGATAAGCGATAAGCGCGCCACTATTCGGTAACGTTAACAACGAAGGCAGAAATCCAAAACGCAATAGAAAGGAGAAATCTTTGGATTAATCAAACCGGAGAAGTCACAAATAGCACTATAGCCGAAACAAATCAGAATGAATCAGTTAAAAATCCGTAACAGTCAGGTACGTTAGAAATTGGTGTTTAGATAAAACTTTGAAGGAATGTAACACATTCGACTACTGAATTACATGTCCCAGTCAGGATGACCACTTCGTATGGTAGCTGCAATACGTGCTTTGGCTTGAGCAGAAGTTCGGACCTGTGCCACAAATGGAAGCTCCCGCATACGAAGCAGGTATTCCAACAAAACAGGCCATTGTTTGCCAGTTGGATCATTGGGTTTGAATTCCTCTACCTCGGACGGGTCGGTGCCCTTTAGGACGGATAGGGCTACCTCCAGGCGGTCCACAAATGGAAACATCACAAGATCGGCCAAAGAAAGTTTGGGACCTGAATAAGGATGATTTGATTAAGTCAGTCATTAGTACGTCTAGTAACTAAAAAAGCTCTGAACAACAACAAAAATTGCAGCTTACCAGCCAGATATGTGCCTTTGATGGCACTGTTGATCTTAAGACAGGCGTTTAGAATGGCTTCTTCAGCGTCCTTCCCAGTATGACCGCGAAAAGCCACAGGATGAATGGTACCACTGAGCTTCAAAAAGGATTTAAAAAACCAAAAAATTCCTCATAGGTGTTGTACATTACGGAAATTCACCTAGTTGTGAGTATAACCTCGAAGAATAGATTCTCATGCGAAGTTTAATAATTTCAGTAAATAAGCAGCTTGATAATTTTTTTCGTTCATTTCCGCTTGTTAGTTATAGACTTTGTTCTCAGAAATGGGATGTGTTCTGTTGTCACACTGTGTGTGCAATTTGGGAAGACAGGCAGCCGCGAAACATACTCTAAGTATTCGCTTCTAGTAAGCATTACAAATAAGATGGTTTGTGTATCAGTTATGTAGTGAAGAGGACACCTAAATAGTGTAGTGGTGCAGTAAAGAAACAAGACTCACAGCTTCCACCTTCCCATCAACATAACAAAATTTGTTTCACCTCCCCCCTAGAACACAGAATATTGTACTTCTTGTTCGAAGGAACACCTTCGTGGGATAGCAGAATCTTTCTTCAATACTGGTGTTTTATTTTTTTGGATCGTACGTCTTAGAATCAGATAAGATTGATATTAGTGTTGTCTGCGTGCTTAAACAGCTGTTGTGAGGGTGCCGTGAGTTAGATTACTACACCTATGGTTGAAGAACCAGATATTTATACTGGGCATGTCCGCTGGTCCTCATGAGAATGGGAGATTTTTGTCACCCAGCAAAACTCCAATTAAAAAACAAAGCACTTCAGGCGTGTTGCCAGTTGTCAGCATTTTATTTGCGACATCTTCCATTAATGGTACCATGGAAGTATCCTAGGCTGAACCATGGCCAAACCATTCCACAAGGGTGCTCATTTTACCAAGCGTCTACTGTGACGGCCGACTAGAAAACAATGGTCAGTAGCATGGGTCTGTTCCAGTGTGACTTCTGGTCTTTGGTAGTGAACCGGCCATTCGGGGAGTGATCCATTTGCTTGCTCTTCAGCTTGAAAAATTGGTTTCGTTGAACGGAGGGCTGCGATGGAGAACAATCACGTTCCACCAAAACTGATTCTTTGAGAGATTCCATACAAACATACAGGACTTAACCACATAATGTCGGAGTCACCACGGGTGTGGAGTGATTAATTGACGGCTACATTTGGACGGAGTCCTGGCCAAGCGTACGCTGTGCTAACCCAGTCAAACAGATTCCCAAGTGTCCCATCTTACTCTATGACCCCCGGAAACCATTAGTAAACGAAAGAATGGAAAACACTAAAGAACCATCACAGTGATCACACTTCAAAGGCCTTGTTTTCACTTCCTATTCACCAGAGTACATTGCGGTGCAAAGCACAAATACCTAGGATACAATAAGAAAAACGTGTGAAATTTGTTAGGGCTTGCCTAATTGCCGGGTTCATAATATCTTTTGCAGGAAAACCTAATACAAAAGGAGAAACAGACCATCTTTGGTAGATTTGTTCGTTAGTTGTGTATCCGAAGAAGTGCCATTTATGAAATGAAGCATACTGCTAGAATCTTCGAAAAAACAACCCACCGATTCCCTCAGGCCGCTATTCCGACTCTGCTTGTTTAACGTTTTCATGGTTACACTACGAGTCAACAACGTGGGTTCCACAGTCACACTTAATGTGTCCTGTCGTCTAAAGATTCCCTACGACATTGAATTGAATCCTAGTAAACTTATCTGCAGCAGAATCGCATGGAACGGAACTCGAAAAAATTTGTTTTAATCAGTTCAAACAGTTCAATAATACCAACGTATTTGATGGACGTTAGAATTCTTAACATTCGTAATGCAACAGCTACGTAGAAAAAAACGGAAAGATACTAGTTATGCATGCTCTTAAATGGGTTACATCTGACCTGATGTCTATCATCCTGGCGATGCGTGACTTTGAGAACACGAACGTGGCCTTGAAGATCGATCAGCATAGTTTCCAGACCCGTTACACCTCGTTAATACTCGGAAAGTTAAAGCAATTTCAACTGAATGTTCAGGTCAATCATATATCGTGTTTCATAGGAGATGACCTGATTGTACAAAGCCGTGATTCTCACTTCGAACTGTGCAGAATTCGAATCACGTAACAAGAAGCTAAATACGCTCCGATGCGTGTGTATTTCCTTGTGTTTTAAGTCTTCTATTAGGCCTGTCAGTGAAAGTTTCACCGCAACCAAAGGTGAAACCGCACACGGTGTGGCTTACTAATTAAACTGATAATGACAATAAACTCGTGGTCCTGGTTCTTTTGTGTTGTCAGTATGTGACGATGTGGAAAGTTGTTGTGTCGCAGTACAATTCGGATTTCCTTCCTTTTCTCATCCTTTTCTCTTATTGAAATGGGTGATAACGGGCATCACCCGTTGAAGCAGTTAACGTTCTCCTAGTTGGAATGACCAAATGTCTAGCAACTTGAATTGAGTTAGGACTCGGGATGCTCCTGCCCTCTTTTTATATCAAACATTTACCAAGTCACGCTTCAGCTGACATGCACATACTGTTTCTGTACAATTCGTAAAGCCAACCTGGCACACAATACCGTTTTGTGTTTTCATCCACTCTGTCCTATGGTCATCAAATCAGTTTCTTCAAGTGACCAGTTGGTTGTTTGTGGCCTTCTGAGACTTTTTGGGATACATTACTCCCAAATGTATCTGCTTACCTTTTTGATATTGCTTTCGCTATGACTACGCCATGGACTTATGACCAAGTTCCGTAATCATCTACTGTTTTGACGTACGCAGCCATTTTGTACTGCAGTGTATACTTGATTCCTAAAAAAACTCAGACGTGTCGAACTAAGTGAATGAATGAGTGGTTGCTGTGGTAGTTCATTATCTGGTTTTTGTAGGCCTTCATCCGAAACACACAAGTTTAGAGCTTCGTTCATGCTCTGTTTGTTAATTCGTCCAGGACTGATGGCTGTTTATTCTTCTGCCACTGTAAAAGTGCTTCTTCGTGCTTCTTTGTGTTTCTTCGTGAAAAAATGTCCCTCAGAATTCTCAGTGCGCTGGAATTTCTGCACCTCGGTTTTGATGAAGTGTCAGGATATCGGAGTTCATCATATCTGCTGATCAAATTGTCTACCAAATTTAAAGCAAGCATTCATGCGTTCGCTACCCTCTCTTGAGGAATCTTTGTTACCGACCTCAGACGATTGCATAATTCCATCCTCCAACCTGGATTCGCTGACAGCATGTCAGCTAGGTTGAGATTATCTCCCTCTTTCTAGACCCTCGGTAGTCCATGTAATTTAGAGGTTTTTGTCATCTGCTTTCATTTTCCTATCATTCTCGTTGGTTATTTCTTGTTCTACTTTTTAAAGACAAGTTTACTTTGCCGACTAGTTTTGAAGTTGGGCAGTGATCGACTGGCTGACGTGTGCTCCTAGGACTTGGCCTTCTAAATGAAATCCATTCTGCCTATTACAACTGTGAAGAGGGTCTGGTAAAGCAAGCCAATAACATACTCACATGACTCATCGAGTGACAACTACTCGCCCCCGTCTTCATATCGTAGTTTACCTGTGACGTCGCCGATGAACAGTCAGCCGCAAACTGGCCTGGAGCAAATGGTGGCATTTTAAAGTGATGATTCAGTATCGAATATTCTCGTCGTCCACGTCTCTTGGTTTAGAGACTGTGGCTCTCCCGCACAACGAAGGTACGGTGCTGTGTGACATGTCAGTCAGATCGTCACGTCCTGTGATGTCGCCTAGAATGCGAGGCACAGTTTTGACATTTGGCATGGCTTGTCACAACCTGCTATCTGTGCATCATTTAGGGCTTCTAACGGCCCAACACCAACCGTCACGTACTTCAATGATGATTAACTTACATGTCAGTTCTCTAAGAATCACTTGGACAATTTCAAAACGCTTGACACCCGGTCTGGTTCAACATAGAGAGTATTGAAATCCCATATGTAGGGAGAGATTAGTGAAATTGGATGAGACCTGCTCCATTATTTGGCGACTCGAAGTTTGCATCTTCAGCAAGCATGGTCTTCCTTCCAGTGTATTCCTTGAAACTTTGGAATTAAAAGCTGGAGTCTGTTGGTGGGCAGCTGTGTAAGCCATGACCGTACTATGACAATGGATCCACCATCGAGGCATGGGCAGTGTCTGTCAGCTCGCACCATCTTAGATGTCAGAAAGAATTTTCGCTACGGTTGCACGTCTATAAAACGACCATGAAAGAAGACAATCTGTGGCTGGTTTCATCGATCCGGCGACCTCAAGCATATTCAACTATTTGATCACCGATTTCTTCCTAGCATAACAGGCGTCAAGTGGATGCAGCAAATCCTTAGAGCAATAGTTTGTAAGCAGGTAAGATTCAGTGAATGGAAATCACTTGAATAGATGAAGCGATTGTCAGAATGAGACGGTTCGGGCAAGTACCAAGCGTGACTGACTACTACCACTCTGCAAAACGTCCAACTATCACATCAATTGTGTACCCGTTTGTAACGTGGATTTTAAGTGAATCCATGTTCACATCACTCTTGTTCGAACAGCCGTTCTCCTGTCATGGCACAACTATTCTGGTGAGTCCATACTAAATAGGAGAAGTACTGGACTCGAGTTTCGCTCCTGTTAGAGCTCACCATCCTAGTGCATATGCTTGGCCGTGCTGGAGTTTGAACCCTGGACATCTGACGTGAGAGGTGAGTGTGTCCACCAGAAAATGCTGGACAGGTTTGAATGACTACGCCTTGTTCAGGTCAAACAACACCGCAAATTTAGCTCAAATTCACCTGAAGCCTAGAAAATTCATTTTAGTTTAGTACAAAGCCAAAAAGTATCAAAACGCTCTTGTAAGGTGCATCTAATGGGGTGCCACTAACGTATCAAGAGCCGTCTCCATACACAGTTGAAAGGCATACACCAGTTTCATATGGCTTCAATATGGTCTCGTCAACGAAGCACACCTAGGAAGAGCAAGTTGCAAGACAATCGGTCGATAAAGTCGTTCTACGAATTGGAAAGTCACTTATAGAACAGTGTTAGAGACAATGATTGGTGGGCCATGGCAGAACTACATGACATTTCTAGTGACAAAGAGTTGGTTGCCACAGCTGGCCGGCTGTTGCGAACGGACCGGTTGAATTAATCAGGTCGATCAAACGGACAGCCATCGCACTGGTCATGTGGTTCGGATTGTCGACAGGCTTGCAAAACAGCATGCGGTCAGCGATCCTTAAGAACAGAAGCTGTGCCGCACGTCCCAGATAGTTCGCAGATTACCCGTGGACGAGAGGAAAAAGCAAAACAGACGAGAAGCAGATGGGCACTTAATCAACCAAATTGGTGTTGAACGTACTTTTTCTGTTTAGATCTATCTGTGACAATCCATTCAGATGGTGCAGCATCTGCTTAAATCCCATTCCTCCCCAATGTAAATTCATTCCCGAGAAGCATAGATATTAGAGACTGTCACAAGTCACACGTTAAACAGTCAAAGTTCGCGTGTGCATGGTGCTTTGTGGAAACTTAACCTTAAGTTCTCACACTCAGCAGATGTCTCCGTCCCGAACATATGCCCACATTTTGTCCGACACCCTCTACTGATTGCTGATGTGGCTAGGCTCCCATCTGTCGCCCAAAAACCTCAAGCATTTGAATGCAGAATTTAAGACTGCTCAGTCTCTAAGTTTTTCTATCTTTAACAGGGACTTCTGGAACGAATTGTCACAGGAAACTTCCCAATCCTCAGTGATCGAGCTAACTAAGTGAGCAGAAGACATGTATCTGAAGGTCTTTTAAACATGTGGCTTTCTTACCTACAGCATCGGCGTCGTATATCATCGAATGAGCAAAACAAGGCAAGTTGTATAAGACCTGGTAATAGATGCCAGATGAAATCAAGATTAGCCTGCACAAAGAGTACACTGCTCTGCACCAGCTCAACATAACCGTCCTGTGGTGATGCCAGATTTGATTTTCTGAAACTGCCGCAATTCGGACCACGCTGTATAATACTTCACCGTGCCTAGCTACTTACACCTGATGATGGTGGACTGAAGGGTAGTCTGTATCACCAGCCCCAAAGTTGTTTTCCCCCACAAACAGGCATTTGAAAGTGAAACGGGCAACAGTGTTCGAGAAAAGCCAGCACTACCGGTCATGGGATGGTGTTATTTCAAAAATCGACCAGGTTCACTAGGGTTGTACTACACACGGCCTTATTCAAAATGGTATGTGCCATACATCACCCTGTTCGGGATTGTACTGAATTTAGACGGAAGTTACATCTCAGAAGAAATATCAGTGTCCTATTGACTTGCATTCAAGCAAACACCAAAGTTCTCGTATGGCGACAAAGGATCCGTTGAATATATGAGTTTAACTTACTAATCTGAAAGTGTAATTTACATATCTCTAACAAACCCGCCATAAACTGTCCGAACTCAGTCCGCACATCTCAAACGAAACGTTTTCTGGGCTAGGGGCAATCGACAATGAAAAGCACCAGCATAGGCACGTTACTTCATCAGACCGATCTCAACTCTTATGTACAAAACGTGAACTTGGTTGATTGGAATGATGGTTTGCTGGCGTCACACGCAACTTTAG
This sequence comes from Clonorchis sinensis, assembly GCA_003604175.2. Lineage (NCBI taxonomy): Eukaryota > Metazoa > Platyhelminthes > Trematoda > Opisthorchiida > Opisthorchiidae > Clonorchis > Clonorchis sinensis. The sequence continues at coordinate 97,922,335 of CM030370.1, read as the reverse complement.
ACTGTCAGCAGTCGTTAGACTTCTGGATGTCTGCACCTAAATGGATGGTGATAGTCAGCGTATATTGCACTATCCATCTTATTTCCATTAAATGGATCCCGATGAAGATGGCTGAGCGAAAATTTCGCCTTTGAATGTTACAGTTATTTTCAAATGCTTTATCACTTAGCACGATTCACAAGACCAATGGACTATTCCATTATATTTATGGTGAGATATGTATGGATGCTCTCTAAAGTGCAAACACCTCTCACAGGCTAGGGCGTACATTGCTTTTGAACAAAAATACTACTGCTCTTGAGGCGCTTTCAATTACAAGGAGGAGTTGTTTGGACCCAGAGCGTGTTAAGGGAAAGAAGCCTTTCAAGGGTTACGGTGAGCCGTGTTTTCCACAAACAGTCTGGCCGTTTCCAAGATGTTTACTGCTCCCTGTTCGTACGACAATAGGTAGTCTCAGATCCCCGAACCACGCATTGGTGAGCCCGAAGCAGAGCAAAATCAGTCATGAGAGGTTTCCGTATTTTGAAGAATCGTTCACCGCTACTTGACCATATTCCTTCTGCTCCGCACAGAAAGTACCGTAGAATGTCAGTGAAGCCTGGAGTTAACTGACCGTGAACTACGTCCACTCTTTCAGGGTCGTTATTGAGCATCACATTGTCCTTCAAGGTGTGACTCATGCAGAGTATATGTTATTATATATGTCTCCATTGGAAATAGAAAAACCTTAGCCAGGTCTGTACAAAAGGAAGATGAAAAAGGATATGTCCGAGAAATGAATACTTAAAATTCTATGCCAGACGACTCGCTCACCTCCGAGGAAAGTTCACAAGCTTTCTGGAAATCCTCCTCTCCACAAACAGATAACAAAGACGTCTTTTCGCCTTTCATTTTGTCCACAAATCGCATAATCACATCTGATTCAACAATCATCTGCCCGTCATTGGTAAGAAAGAGGGGAACTTTCCCAGTCGGACTGATTTCCAAAAACCAGTCAGGTTTGGCATCCAGTGCAATATGGATTGAATCAAACCTAAAGCATAAGAGAAGGGAAGAAACGTATAACTCCAGTTCATCATTGCTGAAATACTCCACCAATCAGTTTCGCCTCAGGCTTCTCCACCTAAACCTTAGTATCATCACGTAGTGGCATTCGGCTTGGAGAAAAGCCAGTCATTGGATTCCGCATCCCCATGACAAACGTTTGAATAAGTAATGTTGACGAGCCTTTAAAAAAATAAAATTCGAGTACGTCGTCCGTCCTTCTGACATGAGCTTAACAGAATAATCCTCTCGGACGCATGTCGAATACCTATTCTGGGCTGAAGCTCAAACGGATGGGTGAACAGATCGGTTGAACCGGGTTATTTGAGTATTGGATATCATTCTACTTGCCGAACAAGTTAGACCAAAAAACACCAACACGCTGATAAATACCACAATACGAAGTGTTAAGTGTAATGCAGTTTGCGAAGCAAATAATTTGAAAGGCAGAACATGACTCATTAACTTTCACATTATTTCAGTGCATCGCACAAAAACTCTCACCTTTCAAGAGCAAAGTTTGGGTGACCGTGAAGATTATTGTCTGGGTGGAAGGTGCCGGATTCTTACAAAATGACTAAGACTGAAATATGATAGTTCTAATATGCTTCATTACATAATATTGCTCGCATCATACTAATCATGCCAGACAAGACTTGCCAAACAGTATGTATTAACGTACTCGATCCCGTGATATTGCAAAGTGTACCGCACGCGTTCCACAAAAGGGCAAATTCGATTGCCAAACAGAGTATAGTGGTTTGGGTTGATATCCGGTTTCGGATCTCCTAAAACAAAGATCGAATATCAAAGTGAGGGAAACTCCTTGTCATGGCTTAGGTAGTTTGCATCGTGCGGAAAACCGTGATGCTTCGAGGTTCCCTTAAGGGTAACCGCGGAAAATGGACATTTTTGCAAATGCGACAACTTATGATAACCTCATAATCTAGCCAATCTGGCTGCCAGCTGTTTTAGTGTTCAGTTAAGAAATCACTGTTCCTGAGTGATTTAGATTTCAGCCTCGTGAATCGCATTCGCATCATTGTATCATTTTGGTCTACTCCTCGAAGATGCCCCCTGTTCTCACCCCTGACATTGTGGGCGCCAGCTCTTGAGTGCACTTTTCAACCGGCCTTTTTTCTTTTGCCTCGTTTGTAAACTCCCCACTAAGTACAAGGCCTTAATCGGGGTAAATGTTTGCATCCTAATAAGAAGCGCTTCAAACGGCTTCGTCGTCGGACCCACAAAACACAGTATTTCGATTGCTTGGGAGAGGTCAAACCTAGACCTCCAAAGCGTTCATATCCCGTTATAACAGTTCAAGTATCCATAATCTTTTAGCCGCCCCGTATCGTTCACATTAGTAAGTTGATTCTTCATGAGGCCCTTCTGTAGCTTCCTGCCATTTCTTACCAAGTGCTTTACTAGGTCAGGTATTGTCCGTCGTCTGCGACAAAATTTTTACAGAATTCAACGCCTAAACTTATCACAAGACAGGCTTTTATGTAGCGGTTATGGCGGACAACGTGTGATAGCGATTGATGTCTCTTTTTCTGGTGGTTGCAAAACTATGTAGTGGACTGGCCTCCGCTTCCGGTTTTGCCTTTCGCCGGTGCACCCTTGCCCACCACCGTAAGTATTGGTGGATTGTGCTGTACAGCCTGTATACCCGAGGGGATAAGATCAAACGATGACAAGGAGGGGGTACTTCTAAAGCCATCGGTATACCCAAGTGATAACCCCTAGTAATCAAAGCACGTGGGGACAACAAAGCAGTCCAACCACGCACAGTGTTCGAAAGATGGGCTGATGGTCTACATTACTCATAAAATGCACTAAAAGCTAATACTACGCAGTGATTAGCTTGGTCCTTCTAATACGAATCTCAAAACGAGTGGAATAGAAAGTAGAATGAGTTCTGTTCAGTACGTTCTATCAGTCATTTATTAACTCGCTCGATGGACAATCATGTCCGACAATGTCCTACCTATGTCCCGCCGCCGGCATGCGGGCGACAATGTGTTCCCGATTCGGGTGTGCAGTGCTGCGTGTAGTGCTTCATTGCATTTCACGGCAAATTTTCCATTGGTTCACTCAACTGTCCGGAAAATATCGAAAACCAATATATGATGAGATCGAGAAATATCGAAAACTAATATATGATGAAGTCAATATATGATGAGATCGACTAGGTATACAACGAACCCCGATTCATTCTCGCTATTTTGAGCACACAACTGGTATCAGGTGACTTGCTCGGATAGACAAAGCTTTGCACAAACTAACACAATCGGATATTCGCATTTCCGGACTACTGGGGGCTAAAATGTTCTAGAACAGACAGACCACTTACGAAGTGATTTTCTCGTGACAGATTGCATGAGGATATGACCATTTGGCCTTCAACAAACCAATTTCATAGCTTAGCTTCTGAAACGCCAATGTTCAGGTTCTCTCTACGCAACTCAGAGTCACTTGTACGTTTGACAATCGCGAATATCAATCAAAAGGTGCTTTTAGTACCATCGTAGACTTAGCACCCTGGGCGTTAAGACAGGTAATTTGCGGCTATATACACTAAATGTACATTTGGGAAATACACAAACAATAGATGGTAGACAACGAGGCAAATCAAACAGGCAGCCAAGAAAGTCAACCAGTGAACATGAAACTCATAAGCTCCTGCAAAAATACATACTGTTACAGCAGTAAGCAAAACAGACTCCAAGTCCCATCGGTACTCAGACACAAAAGATAGTCAGCTAGCTTGTGTTCTAGTTAACATGGCTGTTCATATAAGAATACAACTGACCTTGTCGCAAATGCTTGGAACAGGTTGGCATTATATCCGCTGAAATGAAGAATGAATTAGAGCATTATTACACACTGTATTTATGTTAGTAATTAGTTGCATAGATTATCCAATGTCGTTGGTGGTCATCAGGTGAAATTTGGCAAAAATGCCAAGGGCACATGCCGAAAAGTCGCATGCAAATAATGTGTGCTATCTATGGACATACAGCAGAGGCATCCTTATCTGTCCAACTAGATGCTTATGTAACATGCCGAGGAAGTTCGACTGAGTGCAACAGTCATGATAGTTCCGACTTGGAAATCCACATAACCGTTTTCTTTATATTCAAATTTTTACTCCTCGAATTGAAATCTCATCCTGTAACTGAAGCCCGCCTATGCTGAAAAGCCGAGAATTGCCTCGAGGATGTTTCATCCTTGTTAGGAATCATGAGCAGTGCGCATCTCACAAAAATCCGGACAGTTTCGGACCTGCAATCTCCCGTGGGGAAGTGAAATGGAGGAGGTCGTTTGGAGAGGGAAGATTCATTGTTGCAGACTTGCTAGTGATTGCATTCAAACATCAGTCATGTGCATTGGCCCACCTTCCGGTAGAATCCACCAGTAGGACTCAGTCACCTTTAGCGCAGTCCTTCAATGTGTTAGGTAATCGCCAGAGCAAATCCGCATCACAGGCGCTTGTGACCAGCGCATCCTGTAGTTGGTCCCAATGCATACTCAGCACAATATAGACTGCAGCACCTCATTTGCTCCGCATTTAGTTACAGAGTAGATTTATTGGTTTCTTCATATGTTGCCTTGTCTGTGGGTGATAAACATGTACCCTTGCTTCATTCGGGTCATCTACAGATATTCTTTCATATCCGTAATCAGCATTCTTGGCATCCAGAGTAGAGATGCTGTAAACGTAAATTTGGAAATTGTGTTGCTTCAAGTGAGCTTGCACTGGAACTCAGTTAAGCATGCCGCTCAAACGTTAAAAAACTACTCAGATGAGTAGATAATCGGAGATTGAGTCCCAATAACGATGGTTTTTGTTTCGTCCGTATAATGTGAAACATGATTCTTTCCTTAAAAAGTTAGAGATTAACTCTTCATGGATAGTGCGATCTATCATGGCTGAAACGGTTAATCCTCCGAGTGTAGTACAACTCTCTCGAATACCAGGCAAGCGCAGTGTAAGTTGTGCACACACAAAGTGCACAGTCGGTTTCATAATGGACGGTTATAAATTCCGTGCGCGCCCAGGAATTTTGCCTTGTGATTTCCCCGATCTTGATGCGACAAACCTGAAATGGAAACCGGAAGTACTTGCTAAGGAAAAAGATACACACTCCAACGTTACGATAATTCGGAATAATATTTTTTTAAAAACTGAGTGATTTTAGAGTTCTCTTATTTGGAGCAACACTGAGGTGACCATGATAAGTTATATATTCAAACTGGATTACCTCAGCAAGTTCTATTCGACGTTTTGCATAAACAGTAAAGGAATTGCCGATCCAAAGGCTGCAGTTCAGCTGCGGAAAGTCATCAGACTCTTTTGGCGTTGGAAGTGCTGATCATACCTGATTTGGTTACAAATCATTTCACTGTCGTAATCTAACAGGTCTTATTTGTCGTAAGCTGCTGCGTTTTTTAAGATCTACCTAATGGGGCTATACCCTGCATTGACCGTGCTTGGTATGCTGACGGCTTTCTTTTTCCCACTCAAAGAAGCCGTCCTCGATACAGGTTGTATCTGTTGACAGTGCAATGAATTAAACAGCAAACCTGAATGGGAAACATACCAGCTCCGACTCTTGGAATCTACATGTCAGATTTGTACTGCAAGTAAGTGAATGTTTGTATCCGGTCCCGAGGCCGTCCACTTTAAAGACATGATGATATGATTGTTTGTGTAGAAAACGGCCTTCAGCTGAGTAAGTCTGATTTCGTCAGATGAATGGTAAGACAGCCTTGTTACCTTGATGTCACTCTATGCCCTCGGATTCATGCACCGACTATGTTGATTTGGATCTCTTCCAAATCAGACAATCATCAGATCAGAGTAATTAGAGACTGTGGGATGTGTGTAGTTAAACTTTGGTTCGTAATACGTTGGAATATTGATAGCTCGGGTGAGTTTATTGGTTGTTGATCAGGTGGCTGTTGATCTGTTCGCCGAGCTTGGCAATTGGCTTGCAAACGTTTCGTCACCATACGAGGAGGCATCATCAGCGCGCAGTTGCGCACCCAACTGTAACAGGATAGGTCACATCAATTGGGTTGACTGTTTGGGCTGTTACCCGAAGCACCAAGTGGTTACTAACCCCAATGATGTCATTGACCAATAGGATTTCGGTTGACTTGTTAGATCAGACCATGTGATAAGTTTCCGGTGAAATAGACTCACAGGGAACGGCTAAGTGAAAATTCCTAAATTTCTACCATCTTCCCGAAGAGACTTATACTGCGCAATTTTGGAAAGATGTTGAATAGGGCTCATGCGACTGAGCCTGTCACATGGCAAACTGGATGACATGTTCAGCGGATTGCTTCTCAGACTTGCGTCTGTTATTACCGCATTATTAGACCACGCCCAAAGAAGATGCTGAGAAAGTAGGAATATTTACTTAACAGTTGCCTCTCTAATTAGTTCATCACATGAGGTTGTAAAAATAATCAACTCAACCACCGCCTTACATAAGTTTTTCTATGTTGTATATCTATACACGCAGCATATGAGCCCCAGATGGAACATGAGGAATAAGAGGAATTTGATTTCTTCCGACTGACAAGGATTCTGAAAATATTGATTGTTTCGCTAACGCTAAGTGAAAATTCCTAAATTTCTACCATCTTCCCGAAGAGACTTATACTGCGCAATTTTGGAAAGATGTTGAATAGGGCTCATGCGACTGAGCCTGTCACATGGCAAACTGGATGACATGTTCAGCGGATTGCTTCTCAGACTTGCGTCTGTTATTACCGCATTATTAGACCACGCCCAAAGAAGATGCTGAGAAAGTAGGAATATTTACTTAACAGTTGCCTCTCTAATTAGTTCATCACATGAGGTTGTAAAAATAATCAACTCAACCACCGCCTTACATAAGTTTTTCTATGTTGTATATCTATACACGCAGCATATGAGCCCCAGATGGAACATGAGGAATAAGAGGAATTTGATTTCTTCCGACTGACAAGGATTCTGAAAATATTGATTGTTTCGCTAACGAAAGATTGTGAAATAACGATATTCGTTTGCTGCAAACTTTATAGACCATTTTGAACTCTTCCGTCTAGTCCCCATTAAATTCAGGTTACCTATCTGGTTTTCAGACCATAAGGGGTAAACAGATAGTCGATAGGTACGTAGTCCCCACGCTTTCTCTAAACGAAACAGTAGCCCATTACACGGTGTCTGTGAGAGAGAGATCAACCGAAGTTCACTCAAAAACAGGCCCATGATAATATATGCTGCTGGGTTTGCGACCTATTTGGGGCGATACCACATCCTACCAAGCCGCAAAGTACGATTTCACATCTACGATCAATTCAACCGAAGTTCACTCAAAAACAGGCCCATGATAATATATGCTGCTGGGTTTGCGACCTATTTGGGGCGATACCACATCCTACCAAGCCGCAAAGTACGATTTCACATCTACGATCAATAAATGAGGTTTTTCATCAGTCAACGATTGATCGCTAGCCATTTTTCTGCGGTGAATATGTTATCAAAGTCCTACTCACCAGTGGGCATATTCAAGAACACTATGTGGAATTGATTCACTGAGATTCCGAGAGAAATTGTTGGCTAGCTTTATCTTGGTTATTTTTTAAGTATCTTGACTGTCCTTACCATAACGAAGCGTTGGCACTTTGAACATACACCTCCATTCAACAGCCTGCGGCTATTTACACTTGTGTGCAAAACGTTGATATCTATAATGTGGTGAGATAAGCGCAGTTGTTAGTTTTCCATAACGAAGCGTTGGCACTTTGAACATACACCTCCATTCAACAGCCTGCGGCTATTTACACTTGTGTGCAAAACGTTGATATCTATAATGTGGTGAGATAAGCGCAGTTGTTAGTTTTCCTCTTATCGCAAGACCTGCTTTCACAATCCGCAAATACGCTAATATTTATCTTCTATTTTGTACGCAACAGAAAGTGAAAAACCAAAAGAAGACGAGGGAAAGGGGAGAAAAATTACTCGAACTGACTTATAAACCCAAAGGTACTGTCTCCTAAAATCGAACACATATGTAGCGTCGTCAGATAAATTAAGGCCAGTGATAACCCTTGGAGCCAGACATAGGTGCCAGATTGCGTTTCACGCATCGGTTAACTGACCCTTCCTCAATAAACCTTAAGTTCATTATCTGTTCGGCGCTTATGACTCGTAAATAACTCCCAGGATGTGTCGCATAGCCTTGCTCCACTGAGCAAACAGACGGTTAACGGTCCGTTGATCTTGTTTAGTTACCCTCTTAGGAGCTACTACAGTGGTTTGCGTAGGTGATACCCGAACGGACAACTTCCGAGTTAATCGCAAAGCTATAGGAAATAAAAATCAGACGGCACAAACTCATCAGAAAAACGAAGTAGTGCTTTCTAGTAGAGCTTTGGACCAAGAAAAGCTGTCGGAACACTTTACCGCCATTCGGAGTCTTCCAAGACAAACAAAGTATCCAATAGTACGGTTGCAGAACTGAATAAGAGGTTAAGGGATATGCATCAGAGGTACGTTCGTCTAGTTTGGAAGACAGCATGTAAGGGTTAATTTATTAGGAACGTCCACAAGAGAATACGTGTCCATCTGGTATGACGCAAAAGATATGATACAACATGTCATCTCAAACTTGATCTGAGTATCGAGAGACTAACTTTATGCAGTCCTTCTCCAGTCACTTAGCTGTCTCAAGTTTCCAAAGAAGTGGCTGAACTGAAGTTGAAATCTTGGTCAGTTTCAAAGTGCTCCAAACTGTAAATGGAGGTCTGATTGTATGCTGCGAGAGAGGGTAAGATGTTTCATTCGATCGTGCACGCTATTGGCTAATGAGTTTCGTTCAGGATCTAAGCTTACAGACCAAACTTGATGCTCTCATGCTTTACTCATAATAATCTTGGCGTCCGTGTCATTGCTTGTAAAGCCTAAGTCAGTTCGTGTTATAGCCGGTTATCGGCCAGTCAGTCTTTTGCACTTACTGTCTTGCAGAATAGGGGTAAGTTTACTATGGAAAGCTGTTGTTCTACTTAACACAGTGAAGAGGCCTCTAAAGCTGATTAACTATATGGCTCAGTTTACTGCATATTCTTATCCTATAAAGTGTGTACATCAGAGTTGAACAACATACCTAAGCAACTTAACTCGATTTTCGTTCAGAAAATTCCTCTGATAAGTTAAATCGGATTCAAACTTAATTGTTTGTCATGATACCCACATCTGCTGATAGGCTTCAAGTTGACTGAGAGTTTTCAATGCACCAGGTTTCCTATGTTGCATGAATATAGCTCGGTCATAAATCAGTCAAACGCATGAAAATCTGAAGAAATTCTAGGTTTCCAGGAATTTTCCCTTAGAACTGTTGGTCTTAGAGAACAGAATCACGTTAAGTACCAGACCCGTCACCGTGTACACAGTTGAAAATATACCTTAGAAACTGTTTCACATAAACGATTCACCATTACTAAGTAATGCGATCTTAAACAGCAGAAGCAAAATGATGGGAACAAAGTCATGATGCAACTCACCGCTAGTCTTCCGATCTTCACCCCGCCCTATAATAAGGGGTTACATGTGCTGTTGAACGCAGTGAGAAAGTCCCGAGTGAAGCTTTACTGAGATTTGGAGATCATAAGAGCTGCTGTTCGGAGAGTTCGGTCCGCCATAAAGCTGTTCATCCACTTTGAAATGAGTCTCCAAAAACAGCTAAACTATTGGATTTTGAATCTAAACCGAAAATCTGTCATGTTTTCCTATGCTAACATTCAGAAGATCCTTGACCGTACATGTTTGTGGCAGTTGGGTTGTTCGCATCCCGCCATCTGTATAAAATGTGGGTCCGTTCATACATAAGGCTGTCGTCATATTGTTTCTCGTTATCCTCAATAAGATTTGCTGTCCTGTTGTTCTATTCTGTCTCCTTCGTTCGGGGATTGTAAGCATCTCCGCAATTCTGGATGTCAGCATCCATAATTACTTTGCCTATCTCTTCCACTGCTGCCTCTTAACCTCTTGGCTAATTTTTTGAATAACTTGTGTTCGTCCAATAATGCTTCGTTGGCCTGGAGATAGAAGCGACGTGATCGAAACTTATAGGGGAGAGTGAGACAAGGTATCTTTTTGATTGTTTGGTGCTCATTGCTTGAATTTGGTAGATTGCCAACCGCACAGCCCTTCAAACAGTAGGTAGACCAGTTTTTCGGCAGACTACAACTGTACCCGTCTGATACCTGATAGGTTTGGCTCAACCTTCAACTTAACGCGCTAACGGGATACGCTGGAATAGGGTCTCTCTGGTGCAGTGATGTAGTTGAAAGCTGAACATCAGTTGTTTGACCTGACAGTCGATCAGTATGTCTAAAAGGCGATGGTCACACTGACATGTCCGCCAATGGGCTTCCGATGCGCGAAACAATGACGAAGCAGCGATCGGTGATTGGCCAATTTTTCGGCATGGCTGTTCTGTCCGGTCAGTGCACTTGTGCGTTGTGGCTAACACCTAGTTTTGTCGATAAGATTCCACTCGCACACAGGTTGTACTGCTAAAATAAATAGGGCAAAGATATAAAAATAGGCTAGTAAAATTAAAATAAACATCGCCCCTTTCCAAGAAGAATGACTCCGACTGACATATTTGGCCTGTATAAACAATAGACGACAGGGTCGAATTAGATTGTGACGTTTTTCCGGACCGCAGGTAGTGGTTGCCCCTCAGAGACTATTCATTTTTAGGTGGAGTCGCATCCATTCAAGTGGAGGTCGAGTAAAAATCAAAAAGGTCAAAGTGCTTTTCAATTAATGTCTCTTGTCTACTGGCATTCCTAAAAACGCCCCCTTCCCCAGTGAAGCAGTTGAGAGAAGTGAGACCGTCCTTCGTAACACATCACTCCGTCGGTGTACAGGTGTGTGGGACTAGAGACTAAATCACCTTAATGGAGCATTCACTCGACCATCCATGATTCATAAAGACCGCATAAGTATCTGTTTATCTGAATAGTAAGCCACGATGCCTAAGGACTGAGCACCGTACTCAGTTTGAATATCACAGACGGTAACCATGCTTGATTGCGGTTAGGTATTGAACGTTTAATCCAGGACATTCGAAGCGGTTGCCTAATAGATAAATAAACTTCCGAATGAAGTTTCGATGGCGTCTTAAAACAAGGGAAAAGACTTGCTGATTGGCCAAACAAAAACGTGCTTCTGAAAGCGATAAGCCACTACGTTTTCTTACCAGTCTTGGTGTCATATTTTGGTGAAGTCTCTTCCTTCAATGATACCTGGAAAACTATGTGGATGAATATCTTTTCATAGTTCATTAACACACGCTGATCCGCTAACTTCAACCACGGTGTTCTTGGCTCGTGTGCAGTGAACGTGTGCCATCCAACTCAAGCAACTATGCAGCTTGGTCGTTATTCGCTTGCCAGCGTACCCTCCATTATTGGGCTGCTGCCACGCTGACATTGCCTTCGTTCTTTTTATACAGGTAGAATGAAAAATATTCAAAGCAGAGATGGTATTCATAATTACTGAGAGCATCAGACGTCGGTAATCTGATATCTGAATTTTCTGGACTAAAGTAAAGTAAGCTGCCTGATATTCGATTACCAAGTCAGGCTCCGACCTAAAGAGTCAGGTCAACATTCTGGCCCTCTTGATTTTCGTGGCAGAAGACTCAATCAGTATGCTAGTGCTGTCCAGTTAATGCAAGGCCAGACGGTCACAGGCCAAGTTAAACTGTGTTAAGTGCAAGATACCAAAATCTCCAAGTTTCCGACATTTTGTGCGAAACAAATGCACAATCCATGAAGGCTTTACACACATCTTCCAGCAAGTTCATTGTGAGGCAAATCCAGAAGGAACCCATTCAAACTCACTGAGATAAAAAGAATTTTGTGAGACATATAGTGATGACAAGAAAAAAGGTCACAAGCAGACCTTTTCGAGTACCTATCATGCGTGCGCTTTATGTTTGAATCATTTAGCACAAAATTATCTTGTTGTCACATAACTGCACGCTGCACAATCAAAGCCAGTGAAACCGTGGCCTGTTATGGAATATCGCTGGAGTGTGACCTGGGCCGTCCAGCTTGTCACAAAAGCAGACTAGCAGTCTACTGGTTCTAACTGCTTGGCTGTTCAATGGAGATTTCGTGCTGTCGGCGAGGCCAATCTGCTCTAAAAAAAATCGGGAGGCACTGTACAACTGTTTCATCCCTGTTGGGGATGATCAGCAGTGCACACCTCACAAAACTCAGGATTTCAAACGTGGGAAATTCCGATCAGGGGTTGAACAGTTAATCATGTGGCCAGTTGATCGGCAGTGTGATTGGCTCTCACTTCCACAGAACAAGCACCACGCATTCTTCAATCACCGAAACCACACATCCCATGTTGACTTGAATGTCTCTTCTAGTGAATATAAAATTTTCACCGGGCGCCTTGGGAACAGAGTTGTGAAACGACTTATCACATTACTCTCAGCCTACTCTTCTCAAGTTCCAAGCTTCCCGTTTTGAAGCAACCACAGCAACAATAACAACAGATGTTCCGAGGTTGTTGTACATGATTACTTATGTCAGTGAGTGAGTCTTTGGTGTCCAGGACAATTACTGATGAGGTATCACTCCGCGAAGGTAAAGGTGCTATGAGTGGCCCAACGATACACTGTAGATTCCAGACTCGAGAAGACCGGGGAGTAAAAAAAACGTGTGCATGATGTGAGTTTCACTTCACAGCTCTAGACCTTGGTCAACAAACATCTGAGTGATAGTTGTGCTGATCTTTGCAATGTATGCATGTTTTTTTCATCTGAAGTAGTATTTGCTTGAACCAAAAGAAGAATTTCCCAATGAAACCACATCTCATGGGAGAGAAAACGTTACATTGATGTGCTTTCTACCCATTCCAACTCAGTAAAGTACTAAATGTAATAAGATGAGATCGTAACAGGTCACTAGTTAAAAAAAGTTGTCTTGTTCCGTAGATGTTCGTTTCCGTACGCAGCAGTGTAAATTTTGTGTTAAAGTTCCACACACTGCAATTTTCCTTATAGGAAAACATACACATGATAATAAGTTACCGAGGTTTTTAGTAGTGTAGCCCAGATTCATCTGAGACCCTCAAGGGACAGTGCCCGCCATGCTTATCCCAAGGACAATAGGTTTACGTGTCGGCAAATGTTGCGACAAACAACCTGTGTGCTCCACGCACCATACATAGTGAAACGATGGACCACGCTACGCCGAACTTACCTTATGGATAGGGGTTGAACGACGGTTGTTACCCTTGGCCCCACTAAAACTGACTTGTGCAGAATACTAGCCAAGCCAAAATTCATTCATGCGTGGTCAATGTAAACAGATAGTTTGGTGGTGTGTCCGCCTGTCCGAAAAGTTAGGCCCTGACAGCACGAATGAAAAAAAACACTCGTAATCTTGCAATCAACTCAGTACTTCACGCAAGTCTATAAACAACGACTTAATGTGGTCCGTAGTTAAAACGTTCTCTAGATTGAATAAATACAGCTTCACGCTCTTCAAATGAGCTTACGCTTGATGTTTCACGGGAAGAAATGAAGAACTTGAACCGGAAGGTCCTGGGACTGATGGCCTGAAGGACAACCTTTTTATCCACCGGTTATTGATAATTTTCATTGCTTGTCCCATCAGGTGTAAGGGATGATTACAGGTCACAAGCATAAGATCGACCAAATGAAAACCACCTGGAATTAGCGAAATACACTCATTTGCAAACAACTTTTTTTTGGTTTTGCGAGAGACTCACCTGGGACACAGCTGGATGCATTACGAAGATACATGTATCGCGATATCTCGAATATCGTACCAACTGAAACATGAGACGGCCTGGTGCAGCACATTCAGTTGCCTGGAAACATCACAAAGGAGAGATGTAGCTGGGTTCCAGATGAGTCTCTCGCAAAACCAAAAAATTTGTTTGCAAATGAGTGTATTTCGCTAATTCCGTGCAATTTAGTTTCAGGTAGAACATAAGGTTGACGGAAACTCGGGACTGCGCTTATCTGATGAGTCCATAGAAGGGCGAAACCGGTCGTGGGCTGTCGAAGAATTTTCAGCAACCTTGTGAGTAGTGCATTACGAAAAAACATCTGCTTTAAAATCTCAATGTCAATAGATGATATAGCCTGGAACAGTCTCCTTGTTTGTGTGAAGTGTATGCAGAATAAACCGAGCCACCAGTGTTACTAACTGAAGCATTTGTGATTCTCCAGAACTATGGAACCAGCAGTCGACAAATTGGAAGTAACAAGGACCTAGGTGAACAGGCGACACGAAAAGATATCAGTCATGTCGAATGACAGAGGATATAACGAGCTTTTTGGAATTTTTGAAGTGAACTGTTTTACACAATGAGAGAGGAAGCAAAGGTTTACGTAGATTTCTAATCTCCTCGTTCAACCGAAGGTAACTTGCCTGGAAAATGATTAGTCTCCCTTGAAGAATAGTTCATTTGAGCAAATTACTTGAGTAAGTAAGGGGCTACAGTCCAGTTCTTATGTTCGATTTTTAATCTGCTTCTATAAACTTAGGTTTCCATTTAATATACATGTGAAGCAGTCGTAGTTCCTCATCTTTAGACACTGGAACATCAGTGGTGACACTGATGCTTAACTGCCGTACAATCAAAAGTTTATTTAGCTATTCTTAAAGTCTTTAAGTGGGAAAAAGAGAGGAGTGGATTGGAAATGGACCTGGTGCTAACCGAACGCAAGCATTCTGAACTACCTAGACCTTCAGCCGCTCAGTCAGACCACCTGGAAAGAAACCGACAGCACGAACGCCACTGATAGCTACTAGACTCTGTTTCTTGCAGTGTCTCCAGCCTGGTAAAGGAGGGGACGTAGACGCCATCCTGGAAGGCGAACCGTACCAAAACACCCTGACTTTTCGTAATCTCCTTCACATCCTTCGGTGGAGTTACACATCGTCCAAATCGCAGCTTGTGCCATTTCGAACGGATCACGGAGAACAGTACATGCATCGGTAGACAGTGTTTTGGCATGCGTGCCACCGCGGCTGGTGGTGCTGGATTTTTCCTTCTACTGCACAATCAAAGACCCGTTTCCCTACTTACTTCGTTACGATTCCACTGACGCCTTCCGACACTTCTGAGACACTTCGGAGACATCGGTTGTCAAAACCTGAAAACACCTCACACCATCTACTCGCAAAGGCACACGCGGCCCTTGAAACCCAGTGATGTGCATTTGGATGCCACATGTGATGCCAATTAGCAAACTTCACTCGGAGTTTTGAGAGTGGTGCACTGACTTCATCATGCCAACCTCCTTCAGACCTGATAGAACTAACGAGGCATATAAAATTCTCCGTAATCTCCAGGGCTTTTCCTAGAATCACAAGAGATATGTTTAGAGATTTCACATTCTGAAGCAGCTCTGTGTAAGTGCAGTCAGCATAACGAAAGGTGTGCTAACTAAGTAAACAGCCAGTAGGTAAAAATATCAGCTTTGATTTTGTCGGTGGGTGCTCAACAGCCTGGTTTACGAGGTCGTGGATTAACTATCAACCACATCAGTCAGGCTAAGCTGGTGAACCGAAAGCTGAACTAAATGTCTCCGATCACAAGCTGCTCAAAAACACCAAGTAGCCAACCACATGGTCAGGATCGGGTTCGCCATGAAAATGGATAGGTGTAAACACACGCGCTATCCACGGGTGGTCACGCTGCCTAGGCCAAAGGTTGCTGAGAACAGGCTGTAAGTTCCAAAAAGGTCTTGCCAATAAAGCGACGCTAAAAGAGAGGAAACTTGGGGCATTGTTCCAGTTGGACGGTTAACAGCAAGGTAGTCCTGGGTTCAAACCGAATAATCTCTTTTTATTCTTGTTGTTACATCTCTTGCGAAATTGGTGGCTAGTGAGGTGCAGGTTAGAAGAGACCAGTTAGAGGAATCAATACCAATGGTCGTGATACAATCAGGCATATAAATTGAAGCCTAACTCATGTACAAGGGAATAAGTTTTTTTTAAGTTTCCAACGAATACGTTCAGTGTCGAGCAGCATACCTTTGATATACTAACGTCTAGAACATACAATGAGGTGTGCCTGTTGTACTTTGTAGGACCCACATATGCACATTCGATAAATACACCGGATGGAAAGGTGTATGGCGGTAATAGATTATTAGTCAATAAGGGCTGTTAGCGGATACATCCACTGTCAGCTTGTGTAAAAACTGTTATACGGTCATCACATGTTTATCCGTTAGTACTCCGTACCAAGCCGAGCAAGTGAAACAAACATACGAAGGTTAGAACCCTAGTCTTATTGTTAGATATACACTATTTAATTTTAACAGGCAGTATACGATATGGTGGTAAATCTACAGAGGAGGTTGCAGGATTTTAGAATTCACGCTCATAACACTCTCTTTTGAACAGTCGTCCTACTGCCTTGGCGTAATGATTCTGGTGAGTTCACTTCAAAAGAAGGAGCACTAGACTCAAGTTTTGCAGTTCATACACTTGGCCGTGCCGCACGCCTGACATGCTAGACTAGCGGGTTACCACCACTCCACCAGAGCATGCTGGAGGCACTCTAATTTTCATGTCTGGACAGGCAAACACGGTCACGCTTCAGTGATGTGATTGGTTGGTCAGACAGCTCAAACAATGACCCGGAAACTGTCTTGCTTGTTTCGATCGATTGGCTCGCCTGTCAGGTAGGGCTACGAGCGTCTGAAACCTGCCAAACCGCTTCTTGATTTGCTGTGGGACGGTTGAGGGACTTGTAGAATTTACGGTGACGTCTCTCTCGTTTGAACAGTCATCGTCCTGTACGAACGCAATCAGATGTAAGTGGTGTTAACGACACTCAATCTTGTCCCGTACAAATGCGCATCCTATCGCAATGTGGCAAATTCGTTTTTAAAAAATCCAAATCCGCTGGCGACGAAAGCCAGTCACGGGGATGGGGTGGGTTGGCCTGCTTAAAATGGCTGAACTAAGGCCACAGGGGACGCATGTGGCCGGTTAATCGCAGTCAGAAAGGGTGTGATCTGGGAACTTCGATGGTGGTGAACAGACAGGGGAATCGCTAAACTTGAAGAAAATGCTCGAGCCTCGCCCATAGATTTCAATAAATGGCTGATTAAGTACTAGACTATGACCCATACATCCGTGTAGAGTTAGCGTAGCCCAACTGAACAGGTGCATAGTTGCGAAAGTCCACATTTCTCGTCTGGAGTATACAGGTTTCCAATCAAAGCGCTCATTAGACCACCCAACAGAAATGCAGCTCAAAAGAATATATTCGGTGCGAGGAATGAATGTTTGCCTCACCTAATCTGTGAAGCAGATAAATTACCCTTAAGACCTTATTATTTCATCACGATCGTTTAGGAAGCTGTTCCAGGTGATACTAAATAACCTCAATTTGTCTTTCACGTGGTTGGTTTTGTGCCCAAACGTTTGAGTAGTTTGACAAAAACACCCACATAATCAGCTTCTTAGATGCCTTCACAATCAGTCTACCTGTTTGGCTATCCTGAAGTGCTCAGAAACCATGCCCAATCAAACCGAATCGACCAGATAGGGTTAGCTGATGTAATATTTTACTGGAGTTCAAATTATAAGCATAGTATCAACAGCTACAGTCGGATTGTTAACTTGGGACGGCATTGACTGCCTATGATGTACTCGTGCAAACTATGGAGTACGTAGGGCACGTAGCCGAAAATGAAATGGTCGTGAGAACAGTCTTGTCTCATTTTTAGAGATCTTGATAAACCGGGATGAAGTTAAAATATAAAACACATGAAGTAATGATTTTGTAGAGCAAATACACTTATATTCGTAATGCGCTACTCATAAGGTTGCTGAAAATTCACACGTGAATAGAGGCTGACGGAATCATCAACAGTGTTATTTTCAGATTTTTCCGGATCTAAATGGAAACGCTAACCGCCAGACTGTCAATTAAACTTGTGTGAGCGTATGAGGAGGAGATTATCTAGCACTACTGCGTGCAGCAAACCAACTTTCTTTCAATACGGGAATCAGCGTAATCCGCTACATGGCTCAATTACAGTTCTTTTCGATGATTAGTGATTAGGCTATCGGCTGAGTGATGGCGTTTTCGTATGGTTATGTACTTATAACGAAAACCATGAATCACCACAAGTCAACTTTTGTCATTCCAGACTCAGACGGGCAAATCTGGACTCAAGTTTGTTTCCTAAACACAGGGGAACCTGTCAGAGGCATACGTAGCTCTTATGTCCATTTCAACTCGGTTAAATGTATGAGCTTTTACCGACTGTTCTTATAGTTGCGTTATATTAGTGGTCCTCGTGCGCTATCAGTCGTCACCCCCCGGTTTTAGTTGAAAGCGGCTTATTCACCGTCAGAACACTCTTGTTCGTATAGTCAGCTTTAGTGCCCATTCTTAATTACAGCAGGCCGGTCTTCAAATGTCAAATCCAGCCTAACTCACAAAAACTGAACACTGAACGAAACAAAATTCACGTGTTTTGCCGTGAACTTATTATGGTTTGTGGGATTCACGAGCTGAACGTATTTATTACTGCAATCTTAACCAGACACTGCATCTGACGGTTGCCAATAATTACGCAAATGGTTTTCTACGTAGCCACCTTGAAAATGGTCCTACAAAAATGAATATTCAGCGGCGCGTCGAGTCGCATCAGTGGTTAAACCATCATGTGACTGCCTGGTTTCGGCGTGCTAGCCGAACCCGATATGGTTTTAGGAACAATAAGTGAATGTTTGAAACATGTCACTATGTTCGCTGTTGACTGACCACGATCAAAAGTGACGCACCGATATACTCTTGGTGAATGTTTGTTGCGTGGTTGCTATGGTTACAGAACCATTGATTGGTTACATAACGTCAGTGAACCAAGCTCACCTATGTTAGTTACGTAACAAGGTGTAACTAAATAATGAACCTGTTTGCTGACTGTTCTGGAATGTAATGATCCATTCATGACAGTGACAAATAAATGCCCATGTTGTTTCCTTGCTATGAAGGTGCTAGATGAAACCATCTCAAAAACATCATGTGACATAATGTTGAATGCGAATGAGCTATACTGCGAACGAAAATCTCGTGGTGCACAGTAAACAGTCAAGCTTGGGAATTCTTCTGGGCAGTGAAATCATCCAGCATCCTCTACAGCGGTGCGAATACCGAAAGAACCACTGTTTTCCGAAGTGCATTCTCTCCGACCGAACCAATTGGGATAAATTCAACCCAGTTCCTCATTTGTGGCGAAACAATGACCAGATTTGTTGGGGCGTGGTCCTTATCGCGTGAACACAGTGAACACAGTTGATCTAGTGAGAGGTTGCCGATTAACCAAAAATGAAATGAAATAATCGATACAGTACACGAAGCACTAGCATCGATTGACACCTCCATGAACATCTTCTCCACAGAATTCATGTCAGGGCATTAGTTATACTGGCCATCGCAACATTAAGATTCGGTACGCTGTTCTATTCCAGCCGAATAACAAGTGCCCGTCTACTTAGATGATCTACAGTGTCGAATAAGTTAAGTTTGTTTCTTAATGGGAGAGTTTGCACTTTTCAACATTATCGTTTGCGCGACTATTCATGTGTATTGGAGGCAAATATATGTGAAATCTATGTCAAAACAGAAACTTTTGATGTACCTGCATCTACTTCAAAGCAAGCTAGTAGTTTTACTCAAGTTAATTCCACCAATGCTGTAGTTGGCTGGAAAGCATTGGTAGAAATGAGACTGGTCAGTAGATAGGTGGATCGGGCTGGTATGGTAACTCCCCCGCATACTGGCGCTTTCTACCCACTTGGTGACAAAAATCTGCAAGCCAACTGCCAGACTCAACAAACGGATCAACTCTGACCTGACCAACGGCCATTACCTCAGTTGTGTAAAGACCATGGATATGATAAATGGATTCTTAACCGAGATACCGGCGTGGCTGTCCTTGGAAAGTAGGCAGGATTCTGGGAAGTATGTTGTCTATACCGGTGGCAGTTTTGTCTGTCGTCTGCTCCAAGGTGCTAACTGGACCGTTCTACCTGTAAGGCCTAGGTCGGCCCCACTCGAAGTTCCCCAGTTGATTGACATGTTTGCACACCAGTTTCGGGCTTGCTGTGGACGCGGTAATGAGCGACAAATGTGAGTGCTTTTGATGCTCGCGGACAGGTGAGATGTAGTGGCTGTTCGGGGCATCATAACCGTTCCAGTGTGTTTGGCTGAGATATCCAGTGTATCGTCACCAGCCATGGTCAAGTTTCACCGCCCACATTTTGTCCTGCTGCGGTTGCAGTTCTTCTGGCCAGGGAGGGTGTGGTGGACTTCTTTTTCCGACGTCTATAAGGAGTACTGGACTATGGGTGAAAGTTATCCACGCATCCTCTGGTTGCAGCGTTTGCATGATGTTCTAGTCGTTAGCCAGTACCAGCACCTTCGGCGCTGAAACAGTTGTTTTGATTATAGTAAGAAGGTCCGGGCTGCCACTGGTCTCTGTTACCACTTGGAGTTTCAAAAGTGATAGCTTGCACCTTGACTTTCTCGTTCGTCAGGATAATGCCGAGCTGGTATGGAGGGCCTGAACCTCTGTAGCGAATGGACTCCGTCAAATGGTTCAACAGAGGCATCACGTGGCTTCGGTCTAGAACTTTGACATTGAAGGCGGACCTGTGGGGTAGTTTTCTGGGAGTGTAATAAATATGAGGTCCCCAGTGAGCAGCCGATGAGAGTGACCTAGACTTGTTGCAGTCAGGTGAACAGGTCATGTGTTAGTGTTAGTGTGCTTCTGTGGTGGAGAGCGACCCCACCACTCTTCGTTTGGCTTTTGCGTCTCACAAATGACAGTCCCGAAATTCGGACTTCTCACTAGTACGTCAGAGTTTTGCCATGGCTCTGTGATCACAGGGAGGTTCCAGTTGGAACTGTGACGCCGGTTCAGTAGCCTAGCTTAATTGTTGGGAAGACCTTTGGCACTGGTATTGCATCAGGAAATAGAGTTGCAGGTTAGAGATCCCAGAGTGTTAGTGTTGGTTGAAGGCTTTACGTAACCGGTCACACTTGGACTGACGTCTGGGAATTTTTGAGCGTAAAGAGAATGGGTAAGTTTTTCGTTGGCAGTGTCCTAAGTGAGAGATGCCGCCTTGTGGCTGTAGACTGGGTTCACTATGAATCAGGCGCAGGTCCTCGGTTGTTGCAGGGCGCAAGTTTGGCTAGGGAGTGGTAGTGCCACGGTACAAGTACCGTGAATCTGGTTTCTAAGACACCGTTTTGGTGGACAGCGTGGACCAGTGCCCTTGTAATTTCCTGATGTATAGAGGCAGGTTACTTCAGCATTCAGAAGGCTGGTGAGTTCCAGGAGTTCTTGGATGTATTTCCAATCAGTGCAGTTAGTTAGCTGTTTACTGCATGTATGAAAACCGCCATGCTATTACTTTCGGTTCTAATCTGGTAGTAACCTGCATCACGGCGTTTCATCCGCTCGCTCTAGGAGATGTCTGAGTATGTGCGCTGCGTGAATGTTTGACGTAAAATATGGACTACCAGTAGCTTGGCTTCCTTTTGCTTCGTTGTGATATGATTGACCTTGAGAAGATGGGGTCCGTTGATTTGTAAGTCAAATCAGGGCTTTAGACTTCACACTGGCACTCATGATGGAATAAACTGCACCCCACTTTTCATCCTCTGATTTTCGGACTACCCAAAGTGACCTGGTGGTTTGGATCCAGATCGCTGTTAAAAAGTTCGGGTGCTCCTCTGCGCTGGTTTTCTATGAAGCCGAAGTATGTGACGTTGGTAATAAACCGTGAGAACATCCGACCGCTTGGTTACCTTATGCTCCCGGGTGTTTTATACAGCGGTATTTGAGTCAGGTGAACTGGTTGGAGAGTTTGCCGGCAGCTTGGTTGGGCCAGGAATAGTGAAGCGGCCAGATAAAAGAGCTAGGCTGGTTTCAGCTTTCAGCAGTGAGTTATTTCTGGAAGAATTCCCGACCCATCGTTTAGCCAAGTCCTTTATGTGTTTCAAGCAGTCGATGATGCTGAATTTGCACAGGTGGAGTGGAACCAGCAACCACACATGCTCTACAGCTAGACTGTATTTGGGCCTAAAACAGATAGAAAGGCGATGCCAAAGAGGTTCCTTTAAATAGTCTATTAAACAAAAGTTTAAGGTTACCCAGATGAAGACATCTCAAAAAAGAACTTTTTAAAGAGGTGAGCTGATTTGTCGTGGCACACTCAGCCCGCTGACCCAATAAAATCATTCGCACATAGGTAGATACGTTTCGTGAAATCACGTTTAAGTGTTTCAGTCACCTTGATTATTTGGGGACAGGGCAAATGTGGGTCAATAAATGCAGTTTCAGCAGTATGGGTAAATTTCGTCCACTTTGCCTGCTCATGCGCATGCTCTTGAAGCTGTATAGTTGGATTATCCCTAGATGACTAACTACCATCGCTTTGAGAATCAAACTCACGCGCTAATCCGTGAGTTCTGCCTCCTTAAAATCTACCATCTATGATATGTCCATTCATCCCGGCGTACAAAATTTCCCACTGAATCGACCTCTGCAAACCACGAGCTTTCCTGTTGTGGGGCCTCAATTTGTCTATAGATCAGTGTTATAAATTGTGCAACCTGGTAAACTACTCCATGATACCATTTCAGCGCCCTCCCTAGGGATTCTCGTCATCAGGGGTCCATTGAACCTGTCATGCGGATAAACCGCTTTAATACGAACGGACTTCCCTACCGTACATTTAAGCCTATTCATTTGCCTGTTTCACTTGGTCACCGAAGCAACGAAGCTAAACTTAGAACCGAGAAGCCACTGGTGTAAATTTTACCTTCATTGATATGAAGGGGTATATTGGGTCACCGGATATGTCGAACGTTAGGACTGAAAAAGAAGGGAGTCTGGTGCACTATGGACGAACATCGGTTGATCGGTGGCGTACTGTTTCATGCAGGCCCCACTCAAATCATCACTTGTATTTCACCTGATAAATCAAAAATTCCCATTTAGTTACGGTAGATACAAAGGCTGACGTACTTATGGTTTCAATAGTTTCCATTCAGGGCACACAATTGTAGAGGTTAAAACATTCAAATACATGGGTCTATACCGGGCCACACCAAGAACGGTGAAACGATACTGGTCAGCATGGAGCTCAACAGCAGGTCAAAGGTCACAAACAAGATGACTTTGTGATGCGGATACGGTAGGAGGTTTGGGGTTGTATACACACGTGTAACTACGGATGGGTTTCACGCGAGAGCCAAATTTCTTTTGATGGGAGAACATAGGTCTACGAAGTTCGCAGCCTGCCATGTAAATGGCCTCAAATCGATATGACACTTCATCTATTTGGACGGATGTGATTTTGTCCTGTAAAGGATCCATAAAAGCTCAGTAGGGTCTATGTTGTGATGCGCTAATCAACTGCCGATTAGAGATGTCCTGCTGTCGCCAAAAAATGTAGGATGAATCCGTTCCTTTCTTCTTCAACTGATTTGGTGTGCCAAAGCATGAAAAGGAGTATATTAAAATGGTTTGGCCGTGGACTGGCAACCGGTCTTTCACTATGAGATATAACAGTCATCAAATAGTAAACCAAGTATGAAGCTTGGTGACGCTTGCAGTTCTACTTATGGCCTTCTAAAGTCCACGACTGAGCCAGTCTGTTTCCAAACGCCCACAAATGGTAGGTTAAGATATACAGGCTTCTCCCGTACTGTAGCAACCTGAAGGTTAGAAGTTAAAACGAACTACCCAGGATAATGTTCTCTGGGAAGCTGTCTTCCCTCAGGATTGAAGGGTGAATGATGTTATATCCCGTCATGGCGAGTTGATCACACCGCTGATCAGCTGCTGGTGGCCCAACGGTGAGTTGTTAGAACTAAAAGCCGGGAGGCCACGGGTTAGAAAATCCGTTCTGCTGATTCCAACTAAGGATGAAACAGCTCTGCGGTGATTTTCGGATTCTCAGTGTAGGTTGGTTCCACTAACAGGACTGCATTTCCATTGAAAATTCTCAAACCCTCTCAACATTATACTCTAACAGCTTGAGCCCACGTGGTCGCAAATTCACGAACATATGCTTCCTCGAACGCACAAACTCCCAAAAGTCCCACCCTGTCTTCGTTTCAACGATATCCTACAGGTTATCTTGGCTGCTTAATCCAGTGCCTTCCAAAAGCCTGTTTTATCTCTTTTAATGGTGTCTGTTTGGAGAAATACACTCATTTTCAAACCAATTTGGCTTTGCGGGAGACTCACCTGGAACCTAGCTGAATCTCTCGTTTTTATTGTTTTGAAGCAATTTGTTTTCAAGTAGAACATGAGGTTGACGGAAATTATGGGGACTGCGTCTACCGACTGAGCCCCAAGAAGGACAAAACCGGTGGTGGGCTGTCGAGGAAGTTTCAGCAACCTTATGAGCAGTCTATTACGTCTATACAGGTATCTGTTTGCATTCTTTTCCGTTTTGACACCTCCAATTGTATGACCTGAGGAGGAATTATCCTACATGCTTCTTCAACCAAAAAATAAGCATTGGGAACAGATACGTGCATGCCTCTTACCCAGTGTATATTCTGGGTCTAATGTTTAGTTCCTCTGGGTTAATCAATAAAGGTCTTAGGTAGTGTTACTGGAGGTTGGTGGTTCAGGTATATTCACCAGCTGTTGATCAGCTGGCTAACTGTCAGTGACCTCAAGGCTGCTCCATATAAGGGGTAGTTCTAAACATATTCTAGAGCTTTCACCTGTATAACTGTTATATCTGCTGATTGGTCAATCTGTTGCGTCTGAGTGCTGACCCCGTTCCAGGGCCTAGTGCCGGGAAAAGGCCCATTGAAGGGAACACAACAGCTTTATTCCAAACAAGCGAGAGCGTGAGTGCGTGCGAGTGCGAAAATAAAACGGCCTCAAGCTATTTTATTGGATTAACACTGTTTGACCTCGGTATCCCGCTATCCCGCGCTATCTGGCTTCGATACGAGGCTGTCATGCGCTGCATATTGCGGAGGCGTTGTCTGACCTTGATCAACGCTGATTTGCGCTGTCTGGGTTTGATACTTGACTCTCACGCGCTGCATATGTAGAGGGTGTTGTCTGTCTGGTCAGCATCTAACGCAATTGAGAGCATCAGTAGATTTCGGGCATTCAGTGGTTGCTTCCAGGAATCTGACCTTCCTGATAATAACGTGGGCAGTCAGTGATGTCCCAAGAATTCGTTCAGGTTTGCATTCACTTGTCCTTTGTGGCTGTTCCGAGTTGCACGATGAAAAGCTGAGTTCCCAGTACCACTGCCACGGTCAAAACATGACATATTTTTTTACTGTTCGATCTTTTGTCAAACCACAACGATATGTGGAATTAGATTTATTAATTCGAATGTTTCGGCTACCACGATCGACCTTTCTCAAGAACTGTTGCAGCGACTATAAGGCAAAGAATGAATCACCGTGGCAGGCTAGGCAAGCGAACTCAACAGTCATGGACACATGCGACGCAACAAACCGGATACAGACAGTCACCACAGTGTCTGCTACTGTTCACGTGATCAAGTCACCAAGCAGATATCATGCTGATTGGCTTCAAAGGTATACCAATTTCTCCCTCGTACAAATGCTGGTAACATAAACGTCTGAAATAGTGGACCTTGTTATAAATGTCGAGGTGTTTTCACATAAACTTGACTCTACAGTCTCCCTGGCGCTCAACTATTTGACTAAATCACGACAACCTTTCGATTTGTCAAATCCTTTCAGACCATCTGTTAGTGATTTTGGGGTCCTAAGAATTTATACTCATATCTTATTTATTTGTCTTGGTTTGATTGTTCGACTGACAAGGCATTGGACTCGAGTTTTCCCTTTAGTAGGGCTCGCTTGACAGTTTTGGTATTTGGACTTCGGATATCCGACTGAAGGATGCACGCTGTGTATGCCAAAATTATAAAGCTTTGTCAAATTAACAAGTCCTACTTTCATCAATGTGCATGGTTTTCCAGATTCCAAACCCAGTAACTGTCTTGGCTGTGCCGACATAATGACCCGCCGACTAAGATTTTCTGATCAGGCCGCACCATGGATGCCTGCTATATAAAGTTCTTGACTACTTATGAGTAGCTAAGAGTCAACCACACACGCCAAACAAGTGCGGCAAGCTCAGTCGTTCTGCCGTGACACTTCAATTGCATTCACTGTGTGCTGGTGCATTAATGACACGGTCGCCCCCTTGTATCAGACTCTCGAAGTTCAAACACCGATTGACACCGGTAACAGCGAAACTCGAGTCTAGCGCTTGTCCACCATACCGAGAATAACCGATTCAGCTGTGGTATCTAGTCACAGTCAGTCACAAAATGACTGAAATCGAAATTCATGCTGCTTGAATGATCGGTCCCAGCGATTCACCTATATGAATGGCGCCAAATCTGAACTCCAACCCCGTCTCTGTTTCACTGAGCCGCGTAAGGAACTGTGCTCTAGAATATGTATTGTTGCGTGGTAGATTACTAGGTTGTACATGTCCTCGATCTGCTGACATATCATGGAGATCAAAGTCTAGTAATCATCCAGTTCGAAACTATGCTACCGAAGCATTCATTTACGCAGGCCACATGACAGCTGCCTATCCTATACATATGCGTCTCACTTCCGCGGAAACTGCAGGTAGCAGATATTCATACCTGAACAGCTATTTTGCAGAGAATCCAGACCACTTTGCACAGAAACCTAAGACATAGTCCTTCACAATGAGTGTGGGAATGTGACAGGATATTTAGGCACAAAATTTACCCGATTGGTGACGTTTCAATACCGGCCATTTGTGACCCAGTTTACCCCATCGGTACAGAGAGTACCAGGCGATCTGAGTAACCTCTGATGAATTTTCTGTACCGATAAACAGCCTTGGAAACACACTCAGCGTTGTTCACTTGCAAATCACGCATAGGATGTAGGATCGAGACAAATATGGACATCCCACTTTTAGGAGGAGACATACACAAGTTTAAAAGATTAGTATAGGGTACAGGTTGGCGCTGGAGAGTTCGATAAGACAATGGTTCGTTACTGCTAGGTTTCGGGAAAGATTCAAAAAATATGTGTAGTTTTCACTGACAGAAACCAGAATATTGATGTGATTGAACTCGATTGGATTCTCAATACACTCAACCGAGGGGTCATTGATAATCCGATGATACTGTAAAGAGGCGAAAAGGCGAACTCATTGAGCTGGCGATCGGTTTGTGGTTGAGAGATAATGAACTCGCGGTCGTCGCGGGTATGGCACCAATGCGGTTCAGATGACAATTAAGACACAACAAACGATGGATCATCCTTTCCGGAACATTCGGGTCTGGTTCAGTCATTGGATAGCACCGTTTCTCGATTTCATCCCCGAGAAGTTTTTTACAGTCCTGAAATATGAATGAACGAATCCGTAAAATCAGCTCAACAAAATTTTTGATATCCGTTGAAACCAGCATCTACCCTGCATTGAGTTGAAAGTATACGCAGTGTGGGTGGTGGATGTCTATCTTGAATCATGACTAAAAAATCTGGCTTTGCTTAAGTAGACAAAGTGTCACATCACTTAAGTAGAATTTGTTCAGCATAAATCCGGGTGTCACACATAGTGTATTCCATTCCCAAAGCAGATCAGTACGAATGTCACAGGTGCTTAAGTCTTCACAAGCAAACAGCTTACTGGATACGTTTTACGCTATCGTGTTCGGAATTTAGGTTGACCGATAGGATTAGGTCGAACGATGATCACAGTAAGTTAACCAGTTTAGAACTTCGTTTGAGAATGGGTTGGTAAACAGTCGGTAGTCTTTAACTGGGCAACGTTTCACTTTTAACACAAAGGCTTCATCAGGATACCAAGTTAGCCAGGTGTGAGGCAGAAGGAGAACCATTCAGCAAGACTAGATCAGAGTTCAATGTCCGTCAAAGGGTCTTGTGGGCTAGTGTGGTCGCCTAAATCTTACGGTTGATTGGCCGGAGGAATTTTTCAAATAATTTTTGATCGAATTCGGTTCCTTAATCTTCCGGCTAAATGTATTTCGACCGATGATTCACCTTGGATGCCACTCATTGATTTTGTCGGTGTGTTCGGGCTTCTAAGTGCTACGACAATTTATTTTGTGGGGAAGGACGGGGCAAAGGTGGGTGCTAATGCCTCATCTTCCTGATAACCGCACATCAACATGTGTCGGCTCCACACGCTTGTCAGTTCTACGTCGTCTATTCTATTAGCACTGGGATGGTTGGCGATTTCCGCCGCCTAAGCCATCAGTCTCTGTGGCATGGACCGTAGTCCTTGCCTCAAAAACTCAAAATTTTCTAAATCTGTTTTGTGTCCCGTGTCCAGTGCATGTTCCGCCATTGCTTACTTAGTCTTTCAGTAACGCTCGATATTCAACTGCTTTTCTCGGTGGCCTGTTTATTTTTCTCCTGTGCTCTCCGATTCTGATTTAGAGTTCCCTGGCCGTCTGCCCTATAGAGACCTGAGTGCCCTTTAACCCTTAGACCCTTTAACGGACATTCAGCGCTGATCTAGTGTGCCAACCTGAAGAGGTTTTGCTGATTGGTTCTCCGTCTGCCTCAAAACTTCGACAACTTGGCCTGATGGAGCTTTTGTGTAAAAAGTGAAACGATGCTTAGTTAAAGACTCCGAATGTTTACCAAGCCCTTCTGAAATGAAGACTTCTCAATCGGTTTCAAACTTTTCATTTTAGAACTTGTTGTTGATTACATCGAAAAAAGTGTTACGTACATTCTGAACCAACCTCTGTTCGGAAATCAAAATTTGAGGTCAATAGCTTAGACCTCTTGACCGTAAGAGCAGCAACAACAATTAACTGATAGTAAAGGATAGGAGGAGTGGTCACAAAACGCTGGCCATTAAACGAACGTTGCCCTCTTGTCTTATGAGAATAAGCGAATGATTGTCAGACTAGGACTACGGATACCACACGACTGGATTCAGAGAATTAGACGAAAGGAAAATCGAATGGGTAATGCAGTACCAGATAGGAGCTTTGTAAATTTCAGGACAATTAATTGTAGCATTTAAACTTACACAACAGCGATAACAATCCAAGTGGAATTCCTTGTCCAAAGCCGCAACACGTATAACTTCGTTTGAGGCCTGTGTGGATTCAAATTGGAGAACAGATATGCATGATAGTGACAAATGCATAATGAATGAAACCTGATTGACTTCAAGGTCAGCCGTGCTCTTTTGAAGTCATACTTGACAAGTCCCAGCTGACTAGCCTGTTAGTGCTGAGTAAGCCCATGCTTACTAAAAGAAACTTGCAGTTCTGAGCACCCATTCCAACCATGATCTTTTAATAGACATTTCGCCCTGTAATGGAATCCCATGCACGACGCAAAGCCTGGAACCACTGCACAGCTGTTTCATCCTTAATCGGAATCATCAGCAGTAGGCATCCTACAAAACTCGACGAGTTGATCATACTAGTGATCTGCCGCCCGTAGCAGAGCAGTCGGGCGTCCAAACTACCAGCGGGGATGTCGAGGGTTTTCTTGGCTTTTTGTGATGCACACTGCTCATGATTTCCAGTAAGGATGGAACAGTTGTAAGGCGTTCCTAGGTTTTTCACCATAGACTGGTAACTAAGTCTAGTCTGGCATCAAAAGAACGCCAGTCTGCTGTATTTCGGTATTCGATAGATAGATACCAGAAGCTTAAAATGCAAACCGGGAGGAAATCCCAAAAATCCGAGCACACAGCCTAATGAAAATACCAAGCGATTCTAGGTATTTCAATGGGACAAAAAGCATGATTAAATCAATACTTTCATACACTGAAAGACGTGGCGAAATCATGCAACTTCTGCACGCTGTACATGATACGGCGTAGTAGTAAACAAAATACAATTCAGGATGAAGGCGTGAAGAAGAGATCACTAAAATACCTCCAGTTAGAGTTAGATCAACGCAATAATATGCTCCATTGAAGCAGCGACTCGTAGTTACATGCGACATTCAGCCTCACGCGAAAGTTTGTAATGGAGAAGTATCGGTGTAGAAGTGTACACTACTGATGGAGCATGCAAATAATGTCTGGTCTGACGTCCAAGCTCCACCCACGCATCCGACGGAAGATGATTGCCACAGAGAGTATGAAGCCACTTTGCAATGTGCATTCATTATTTCTTATTCCAAAGGATGTTCAGGAAAGTAAAAGAGGACGCTTGAGAATGTTCACTTTGCAAAAACGCTGTGCAGGTAAGATATTTAATTTCGTGTCTAACTGCTTGTAACAAGAATAACAAGAATAATAAGTCTTGTATTAAATGCGCTTCCACATAGCCCGAAAATAATTGCATGAGCTGGGTATAGGTGGCCATGACATGGCCAGTGGGATCCTAGACCCTCCCTGGCTGGGGCCCATGTGATCCTGTTTGTAGGTAGTCGGAAAGCCTTCAGAGCATGGCACGTAATTGATTCCAGTGGTGCGTATACTGCCATCCTCTGGCCGGACTACTTAACTACAGCTCGCTTGTCGTTGTGCGCTGGGCTTAGGTGGGGTGAGGTTCGCAAGAGACACTGAATCGTCCCCCCCCCCACAATGGTGCCATACTCCAACAGAGTAAGGAGTTGTTCATTCTAATCCTGTCTGAAGATGTATCCATCTGATCCTTGGTCGTTTTTTAGACCCTCCCTGACTGGAGCCCATGTGATCCTGTTTGTAGGTAGTCGGAAAGCCTTCAGAGCATGGCACGTAATTGATTCCAGTGGTGCGTATACTGCCATCCTCTGGCCGGACTACTTAACTACAGCTCGCTTGTCGTTGTGCGCTGGGCTTAGGTGGGGTGAGGTTCGCAAGAGACACTGAATCGTCCCCCCCCCCACAATGGTGCCATACTCCAACAGAGTAAGGAGTTGTTCATTCTAATCCTGTCTGAAGATGTATACATCTGATCCTTGGTCGTTTTTCTTAAGGACATGGGGATTATTCGCACTAAGCCCCTACCATTTCCTTTCCTTTTCTTTGCATATTTTACTCAAGCTTTTTTCCCCAATTGTGGTGTGGCAGTCAACCTACGGTGTATATTGCTGGTGTACACCTGTCAATGATGATGACGTAAGTCTGGCCATATACGGGTACTTCATGCTGTATGAATACTATTGAGGACATAATAATCAACAGTCTAAATCGCCGTTGTTTATGCACCATCTGTCACAGAACCTTTCACCTAAGTGTAGTAGTGCAGTTCATAAATCACACCTCTTTAAATCAGCTTATTATGGTGATCACTCTGAGGACGGAGCGCCGGTTATCACCAGTACAACCATGACCATTGCTAAACACAGTACCTTCGAACTACCGTTCCCAGAAAACGGGCCGCAGTTTATGCATGAAGAGTCTCAACAATTCAAGAGGTGGTGAGGATTTGGACAGTGTATTAGCAATCCATACCACATCCAATCGAATTGCGAAACACAGTTGATTGTTGAAATAGAAAAAATACCACGTCCCGAGCGCATGATCTAGGACAAGGCCCATACCTTGTACTACTGGAATAAAGTAACATCACAATGGCCTTTATGACTTTTTACCTTTTCCTTTGCTCTGAGATGCAATTCGTTCTTGGAAGGTTCCATCTTAGGGGACCGGCTACAGCCTAGGTTTATGTAAATAATCGCTTCTTGATGTGATTCCGAAGTCCAGCAGATGGGCAACAATGTCACATGAACTAATGACGAGAATTAAAAGCTCTGTTATCTTGGGTGATTGTTTAATTTTTGCCTGTAAAACGTTATATTGCGTCGGAATTTCAAACGTGCGCTACGTTCGGGTTAATATCATCTTTCTCGTTTGGACTAAGGGTATACTTGGTTTTGCTACTGGATGGCAGGGGTGTCCAGTGTGCGGATACCCTGGATGCGGCTGTTCTTGTTAGCACCCACTCATAGCAACACGAATTTCACACACAATGCAAGTGATTCTGTTCAACAAGGAGGGCGGTTTCACGGCACAAGTTTAGGATGTCCCAGACTACTCAGCTTGGAGAGAAATTGTTGTGCACCAGACCTATCTAAGGATGTGGAAGCAGATTTGTGTCATATTCGTTAGTGTTACTCGTGCAGAATCTATCCACTCCAATAAATCGTGCAGAAGAGTTTAGCGGAATTTGTCAAGCGGCATTCGTACGATTGCCCTGAATGATCATAAAACAACTTACACCATCAGGCACAATCATGTATCCACAAGCACCACACTGAGGAGCGTGTACGAGATGGTAATCCGGAAGGCAGTAGAGAAGGTTGTTTGAATCCACAGTGAAAGGAACCCCATCTAGGCATTTGGTGCACACGGAACAGTTGAAACATCCGGGATGATACGAGTTGCCCATGGCTTGCAAGATCTGCCAGACGCAGATAAGAAAGACACGAATTTCCCGAGTGCTCGAATTTAATAGAATAGGGATAGAAACATTCAAAACGCATACAAACTTCTAGCCTCATGGTATGGTAAGGCTTTTGAAATAGTGAGACTCAATGGGGCATAACTCACAATAACATGGTATAAAGTACAAAAGACGATTACAAAAGTTGGCTGGGTATGATGCTTAATATCACGGATTCAGATTCTTTAGTGCGAGCTGGGTTAGTGAATGGTGGTATGGTAATGCTGTTGAAATAGTGAGACTCAATGGGGCATAACTCACAATAACATGGTATAAAGTACAAAAGACGATTACAAAAGTTGGCTGGGTATGATGCTTAATATCACGGATTCAGATTCTTTAGTGCGAGCTGGGTTAGTGAATGAAAGTTGCAGGTCAATAGATGAGGGGGCTTGCTTCTTTAGGAGGAGGGAATATGATCATGAATTACCGATAGTAAGATAACTTTATGGAGCCACGCCAGCTCACTACAGACGGTTACTTGCCGTTAGCCCTAGTCAGCCGTGGAGAGTTAAGTCCTGCTTCACATTTTCTTGTTTGGATTGTTCCGTGTATACGATTAGTACAATTTCACAAGCTGTTCGAATTCAAACCAAATAGCATTCAGCTCATAGGTGACTGGGTTCAGGTCCAATGTGCCCATCATGAAACAGACTGTGTCTACCTATGAACTAATCTGAGGCTCTTTTTCAATTCATTTTACTCACTACCGCTAGCCACTCCCTGTTTGTTCCTGTTTATACACGTCACATACAATGTAAGTTGTAAGTGTTGATGCCAGAATTCCACCCCCTTACTACCAGGTAAGCAGGGAAGACCTGTGAAATCACTCAATCACCACAACAACCAGCTTGGCTGAACAAGTGCACAATATGCTATTTTTCCGCGTGTCCTTACACACATCAAGGTAGCGCAATATAACTGACCATTAGCCCCTGTCTGGTCATCTGTATTTGTATGTAACATTTCAATGTGTCGTTACCGTTGTCCTGCCCGCAAGAGCTGGAAATGAAGCCATCTGAAGGACAATCTACTCATTGCTTCGCAAGTAGCAAGAAATAACGAGACAACGGCGTGGGGTTTCTGAAGCGCTACAACGAAAATGCCTCAGCAACTGTTTCTGTGGGCATTTCTAAGGCCAAGCTATAGGTTTTTCACTCAGAGTCAAGCCAAATAAAAACTATTCATCAGTGTAGAAGGTTGGTCAGGTAGGCGCAGGCCCCGAGTTTTCATAAACGAGAGATCCAGTTAAGCCGCCCATGAAAACCAAATTGATTCGCAAATGAGCGCAGTTGTCCAAATCAGTCCAGTAAACCCTCATAAGGCAAGCAGCTTTTATCGCTCTGGAACAATGTAGTAGGTAATAGCTAAGCGAAATATACCGAAGAGACGGTGTTTCGAGTTGCCTGGCGCCTTGAGCGTCATACGCTCATCAGTGATAGTAGATTCCAGCCAGCTCATGCGGGAGGTCTTATTTCGATCCTCCGGCGTCATGTTTGGTGAATGACCTATTTATGGGAAAACCATGTTCTCTGACGAACTTTGGGCTTGGTGCTCTCGAAGGTAACAGCACTTGCCTTTTAGTTAGTTCGTTCATGTTGACAAGGTCGGATGCAAGAAGTTGAAACTTCGTAAAAACGCACATCTGAGAAAAGTTCACCAAGCGGATGAAACAGCACGACTGAGTAAACCTTATCTGGTGAAACGAGAATCGGAAGTGATCATCTGTGGGTGAGGTGCCATGGTGGGCTGAAATTGCTGTCATATTCTGCCAACGCACATCAAAATGTTGAAACCTCAATGTGTACTACGTAACAATGGTACTCAGATAAACGTTAGGACAAAAACCAGGGAGTAATACCAGCATTCGGTTTGTGTCAACTGGGCGCAAACTAATTAGATGGTTGGATGGATGGATGGATGGATGGATCGATCGATCGATCGATCGCTAGATAGATAGAATGAATGAATATGATATAATATAATATAATATAATAGAACAGAATAGAATAGAATAGAAGGAACAAATGAATGAATGTATACAACATCTTGTATGCGTGAGAAAGCATCGCTTCAGCGACACAGCGCAACCGCATCGCTCGATGAACGGAACCTTGTTTGGCTTAATAAATGTTCTAATACACTGAAAGTACCATCGACGAAACTACTGCGGGAAATCTCCCGCACAACCACTTCAAACTAGTTAAATAAAACCCTATGCTAAAGAAAAGTATTTTGAAAGATTATGGGCCGCTCTATTATCTTACGGCAGACACAATTACCAAGTAAATATTGTCCTGTGATATTGATCGGGAAAAAGTTTCACTAAGGTGCAACCTACGCTGGTGGAACAAGTAACATTATCTGACGTCCTGTGAACGTGGCTCACCTGACCCTGCTGATCGAGAGCTACGAGACAATATATCATTCCCTTCTTTCACACTGACCACACAATACCGAGGTGGCAGAGTCTGATTAGATTCGTACATATCTGCTCGGTAGACACAAGAATTGTGAAAAAATCCTAACTGATACGGAATAGAAAAGTGAGAACTGCGTTCACTTAACTTTTCTGATCAAAGAACATGCTAAACTTGTACTCTGCGTAACGATTTATCATTTGTCAGTCGAATATGCAAGCGAATCATTTTTCTAGGTCACGGTGTGAGAATCCACGTGTTCCTGTGCCATGTACCTGGGATTATTATCAGTTAAAGCGACCATCAAATTCCGCATAGGCTTGAATGAATTTACCAAGTGACAGGTTAACGATCAGTTGGTATTCTAAATTCCCCAGCTCAACTTCCGGGCATCACTACACAAATAGAAAAATTTAGAAAACACCAGACGAACACTGGTTGGAGTCCGGCCCTAGTGAACATAGTGTACTGTTAGGACATCATTTATGTTTCGTGCAGCTGTGTGACTTTTAGTTTAGGTCGGAAGTTTTAAGGCAGCATGGTGGATGGCACTATGCTTCGACTGTCAGGTGATGGGAGGATTGAGGTTTTGATTCATCTTGTACATGCAAACCCTGTGGCTCAATAATGTGAGGAAAATGTCAAACAGAGGCCGAATGAGCAAGTTGAAAGACAGTATTGTTTCTGCGGGCGCGTACAAAGAATATTCAGGCCGAAAATGAATCACTCAGAAGCCTAGTCGTGACCAAAACAAATAGCTCTGAGTTTTTCGAATGCACTTTGAACTCGTGTCATGCTGTTTCTATCGTCGACCGATCGCTTGCAAGCACTGCTGCCATCCGCCCGTCAATTTATCTGTTCTGTAAAGATTTGATACTGAATGGAAGCTAATTGTGGTAGCAACCTCATTATTGACGAGACTTTTAAAAGCCTGTACGAAATCCTCCTAGAATCAGTAATACCATGCATCACTGTCGACATTATTCCTTTCAGTCAAGTAAGAGCCAATAATCAGTGTATAGGATTTGTCTGTCACAATGAATTACGACGTGAAGAACTTGACTGACCACATATTCAATCAAGCTTGATGAGTGATACTCCAATAATGTTCAGCGTCATCAATTTGAAGTTCCGAGAATGAGCTTCTTGCGCTCTGCTGTGCAGCAGATTTGATGGCATATTCTGAAATTGCAACATTCGGTCGAATACTGGCTGCGCACGAGAAGCTTTTGGACCTCTTCGGTGTCAGTAATGTGACAAACTATTGGAAAGCCAACGTGATTTTCATCTTAGGACAGAAGTACCTTGGGGGTGGATTGACTGTCGAAAGAGAACAAACCACAGTAAGGAGTACACTTACCCTTTCAGAAATAAGATGTCCACATGCACAGCATTTCTCAGCAACTTGCTGAAATCCACAGTACTGGAAGTAGAGTGAAAGTGGATAGATGATTTCAAACATTTTCTGTGTAATGCAAGCGCTTGTAGCGTAAGTTTCAAAAGCTAGCGAAACGTTGCAATTCCTCCAACCATGAAAGTGCCATAGAAAGAACGGGTCTCGGATGTCATTTCTAACGTAGATGTTATTCATTCTGCTGGTTTATTATAATGTTTCAGCTTACGATGTGGAAGAAAGCAAATGTAAACATTAAGTTATTTTGCAGTGACTACCCAAAGCAAAGGTTTGTTTTACTCTGACCAACGCCGCTTTGACAGATGTGTTTTCTACGAACAAGTTTTCGTCAGAAAAAACTCCCCATGCCAGGACATTTACCTGCGAGTGCATCTCGACGGCATGCAAATTGGAAAGCGGCAAAAATACTAGAAAATAGATCACCACCTTGGTTGCTAAAACACAAGTTTAATCTCGTCCATCAATTCCGCCAAATTGGTCCCCATTTGTGCCTTTTTGAACAGCTTAAGTGTTCACTTACCGCAGCTACGCTCACTTAGTTAATCCGGCAGTGTCAAACGGTATGTTTTGGAGTGTTGCGACAACACAAAGGTTGAGTGCCAAGTACAGATAAACAGCCTCGTAAGGGTATGAAAAACGTGAGTCTGTTTCTCTTTTCATAACCCCATATACATCCATACCACAGTCTTGTTGAGAGTGCTTTGAATGCACTAGGTTACACGTGATGCTTGGCTTCCATTTACTGTACATACTTTGGGTGACAGCCTTATGGGAATGACGTAATTACTGACGCCGGCTTACCTATCGTGATCCATTAGCTGTCTCGTCTTTATTTAAGGAAACAAGCCTTAAAAATAATTCAGTCAGGATTATAGCACAATTGCTTTTATCTTTGATGTATATATATCACTCAGTAGACTATTGTCATTATCATTAGGTATATTTGGAATGTTTCTGAAACGGAATAGGAGTACACATAAATTTCGGTTTAGTAACTTGTAAGTTAGGTAGCCACTCCAGTTGGCTCTAAATTCCGATCTGTTCATTTGCTGCATTTGCGTTGAATCCCTAGTTGGTTTGGCTTATCCTAAAAATTAATTAGCTGACCAAACTGAAGTTCTATATTTTTTCAAAACACTATGCGCTCACTACAAACTGACCGCGCGCTAACCAAAAAAGAGTATGTTGTCAAGGCAACACATTGCATCCTTGACCTAAGTGTCACTGTTCACTATGGAAATAAAGTGGAGCACCGCGGAAGTTTGATGGACTTTCATTAACGGCGATTTTTCTACGCAATAAACTTAGCTGCGTCTTTCAAAGCAGTGCTTGAAAGTAAATAGGCCGTAGTGGACAGTGGAAGTTACATTTTGACAAGTTCCCGATGTCTAGTCAGCATGGAGATCAGTAAGCACACTAAGATTTCACGGCCTCCTCCGGATCTGTTCGCTGGACTAATCAAACGTTTCATAACCAGGCAGCTGGGCTATCAGCTTGTCTTTTAGTATCATTTCATAACTATCCATCCATTATAGGGACCTAAATATCGGGAGCAAGTCAGTTGAAAACATTTGCATGTGCCTTCGACAGTGAAACCGGAACTTCAAAGTTATCTTGCTAGTGTAGACACATATTTTCTTCATTTCGATTCAGCGCCGGAGAAGAACCCTGGTTTAAATGAAAACGTCAGTAAAATGTCCCCATCCGTTTACCCTTGTTCTTATTTTTGTGCGAGTAATTGACACAAAGCTATGCGGATAGTGTTAGGTTTAGGGGGCCTACTGTTGAATTACTTTATTACTGATGCAACCCGCATACATAAAAGATTCTAGACTGTGTTTCTGTAACAAGAATTTCCCCGCGGCTAGTGTTTTGGTTGAGACTGTTTCTGAGTTGTTTTTCACAACATATATGCTCTTGTATCCCTGTGGTGAGCAAAACGTAACTCCATTAGAAGTCTGTGCTTTGTGCATTCACTATAACATAATAATAATAATAATAATAACCCGAAAGAATGAAACGTAGGAGCAGCGCTTTATCACTAGCACGAGAGACCGGTGACACGAGGTTAACTCATGCTTAGACAACTAGGTTGTTGAACTTAGGGGACGATGTGTTGACTGAGAGAAGAGGCCAAATGTAAACCACGAGCATCTGGTTGGTGCGGACTTGATTTGTCACAAACCACAGATAACTCAATGTTTAGGCGCAAAGATACTGACCGGAAGGTCTGTGATTCGAACCCAGCCTCGACATCTCAACTGTCCCTATCTGGGTTTAGGAATACTGTCAATAATTTAGCACTCTTACTTCCTTCGAGAAGCATCGCAGTGAAGCTCCGAAAGGGAGCCAAAGCTGAACGACTCCTTCAAACCTAAACTATGAAGGTTCGTTCTTGACACCTTTGAAAGCGTAGAACTTTGGTAGAGCGCTACTGGTTTTTACATCCATCTGCGAGCAACGAAACACCAAGAGGAATATAGTCAGGTACCAGACACAACTGGTGATGAATTTTCGTTTTAGTGTTAAACGCTGCGCAGACTTTTTTTATAAGAACAAACCGATGAGTTACATATACGCCCCTCCGGTTAAGTAGCGCTATCCGACGTGCGGATGATGGCTACTTAACTAGAGTATGCGTGCATCGTATGGTTTCAATATAGGTTTTTGTTCATTCGCCTTTAACTAAGTGGTGGGTAGGACCTGCATTCTGTCGAAACGTTTTCCTGGATTTTTTGTGAGTAATCTTCTCGACTTTGTAAAAATGATATTACAGCTTACTTATGGTGGGTGACATACTCGAGGAAGGCTGTTGAGGCCAGAGCTGTTGGCCCACCCTGAATTTTAATTACTTCGCTTTGGTTTCGGAAATCTGGCAGTGTCCCACCACTAACATCCTTTTCTGGTTGCCTCACAGCTTTACACCAAAGGATTACGAAAGCTGAACGATTTAATTTTATTCGGAAGTGAATAGGGTGTTATTGTAGGAGATTTTCCATGTTATCATGGGCTGAGTGTCATCTGATTTAGGCGACCTTTTCAGTAGAAGCATGAGATACACAACCATTGTATACTGTTCTTGGTGCACTGTTCCAAAAAGCTACCAAACACTCCCAGATAACTTTTCCGAACACGCTCCGTAAAGTTTTGTCACCTTATGTCAAAATGGGATTGGCCATATAACATTTATATGTTTTTCATGTGTGTATAGGTCTAAAGCTCATATAAAATTTTAGATGTTTTTCATGTGTGTATAGGTCTAAAGCTCGGACCTGGCGAGCAGGAAATGAAACGTTCATAATCAGCTGATATTGAACTAGATACTAAAATGGGAAGCTAACTGGTCCTTACCAAATAGTCTTCTTCACAGTAAATCTTTTCTTGGTCTTTGTAAAACACTTTTCCCGACAACGTGCGTTCTGAAAAAAAGAGAAGACTTTTGGTAATCGTGAACAAGACCTTTCAAACTGTAACCGGAACAACCGCTAGGTCAAGAAGGGTCTGAGTGACGGTTAAAGACCGGCAGAACTTCAGGCAGTTTCCATCTGTTCTGAATGCAATCTTTAACTGACTAATGAAAATCAGTTCTCCTCTATAATGGATGACTTACCCAAAGGACACTGTTCTAGAAATGAGTTGACCTCTGTTTTGGGGTATGGAAAAAGTCATTTGAAATACTACTTTACACCACACGATTGATACGGCAACAATGAACTATGCCCCGAAAATTTCCGCTCTATACCTAGCCTATGTCACTTTGCCGACCAATTCCGCTGGTGCGATGGAATGACATCTACGTGGTGCCAGCGGCGTCAATCTTTCAAAGGGGCAGGCGATTAAAACAACCCGTGTAGTTGCCAACTTTCTATTGTGTTGTCTTCTTTTCATTGCTGGGGAACACACTTGAGAGGGGGAGGTTATTTGAAACGGGTTAAATCACAAAACGAACACCGTCTTCTTGAACTAAAAGTAAGCTGGTGAATTTTGGCCTGGTCTTCACAGTGCTGGAACAAATGTTGTCGGCTACCGAAGCACTTGGCATTCAGAGCTGATAGGCTGACCACTTTGTAGTTGTTAGTGAAGTGGAAAAAACACCTGCCCTTTATTTCAGAGCTGACGCTGTCCACGTTTCCCCTGGTGGCCCTAATGAATGAAATCCATACTTAGCAAACTGAACGGGAATTAAAAGGCTTTCGGTCTTGTATAACACCGCTGGTCGAGCTGAAGATGTATTCATTCCATAGACTGAACCTCGTGCACCTAGTTTATTAACACTGTTTACGTGGCACGTCTTTTTGAATGGGTGTAAGTAAAACCTTGAAAACCTGAAGGAATGTTTGAGTCTACGAACGATCTGGGCCGCGATTGGTGATATATGCTGCGCAGCTTGAGCTATGACGAACGAAGTCTATGGCTCATCAAAACTTTGTCTGTTGTTCTGGAACTGAGTTAGGCATCTTGCCGTAATGTAAGCCAGCAGAGGCTTGACGAGGAACGGTGTGTTCAAAACTCAATTCTCGGAAGTTCACCTGAGGAGAATAGTCTTAAATTATGGCAAATTAGACTTTCCAGTTGTCATGATTTTTATCATATTTTCCGACAAAACTGATGGAATTAAGTGACAGACATCAGCGCTTCGGACTAACGTCATCTCGAGTTAGTATACTACTTGTTACTTAATGTAACCAGCCATTACAACATACGAGTGACTTAGTTGACTGAATCGAAAGAAGACTATGAGAAAACAGACCAGCTTAACTAATGGTAAAACTGTTGGATTTGGTGTCTAGTTGGGTGTTCTTTCCAA
Organism: Clonorchis sinensis; assembly: GCA_003604175.2. Lineage (NCBI taxonomy): Eukaryota > Metazoa > Platyhelminthes > Trematoda > Opisthorchiida > Opisthorchiidae > Clonorchis > Clonorchis sinensis. Next base: position 97,881,117 of record CM030370.1, on the reverse strand, counting down.
CTGTTTAAGTAAATTACCTTGCAACTAGGCAGCTGTGTTCTCGCTGACTTTCTCAGGCCTGCGTGGCTTCTGCAGGCCACGCAGTTTTCTAGCTGCAGTATTCTTTACAGTTAGATAGCCAAAATACTGCAGTGTGAACGCTAACTGCATGCCCAAAAACAGGAGATATCGGGTTAATTATGAAGACTCAATGTATAGTGAGGGTGCATTGTAGACATTTTGCGTGTCTTTCTTTAAAAAAAAACCGTTCTGTCTGTCGTCGAGGAAGTCCTCCAACAGTAATTCTCGCAGTGCTCCTTGAAGAAGGCTGGTAGCCTAGGTTGTTTAGACAGCCACTTAGTCGGGCGACTCGGTTGAAGAAGCTTTGTCACTAATCAAGTAGATATCACCAGTGATATGCTACTCAATAGTGATGTAAGCTTGATTGCAAACGAGGTTTTCGCAACCAGACTGCCCAGTTTGGTGAACGTATTAACGGTTAGTAATTTGCGCATATTCACTTGATGAGTACATCTAGCACGTAAAGCATGAAGTTTGCGGTATGCAATTTCAACAGTTGAGTTCCAAAACGCTTTTTAAAAAGATTCGTAGATAGAAAGAAATCCTCCCGGCCAGCTTGGAGGCATCAGGTTGGCATCGGCATCACGGTTAATCACATTGCCGGAGAAGATATACTGACGGTGAAATAAGAAGACAAGGTAGGTTTGCCATACAATAATCCATCTATCCAGAGGATTTCTGTCTAATGCGACGATAATGATGTGCGCAACACAGACATTATATAACTAATGCGGGCGCTAATTATCCGAATAGAAACTTTCGTGTTTTGAAGTTTTCAGAGAGAGAGAAAGCCTTTCCGAAAACTAAACCGAGACCTCATTGTGTTAAAAAAAACGTTCAGCTGTAACATCTTTTCGGTGCCTAGCTGCCATGCCACCCGACAAAAGCACGAGAGCTGAGATACTTTCAGGTTGCCCAAGACTAGACAAGGGAAACCGAGATGCAGAGGCAGGGTTCGAACCACGGACATTCGGGTCAGTAAATTCACGCTCTAACAACTGACCCACTTCAGCATGTTAGTGTCACATTCGCCTAGCACTTCCTTCCCCTATCATTCGTGTATCCCACTCTATTCGATGACATTCCTTCGGTGCATAGCACTCAGAGGAAAGAGGTGATAGCCAGTAGTTATTTTAGCAGTCTTCCCCTCCCAATTAGGATAGATAGCCCGTCCGGTTAGGCTTCATTTCCCGATATTTCCAGAACTTTTGAAGAGAGTTTTCAGAACTATATTATCGACACGGAAAATACTTTATAATCAGCCGATTCGCTAAAGTTTGAGGTGTATTAGGATCCTCTGTTCCTCATGGCTGACGCTTTTATTGGATCGAGAGCAATAAAAGTTACGTGTGCAAAACTATTGACAACCAACGTATATTACTGACCTCCTGTTCCGTACCATACCACTTATATGTAAGCCCCACATACGACTAATTTACTCGATGACTAGTACACCAACATTCACAGTTCTCTACTTGAAACTTTAGGATCTGATGGGATCTGAAATGCTGATTTTCTAGAGTAGCTTTTGGCTGCGGTAGCCCAGATTGGTTCTTCTTTTCATCAGCTCCTATGAGCTCCGCTTAGTTTTCTGGGGAAACGCGCTTTCGGGTAACAGTAATCCTCAGTTATACTAGGCACGTGTAGTATACATTGCGAAGTAATTCGTCCCTTAAGCCCAAAAAAATAAATGGTGCACCAATAAGGCACCAGAGTGTGCGAAGACTTTCATTTGTCCCAAAGTTTATAGTGCCGTTCGAAAAATCCGCGTTGCTATCAAGCTAAACTGCAGTGTAACGGAAAAGTTAAAACCAGACCAGACCAGACCAAACTAGAGACAGCCCATCCGATTTCGAGGGACAGTCAACGTCAAAACAGGTACCAAACGGTCACGATTGCCTATCGCTCACAAGGGTTACGCATGGATGTTCATGTGCCGACGGTCGCCTATGGCCAAGTCCAAACGATTACAGTTGTTTACAGAAATCGCATCCCCAATTCGCTTCATAGTATGTTGACTAATAACTGAAACAACTGCAGTCTGGATTCGTATTTGCTCTACTCCATCCTATCACTTCCCACGTAACTGGCTATTAAACTTCCTGTCTCTCTGAACTTACCCAGACGAACCACGTGCAGCTGTGGTCGAATATGCAGAGTTCGCAGCGACACAGTAACCCATTTTCGAAAACGGTTCCAACATATGAAGTCAGTTTACTATGCGCCAGCATAAAACATGGACATTTTCTATGATACCCTACCTACTGCAAATTGTACACAAACCAAGCTCTTCGTCCCTTCAGTCTTGCAGATGTTTCAGCCGTTTGTTATGGAGGAACCGAATTGATCAGAGGAAACTTACGGCAATAACAACAAACAAAACAGGCGTTGTGATACAAATATCCCAGTGCGTGACAGGCATCGCTGAGTTGATTGATACGTAAACCACATTCTGCACAAGGTCCTAAGGCACGGGTTGCGATTCCTGGTGAAATGGATGCAGTCGGTGATGAGTCAGATTCTTGGTTAGATCCAGGTATGGTTATGTGCGGTAGTGATCCTGGTTCATTATCCTCGCTATCCTTAGATTGATTGACTGTATTATTCATTGATGAATCTGGTAGCGGCTGTGCTTCCATAGTGATTTTGGGTTGGTAACGCATGGAACTGGTGATGGTTTGATTTATCGGCATAGTCACAGAGAAAGTCCTGTTTAGCGGTCCATAGGTCCCATCACCTGACACGTCTAAACAGTCGCTGTACTGATAGTGATTTCATCCCCTGGTCACTGGTCTGGTGTGGAATGACGAAGCTTACTTTCGTCTTTCGCATGTCTTGCCCGCCGTAGCTGTTTCGTCCAACCGAAATACCGGAATGAGGTTACCGCTTTCCATTGGTTCTTTTGGCTTGGTAAAGGGTACAGGCAACGTGACTATCGATTTAACCAATTGATCCGTTATGCAATGTGTGCATGCACAGGCGACATTGGCACGCGCATTGTTTGTGTGTGTCGGAGACTTACCGTTCGGTGTCCTGCGCTGGCACATGCCCACACTTACGCACATAGAACACCACGCGCAGATGAAACAATTTTCATACAAAGCAACCTGCATCTTTACGAGTCAGTAGTTGCGAGTACACATCGCCGTAATGAGCACAGCTGGGTTTGCCACGCTGACAACCAAATGAATGTCACAAACGCGTCGTCACAGCGCATGTAGCTTATTGTGGCAAATCGTTCAGAAAATGTGGGATGCTTCAATGTGAAACGACCGACCTCGGATTCGACAGAAATGAGTGCTAGAAAAAAGTGCAGGGAATGTGTAATGAGAAATTACGCACAGTTCGAAAAATGATAAGGTTTATTTTAGAGAAACCGATAGACCATATAATGTGGTAAGCGAGTATAACGTTTAGAACAAACTTTCGGGCTTGATACAACAAAGCTGAATTGTAGGAGACGATAAGAGGCAATCAGACTGGTATTTGTGACCAATTAGCGTGATCTTTCCGCTTATTGAAATCCAGAACGTCGTCAGTGCATCAAACTACAAAAAGTAACTCACTCACTTCTTCAAGCAGTGTGGAGAATCTGTGGGTCGTAACTTGGGAGGTCAGCAGCAGTTGACAGAGTTAAACAGCAACCTAACAATAAACACGACCGAGCCATGATTTATTTTAAAGAACATATAATATATATATATATAATATATATATAATATATAGTTTCAGTTGCACGTGAATGTCGTCCTGAAGTCAAGCCTATGTTGACTTCGTGTTTGAATCGTAATTAGCGGAACAATGGAGCCCAGTACAGTCACCATGCTTCTGTCCAAGCACTATCCACATCAATCAAACTTTTCAGAGGGTCCCCACAGCGTTACATTCGTACTCCGGGGTCCATTCAACAGTCCTGTCCATCAGGTTAGCCGACATTTTTGTGACACTGGCCCAATTCGACAGGCCAGCGCGGGGATATGGGATTTATAGACTCTTATGGGGCTGGTTTCTTTCCGAAAGGGCCTCCCACCAGGTCATATGGTACGGAGATTGCTATTGTGTTTTCTCAAAGTGAATAGTCCATATTAGGAGGGAGTCCCGTTTAGGGCCGTTACATTTACTGTTCATGTAATCCATAGCAAAATGGGTGAGATGAAGCTGTACGTAAAGACCAAGGGGAGGGGAGAACAGACGGGAAAGTTCAAGATCGACTGGTTTTGAGGGCGAAGAGAATAGTCGCACTGATCAAAGTATGAAACTTTGGCAAACGTTATCGGTCATCTGCTCAGTAATTTCAACAGTTTCAGAATAAATAGGTGAATATGTGAATACGTGAATATATTCACACGTGTTTTCGGATTCACCGAACATCACTGAATTGGAGAATTAACACAAGCGTGGACGAATATAAATGAGTGTTGGCAACGTCGTGGAATGTCAGTGAGCACAAAGGGCATAACGCTGGATAGGCTGATATGTGCCAGTACATCAACTGCGAGTAATTCATGCTACATATATCGGAGAATTTGTTTCATTTTGTATGCCAGAGTTCGTGCAATCATCCCAACAACTCCAAGTAAACTGCCCAGTCGTGTCTCCATGTGAAAATGATGAAATCTTGACTTCAAAGGCAATGACATGGATCCGGTCCCACCCGAAAAACGATTATTTATTTCGAAATAAATGACCAGAGGACTATAAAATTTGAGGTCTTTTCGTAAACACTCAAAATTTATCTAAACAAAATTTTTGTTTACTGTGAACCAGTGGTTAACACCGTTGAAAACTGCAGTATATTTTCACCCAAAGTTGACTGGTATTGCATGGTTTTCCTGGTGCTTGTGGTACATATAGCAAATGCTTGTGTAAAATACCGCCTCGATTCGATGCAAAAAGACAGACCAGTGAATAAAGGCACTTTAAATACATAAGTTAAGAGTTTTTGCCGGTCTTTATTTACGAAACGACATATGTACAATACTAATCATGAGATGGATGAAAATACTGGACAGCTCGCTGCCGCTTTCGCCCTTCTTGGTGCTCGGCATGTGAGCTCATCCTTCGCAGCTCCATCAAGCTCATTTATCACTTGCACCTTCATTTGTTAGTATGCTGTTGTAAACCCTCAGTTGATCTTGACAGAAAACTCAGCTAAAACTCGTCTGAAAGTCCCGTTCATGACATGTGGGACGTTGGCAGGCAGTCAGCCTGAAGTCCTCCCTGTGGGGATCAAACCGGTAGGCCATGATTATAAGAAAAGGCCAAATGAGCCATACTACTTGTAATTTCTTACAGTCCCAAATTTCGCTACCATACAAAGCACAAGAGATGCGACAGGTCTCCAAATCGCACAGGACTAAGGAATGGGCTCAAAGCGGATGCAGTGGAAAAGATATTGCCTTCCCTCTATAATTTACTGGATACTCAAATTGTTGGGCCTTATTAATGGAGAAGATAAAAACACTCATTGTGTTCTACTGTCGCTATGGCAACACTATGAAATTGCAGTTTACAAACAGTCGACCACGGCGTCGACATTGTTCACAGCATTCTGACAACAAGGAGTTTTAAAATGTTCTTTCAGACGATAGACAAGGTTTTGGGAAACGCTATTTGACATCGGCACTCTGAGCACATTGGTGTGATATAGTGAACTTATAACAGAGTCGTAAGCGGTTCATAGTGATCCTAATTTGTCCTCAGAGAAAAATATCTATTGAAGCCTGCAATTCTTCATCCTGCGGTGGGAAGGCTAGGGATATGGTTGGGAAACCCGGACGGTGCAAAGCACACAAATGGGGTAAACTGTCTAGCCTGCTGTGCTAGAAATTGGGATGGGTGGGCTGTAGCTCACTTCCTCAATAAACGTTACAGAAGGTGCATAGGACACACGATGGTAACCGCCAACCAAAATGCGTTTCCATTCTCTACGCGATTCTTGAAACATGCGGGTCCAAGTTTGTGAGACCTAAAAATGACTCAAACAAACAAATTCAAGCTTACCATACGGATATTCCTGATCTGTTTTAAGACAAGCCATAGTGAAGAAAACACTTATTGACTGGCATCATCCCGTATTCCATCTCTTTGAGCTTTCCAATACATCTCACATAAATATATTTCACTAAACCCATTCGAATCATTTCGCAAGTTCTTTTGCTTTGAAATTGTGCTAAATAGCTTCTATTCTACGACTGTTCGGGCATCTCAAACTGAATCTTCTGCTGGATTCAGTCTGAGTTAAAGGTGACGTGAATAATTAATTATTTACTTAATTAATTAATTAATTAAAATTAAAAAAACGACTCGGCCGACTGTGTGACCATCTAGGGACAGTCCAGACTCTAAGTTGACTGATATTTAGTACTCCAGAGACCGAATCTCACAATTTCATGGAGCACTTCGCGTCTGTAAGCCCATCCCGTATACCCAAAGAACAGATGAATGTAACTAATCACCTGTTAGACCGGTGGATTCTCCGTTCAACTGTTGTTTTTGTGTAAATCGGATATAAGTCTAGTCTTTGGTATGAACCACTCTATGTAATCCAGACTACTAATGAGCTAAATGAATGAATAATTTTGACTGGGAGTTCCCTTATCATAAGTCGTGAGTGACAAGTATACAAACAGCATCATATCTAAGGCACATGATTGTCTGGTTATTCTTTATTTCCGTCCCTGCGATCAAATCAATTTTCTCAAGTTTTACGATGAATCGAAAGAAAGTTCACTTCCAACTTTTTCGCTCAAACCACGAAAACATATCAGTTTGATCAAAAATAAACCCCGGTTTTAATGTGTCTGACATCGTCGTCAAAAGTAAGTTTAGCTATTTTAGTACTTGCTTTTTGAATGTACCCTAGTAAACGGCACGTATCCAACACGAAATTAGTCCCGACGATATTCGCTTTTTTCAAGAAGAAAAGTTTCCATTTGAACCGATTTACGTCGCTTGTAATTCAAGTCATGTCCGCCCACACATTTGATGTTTGTGTGTCATAAGCCAATGTGAATAAGGCACCAACTCTCTCTGTTGGAGAGAAAAAAGTAAATTCGGTTATGTTAGGTAGATTGTAGTTTGTTTGATGAAAACCGTAACGTTCAGGAGCATCGTAAACATCCTGATGGCCGGACAGAAAAAGACGTGTTATCACAGAACGGGTAGTTAGACAGACAGACAGACAGACAGACAGACAGACAGACAGACAGACAGACAGACAGACAGACAGACAGACAGACAGACAGACAGACAGACAGACAGACAGACAGACAGACAGACAGACAGACAGAACACTGTATCTGTGTGTGGACGCTGCATGAGTTGAGCAGATTCGCGAGTCGGTCGTCCGTCATCCGTCGCCTGTATGCACATATTTCTTCTGGTTCGGAATCAAATTCGACTATATGATCGATCAAACGACAGCTCAGGTAGCGGGTGGACAGCGAGGTGTAGTGAGATCACAGAGTTCAAGAAATGGAAAATGTCGGCGTATCTCGGAATGCGGTTGTTCCAGCTAATACACAGAACAGGGCCGAAAAGGCTTTCCATAAGTGAGTTAGAGATAATATTGGAAATAGAATGTATAAATAAAGACCAGCGTGTAGATCGCGGGGCAGAATATTTTTGGCCACTGTACCTGTCTTTCATTTCGAGCGGTGGACTGTAAGTTTAGATCCTTCTCATATGATGAGGTACCAGTATGTCTTTCTACCTTGAAGCTTCACCTGGCTACTGGATCCAATGCGCTTCTCCCAGCATTGTACAAGGATGGAGGAACACCTTTGTGTTCCGCTTTGACTAAGTCGTTCACACTTATTTGGGAACAAGAACGTGTTACAGAGTTGGGACTGCTTCAACCATTGACGTAAGCCCCACGCCTGTCGCAACAGGGCTTTCATTCATCTCCGGTAGATGGGACGCAAGTCCGAGATCACCAAGCAGGATTTCGACCTGGAAGGGGATGGACTGATCATACCTTTACATTACGTCCATTGCTTGAGCAGTGCCACCTATACCGCCGACAAACAATCACAGTCTCCCTCGAATTTTAATAGGTTTCCAACTCCGATGATTGATTAGCTCTCTTAAATAATCTTGACCAGGATGGCATGTCCTTTAAGTTTGTAAACGTTCTTCGTGCTCCGTAATCCCCTAACTGCGGTCGGGTTAAGGTAAACAATGGGCTATACACAAGTCTCTTGACAACTAGTGGAGTTCGTTACGGTTGCCCCTCTATTCATTTTTGTTCAATGTATTCATTGACGTCATCAGGGAGCGCACATTCCAAGAGGCTGTGAATTTCGGTATCAAAGTCACGTCTAGACAGAGATTAATGGATATGGATTATGCAGACGACATAGTTATGTTCTTTTACAATTGTTTGTCTGCACAAAGCCCTTTAACCAGAATATTCGATGTCCTTCCATGTTCTGGCATGCTTTTTGAATTTTCAAAGCGAAAAGTCTTAATTCAAGATTTCTAATTCCCTCATGCTTCTCTTAAAGTTCAAAATGACCGGTTTACGTATCTTGGCAGCTGCATAAGCCATGCGCGAACTGTAACAAATGAAGATAGTGCGCGAATAATCAAGGCGCAAGAGGCGTTCGCCAAATTGCGCAGTCTTACTCTATGGTTGAGACCTGGATCCTCCGACCCGACAACTTGAGGTATCTTCAAACATTTGATCATCGGCGCCTCCGTAGCATCACAATTGCAAGCTGGCTGCAGCGAGTCCGCAACCATGTGATACGTAAGAGCGTATTTAGTAATGGAACTGACTCCTAAGGGCAGTAGACTAAACTTGCCCGTTTGAAGTGGTTGGGTTATGTGCTACCTGTGCCTAACGACCGTCTACTGAAGAAAGCGCCCCTGGTGACCGTTCGCGAAAGGCTTGCGGGGAACAGGCCATGATAAGACAACGTGAAATGAAAGTGGCTACTGGTAGACTGAGTGCTGTGTGATCCTCGCACCTTCCTGGATGGACCCACGTAATCCTGCTTGTAAGTGGTCGGAAACCCTGCAGGACACGGCACACAACCGATTCCAGTGGCGCACATGCCCGACTACCTAGCTAAAGTCCACCTGTCGTCGTGCACTGGACCTGGGTCGGGTGGGGTTCGCAAAGGATGTTCAGTTGATCCTGCCGATGGTGTCTTACTTGCAAAAGATACTCAGATGTGTTTGTTTCAATGCTAAAGTTTCTTCATAATAAGTCCATACACTTCCCTTTTCTTCCCCCTCTCTTCTAAGGTTTTATTCCCTCGTCGTTGTATGGCAGTTAAGCACCAGCATGCACTTCTGGTATATTGCTGTCAATGATGATGATGATGATGATGATTATACACATATCTACATGTGTCACGGTAGTCTCATATATTTGGGTCTGTTTGGGCCGATATACCGAGTTCAATGACCGTTCTCTCAAAAGAAACCCAAGAAGTCTAGTAAACACCAAAGTTGCACATCCTCTTCACATCAAATTACCCACCTGTCAAGACGACTTATTGATATTAATTGGTGATTGCGTTGAGAAAGAGTACAAAACTGGTCGTAACGTTGATCAATAAAACACTATCCAAACCAGAAACCTAGGTCCAATTTGATTAGTACAGAAAACTCAACGATAGCAGACGAACACTATCGTGAATAAAAAAAGGACAGAATCAAGATTTGGTTGGTTGGCAAAACCAACTATGTGGAATAAAAAAATCAATAAAGGAGTTGTAAATCGGCTGACAATTTTTACGCGCATACCACTCCATAGAATACAAGCACATCATTTGTCCCCAACCAGTGAACAACAAAACCCAAATAAGCACATTCCAAAAGCGCGATGATCCCTTCAAATAGACAAAAGGATATCCGGCAAACGCAAAGAATACGAAAAGAACTGGGTAAAAAAACCGGAAGGTCGAAGAAAGGATATATTCATGAACGGCAGCGGAAAGCCAGAACACCACTGCAGTTGCGATCGATTTCGAGCGAGGAGTACTGTTTATCCTCTGGATGTCATTGTAAACATAGGTATACAACCAGTCATGAACAACCACGTTCCATGTACGGTACCAAGCACTAAATGCCGTAGAATTCCACCAATCCTTATAGAACAATCGATCGCCAAATCTTAGCATCTCTGCAAACGCATTCAACCATGAATGGAGAGCGGCAAAGAACGTGAGAAGCATCACAAGTCCACCTGGAATGCTTGTAGCTGTGGAAGTGAGGATGAACTGACGCAAAGTGTAGTCGGAAGTCCGACCGAATTCAACAAACTCCGTGAAACAAAATCGTATTAAAACGTAGTAACTCAGTAGCACACATCCACCGACTTGTAGGAAATTTGAGGCAACGTAACTCCAACGAATATGTTTCGTACGTGGATAGGATTCTCGGTAGACCAGGGTGGGAGCAAACAGAAAATAAAGGTAATGGGAAAAATCAGGGCTCCAGGAATGCGCAGAATGATGGTTGATCTTGTGGTCTTTTTGTTTATGTTTAGAATCTTCTAACCGTTGGAATGCTGTTGAAACAGAAGTCCGAATAAACGCATGCGACTTCATAAACATACGGACCTGTTCCAGGACAACTGTCGCCGTGCTGGCAGGCGGAAGTTGGTGGCGAACGGTGAACTGAACGGGAATGATCATGAAGGCGATCTGAAAAATTGAAAAATGGTTAAAGCGTACGAGTGACCTAAAACAACCTATTCATCATTTGCGAACAGCGGCAGTGCGATGGGTCAACCTTTAAGATGACAGGTTACAGCTTCCATGTCCTTATTAGTAGTGGAAAAACCTGTTGTAATGTAAAAATGAATGCAGATGGAAGCTCTCCCCTCAAACGCGTACTATTTCAATTTGCCGCGTCCACTACTTTTGTAGACCATGTTTTCACTAAAACAAAAAATGCGATAGAATGCAATTCATCGTCCAAGATACAGAAGAAATGAGAAATTTACCTTGAACCATTGGTCGCGTTCTTGAAGAGTTAGTCAAACTAAGACTTTGAACAGACTTGGACAGGTCTTACCAACTCCATTCACGGATGATGCAAACGTCATCTCTAGATAGCGACTGGCCAGTTAGATCTCATTGGTGAGTGCGTTGTGGATAAGAACGGATATGCCGAGTTTAACGAACTGAATGACATCAAACGGCCCAGAACGCAAAACGGTAGAGCGAATAGAATGTGCCATTCATGTTTTCCGCGTACCGTGGTCTCATTCAAATCACGAGTGACACCTTATCTGAGGGCTAACTGGTGGATAGAGAGAGTACGTACAACCTACTAGTTGTAGTAAACTTGCCTGGTAGATGACATAACACACCAACATAATCCAGTCAAATATCACCGGATTTGAAACTGCCGGACGACACGTGCACCAAACCAAGAATCCAAGAAAAGGGACAAACAAAGTGGTGGCCAGCATTCCGAGCCAGAACAGAATCACCTCACGAAATCCACCGAAAGCGTACTGGAAAAAGGTCACATGATCGTTGTATTCACCGGTTGAACCTCCGAACAGATCGTGGCAAATGATATTCAGAGAGAAGAGGACCAAGACCGCGACAAACATGTGATACACTGTGCGGATGTGCGAAAGTTCAAAAAGTTCGGTAAGGACGGATTCGCGTTGACGAAAAACTTTTTCTGATAGTTCTTTCACCGCACCACCATTGGATGAAGGGTACCTTGGGGGGGAGAGATAGTGCAGCGTGTTTAAGAAGTGTTAAGGAGGCAGAAAACTTCCGAAAAAAGCGTAGTACAGTTGAGGTGCAATCGAAACACTCCGGAGAGAACAGACGTCCCTAATTTTACACGCAAACACATACAAGTAATGCACTTGGATTATGTGGACGACCTTAGCTTGTTTCAGCGCGTCCACAGCAAAGGGGTTGCAGGCCAGGGCTCGGGAACAAATCCGAACCAACATATTGGACAATAAATGTTCTCAGTTGAACGGCTCAGCATTAAATTAGCCTCAAGTAGCTTAAAACAATTAGTGTAATCGGCTACATAGTCTGAGGTCTCTTGAAGTAGGATTGATCGAGAGGCTGTATTCTGCAGTCAGAAATATCTCAAGTGTTAGTCTGAAATTGCTTTAGTTTGTTGAGCACTCACGGCTTTTACATGTAAAGTGCATTTCAATTTGACTAACTCATCGGTTCGGTGACACTTGTTCCGTTTTCTTCCTTTTTATTTTACCATATAATTTTAGCTACTGCTTTCCGTCTAAGTAGAGGAGATGAGTTACGTCGCAGCCGAACAAAACACCAGATGACCTGAGCGCCATCGGACTTGTATTGTTTCTACTGATTTGGTATACCGTATAACCTGAAGATTTAGTGGGCCGAATCTCGATCTTATTTACCGAAATGAGGTGAAAGTGGCTAACAGACGATCTGAGATAAACATAAACATCCATGTATTATTTAAATAACATCTCTGATTTAAATGACAAAATATTTCTTGCGGAAAATCAGTGTGTGTGTGTGTGCTGGTGTTGTTGCTCAATAAAACCTTGTATCGAAAGAAGGAGTCAACGGTTGCCTTTAAAACAACTGTGAAACAAATGTACTTCCCACACAGTCACTGACAGCTGGGCGAAGCATGTATTTCTAGCATTTCCACACTATTTATCCATGTTATAAACCGGGATCACTGAAATTCGCTAGATAGATCCTTCACTTTGGTATGCCACAAAAACCTATCCAATAAATGCTCCAAATTCTCTACATCTACAAGACATATACAGCCAGTCGTCGTGAGCACAACGTTTATTTTTTTCTTATCGTCTTTTGTTCATGTTGCCTCCGAGAAGTAATTCAATTCGCGCTAAAAAGACAGATATCTCACAGCCACTGATATCAGGCAAAAGTGTTGATAAGCACACCGTGACGTGAAGTCAAATTTCAACTAGTCGTCTTTTATTGCCCAGGACGGGAAGTCCCCGTATTATTAGATACCATCCGATCACAACTTGATCGATCGTAACTCGCGCCCAAAAAACAATAAGATGTAAGCCAAATTCGTCCACAAAGTAACCGATCTCTGAAGTAAATCCATTTGATAGTGATTGTACAGAATCGGTCTAAAAGACCGTCAACTAGTGAAGAGGTCTGGAGCTCTCTCTTGATCGTTTGATGACTCCACAACAACTGGAAAACGCGCGAGAAGCGAACACAACTGCTTAGTTTGGAAGTAAAATACAGCCACAACAATCACTCAGGAATGTTAGAATCACAGTTTTGAATGTTAAAAATGGGGCTGTAAATTAAATTAACATTGAGAAGCCTAGTGATAACTGGCTTGCAAAATCACTTGATCTTCAAAGTTTAAACTGATTTAGGTTATCTCGTTGACATATAACAGTAAGCCTGGAAATATCTTCATAATAGTTCCGGTTAGGACTGACTTGTTGATTTGTGAGGTTCCCGAGCATGTAGATCAGTATGCTGGGCTTTACAGTTGTCTTGAGTCGCTTCAGTTGCCTTAGTAGCCTTGATATTCCTTCCCAAGGATCCAGAATGGCAATCTCGACTCATTGGTGACCCACTCAACCCCGCACTGACGATGTGACCTCGATTGATGAAACGGTTGCAATCGAACTGCCAAGCTCGGCGAACAGACCAACAACCAATCAGCGCACCCGAGCTACCTATAACCCACAATATTGCCGATCTTGACTCATGTACAGCAAACTTGTGCGGCATCCAGTCCCAACAGCTCTTTTCGATCCACTACCTTGGCGGGCCAACTAGTCATTCACTCACTCACTCAATCAATCAATCGGTTGATGGATCGATCAATCAATCAAGCAGACAAACAAGCAAACAGTCAGGCAATTAATCAATCCATCAATCAAGAATCCACACAGTTGCAATGAGTCACCAACGATCGCTTGGTCATTTTCTCAAATAGTTCCAGTACTGTCTAATAACACCAAGAATCTATGAAGAAATGTCTTGCATCACAAAACGGTCTCGAATTTTCTTGAATTCCAAACAGTTTTAACCGGTGTGGGCGTTTATGGTGATCGACAGTTTAGACAGTGAACCGATAAATCATGTTCTGAGAAAAATTGATCGAATTTCACAAAATTGTTTTTTGTCCCAATATTATCCCCTTGAGGTGTGGGGCGAGGTAAAATGTAGACGAACATATATGAATTTAGTGTTTTTTTACCTGTAGTGTGACAGGTTGAAATTCGGTTAGTTAAGTTTAGCTATCCAGTCATATGCTTAACGTGCATAAGAACCGTATCAGTGTGTATCGTTTCAAAGAGGTTTGGTAAACAAACGGTGGATTTATTGCTGGGCAACGTTTCGCTTTTGACACAAAAGCTTCATCGGGCCAAGTGAGTGAGTAAGCAGGTTGATTGGGCTTTAAGGCAGTCAGGGAACCAAAGTGTACACGGAAGACTCTGAACAAAAAGCTTTAAACGGATTCGAGTGTTCGCCAAGGGTTTTCTGACATTACGTAGATGACACGTTCGTTGTGATAAAGCGAGATAAGGTAAACGAATTCTGTCAATATCTTAACAATTTGGACCCTCACATTAAGTTTAGCATGGAGCTAAAGTCCACATCGGGTACATTACCTTTCCTTGACTGCATGACACATAAGAGTGGTGGGAAATTGAAAACCACTATTTACCGGAAATCAACAGATAGTGGTGCGGTCTTAAACTACTCCTCAGCACATCCAAAAGCAGTATATGTTAACATAGTTCCAACGATGTTTAGGAGAGTAAGAGCACTGTGCACAGGGTAGGTCGACCGAAGAGGTAAAAAACAACTTGAGGTAAAAAAGCGATTTCAAGCTATCGGATACACAATGGATTTAATTAAACGGCTACTAAGACGGGTACTGGTGACAACACCAAGGCCAAACAAGGAGTGGATCGGAACAGCTGTCATTCCATACAAAACAAGGACATCTGAAGTCATCAGAAGGGTACTGAATACGGCTAACATTAGAGTAGCATTCCAGAAGGGGAAGACTTTACGCTCCGTGTTGGTGCAGTTGAAGGATCGCCTTCCGGTCGATAGGACTAGGAACTGTGTATACAAAATAAAATGTAACAACTGCACGAAGGTTTATGTAGGTCAGACAGCCAGGGAATTGCACTCCAGAATCGGTGAGCATAAGCGATCCATTAACAGACCACCAAGAAACATAGATGAAAAGTAGGCGATAGTCAAAGATTCGGCAATGGCAGGGCATGCACTAGACACTGGGGACAGAATAGATTTGAAAAATGTGGACATTCTGAGACGGGGGTTAAGATTCACATCATAGCGACTGGTGGCCGAGGTGGTGGAAATCGCCAACCATCCCAGCGTGAAAATAATAGAGGGTGTAGAACTGGCAAGCGTGTGGAGAGCGGTTTTAGGTCAGCGGAGATGATATGAGGTGGTGCGCAGTTATCAGCAAAGTGGGCTGGGTCTAAAAGTTCAAAATCCAAGCACAGTAAGATCCAATTGACCACCCCCACTTTCGACCCCAAACCAATTATCCCGACACCCCTCAACAAATACAGGAGGACAAAATTTGTGAACGACCCCAAGAGGAATATTCCATTAAGGTGTCCTAGACAGAAACATCAAGGCCGCAAAAATCTGGGTTCAACATGAAGATAACTCCCTCCTAAACAATCTAACGTCGTTAGTCATCCCCACTAACCAACAAACAGACTGACACCCTGCACTGATCAAGTCGGCTAGGCATAAGAAATCGAACGGATTGGTTTCCTGACTGTCTTAAAGCTCAATCAACCTGCTTACTTACTCACTTGGCCTGACGAAGCTTTTACGTTAAAAGCGAAACACTGCCCAACAATAAATCCACCGATTGTTTGCCAAACCGCTCTGAAACGATGACTACCCAGTCTGTCCCAAACATTTTCCAATTGGTCGTATCAGTGTGTACTTAGTTGGGCTTCAGTCCGAGCGAATTCCTGATTTTCATAAAAGTTCAACAAAAAAACTTCTTCGTTAATGTAATGCAAAACGTACTCATCTTTAAAGAAGCTATTTATCCTAGAAATCGCTTTTTGAAAAAGTAGATATGGAAAAGGGCTTCTTAGTGTTGGAAATCGGACTCAAACCACAGCCATCAACTGATGCAATGTTTGGTGCTCCTATCTGCTGGATGCTGGGGAAATATCATTGCCATGGTTTTTTTCAAACCAGAGAGAATTTTGAAAACCCTTGGCCTTGTATTAGTTTGTTCAGTAAATTTTACCTAGGAGGCCGGTGCAGAAACGCGAAGCTGCGTCCTTTTTAAATTTAAATGTTCATATTCACATCACTCTCGGTTGAACAGTCGTCCTCCTATCCTGGAGTAATTATTCTGGTGAGTCCACACCAGAAGAGGGTAACACTGGAACACATGTCAGATGTCCGGAGTTCAAACCCTGGCGCGGCCATTGAGAATGCACTGTTGATGAGCTCTAATAAGAGCGAAACTCGAGTCTCCCTCTTTTAGGACTCACCTGAATAACGCCAGGACAGGAGGACGACTGTTCAAACGAGAGTGATGTGTATATGGACAAGACATTCTGTAAACCCTACAGCAGAAATTTGGATCTGTTCCTAAACACGTTGATTATGTTCACTCAAACAGGGTGGACCAAACTGAATGAAAAATCCGGTTGCCCCGGTGTTCTGCGTTTGCATCATCCACGCAAGGAAGGTCAAGTTGGATAGCATTCGGTACATGATCTATGAGTGACAACCACAGCCACCAACTGGAAGCCAGTGATTCTATACCAGACTGGTGTAGTGGATTTCCAACGTTACATCGTCAAAACGATAAATTGCAACAACAGTAGATTCTGAGCCTGGCGTGTGAACACTGACACGGAAAATTCGTGAAACTCTCCTCAAGTTCGCTTGAATTCAAAAGTGTCTTAAGCATAAAATCCTGCCAATTTGACTACTCAGCGTTGAGATAATTTTTAGACACGCCGATAGAACTTCATCCTTAAGAATTATAGACGATTTTGTCAATTATACAGTCGCAAAGACGATGATAAACTGCAGTTTTTGTCCAGCGAAGAAACCCTTTTTTGATGATAAGGTTTCTGCAAAATATTTTTCCTTTGCAGTCCTTTTGGAAGGAGAACACTCCCATAGGCCGAACCGCAACGACATCCTGGTTCTTGAACTGGCTTCTTAACTGCTTAACACGGGAAAGTCATGATAGTTAGGTTTTAGCGAAATACCTTTATCCGCAAATCAAATTGGTGTTAACAAGAGGCTCGACTGAATCCCAGATGAAACCCTCATTTATGAGATCCTTTCACCGAAATTGCTGGATTAAAGCCGAGAGATCCAGTTGAATATCTAACACCAAGTTAATTTGCAAATGAGTGTATTTCGCTGATTGTGCAAAAGTTGATGTTCAATTAGGACACAAGGTTGATCGAAACGTCCACCTGGTGAGCCCAAGAAGGGCGAAACAGAGTGGATTGTCGAGCGGTTTTCAGCGACCTTATGAGTAGCGTGTTATGTTACGAAAAACGCAATTTGGTTTTATTTTTAGAGCTGTGTAGTAATGCGAGGATGTTATAAGAATGATGGTCTCAGTGAACCCACAAAAATTTCTTATAACGTGCATTGAATATGTGCTTTCCATAGACATTTCTGGATTTAAAAACTAAGCAGGCTGGCCACTCGGGATGACTGGCGCAGAACCGTGTACTCTCATAAGTCATACGTTAAGATCCACCAAGATTCGACGAGACAGCTTATATTATTCGAAACGTAAGGCTACTCCATCGACAATGGTTGAACCAATACTAGTAACTTATTCGAGCTATGAACTGACCGCAAGTATAAAAGAACTATGACTAATGCCCTCAGCTGCATACCAATTTGGCACTCACGAGAAACCCACCTGGAACATCGTAAGACGAGAGATTTAGTCGGCTTCCAGGTGAGTTTCCCGTGAAACCAACTTAGTATGCAGATGAGTGTACTAGATGAATTTCTTACAATATGCGTTCACTCAGAACATAAGTTTGACAGAAACTTGGGGACTGCGCCTACCTGATGAGCCTCAAGGAGGGCGAAATCGATCGTGGGGTGTCAGCAACCTTATAAGTAGTGTATTACGTCTATATAGAATAGAGAATATAGAATTAGTTACCAAATTGTTCCTAAGATTTGTGACTATTTGTTTTGCCCATGAACATTGACAGACGGACTGTATAACTTCCTGTGGATTGGCTTAAACATGTTACAATCAGGCTCAGTTTGGGGTGAAAAAGGCTCATTTTTGCTCAGTTACCCAGGTTTGAACCGTATTTGTGCCATACTTAAATCACAAACCACAGCAGATCCCATACCATCAGATGCAAAGTTTGAGTTTTCCAACATACTTAATTACATTCGTATTTGATGCTCGCTTTCGAAAGTAAATTGTGTCGAATGAAATTGGTAAATTGGTCCATTTGTAGGTCTCACGCCTACGGCATCCTAACTCCAGCTGTAGGAATAAAGACCACATAAACAAGGGCGATACGAGTGACAGAGTCGATTTTGCCGTCCTCAAAATTGGTCTTTTGGCTGGCTTGCATGGTACTCACTGGCGTTGGATAGTTTAAGGCTAACCCCACCTTCACTTGCCGAGGGCAGTTGTTGTCGATACTGCCAAGTGAGCCGAAGAGTGTCCAGTAACCCGTGGGGCTGACTGTACGTTTCTTTAACAACTCTCTCTCTCTCTCTCCAAATCTTTGTTTATGTGGCCTGACCAAAGGCCTCTCCACCTGGCAGGCCTAATGCCACCTTTACTTGGTGTTCGTACGGGAAATTCTCGGTAAAAAGTTTCCGTCCCCACTGTCGGTGGGAAGAGTTAATCCGAGGTTAAAACTTCTCAGTTGACGGCAATTAAGGCTGGCGGCTTGAGGAGCGTTTCCAAGAGAAACGATCGAGGATTTTCATGAAAGTGGTTACATTAATCAGGATACTGATTTCAGCTGTCGGTATCCAGTTCAGGTGTTCTGAAAGATACCGAATTATCCTTCGAGGGCATTTTGTATCCTGGTGTGGTCGTAGAAATGGAATATCTTTGAGATACAGAATGTAGACAAAGTTGTACGAACTTCGCTGATGAAACATAAGGGCAGTAAGTTTACAGTGCAGTGCCATGTCAATGCATTGCTTCTCGTATCACTACTGAACTATAACCTTATTGATTGTAATTGACTCAACAGATAGTTTGATGCTAGTGGTCAATGAAATGGAATATCTTTGAGATACAGAATGTAGACAAAGTTGTACGAACTTCGCGGATGGAACATAAGGGCAGTGAGCTTACAGTGCAGCGCCATGTCAATGCATTGCTTCTCGTATGACTACTGAACTCCAACCTTATTGATTGTAATTGATTCAACAGATAGTTTGATGCTAGTGGTCAATAGGCTTGTGTCGTATATATGAGAGAGAAATCATCAAAACGGCAATCGTTGGACATTTGAATAACGACAAGGAAAAATAGCCGATGGCACGTTCAGTGTTGCTTGACTGCCCTCCTCACCTAATCTTTGAACGAGCCGTCTTCTAACCTGTAATTTAGAATGGTAGCGGTTCAGAAGATATCACACAATTGTACTGCGGACTGAATAGACGCACCGTAGCCTAACATTTATCAGGTTCTTAATTTCCGGATCACACAAGCCAAATGCAGTTATGTTTTCGAAGTTCCCCCGGGGTTTTGATGACTCGCAAGGACAAAATTTATGTGCAGCATTTATGTGTGTGCAGCAAATCCTATGTATGTTGTGTTTTATGGCCACTCATTTGGATACGCCAGAATGTTTCCATGCAGGAAAAGATCAGGCTCTTTTTATACATTATGATTTTGTTTTCAATGGGATCTGAAAGAAACTAGGAGATAGTGATGAGGATGATGAGATAGAAAAAAGTTCTTCCTGTATATTCGTAATGCACTACTCATAAGGTTGCTGAAAATTCCTTGACAGCCCACGACCGGTTTCGCTCTTCTTGGGGCTCATCAGGTAGACGCAGTCTCCGAGTTTCCGTCAACCTTATGTTCTACTTGAACTCACAATACCAAATTTGTTTGCAAATGAGTGTATTTCGCTAAAAGTTCTTCTTGTTATGGCCTGCGTGATAAGCTGGAGACCATTATGCGCTCCCAAAATGTTGACCCAGTCTTAGGGTCTAAAGATCGTCCGGAAAAATTCCTTCAGAATGTAAATAAGCCCTAGGCTAGTCTAGAGAGCTCATTTCCCTTGTTATTCTCTATTCGATATAGTGCAGTAAAAATACTACCAAGAAATGGCGTGTGTGTTCACATCACTGATGAGAAGGAGCTTCTTTACCAACGAAGGTTGAGAAGATTAACATGAGGAATTTCTCAGGGGTGAGTGCAAAAGACATTGCGGATGGTCATATTAGTCGCTATGTCCAACGTAACTCTGTAAAGAAAATGTTTTTGGCAGATGCTTCCTCGTGGACGGAGCAGTGTATTGTAACCGTCGCTTTTTGTTTAACGCACTGTATTGTGGCATAGTTGAGGAGCAAATACGCAGGCTTTTCTGAGTGAATAATGTGTTTCATCTGCACACATGGTCACGACTGCTCCTGCTGTCACCGAATGCTGCTTCGGAACGCTCGTAGTACTTTAATCTTGAATCTTCCTTCTTGTCGCATTGCTGCTAGGCGCCAAAACGAACTTTCGTTTTTACTTCTATTGCACAATGTTTAATGTGTGTATGTAGATAACCAGTTGAGGCTGATGGATTCAAATGAATTACCACATATTCGGTGAGAAAATTCATGAATTTGTGCTGAACTGGCACAGGAACAAAGAGCCAACACGAGAAAATTACCTTTGGAACCGACTCATCTTTTTGTGCACTTTGTTCTGATGCTAGGGTTGTGGTGATAGTAACGCAATTCGATACGTACCTCCGCACCCCTTTAAACTCAGAGTGTTAGGGCTTTCTGCAGCATGTCACCGCATTAGACCAAATCAAATTTATTCTTACGCAAGTAGAGTAGTTGTTCTAAGGTTTTGATGATAGAGCTCACTTTCTACCATCCGAGAACACCTTAGTTTTCTCAATACGCTTTGTCTAGACAACGAACTGGTATCCCAAAGCACGTTGGATTTAGATTAACACTACCAAAGCCTATTTGATATTTTCTTACCGAGCGCTACACCCTCGCAAACTCCCTGGGATGCTGATATCATTCGCGGACTCGGATACAGACACAAAAGTCTCGTGGTCAACGTCAATGCTGTCTGTCAATCGATCCGCGAAATGTTAGCGGTTATAGAAACCACGGTCAGAACAAAATATAACTGTGAACTGTAACGTTCGATCACGCTTACAGTCGGTATGGTTGATAAAATACGCAGTCAATAAGATCTGCAAGCGAATAATTGTTTATGTTGTTGTGTACTAGTAAACAGAGGTCACATCAATCTCGTTCTTACTGGAACGCACGATAGTTATGAGGTGACAAAACCGGTGACGCCCAAAATACACTGCAGGGAGCCCCATTCTCATGTATCAACAGAAGCTTGTTTACACAAGTGGCGATTACCAAAAGTGTTCAATCCAATGAAGTACCTCCTACGCCAATATCATCTCAAACATCAGCAGCAACAGCAGCATACCACCGTAGCCAAAAGGACAGCAGCAATTGCAGTCAAATAAAAGACTTAAATCACAGGATCATTACCGTGGAATTCGTGACCTAATACTTGCGTTCTACAGCATCACACACTAAACCACTTCACGCCCCTATAAAAAACTTCGTGTTGCGTATCCTTAAGTTTTCCTTGATCTGAGAGCCCAAGTGTAACCGCAGGATATTAAAATTAAAACAGATGGTTTACCACAGTTCTGTTGCTAGTGTGAAGAGAATCTGGAATTTTCAATGATTTCTTCCTGTAAGTAAAGCCAATCCATGATGTGATCACGTGATCCGGATTCCGTTATTGAAGAATGAGTGGTGCTATGTCCCATCTAAATGAATGCTAACCACACTGTTGATCAGCACCCCTTGACAAACGGCTAAGTCTTCAATAACTTGCTGGAAGGGTGCGGGTTGAGTAAATGATATGAGATCGGTTCAACGACAGGGTTAAGACTACCTACACTGTCTGCTTTTTTGAACAGGTAGATATTAACCTATTGGCCTATGACGTTTCACAGTTTTTCAATGTAATAATCAAGACAATATAAGTGGAGCTCATCAATTTGAAATGGACGACTTTCTGTTGAGATACTGTATACTTGCAGGAAGAGACTCATGCTTCTTATGAACACTTTGTGCTGGGAAATGTTTCGAACATTTTCGAAAACGAATTAGGTGATGTGCTCCATCTGCAAAAAATTTATGATCGGAAATTTTAGCGTTTGGACTCTACAAATGATCGATCGATCAGATTCATCGATCGGATTCATATGTTCGTTTATACTGATCAATGTTTGTGTTGTGTTTAATCTAGTGACTGAATTTTAATCAACTGTAAGATTATCACTTTAGTTTCCGCCAGTTCTGAGTGCACCATGGGTTACTTAAACATGGTTAGTAAACTCTATGGTCCGGTAATTGCTGGGTGGCTTAGTAAAGTGCTTTAACCCGTTCGGAAACAACTGTATACCCATAGTCTTTGCAGCAATTTCATTCAAAACATCGGCATTAATAACGGGTAGGTGTCTTCTTCATGTGTTTCATCTATTTTAACTAATGTACCCTTATTTGGAAAAGTTGATTTTGTTTTCGATTTTGTGATCCCAGAGAACACGTTTTGAACGGCTTTGGATTTTAAGAACGTGTTTTACGAGGCGTGTCTAACATACATCTTTTAAGTAATGGATTTATCCGCTAGAAGATAAGCAGCAATCGGACCCTCACTTTGCTCCCTTCTGGATGATACGTTTGCACTTACGTCATGATTTAAACTCCGTAATTGAACACCTCATCATGGATGTCATGTTGACGATGTTCTCATATCCCGCTACTACCCAAGAGCTACTTTACGTTTCGACTTCGGTGTATTCAGCAATCCAATTTACTGTGGATGGTAAGGTGAACGACAAGTACCATTTCCTTGAGTTCGCGAGACCCTGAACATCGAATGGTAAGCTCCAAAGGAAGGCATATCAAAAGCCGACATGATCGAGCCTGCACACAAACTTCCGCAGCTTTGTAACTATATATTACGCACAAAACCTGACAAAATGATCAGGGTCCATAAAATCTGTACGGATGACGCAACCGAAACTGACCTGCATTATTTTACATGGTCCCAGAAAGAAAACGGATACTTATGAAAATGCCTATTCTGTATAGATTACAACGAGAGAAAGGGGATGAATTCTGTCAGTCCCAAAATCGCCTATCAGACTAACTTACAGAAGTAAAACCATCAAACAAAACCAAAAGCTTCCTTAAGGTGAAGGTCTTGGACACCGCAGATCACTTCATTAGTTACTGCCTGCTCAATACCATCATCAAATATAATTGATTATACTGCGAATCTCCTTGTGTTGTCTGTTGTTTCGCCTGCAAATGAGCCACAATTGCTGTAGGTCCTACGCCTGCTTAAGAAAATGTCTGGGGATTGGCATTCACTAGTGACACCAGAAATGTCAACTGTGTGACACGCACGATTAGAAGTCACCTGGTCGATTCGAATCCATGAGACATTCCGGCTGAATCGTTCAACGTGATTTTCCAAAATTCACCCAACCATTTCCATCAACCATCCATCAAAACGCCCGTATGATGGCTGAGGCAGCAGCTCACATCAATCCTTGCAGTTGATCAAAGATATCACACGAAAGCATTTACTGCCTTGGCCAACTAACTACTCCTCACCGATCGATTCGAACCAATTGATAGCACAGCATTTTCCCACTTCCTCGTTTTATCCTGCTTCATAGCTGTACTTGTCGGTTGAGTACCACAAAAAACAGCTGACTGAAACGTCAGTTTCCAGCTCAGGTGTTAGTTTTCATATATGGCTCGGAATGTAACAGTGGTGAGAGAACAGGCACTATTGGGATCAGTACAACTGGAACACCAAGGAAGCAGCACCAATAGTAGCTTCCAACGATAACAACTACACACTAAGCTTGCCTACTCCAAGCGGCCAAGAAGACACAAGATGCACAAGAAGAAGACTCCAAACCAAGAAGACACTGGCGTTTGCTATTCATGATTTTATGTGTATCCCAAAAAAGTCGATGCATTTCCAACATGGTATGAGCTCCACGTAGATATTTTCCTTGGTTATGCAACGTCTACGGACAAGGCCGGTTAAATACATATTTTCATGCGGAAAATGAGGGTAGCCAATCATTGTAAATTTACACTACTAAGTAGTCCGTTGGATTTTCGTGACACAAAAAACTGATGACACTGAGTTCCATTTCGTCGAAATGACCTCACTATTCAACATTCAATACAACTGTCTCAAAATTTGCTACGAAATCAACAGAGATATTGTTTGTCTTATGTTGATCGAATCAACATAACGTTCTCACTCGAGCAAGCTGCCACCTGACAGATTAAAGGCTCTTATCTCTGTTTCGTACTGAACACGATCACAAGAAACAGAAATTAGAACGTGAATTCTGACACATTTTGTCTCACTGTTCAAAATTACAAGACTTAACAAACGAATACATGACTGCAAGATCTCATCGTGACCACACGGTGAAACATGACTGTCAGTCAACAGACGAATCCCACGACTTTTGAGCGGCCACCACCGGTATGCTAATATGCCCACATGCCCTTTGTTGGCTTATACCCATGTGCACCAAAAATGTGGTTGTGTAGACCGCTGAATCACACTGCACTCATTCTCCCAAACCCGCTTTCGTCAGCAATCAAACTTTGTTATTACTGCGTGCTCTGCTGACTGCAGAAACGTACTTCAATACATCAAAGCAAACATTAATACTAGCATGATCACTCCTGACATAACATCAAACATAGCTAGCATCTCATGCAAACCTGGATTTTCATAGGAAGGCCTGCATAGCACATCAAACATAGCTCGAAATGCCTTGGGACAAACAATATCACTTATCAGCTGGTTTCATTGTCAGTCCATTATCCCAGTCATTCTGATTCCGGTGTTTGCCAAATCACCGTGTGTTAACACCTCAGTATAAATGGTATCTTGTTCATATTCACACCACTCTCGTTTGAACGGTCGTCCTCCTGTTCTGGCGTAATTATTCCGGTGAGTCCACACCAAAGGGAAGCTCTGGACTCGAGTTTCGTTCTTATTAGAGCGAATCAGCAGTGCATATTCAGTGGCGTGCCGGGACTTGAACCCCGATCCTGACTGGCGGATCCATCGATCGTCACAACCAGGACAGTTACTGGGTCGTCGTTCGATGAGTCGGACACACCAATCACATCGCTCAAGCGTGAACACGTTCGCCTGTTCAGACGTGAAAGTTCAGATGCGCCCGACGTGCGTTGGTGGAGTAGCGGTAACATGCTCGCCTCGCATGTCAGATGTCCGGGGTTCAAGTCCCGGGACGGCCACTGGTAATGCACTGCTGACGAACTCGAGTCCAGTGCCTCCCTTTGGTGTGGACTCACCGGAATAATTACGCCAGAACAGGAGGACGACCGTTCAAACGAGAGTGGGGTGAATATGAACAAAATAACTGGTAGCACTTGAAGTGACCAGTTCCACTCTTGGGCTGTACCTCTGCAGGCCAAGGTGACGCAAAAAGTAGAGAGAGAGTATAAACGCACATTTTGAAGCTACATATTAATTTCCATTCAACCTGTGAAAGCAGGATTTCTTGATGACGTTCTTAAGACAAACTGCGGATGTGCAAAAATTCGGAAGGCTGCTGTTTATCAAACCAGCCGCAAAACCTGTGTTCCACACAAGACTTCCGGTACTATACTCCAACTATGCGGGGCTAGATCGCTTGGAAAGGTTTGATTGGCTATAAAGGATAATTATTCCCCTTTGGAGCTGGTAATAGTTACACATAGAAAGGTTGGTAACTCTGTTCGACGATGTGGTGACTTCTGGACAGTAGCAAATTTGCTGCAGACACATCACTATTCAGTACCAGATAGAATTTCTTTCAAAAAAAGATTATCAGATGGGCATCTGAAGTCACACGTGACACAGCAGTCGCGAACTGCTGACGGTCAATAAAGACCGGAATTGTTTACTCATAACATGCTGGCGTCCAATACTGAATGTGTGTCAGCCAACTTCTAGCAAGTAGTGGTTACCTCGCTTAATGCTTTATCCTTCCTGGTCGCTTGGTTGGATGACATTGTTGCTGTCAGTAACTCACTAAGGCGACATACAACTTCCTCAAAACAACCGATTATGCTTACGCGGTGCGAGTTTCTGCTACCCCAGCTTACGTATCTCGGATACACTGTAGACAGTAGTGGTCGGAGAGTTGACCGACAGCCTAACAACAGACGTTGCTGCAGTCAATTTTTGGAGCTCGTGAATTACTAATATGCATAAGCTGTATGACACACACAAAGACTGGAATGTCCTATGAAGGTCCATGAAGGCAGCATTCATGGCTGTCAACATAAGACCATTAGACGATCAGACCATGTATTGGGGCATTAAGGCCCCCAACTACCTGTGACCGCAGCGGCTGTTTTACGAACGGTGACTGAGCAGTACTCATGCGTCGATCGGCAGATGAACAGCAAAGAAGAGCCTACCATACCTATCGTGTGCTCTCTAGCACGGAAAGGAATTACAATCAGATTGACAAAGAAGGCCTTTGAGGAAAACAGATTTCGAAAAGTGTTGCAGGAGTAACATGGAACAGTGTTGCAAAAATCCTTGGAAAAGGCTGCCCGTGGCAAAAAACGTCGGATTATAAGATCTTATCCCACGACGCTGTTTTCGACTTTAGGCTTTCTACATTATACACCAAATGGCGTTCGGTTTGGTTAATAAGAGCCGGAACCCCTAGTAGTTTAAAATTTGAGGAACCATCGATCGTAACCAGAGGACCCTGAAACTTACAGAACTAGATGAACGATACTGCATCTCAATCACGAGCAAATATTTGGCACCGGTATTCAATTTATGCCACCGTAATAATGACACCTGATGGCTAGCAACAGGCCTGTGCGTGTTTGCCCACCGACTTTACTTCTTAAGGTCTATATCAATATTAGGGGTTCACATACAGGATCCATGCAAACCAAATGTGACAACCAGCCATGTGCGGACGTCGGACGACCTAGTCAGTACTGATCGACAAGTTCATGCCAGAACCAAGGCAACCATCGTCGAGACTGTTTGTTTCATTCAATTCATGTTCGTTTATTCTAGTCTGGGGTTGAAATAGCTCACGGTTTGCTAGTGTAAGCTTCCATAGTGAAATGAAAATTAAACCCGCTGATCTGCCTTACTGTTCGCATCACGCTCCATCCAAACTATCGTTTATGGTGTGAAAATTCACCATGCACCAAAGTATGGCCCTGATGAGATAGCCTTATCACAGTCATCTGCTTATTGCACCGAGTGGTAGGGATAGACAGATGCATACTGCTCACTGTGCTGAATAGTTCGACTTCGGTGGGATTAACAGGATCTATAAGACAATGTGGAATGGCACTGGTGACACCAAGACCGCCTGGTCTAATTTGTAGCCATGTATGTAGGGCTTTGCTGGGCTACGTGTTTCGTACAGGCAAAACGAGGGTGATCAACCTTATCCCATGAGCTTCTTCGGGTTCGAGTGTAGCTGGAGTTGCTGATTCTGTGACTAGTTCTTGTGGCCACGTCGACCTTCAGCCGGACGTGTCAATCTGGTTCGCCTGATTCACTGTACTCGGTGGACAAGACTGACATATTCTCCTCAGGATTACCGATTTTTGTGCATGTCGGCTATCATCAAGTGATCCAGGCAATACTCAGTGTTTCTGTAATCCAGTGATCCTTCACCTGTTGCGAGCCACAGGCATAAGTAAGTCTGGAATTGGTCGTCTGGTGCACTTTCCAGAGTGCCTTTATGCAAGCTAATGTTTCAACTAGGGATATGCATCACGCGTTACAGTTAAATCGGTCAAAAAGTCCTAGCTCCCACCCCGACTGTTTCATACAGCAATAGGCCTGTTGGTAAGCACAAACAATGCACTCCTCAAACTGGATTTATGGTGCTGAGCCTGATAGTTGGATTTTTGTTGGATTTATTAGGAATCCGCTCCCTATTAGTGAGAAGAAACACACTGCTCCCTGGTTGCTTATTATGTTGAACAACACACACGGTGTTAGTTGCACGCCTGCTTCTCAGGCTGCGCTGATTGTACACGGATATATGGATCCTGTTCCCGTGTCCCATCAGCTGCCTAGCCAACTCCGTAGCGCGAGACTGGTGAAGTTGCCGATTTTCAAGTCTGTCGCTTGTCCTAGACTGCGTTCATTACCGCTGTGACTGTTGCGTTTCGCGTCACGTGGGTTTGCCCACTTGCTAACGTAAGCTCAACCACCTCCACCACGGTTGGCATAGCCCGGCAACCGAATCGGATCTCTTGGCTTGTGAACAGACCATGGGGGTAGTGGTCCTATGACAGGCAGTGTGACTAATCGATCCAACCGATAAGCGTGCGACTCACGCGTACGTGCGTCGTGTCATACGCCGGCGTCTAAACTCAAAACTCGGGTGGCCTAGGTGCTGATGCGGCGTGGAGATCGGAGCTGTGTCACACCGCTTTTTGGGGCCCAAACTCAGTCCCAGTGAGATGGGCAACGGTGAGACCCAAATTTCTCATATCAGCTACACAAGCTATTGACCTGTGCAGATAAGTGCACACGGATTTATTACTACGGGGACATTTGTACGAGTTGATTGACTGTCCATCTTAAAACACCATTTTGAGGAAATTCTCGATCAGCTCTTGCTAGACTGTTGAATTCGATTAAAAAAACTTTGGCGAGGACATCGGAAACAGCTAAACAAAAAACGCTGCATTCTGTAAACAACTCCATGAAATTTTCGGCCGAAATCACCGTATTTCCAGATGCTGGTTTCAAACTCATCCGTAATCTTACGTAAAACGAATTGACAAGGCCGTAACTGTAAACATTGTCGCTTGGGCTGAATTGCAAGCTCTCACCAAAGAGGCTAAGAAAATCAATATCCAACTACGGTTTGAACAGTTTGTGTGACTAAACGAAAAACCTCGCACTTTAATCCGTGTCAGAGCAGGTGTCATTTAGCACCAGTATGCGTTTATCCTGTTAGAATAGCTAGCCCGTTTGGAAGTAACTAGAGAATCATGAGGAATGAAACATTTATCATTCCCCCGATCTGAGAGGGTTAGGCACAGTCAGTAAATGTTGAGATGAGTACCTGACGAAAGTGGAAATTATTCTCGCAGATATTTGGAAGTCCATATTTAATAATTCTCCAGAAACTAACCAAGTTGTAGAAAAAATGATCACCAGATAAATGCAAACTAAGAGGTTTTATGGTTGCACCAAAGAAGCGGAATATTCACATGTGAGACCCATGCGAATTGCGGCTCCACGTACGCACGGTCTCTTCAAAATACACAAAGACGCTACTTCTCTAAGACAGATTATGCTCATTAGCAGACCAGCCTTCTACAAAGTTGTACTCGGGTTGCTGGGATTCCTGGAACCGGAACGAAAAAGTTCACCTCCTCATTATTTAAGGCATTCTTCTGAACTGGCAGACAACCTGGTGAGTTCCGTAACCCTAAACCGAAACATGTAATCCGGATGTTATCAAGATAACCTTTAGAACAGAGGTCAAATGGCAATCCAACTTTATCAGCCTGGTAAATGCTAGCCATTGGTCAAATTGTAGTGCGCATCACAAACCCCAGGGTTTTAGCGATAAGACCAAACCAGTTGAGCTAAGTTGAGCTATGTGAAGAAAAACTGTTGGAGCAAGCGATTTCGTTACCTCGCAATTTTAATCAGTTGACTTGCAGAAATCAACTAATCAGTGCCCGCTTAACATTATCTCTACCCTCTACTTTATGTAACTCGCTTGTTTTGGGCCTGCGACGGAAGAAACTAAAAGAAATCTTAACATACTGCAGTATGTGTCTTCTGGTGGTTCAAACGGAAAATAAACCATACAAATATGGCTTTTGTCCTTATTGACAGTTAGGGTGACCGATCGACTGACTCCAAAGTTAACGCACGCACCGACTGGTTTCCTCAACCCGAGTGAATTTTTATTCGATCAGCCGAATCAACTTGCTAACCAAGGTGTCACTGGACTGATCTTTCGGCCTACGTGAGGAATTCTAGTGAGGGTAAAAATCTCTGTCACAAAGCCGTTAGTAATCGAACCACATCTATAAACGCCACATCTAAACGCCAAAATCCCAGCTATATACTACCTGGTACGTAGCAGCTTACCAAGAATTCAGCCAAATGTAATCCGTACAGTTTTAAGGGACCGGTTCCACAATACAGCATTCAGTACATTGTGTTTTTCAACAGTTTTGAGCGTCCCGTGTGAGGCCCTTATCGAAATCTGCCTGTCAAAATTGGGCATAAATTGCGACGTTGTTTCACGGACATCTCGGTTTTATTCGAATGAGGGAGTTCAGATGATGCGCTGACGTTTAACTCACACATTAGTCTACCAGACCTTAGACATTCAGTCGTGATTAAAGTGGTATTACTGTTTGATTTTTACGCAACTACATGGAACCATCACTTGCGATGTGTGACTAAGTCCCTGCAATTCCTAGAACATTAATGAGCAGCTGTGTAGTAGCTAGGATCACCTACAGATTGTCCATGGTGGCTTGAGGACTAATTCAGCGTGAGCCTTTTCCGTTTGAAATTGCGTGATGTGCAACTACGGTGATCTACTTGGGCATCACAATCAACGGAGCAAAGTTCTTACGGTTCACACCGTAAGTTTTAGTTGCAAAAGTTTGTCCATTACGTAAAAACTATTCTGTATGCGATTCTAAAAAAAGGGATGTTGATCGCATCGTATTTAGGCAAGCCAAAGGTGAATAGTTCTGGTAATCTGGGGGAATGTGGAAGGCTGATAATTCAATTCCATATCTCTGAAACTGAATCCGAGGGTGAAGCGGCGTCTTTTAAAACATGAGTTAGTCCATTCCTCGTCAGATTATACCAGATTATACCAGTATAGAGTTTGATGTTTCATTTGTTTTAACAGCATCCATTGGCTCTGGCATTCCAGTTTTCCGTGCGTTAACTTTATTCATTTCAGTGCCCCGCCGAAAGTGATCACTTTTAACTATGCACAAATGTGCGTGGCAGAAGGAGATAAAATCGATCTTACGCCCATGGCACGATTTGAAAATGTATGTAACTCTAACGTTCTCTTTCTGAAACAGTAGGCGTGAGGAACATAAGAGAGCCAGCTCGAAAAGTCGCTGGGGAACCGTCGAAATAATGATCCACGACCTCATCGACTTGGTAATAATGTTTCGTTTCGCCACTGCGAAACCCCTACTGGCAAAGTAGGACATTAGATGCATCCCACATAAAGCGCTTATCGGTATATAAACGAAATATCGGAAGCTCGGTAAAGTCCCTTCAAAAGGAAAGATATACCGGCTTCCGTTCCAACATTTGCTGATCATTCGGCCAGAGAAATGTTTAAGCGGTCAAGTGGATGCACATGTACCCAGGTTCAGCCGATTGCGCCTGAGTAAATCACACCTATCCCGGTGGTTGGGTCAAGTAAGCAAGAGTTCTCAGAGTTGTCGTGATATCCACAGTATGTGAGTGAATCTCTGGCAAGCAGAGTACTTAAGCAGTCTATTCACGACCGACTGAGGAATCACAAGGTGCTGTTTCTAGGCGAAAACTGTCGGTTGATACTTTCCGCTGCTTGAGGTCCTCTTGGTGAGTAAGCTGCGCCAACCAGAATCTATAAAACGGGCTTTTCTTCAAATCACTAGGTAATTAAAAGCCAGGACAAAAAATAAGAATAACCCCACAATCAGTCCGCGTTTAACGTGTTCTAAGTAGGGCACTTAACTGAAATGTTCGTGTAACGCTAACAAAATTTCACCATCAATGAAAAGCAGTATGTTATTTCCCCCATAAATCTGAAACAATATGACTGCTCTTGATTGCTGAGTTTATGCCACTATTCATTTTGTCTAAATTATACCTTTTGTCAATATTTCTCGAACCCCAAAATGATATTGCACTTATGCCTAAACCTTCCTTATGAACGAATGCATATTCTAGCTGATGGACGAACTGTGGCGCTTCCCTTAAGCTATTTCGAATTTTCGGTTAGATATCAGTGTAGTAACGTGACTTACCCACAGTAGCTTTGAGGCTAAAACATGAAACCGGTCTAGACAGTAGGTAAAAATGAGTTATGAGGTGGATAATTCTTGAGTGGATGGTTGCATCTATTGGGCCGATAAATCGATAAGACTGGCTGCAAGCAGGGAAGGCCCATATATCTTGCTAATTTGGCCATCGCTAGCTTTATTCGTGATCCGTCTGTGGCGTACGCCTCTTCAAAACATTGGACTCGCTTGCTGCCTTCATATTAAATACCGTAATTCTAGCTATGCATATAATGACACTCAGCTTTTCGCGTTCGATTAGACTGCCGAAATGGGGTATCTTCAGTCTTTTAAGGTACGATGCGACCGACGTTGCCAATGAAACCGATAGAACGACCAACACTACCCGTTGCTCGATCGAATCGAGCGGAGTATCGGTACGGTTACAGAAAGCGGGAATTGGTTGTTGGGTTGTTCGCCGAGCTTCACAGTTGAATTGCAATCTTTTCATCACCACTCAAGGTGACATGGTCACTCGACCCCGCACTGACGATTTTACCTCGATTGGTGATGGAGCATTTGCAATCCAGCTGCGAAGCTCGGAGAACAGACCAACAATCAATCAGCGCACCCGAGCTACCTATATTCCACAACATTTCCAAAGCGGGAATTAACGCAAGTAGCAGTACACTCAATAAATTAAATGGATAATGCATTGAATCCTATCGATGGATGGATGGCTTTTCCCAGTCCTACATGTATGTCCACTTGTCTCATCAAGTAGTATATTCTCTTTTTCCATATCCATGAAATCCAGACCTGTGATGCCTCTAGTGTCACACCTGAACTAGGCGTTCGTGTCTGTACCATAAGCTAGCATGAACACAATTGGAAAGGCTACCAACGTAACGTCAGTTGTGGGAATGTAGTTTGGGCTCCCTTGAGTTTTTGGCCACATAAGTTGTCACACACGAATCCTGACTCAACAAATGAAAAAAGGTTCTCGATGGCCTCCTCAGAAAAGCTGTACTCAAGACAACCTCAATCCAAACCCACGAGCCGCTTGTGACCAAACTCTTAAATGCTCAGACTACAAGCCGGGAGGTCACAGGCTTCGTGAGATGCGCACTGTTGAAACCCAGTAAGGATGAAAACTTCTCGGCTTTTCAGCACAAACTGGTTCCACTTACAGCATGATATCCTCATTGGTAATCCACGATCTTTATCCTGTCAACCAAAACATAAAATAACTTTTATCCTGTTTTAACCTGACTACACACCTAATCGATTCTACCCGTACTGAATATGATGCAAATATTCAAAAACGAGCACAAACGCTTTGTCGTTTTATTTTGAGACTAGTAAAACTATGGTGCTGTGAAAATGTTTGTCACGATGAGAGAAATCCATAAATTGAACAGCATGCGTTACATTTATATACGATTCATGGTGGGTGCGTAAGAACTGACCAATGCGCAAGCTTCTCCGCATCTTTGAATCGTTGCTTAGTTACATGGTGCCTAGGTTTTGGATTAAGATTGTCACGAGTACAGGTTTTCTGAAGAAGCCATCGATGACCTTTTTTATTTGCTTGGGTAAACACTCGGATCACTGTTACCATCTTCAGCTGTAAAAACAGCTGCCACGGTTTCCTTTGTCGATGATCTGGGGAGGTAGGAGTAGATAGCTACACAATGGTGATGAGGACCGACATAAATGATGTATGAATCTGGGAGTGACAATGGACATTCCATCGGGGAGATCGGGAGGGAAGCCCATGCACTGAAAACAACAGCTTGGATGCATGCGCGCCGCTGAACGCGCGACCGGGCTGTCTGTCAGTGTCTCTAACTACTTATGTGTCCTGTCTCTGGGTCCCCATCAGTGGAGACGGCAATGACCAGCGCAGTTGAGTTTGCTGGCAATGATTTTCATACTGTGCTGCCAAGTGATCGCTCGACCTCCCCCAACTCGTTCCTACTATTCGCTTGGTTGTGCGAAAACAGCTGTTCAAGGAAATCAATCCATTGCCATACAGACCACATTACTAAATTAGCACAATCTATGGAGACTGATCATTTCATCAGTCGTGGGGCAGTTATTTCTTCCGAAAACCATTCGATGCATTTCAGCACTACTGATCCGGTGTTCCCTTCAGACTCAGAAGAGCTTGAATGCATCCCCACAACTGGCGTTACATAGCCTTTTAACTGTTGATTTTACGATGGTACTTTACTCGGTAGTATTGCCACACAGTGGAGATTTGCCTGAAGTGTTAGGTGTTGGATAAACCTGCCGAACAAACCACTCAGTTATTCGTAGTTCGATGGATAAAACAGGCTTACGCCCTAATCGAAGCGACAATGCCGTTTTTGTATAGATCAGCTGATAGACAGTTAGGACCCGCAGTGACAAACAGTATTTTATCCATTACCCCAGGGCCAAAATTCATGGATCTGGAACTAAGTGACTTTCTCATGGCAAGTGCAACCCGCTGAGAAATAGGTTTCGACTACCTAATGCAAATATGCTGCCATGGGCTTTGTCAAAACAAGATAGTGTTATTATTGTATCACCAAGAGCACCAAAGATCTATCAACTGTTTGCACAGGAATATTGAATGCTAATCTTTTGGAGAGAACCAGGGTACCCTCGAGCCTGAATGCACCATCACAAGACAATCCATATTGCGTCCATGAAAGGCACTTAGTATGGGGAGAGTAAATCCATTAGTTTATCCGGTACAGCATAGCTGAATAAAAGAACGACGAGCAATCTTAACGGGGGGATGTGATTAGTGGTTTAGGATTACGTGAACTCAATAATGGGGAGTCTGACAGGCACATACATGTCCAAATTGACATCATACAGCCCGCAAAAGGACTCAAAGCAGTCTAACCTATCGATTAACCGTTCCTACGTAGCAATCGACACTGCATCAGTGTTGATTCACCGGAGAGTCGTTTGATCACGCACTATCCGCTCCAGAATCGCTCACCACGGTAAATTCGAGCAACCTTATTCACAAACGCGATCAGCTAGGTTTGAGAATTATTGCATAGTCGGAATGATCAACTGCAGCTCGAGATGGCTCACTGGTTGGGGCCCGAACTTACTGGCTAGATGGTTTGTGGTTCGACAACAACCCCGGCATCTCGACTGTTCTCGTCTAGGCCTGGGCAACCTGGCAGTATCTCAGTCCTCGTGTTTTCTTCGGATGGCATGGCAGCTGTGCACCGAAAGGGTGTTATAGCTGAACGATTATTAGTTATTAATAACTGCAAACTGTCGGAGTGACCATGGAAAACTGGAAGGACTGGAAGGACCTACTGGAAGGACCAGCAGTTCTGTTGAGCTGCATGTAAAGTCTAGAATGCACTTGTAAAATTCAAAGTGCGATTGTAAATTGTCCAACTGTTTACTCTCAGTTCCGTCTAGTAGCAAAAAATCTCCCTGTCTGCAACTACATCACCCACGGTCCGTTTGGGAACTGCTTGCAGTCGGAAGTAGTCACTGGAGCTATGAGCCATGTTCATTCACCTGGAAGCACACCACGGAACTCTTTAGCTATTGGAGTTCTGGAGCTATTGGCCCATGAAGCCAATGAGAGCGATCATGATGTGAGGTGGTCTCTTAAGCGGACTTACTCAGCTCGGAAAGAAACGCGGCTATGGAGCGCAGCAACCAAATCACTGTGTAACAGCTGTGAATTCGAAAATCGATTGAAGTAGATGAACAATTTGTTAAAACAAGACTAAATTTCATGCACTCCTAAAAGTTCGGGATCACTAGGTGCAGTTTACCTGATTCGAAAAGTGATACGTTAATGCTTCTAAATACAGTAAGTATAGTTAATGTGATCGCATCCATTCCTCAACTGAAGACAAAAAATGAA
This sequence comes from Clonorchis sinensis, assembly GCA_003604175.2. NCBI lineage: Eukaryota > Metazoa > Platyhelminthes > Trematoda > Opisthorchiida > Opisthorchiidae > Clonorchis > Clonorchis sinensis. The sequence goes on along the minus strand of CM030370.1, from coordinate 97,844,871 downwards.
GGCACAGTTTTCATTGTCTATCTCTTCCTCTCTGGTGTATGCGAACCTATGGTGACCGAACTCCCTGGAGGTGGTTTGCAATTCGAATGGCGTTCAGGATACACCACTGTTCATACCGCAACATTCATATAAGCATTCCTGTATGTTTCCAACATATGTTTCATCATTCTTATGACCAAAAAACGGCCATCCAAATACAATTTTGTCGCAGTTGATGAGTACACTCTGTGTGTGACGAACCACACTCTTGTTCAACCTAGAATTTGTACGATGGGTTTCCCATGCGCTCCATGGACACACTAAGGATGCATGTTTGTTAGTTGATGGGCTGCTTCATAGCGCTACAGATAAGCGTGCCTGGAAAAGCGGATACAAAATATTCATTAATCTAAATACGGAAACCCAGGTGGGTGTGGGGAACTGAAGGCTAATTTCTACGCAGAACTGAAAAAACCGTTGGGAATTGCAGAACTGGGGCAGACATGAAAAGATTATGATGCGGCCAGAAGAGGCAAGAACAATCATAAGCAAGGGTATGTGAAGCGTACAGGTACCATAGAACGACCAGACTGATGCCTCGTATATCCTAACTCGATCATATATAGTACTGCCTCAAGAGGAACTATCAAGCTCAAAAGGAGTATCAGAACTATCTGAGAAGTGTTTGTTTTTCAGGAAGTCCTACGCTGATGGTTGTCAAGGTACGTTGTTTAGAATTCCCCAGAAAAGTGAAATTCCTTTCGAGTGATATCGTCGCTTGCACACTTGTTTCGCGAATCCCGCGTAACCTGTGAATTAGACCGGCCTGTTTACCCGTTTCTTCCATGCTCCAGGAAGCAGGAAAGCGCTGTTGACTGTGTTATTAAACCAGAATAAAGGACCCGATATAGACTGTCTCTGGAATCCTGTGTGGGAGCACACAAATCAACTATAATCTGCTCGACCGCGTCACAATTACTAGCATGGGGTGGGCGGTCAAAGTGCCATTCAAGCAGTGCAGCAGGGAGTGGTTATAAGCACTTAGTATAACTTGGTAGAGCTCAAACATGGAGTCACAATATGAAACAAAAATGTTCAGCTTACTTGTCAACCATATAATCTGAATGCGATTGAAAACTGTGCAGAAATCCTTCACGATGCGCTGCACGTTCAATGAGCTCATTCATCGCCAAGTCCAATTGTTCTTCGAATCGCTCGATGAGTTTTCCTCGAGTTTCCGCCACCAGCTGAGCCAATATTGCTTGATGTAGCACTTCGCCCACCTGAGGGTTGTGTAGTTCCGCAGAATTTCCCATCGATTCGGAACGGACGTCTCTTTGAACTGCTAATGAATTTGACTCCGTCAAAGAACAGATGTTTTCATCAACCTGTTTGTGACTGCGTCGTCGAATTCGTTTTGATTCCCCGTCTGCACTGTCCATGTTGGCTGAGTAACGGAGTGAACGGAGGTCCTAAATGAGCTGAAAAAGTCAACCGCGATATTATTTTGGTTAGAGCTGACACTTTCAGTAAGATGAAAGTCTAAGTTATTGTCAGACAATCACGTCATTCGATGGTTTTAACTAGCACATTCGGGTGTGCGTAATCTACAGACGTTATCGATCAAACACCACGTGAACAGGGCCAAATAACCGAGCTGTGCGTGACAGTTCATGTGCACGACAGTTCACGCGCGTTCGCCAATATGGTGCGTACGCACGGTGACTTATCATAACGAAGGAGACAGAAATTCAAGTGTCAAATAGATCAACTCGTAATCAGTGCAAAATATGGACTCAAGAGTCAAATATTAGATGGCAGTGGACACTCTAAATAGTTGAACAGGAACAAGTCAACATCATCAATTTTACTGGAGGAAATGCACGGGATATGCGATAAACGTAAAAGCAAACTCTGTTGCTGTTACCTAGTGATAAACCTAAGACTGCGAAACAACACAACTTTGCAGCCTAACTTCAGATAAGGTGTGGTGAAGCCACAAAAGCTTTTTTTGGAAATTCCGCATCAAATCACTTGTGTGCCCAAATCACTGGCCACTGAGTCATCGCCAGAACGACAAATAACTGGGATCAGTCGATTTTTAACCCTGAAAGTGAAGCCAATCTATGCTGACAGGTCATCAGTGGTGTGTCCCACGTTGAGAACACCATGTTGCTAGACGACCTCGGCCATTTCGGAATCTAGTGCTGCATGAAAACAGCCTGCGGTCAGCACACAGCTGAAACAATCGTTCACCATTGTGTTATCTCCCACTAACAAACAGTAGTGTTACCTGAAGTGTTCATGCAAATGGCTTCCATTTGGTTGTATCAAGACTTTGGATAAGCCATCCTGCAGTTCGGATCTCAACTCCTTGGAGAACCTCTGGGACAGACCAGCAGGTCAAATTACAACAGTGTTGCTAATCTGTGTAACTCCTGTTATGGGATACTCTCAAAAGGGGGTTGAAAAACACCAACCAGTGTGCGACTGCCCAATAATTTAAACAGGGCTAAAGTGTTGTTGGTAACTTTGCAAAAAAAACGTAGCTAGTGCATATCGTTTCGATGGCTCTCGAGAGGATGGAGGCAAGGGGGACTTGTATTTTGTCATACCCAGTTTTTTCTTCCTCAGTTACTCCAGAAAGCTGCCTTCTTACGAAATCCATCAGTTACTGATTGTGAACTGCACCACGTACCTGAATGGGAGCATATATATATATATATGTATAATGTCAGTATTCCTAAAGTCTTGTTGCGCAGTATAAGCCAAAAGACAACATAACCCGTTCATCCTGACAGGCGATGAGCACAAAGCATTTTGAACGTATATAGCCTGCGCCTGAAAATTGGTTAGCTCTCGCTGGATGGTCGAAACAGCAGCCACAGCAGAAACCTGGAAATGCACTAACAATGACTGAGAAAACAAATGTTGTCTTTTTCTATTTCTCTTGCACTGACACTATGCCTGTGCCTCGCAGGGAACAATCCGCAACTTGATGTCAACCAATTTCGTAAACCGTGGACAGTCATACAGTCACTGAGTAACTAACATTAAAATACTCGATCTGCCGTGCTCAGAGTTTTCGCTTTTTCAGAAATTCATGCTTCACTTATGAAATCCTCTTTAAGTCGGTTTGTCTGCTTCTTAATTCAAGAGCTGGCGGACTAAAGAATCCTAAATGCACTATCGCATCAAGCAGAATACTTCAATATCATAAATACTGTTTCGGTTGAAACATTCCGCAGGATTTGTGTAGTAGATTGGACTGAAGAATGTCATAAACGCGCTTTATTGTGGTCTGAAGTTAACAGTTTAACAAGAAAATGACTGCTTGACTGTAGGTGATGTTCAATTAGGAAATTTGTGGACTACGACTATCTGATGAACAAAGCTGCTAGAAGTCTGTCAGCCTTAAAGATAGTACCTTGTCAAAGATGCTGTTATTTTTGCTGAAAGCGATTCTTTACTGCAGCGAGTCATCGAGTTAACGACGGACGCAGGCTTTTGAAAGGTTAGAGCGAACGTGTACGTGGTGAAAAGCTTTCCTTGGCAGATTATGTTGGACCGCTTCCATTGATAACAAAATAACCGAAAAAAACATAATAAGATCGTCACGAATTCAGCTAGCAAAACCAAAGAGAACGCCGTACTGCAATTCATTGCCATGAGGTCGAACGGAAAGAAAAATCGGGGTAACTGTTTTGGTGCTGTCTGATATTTGGACACAGTTTTCAGTCGGGGTAATTGTTTTAGTGCTGTCTGATATTTGGACACAGTTTTCAAAATAAATGTGTAAAGTTATCTAATATTTCGATGACCAAGGGTCAATTTTGTCAATGAAGTAGACAGAAAACTTATTAGAAACTATCGTTGATTTTTATATCAGACTACTACTCGAACGCTGAAGGAAGAAAACTTGGCGCACAAGCCCCATCCATCCAACCCCTTTGGATCTATGGCCAGAACATATCCCCTATTTCTAACTGCATCATCAAAAACTGGAGTCGGAACATGACAACTCACCCCGGAGGAAGCACAACGGTGTTTCATATCACGCCTGTCGGTGCGCAAAATCGTCAAATGAGGTAGATTAACCCTGGCCGTGCTTAGTGTCCGGTTGGAGGATTCAGTGCCGCTTTTCCGTTGGTCCGATTAGATCGCTTGGTCCTGATGCCGATCGTCGCTCAACGCTGATTGGTTCACGAACAGTCAAGGTCGCCGTCCAAACTGCTTGCATCGTGTGTCGCCCCGTGTGTCGAGGGCTGCGGGCGGTGCATTGAAGTAGGGCTGTGTGGAGCAGACGGTTGTGAATGCAAGTGCGACTGCACCCAAGGGGAACACAGCTAATTGGTCTTGGAGACTCACGATAGTAACGACGCCCGATGGACTGTAGATGTACCATGCGCCCTTCAGAATTTCCGGTCACTGGGCTGACAGGGTTCCTGACATTACGGAATCACGGTATTGTAGGGGCGGGACTTGTCAGCAGGGTTGTTGGAGGTCTTGTTACAAGAAAGGAAACATGATTTCTGATAGCTCCTGAATGGTTCCATATGGTTTTGGAATTATCCCCAGGTTGGACAGCAAGTATGGACTGTACCACAGCGCTGGTAATTAGTATGGCCGAAGCAGAACAATCACCTCAGCTGCGGACATCTTAGGGCTATGTTAGAGCAATATGGCGTAATATGAAGCATGACACTCCTTTCACAGAAGTTACACCGCCCGAAAGGACGTAGCATTTGCAACAATCGAGTGGTCGTGCATATCTGACTCTTGATCCATTAACCCACTCAACATCGGATACCTCATGTCGGAGCTTCATGTCCTTAGGATACGACAACCATTAGGAGAAGTTATGTATGAGCAATTGAGAAAGTTTATGTTCGATGACAGGCGTTGTGGGACTCTGATCAACATCAGCACCGATGTTCACTCTGACACACCCAGTATGACCTTCGAGCAAATTGGCTTTTCAGGAGAAAAGGTGAACACTTCCGCAGGAGCCTTAACGTGTTCCAATGGAACGATGTAATGTTCTCCGAAAGCCAACAAATCAGCCTACACCAAGCTTCGCATAACTGGGTTTTCGGCAAAAAAGAAGCTTCTAAACTATGTGCTAGTTGGTAGAAAATATGGGAAATGTTTTCAAGCGGATGTTTAGGGTGTGGTGCTCTCTTTGCTTAACAGATGCTTCAGAGGATCCGGGTGAAACATAGTGGTACGTTTTCCCGAGCTCATGTGCATAATGTAACCTTTGAAGCTAGGAGACTCAGCAAATTCCGTGACTTCAGCTAGTCAGGGTTAGATTCTCTCATATTCCCTGACTACGCTTACCTGATGAGCTTCAAACAGGATTAAAAGCTATAGCGGACTGTCTACGGATTTTGAGCTGACGTCCAGTACTACCTATAGTGATATGTAGTTCGCCATAGTTCGCGCCTTTAGAAAGAGAACTCACAATTCCAGGTTTTTAGTTAGCCAAAAGGTCCCACTCAACGAGGAGTTCAAAATGGTAGTGATGTATGTGAGATCTGCACACACCAGCTTGGATCCGCTCCTATTTGGGAAGAATTTAAGTCCACTAGTTATTTGTTGATCATTAGTTTAGGTGGCCCCCGAGTTGCATAGTTTTGGGGCTTGATTGGCCTCGAGATCTTGGCTCGAGCTGACAAGGAGAAACAGCTGCCTACTGTATTCCCCACTGCTTCCTTCTATTATTGTGATCACCGAGAAACTGTGCAACATGTGATAGGCGATGTTGAGGCCAGATTAGACGATCAGTATGACGGAATCACTAACCCTTGTTTGATTCTGTGCCCTCCAGATATGAAGTACTAACTTTCCCCAGCGGGTCGTATTCCCGTCCTCCAAAGACTAAAACGGTCTTGAACATGCAAGCTCGGTTGCCTCCTTACACATGAAAACGCTATCTTCAGACATCGACGTGCATGGTCCAACTGGTTCGAAGTGGCCAATTTCGTTGTGTTTGCTGCTGTCTGCTAGTCATTTCCAAATCCAGTTCGCTGTCTAACAAGATTGTGGCACCTGGAAATATTAGCTGGTTGCCGAATTAGCGAGAGGTGTGCTGTTGATACATATTATGGGACACTTAACTTTTCTGACCCGATTGATACTACACACAAAAGCATAGTCAAAGGCGAACAAATGACAAAACAAGGCAAACCTAAAATAAAAAAACATATTGGGGAGACCACAATAAGAATAATCGATACACGTGGCAGTCTTGGATAGTTATAAGTAAATATAATGATATTCACATAATTAAATGGCTTCTGCACAGTTGATTGACCAGTCAAGGAGTACGTTTGGAAACTTCACAACTTTTACCAGTGGTTGCTTTGATAGGCAGTTAACATGAGCTCGTTAGTTCCTATTACATCACAGTCGCCTGTCACCAAAGGACCAGACATTGCATTGGTTTGATGATTAGCGCACTTCTGCGACAAGGTGAGCTATACGAAATCCGTAGTCTTTCACACCCAAGGCGGTCTGTGGTTACAGGTCTGACCAAGCTAGGGGATGGATAATGTGTGGCGACTTGTTGTTTGAGAAAAAACACAATACACTGCGATTTTTCAACAAAAATGGCCGCATAGCAGTAGAGGAAAGTTTTGGATGAGCGCCCACATCGTCCTACTGTCTAGGTTTGGGCGACTTAGAAATAGCCCAGACCAAGTATGTCCTTGATTATACAGCAGCAAAGCATCAGTTCCAACTACTGATGTGCTGCTGGTGAGAACGATGGGCCAGCATGAAAAGTACTGGGACAGGAAGTGATACTTTTTCATTGGTGTGAACATCAGTGGGACCTTTACGTATTACTATCTAATTAGACGTCGTTATTCAGGGGTCTCAGTATCATGGTGGTTACTGGCCAACTGAAGCTTATTTCATCTATGAGTTGCGGTTCTCCGGGTGAGTGCACAAGCTTCGGAGGGAATGATCGGCCCATCTGTCACACAAACCCTACCTGACCCCTCTCTAGGGTGGATTAGCTTGACTAACCATATCCATGCTTGGGAGATAGTAGTGAGTGAAATGGATCTGATGAGGAGGGTCACTTGGTGAGGAGTCTCGCGTTTAAAATGGAACCCAATCACAGTGCCTAAAAAAGGCCCAAAACTCAGTCTCACCAAAAAAAGTCACCTACAAAGCATTCGCCGTTAAGCAAATTTGTCCTCGTAAGCTGTCATGTCGTTTCATGGATGCTCCGGTTCTCTGCATATCCAGTTGGTGGATCCAGCTTCTTGGAGTTAGTCAACTCCATCCTGAGTATGCATTCACAAAGAAAAAGCAGCTTTTGTTGTTATTTTGGCATGAATGTAATTTCGCAACACCTCTGAATCCTCTTGGTCATATTAAGGTTTCCGGGAATCTTTTAAAGACCTCTGTATGATACGGTAGGTTTCTTAGACCGTCCCAATAGGAATACAAAGATGACCCAATGGTCTGTTAGTTTGTTCTGAACAGTGAACAACGCTCCAAGTGTCATGCAGAGGGCTATACAAAAGCCTGGGATACCCCAACTTGGCTTTGGGTCACCTTTAGACCTTTATCGGGACGATTTTAGATTCCAGTTGACTCAGCTGCAGAATACTATCGGTATGACTTGATGGATTTTTATACCGAGCTAACCATGGCAAAAGTGGGAAGTAGTCGGGTGATATTACCTATTTATGCTAAACGTGGGCGCAGCTTAAATCGTTTGTTTATTGGCTGACGTCGGTAATTTCCACATTTTTCACGTTTTTTGTTTGTTTCCCAAATATTATCGCTTTCAACGCTTGATTTGCGTGAGCTATTAACAGGGCGAACGATTGTGGACTGCACTCTAATTTCTGGTCTGTATAGATAAGACGGTAGTGGGTTAAGCAAAAGTTACATGGAATTTAAGATTCCCTTTTTTCTATCAATGCATTACTGTTCTACCCCGCTTGTAATATCTTTTTCCGTGTTGACCTACTGAAACTATAAAGTTCAGTCACTAGGGAACAGATAGGTTTTCGACTAAGCACATATCAGCGTCTGTCAAAACAAAGATTACAAGACTCATTGGTAGTATAGGCTTGGGACTGATTCTGATGGAATGAGTGATGTTCATTGGAAAGAAGGAATCGTGGTAACAACCGCAGGTTTTGTATCCTTTATGTGAGCTTGTAAACCGTTGTATTCAGTGCGGTACTTCCGATCACCTGAGGTAGAAACCAGTAGTAGACGTCTGCACGGTACAGGTTCTCGTGGGATGGCGGCAATGAAGCACGTAAAAATTGAAAAAAACATCTGAAATACGAGCCTGTTCATTTTGCACTTCTTCACCAAAGTGCTAGCCATCTTTGTGGGTGTCACTGTTCGGGACCCGGTTGGCCCAATAACAAGGTCAGTCGAGAATGATTTTTGGAAGCACTGTTACGGTACATACAACAGATCAGACAGATCCCGACAGGATATACGGCAGACTATGTTAATCGATGGAGTATCCCGAAATGGATAGCATGGAGACGTTATAATGGGATGGTGGGTACATGTGGAATAGCACCATGTATGTGCCGCTTGAAACATGAAGTTTTCAGCTACCATCTCGTTCAAAGTTATCATTGTTGACTTATGCGCTTGTGATCTATGTTGAGCCAGCGTTTTAACAATTATGTGTAGAAAGATGAAAATCCCGTGTTTGCGCTTTTTCGAGGATGAGAATGTTCAAACGTTTTGGAGGGTGTAACTGATACCGCTGTTGTAAAGCTGACAGTGTAATTTGTCAGACGACAATAAGCTTCTTCAAAACACAACGAGGTCACCTCTGGTGCGGCTAGAAGGAGCGTGGAAAGTTCGACGAGTCCATTACAATCGAATCCCTTATCCGGTAATCTGATGTTTTGGTCGACTGCCGAATTTTAGGAGTCGGTCCACCGCAATGCTGCGGTCCGGCAATCGCTTCAGTGAGTCCATGCTGGAAGTTTGCCGCGCATTTAGAAGTCACGTTAGATGGTGTCCGGAAAGCATTATTGTGCACAGTTCCAACCAGGTATCAACTCACTTATTTTATCGTTATGAATTTTATCTGAGCAGAGTCAGGCCACTATACTAGAAGCTTCTGAGGGTTAAAGACAGCACAGTTTTTACAAAATTCACAATAGTCTCAAAGGCAGTTTGTCGACAGAGCAGAGCCACCGAGTCAGCTTACGAAGGATTTAAACTCGATTAATGCCTTACGTGACAACTTACCCCGTCGTATCGAGGTCATTTGAGCTAAAGGGACCGAAGAAGTCCTGGAGCGTATAAATGCCCAGAGGCTGTAACAGAAACCCTTCCTGAATTTATTACAGTTCTGAGATTTTTCTAACAGCCAGGAATTCGCCTAGCCGATTCATTGGAGCATCTCTAGGGCCAGTCATCTCTAGCCTACTGCCGGACAAATGTACCGCACCATCGAAAAAGTACAAGGCGAACGGCTGTGCCCTTGGGAAGAAGGGCTAGTTGCTGCTCAGACAAAAGTTTCATTCTGATATCAACCACAAACCTTTTGAACGGCTAGAGTATTCCAACTACTGGAAGGTAATTTTACCACTCGATAATGAATGGGAATCATATTGCTGACCGGCATTCAGGATCAAAATATAGGAGCAAACAAGGATTAAAAACCAAGTTTCAAGTGATTCTTATGAGAAGGACCCACTCACAGCGAGATTGTCCCATATTGAGATAGAGTTTTGACAACCGAGCTGGTCAAACGAATGTCGGAGAACGCAGAGGCAAACAGAGTACTGAAGAGAATTTTTGGGAGAGATGAAAATGCTTCAGGATGAAAGAATATGACACTAAATACTCCCATTTACATGTTAGTTCGTTTTTGACAGCGGACTCAGATGAATCCAACTGAATATCTCCTTTATGCTGGCCCCTTCTTTGTTAGTGGCTACTTTTGACTATGGATGATTTAGAATACGCCGCATCATTTGAAATCTGCTCGATAGCCCACGATAGGTTTCAGCGGTTTTCGAGCTAACAGGTGGACACAGTTTTCGAGTTTTCGCCAACCGTCTGTTACACTTGAACCCAAATTGACCCTGATTAGCCTACGAATTTGGTTTTGACAGGTTACTCAACTGCAGCCAGCTGATTCTTGTGTTTATGCTGAGCCCCAGGAAGGGCAAAACGGGTAGTGGGCTTTCGAAGAGTTTTCAGCAACCTAATGAGTAGTGTGTTATATCTAGAATACGACACTACTTTAGTGATGATTCTAAAATCACTATGCCGCTGCAACGTTACGGTCCCCGGTCTTATGGAGCAACAGTTCATCGGATGTCATGGGGTGGTTCATACTGGTTAGTCTCAAATGTACTACTTAGGACCTACTGCCAAGACCTACTGCTAAGCGAAGCGCCTGGCGTCCTGTAAGCAATGAGAACTGATGAAATGGAATATCCCGTGAAACTTATTCTTGTGTTACAGACAAGGGGGTTGTGTCTCACTGATATCGTCTGAATAATCGGGATAATAGTCTGCAAAAATCATCATGTGGTAGTTGTGACAGGACGATTTTTACAATGAAGCAAAGCAGCAGTGAACAGACCAGATAATCGGAGTCGTTTTACTCTACATTGTGGCAAATCACGAGATACCAAATGTGATCCTAACCGAGCATTTGCCATGTGTCGGAAGTAAAAATGTCAGGGTTTGCTTCCAACGACTAAGGGTCTAACGGATAGGGACAGCACTCTGCCACATGCAGACGAATGGCTTTACGAGCGACAGAGAAAAGCGGGGAGCTAGAGGGAGTTGCCGGAATGAAAAGCTGCCGATGATGTTATAGGTTTATCACGTCTTAGTACAAACCAATACAATCACCCTGGCTGATGGGCGACATCCGCACCTGCTTGCTGATCAAGACATCCATCAAAGATGCGGTTGTCTCCATAAAATCTTCATGATAGTAGGCTAGACGCATAAGAGGACTTGTGGCCGGTACAGTAATGTACGAGAAGCAAGTTTGCGAAGAGTAAAAGTTAACTTCATTCCATAAACGCCATAACGCCAGGATCAATACAGGCCAACAGGAGGCAGTTCCGGAGGAGGCATGATGACCCGCCGGAAGCCCTAATGAACAGACCTCTCCAACTAACCCAGATACCGGTAATCAAACGTGAACGGTGTTGATGCGAACTTCAGGAGACAGAGTGTGACAGGTGCACATTACTAAATTAAGTTTTTGGTAGCGCACTGCGTGCACATTTCGAAACATCCCATTCTAAGTTAACCAGTGTTTGTATTCAAATTTTACTTTATAATTAATTTGATTGTGTTCCACTTTCGTATTTCAGACGTAGTTCAGAAACCAAGTCAAAAAAGAATTATTAGTTTGCACCTGTTTACAGGCTATTGTAAACAGGCATGACTTTTTGGGGGCAGACGTTGTGAAGCAGAGCCCCAGGGCCATCATGAAAATGTGGGGGATTTCATGCATTACCACCAGGCGCATCAGTTAGGCAGCCGAGGTTTAATTTTGTGGGCAGATAGCTTGATAGAATCCGAGAGGGATTTACCTTTCAACTGAACTCTTATGCACAATGGATGAACTACAGGTGGCTTGCACGTAGGAAAATGCGCTGGTGCTAGGCACTGATGCGTAAACGGAGGTAAAAATGGAGAAGAATTAATTGGTCCACGTTGTTTGGACACACTGTGACTTAGTGTTTTGCACCCATGTTCGAGACCGTACTGGTCAGTGATGGACAACCTTCTGGAATCTCAAATTCGAGATGAAGAAGCATCGCACAAAATGTGCTGTTGCGACAATTCCACTGCAACTTCAGCTTGTACACTGCCAAACGCCTAGCTCACCAGTTCAATTTCAGTCCTTCTTTGCAAGCCAAGTCGATTACTTCTCTTTGGAGTTCTTGATTACTTCTCTGATTACTTCCTTGTACTACCGCTGGCCTGAAATTCGATGTTACTTGCCTTAAAGTTCATGTAAAAATAATTTCTATTCCATACAACTTCAAATTACATAGTCCTTGCTACGCTCCATCTCTTGTTGCGATCTCCTAATAACACACATCACTGGGTCATAACCTCGTGACTGCTTTGTCGTAGCAATAACTGTTCGATTGATTGTGTTCGATCGTCCCAACTGAACTTTCAAGCACGTGATCGATCTTCAGTACTATAAGTTATGGTACACTGAGTGTATATTGTCTCGAGCAAAGAATATGACAATACTAAATGTCTGGTGACGGTTAAGTTAACTTTCTCAAGTACCTGGAAAGAGGAACGTCTCTGGAAGTCTGAACGTCTCGTGTGGAAGACTTGAGAAATGCTCTGCAGACATTGCCATCTTAGATCAAATCATGCAGCTCATTGCTTATTCAGTTAACGCCAGAAAAGCCGCAAGAAGTATTTGTTGGTGATGAGCTGTAATGAGTAATTTGAGTCATTGGGTCTCATTTGTTTACCTGATCAATATTAAACAAAAGATAGCATAATTTGTAGGATTTATTCGGCATCCACCAGTCGTGAGAGAAGAACATACAGATATCTTTGATGTGCGCGTAATGAAACAACGCTATCTTTAAAGAATAATGAATAGAGTGACTCCCAATATAGATGTGCGTCTATTGTTTATGGGGGGCTGGTTTTAGCGTTTTAATCAGAATGGATACAGATGACCTGCTAAGGTTTCTGTTAAAATTCTCTTCCTATGGTTGGTTGCCTACCGTTCCGATATCGTTTATATCACACCTAGTTTTTCGGCTGTATGGAAAACAAAGTTCTAAGTTGGTCTCATTGGGTATCGGTGGAACGCACCTGAATTCCCGAACGCATGCGCGTCATTCGAAAGGGTCGCAGGATGTCGAGTGCCATGACAACCACCTGGATCTTTGCAAATTGAGGGGGCAATTTCCTTAGCATGATCGGACTTGCCGGTTACAAAAGTACCCAGTCTAAACCACCACAGAAACAGCAGTGAACTGTTTAAGTACATTTACCCCATTTCTAGCTGGAGCCAGCTAAAGGTAAGTCTCCTCCAATGCCTAATCGACAACTGCTCAACTCTGCTGTCATATTACAAGGCGAGAGTACCGGTGAAAGGAAGCGCCGGTGCCCCAGACAAACCAAACGGCATTCGTCTAAATTGATATTGGGTGTCCCCAACCGTAAACGCCGTTTGCTCCTGGTCCTCCGCCTTGATGGGTGGTTGCCAGTATCCGGAACGCAAGTCAAACAAAGTGAAATATCGGGAATGCTGGAGGGAATCGAAAATCTCCGCAACCGAAGGCACAGCTACAAGCCGATTTACGGTCAGTTCATTCCCAGCGCCGGAAATCCACACAAAACCTGTATTTTCCGTTCGCTTTCCTTACAAGCACAACCGGGGAGTTGTACGCACTATTGGCTTCTTCGATTATGCCATTCTTCAGCATCTGTTGAATTTGTTTATGGACCTCCTCCCGTAGATGGAGCAGCGGACGGGAGCCGTAAGGTCGAACGCGTTCTGACGAGAGGGGATTTCGTGTTCAATCCAAGGGCAGAAGCCAAACGGATCCTCATCGCTCGTGAACAGTTCGGAATATTCCTTGACCACGGACTGCACTGACGGTGCGTTACAAGACGGAAGCTTTCGGACATGCAGATTACTTACGGCAGTGCTTGGATAACCTTCAAGCTTGACTGCGCCATAACTTGTCACCAGCTTTCCGTGCTTCAGGTCAACTCGGAATCTGTGCTCTTGAGAAAATCTGCCCCCAATATTGTCTGCTCTATGTCTGGGCTGATCAGGAACGTGTGCTGCACGGACTTGTCGCCTAAGCGTATTGAGTGCATTGACAACCCGTCAATTTTCAGCCGACATCCACCTACTGCTCTCACGGCTAGCGCGCACGGTCTGCGCTCAGCTTGGTTCCCTCTCCGCCTCAGCGATACCCCTGCTCCTGTATCAATCAAACACAACTCCCTCTTCCCGTCTATCTCGATAACGGCTTGTATAGTGGCTCGTGTCAGCGCAATAATCGCAACCCACCCGGGAAAAGAGGAATACTCCAAAATTTTATTATGTACAGGTGGTCGGGTACGAGGGCATTGATTTCTCCAGTGGCCAGGCATGCCACACTTGTAGCATCGGCTCGTTCGAGCGTGCCTTCGTGATTCCGTCTTGACGGCTGCAAGCTGTTCGGTAAGTTGATCCACCTTGTTCTTCAGGTCCTCCACTGTTGAATCCTGCCTGTTCTCCTGCGATTGAAACGTGGCCAGTGGTGCCTCGGCCAGCTCCCGTGCCAGATGCACCAGTTCACTCTCGCCAACCGCAACTGGGCACCAAGCGCCGGCTGCACACCTTCGACGAACTGGTCGGAAAGCAGCTGGTGGCGCGACGCTCCATCCAGTCCCGGCAAAGCCCGATCCAACGACTGCTGCAGGCCGGCGAAGAACACGGTCAGGTCACATCCAGGTGCCATCCTGGCCGTCTTGAACCGCCTCATAGCCTCCTGGCGGTCGGCCGTCGTGTCGAACTCCGCTGCAAGGGCTTCTTTCGCGGCAGGCCAAGTCCATCTTCCGAAGGCCCCTTCTGGCCGCATCCAGGGCCGTCTTCGCCCGGCCCCTGAGGAGGGTCTTCAGCACAGCCAACTTACCCCGGTCGGTATCCAATCCAGCAGCCTCCGCAACCTCCCCAAAGTCTTCCAGGAAGGTCCAAACATCCTCATCCTCAAAGGGTTGTGGCCACGGGATCTTCATCCTTATCCTGGTCACGGCACCAAATGAAAGGAAGAAGGCCTTCACTGCGGAGTTGTCTATTTGAGAACACCAACTTAACAGTTACAGACTATTGAACAGGGAGCAAAACTCTCATATGCATCTTGTTTACAAAACTGAATATCCACCTTCTCCTGGACGCGTCTTCCTGAACTTTTCTGGATATTCATTGACCGTTACTCCAATGCAGGCAAATGCTACAAAGAGACTCCACAAATTCCGTAACAGATCTCACTTTTCAAGAGACGCAAAGCGGATTTACGAGAAGACGTACTACTCACATGCCTCATCAGTAATATCCATCGTTACACCGGTAGTAATGCGACTACTGGCTTACAACCTTTCACTCCATTCCACCTAAATGGCTTTGTACAGGCACTCACGAAAGTACATTATTAAGGCAATATATCTGGAGGAAGTGCGGAATCGCGCAGAATCCTGGAAGACTCGACGGATGAGGCCAGAGTCATAATGTAAGAGCAAGCTAGTTCTGATGCTCATTCTTATGCCATCGTGCTTAAACCGACTGATGGTACTTACCAGGTTCCTAAGCATTGTCCTTGGGTTTTCATGGATTTCACGCAGCGCCATATCCAGCTCCAAGTACACTGCTTATGTTTAAGCTGCTATTCGTAGACGTCCAGCGCATCGACCACTGCTGACCGGAGGATGCCAGTCAGTAAATGACCATTTAATTCGTAGTGCTTGGGCAACCATTCCAAATGAAATCTGCCGCACATCCTGATGCGCCTATCATATGGCGTCCACGTTTCACCGGACAGGGTACTGCTGAAGCACCAGAAATTTTTCTACATAATGCCATACCACTGCTATACCCCCAGGCCAGTCAAAGATAGGTGTTTTATAACAAAGCAAAACGCTGCCAAGGTAAACGTTGTGGTTATTGCATCTCAGAATATACAAACAGAGAACAACCGTTCACAAAAAGCAGAATATGGATCCACGACCTATGCAGCTTCACCGTCTTCTGAATCACGAAACAGTTCCACGCAAGTCATAGCCAGATACAGAATAAGCACACTTGGAGCCACGACGCAGTCACACTTCAATCCCGTGCCAATGTCGAACACGGAGTAGTTGGTTTCCGAGTACATACTCGGACCTCCATATCACAGTGAAAGGATTTAATACTGTGCACAGTAATTCGCGACCCTCAGCTTTTAGAAAGCCATCTCCAGCGTCTCCCTGTTCAGTGAGTTGAAGGTTTTCATGATGTCTGTAAACAAAACCTATAATGGTTGGTTCTGTTTCTCTCATTTTCCTTGCAACTGACATGCTGAGAAGATAACGTCAGTCGCGTCGTATCCAGTTCGGAATAACAAAAGATGTCAGTGTGTAGTCATCCTCGATCAATCTTGTGGCAAGGATGTGTAGTTTTATAGAGTCCGCACTTTCTATGGACGTAACACAGGATTCATAAAGTTGCTGAAAACCCTTCTAGCACCCATCACCGGTTTCACCCATCTTGGGGTTTATCAGTTAGGCGCGATCCCCGAGTTTCCGTCAACCTTTTCTACTGAGACCCAAATTGCACGCGGTTTGACAAATACAGCCACTTGCATACCTCATGTTTCAGTTGGCATGATGTTCGAAATATCGCAATACATTGTATAGACTTAACACACTACTCATAATGCTACTGAATACCAAATTGGTATGCAAATGAGTGCATTTATTTGACGAAAGTCAGCAGTTTTGTATGTTGTTTTCAGAAAAGCCCTGGTGGGGGGTTGACGCAAAGCATATTGAGGAAAATGAGGTTGTTGCGGGATGTGCCGACATAAGCCATAAAACCTGCACCCATTTTCACTTGGTAGAAGCTCATGTAGGGAGACCTAATTAGTAGTCGCACGGACACGAACCTTAGCAGGATTTCGTCTTTCACAGTCAAACTAACCTAAGAGAATACGAATGAACATTGACTGGAGCCAGGGCGATAGCTGAGCGGTAAACAATGTTCTTCCCGGTCGGCGATAAAAAATCAGAATAGATCAGCGGTAGATTCGGGTTTGAAATATCTACCATACGACTCGTTCATTCCCTGACTTGAAGTCTTACATGTCTTATTCTGAGTTTACACAGAAAACATATAAAAAAAACCCTCACCCGCTTCAGGTTCAGTTGACCCTAGAATAGCAGTGGACAACTTATTTTCGGTCGTTCATCAGCCCTAATTTTAGATAAAAGTTGTTATCTGGACGGTAGACCAATTACCTTCTGTCGGACATTCAGTTCGTAATTCAGCCATAAACAATGTGCCAAGTTGGAGTGGTTCCAGACGCTGCAGTTTCATCGGCCGAGGATGGGAGTTTGAGGCAATGACAGCCATGCACGTAGCGAGTTTATAAGACTGACGGTGGAGTTGGATAGAGGGATGTCAACCTTCAGCTAACATGTCTTGGGCGTAGTTATTGCAGGTTTCAAAGCGTCTCCTGATCATGAAGCATTTGTGGAGAGTTTATTACACTTATAAACCTGTTTCGGCGACATAACTACGAGGCAGTAATTTTCCTCCGAATGGCCGGAGAATAGGAAATGGAAACACCAAATCTAGCGGTGAACAACAGATGCAAAAAAGGCTAAGAATAAGATTTGAAGATGCATATTGCGTTCACTGTCTGAAACCATTGAGAAAAAGTTACCGGACTTTGGTAAACGTCAAAAATTGGTAACTTGATGGACGGGGACCCTACCATGGACATGACAGAAAGGATATACTAGCGGACATGTGTGGACCAACAGAGTTTCGGGGATAATTAAGCAGGTATGTGGACTCAGGACGCTCTATGTTCCTTCAACTCCAACTCACAATTGTGTGCATCTGTTCTTTCTCGCTGGATTCGCTGTTTCTCTGTCTCGTCCCATTGCCTCTTGGAGGTATAGCTATCCCTTCACTCACATACTTGACTGCTCAGCTCACAGTCGCTCACTGGATCACGAGGCTCATCTTTTTTCTACACTCACAAACCGTCTCTACCGTCTACTAAGTGTGGTAACAAGTCATGTGCTGACACCCACGTACACGCAAACGTACCTGCATATAGGAAAACCGAACACAGTCAAGACAGGCTAGCGCGCGGGCAGGGAGCAGTTAGTCAACCGCTCTCCGCAAGTCCGCGGACAAGTTTCGAACACGTGTAGCAGCTATACTGCGAAGAAAACACTTTACCGCCGTCCGGACTTTCACCAAGACACTGTCACAAACAATAAGTTCCCCCTTTTGACTTGCTCCACATCCCGCATTGTATTTATTTTTATACGTGTTGCAACTCACTGTCAACCCTAGTAAAGACTGTTATTGGTGCATATTTAGCTTCTGAATTATATTATGGCTATAATCAACTGTGTACTAATAGAGGAAGAATACTACCACATAGATTTCTAATTTCAGTGAACTCTTTTTTCATGTCTAACTTATCGCTTATGTGTTACGTGGCTGACCTTGGAACTTCAAGGAGTTTCTCATTTTTGATTTGTTTGGGGCGGTGGTGGAAAGAGAGCTACTGTGCTTCGTCCAAGGCAGTGAGCCCCTCTCTGAAAATTTATAAGCTTGAGATATATCTGCGGAATTTAAGGTCCGTGTAGCTGAAAAATTATGTTTGGAAATCCCGTCCAGGAATGACTTGTGGAGTGCCTACTTAAAGTTTTCACTTAGGGAACCCCAAAACAAGAATTTGGCATCCCGTTCTTTGTTAGTAGGGAAGACTGATCCTGAAGGAAACATAGGATCCTCTGTGTTGAAAGTTGGGAGCTCCTTCCTCAGAAGCCAGGTTTCACGGTGCTCGGATGTGGTTGCCGTAATTTGGGGAGCTCAGAGGGGTTGTCGCATGTACATATATATATATATATATATTTGCATATATATATATATATCCTCGCACAGTAACAACTGTGACATAGTTTTACCCGCAAATGTAAGTAATTTAATTTCATATCAAATTTGCGCATGACAAATGAACACAGTATCAACAAAGTGATCTGACTGTTGACCAATCATATCTGTATATTTATCAAAACGATTTCCTGATTTCTGTGGTAACTTGACAGAAGTTTATTCGCTTTCTTCCAGTGGGATTTACATCAGTCGGTCAGGCGGTTCTTTGTCTACGACAAAGAACATAGAAACAGCAGAGGTTCAAACACAAGGTATCTGTGAATTACGCACTCACTTGTCATAGAACTAACAGAAAATCGTTAAACTGTAAATAGCCCAGAAAGACGAATAATTAGCATGACGAGTGAGCCTTCCGTCTGGAAGTAATCACTTGAGGAGCCAGTCAAAACGCAACCAAGTGAGGGAGGTTCCTCAGTTGAAAGCTGAAGGACCGGTGGCGCTATATCCTATCACGGGACGAGTTGATCATAATGCTGATAAGCCGCTGGTGGTTGAGTGCTCAAACTGGTAGCCGAGTGGTTGAAAAATTGAATCTCCACGTAGATTCGTGAGATGCGCACAACTGATGATTCCTAGCAAATATGAAACAGCTGTAATTTATCGGTATAGAATGAGTTCACTTACAGAGTTATACCTCCGTTTGACTTCCGAAATTAAAAAAAAATTATGATATAAAAAATCACTTATTCCAACTCTGCCCATGTGGATAACCCTCGAAATTGTGCCAGGACAGTTGCTTTGTGAACCCGCCCTATGATTCCTGTGGAATATGCCTATCTTCCCATGAACGTTGGAGGTCGTCGTCTCAGATACATTTTTTATCGGGCTTTGTTGATCATAAATACGGTGTCGTTTGCATTTAGTATGAAGCTTGCGTCAGCGGGCACTTTGCCTAACAGACGTTGGCTGTTTCAACTTCAAAGTACATCATGGCTACAGCGAGCTCCTGCCATTCGAAATATGATAATTGGCACTTTCCTGTTGTTATCCATTACAGACTATAATTCGTCACCGTACCCCTCATAAGCTGTTTCCACAGTGGAAACCTTCGGAGAGAAACTGTAACTTTGGGTCTGGGTAACATCTTGTCTTTGGACAGTGAACACATCCTGTCGGTTGTTTCCTGAGACAGTAAGTCACAGTAGAAGTTCATTGTAATGAGCTCCGTCGTAGGGCATACAGCCGAGGTTCAATAATTTGTGCTTGAAACAACAAGCTCCTTTTCGACATTCTGAACTACTTACTACGTATGCAGCTAACGATCCTCCTTCCGATATTTTTAGTCCTAAACTCTGGTGCTGTACTATGAACCAGAGTTTTCGCGCATATGAGGGAAATTTGTTGTTTCATTTAACTATCTGAAGTAACAACCATCCTTCAGAAAACCTTAAACTCCATTTCGAACTTTTTTCTTCATTTCGCATCTGTTACATCAGAAGATATAACCAGTCGCGAACCAGACAAATGGCGTGAAGCTCCATAAATGTAGTCAAAGTCGACACCAGGATATACGGATAGATTCTTTCAAACTTTGAGCCAATCTGGTGGTGTCTCAAACTCTTGTTAGGTCGGGTGCGTTTACTGTCGTTCGATTAGATGGCCGTTTATCTGTTAGCCGAATTTGCAAGCCAATCGAGACGATCGGCGAACAGACCACCTGATCATTCACGAATTCAGCGAACTTATCTAGCACACCTTAAGCTAGTTCGATCAGCGGCCTTGTTCTTTGATAATTGTTCGGTCATTTGTCATGATGACACGTGATTTTTCAAGATAGCGTTCGCGTGACTTCCTTTCTGTGAACAGCGATATAAATGGATCAAGACCTTTGATGAAATCACCATTAAGTATGCTGTATCTGTCTGTTCGCCAGCAAACCCCTGACTTATGTTCAGCCGACAGTATTCGACAGTGCCTACAGTCTTACATAACTTATTGTTTATCGGTTGAAAATAGCTGGAACAGAATCAATAAGCATAACATGAATGGTCCAATACAATGAGAAAAGCCGTTTTTGGAGAGCAATACTTGCGAAATTAGAGAATTAGCATTAGAACAACGTCAAGCTTTACCAAACTACAACGACTAGCTGCGATCAGTTCTGACCGTAACACAGTTTAGCAATAAACTGGGAGCACACGTTGGGATAATCAACTGTTCTACACCGGAAAACCGAGAATTTTTAGCTTTTTTTAAAAAATTGAGTTAAGTTGAGATACCTGTGGTTTAGAATTGATTCATACCCGAATGCCAAGGTCAACTTTTGCCATTCTGTTATAGTTTCAGGAAATTTTTAGGAACACGCTGTTTATTAGAAACATTAAGTTTCCTACTATATATATATATATATATGAAGACCGTGTTTACGGATGGATTTCTTGTTGAATGATATCTTTCTCCATGCTTTCCTTCAAACTAACGTATGTGGTGTATGGTGGTCGGAACCGTCCTCCGTTGGTTGTAATACGACTACAGTTTTTGGTGGGCTCTTGCACCTGCAAAGGCGGCTTTGGATTTCTGATTAACAACAGATAGGAATAATAGTACCTGAAATATATAACGTTTCGGTTATGTAGTTTGAGCGATATCAGTATGTGAGTGCAGTATGCCGTCAAAAATTGCTGCGTTGTGACAGTGAAGCTGGTAGACAGTTCTCAGGGAGTTGGTGCTTCAGTTAAGCCCGTGTAAATTTTTTTCCACCTGATTGTGGGTGTTTCCAGGGATTACAGAACCTAGGTCAACACTTCAAGTGCCATCTAAGTCTTTGAACGGTTTAGGTGTTGCGTGAGGCAGCTTGGTCGCTATATTATGAAGCTTCTAACTAGGCCTTGGGGGCAGACTACGAAGCCACAAAAACAGCACAAAGATGATTAGCTGATCTATCAACGCCCGACAACAACCTACTGGACCTCGCATAGTCAGCTTTCTCCAACGTTCGACCTGAAAATACGAGCTTATCGATCGGTCAATTCGCTTGTCAGTCAGGTCTACTATGTTGAGTCATCGATGATAGGCACGTTGGATCGTGTGTGACGAATGCGCTTGGCCTAGGGCCGTTTGCACGTGCACACCATATATTGTGAGAAGCCTAGCATCTGGCCAAAGGGTTTGGAAACCCCGATGCGCCTCAGGCATCAGTGGATCGACGCGGTGCTCAGGATTGTCAGCAGGTGTGATTCAAAATATGATAAAATGCTCTTGGTAGGTGCGTCATACTGACGGGCTTTCAAACCCAATGATCAGCTCGATCCGAGAGGGGAAAGAATTCGAATTTGAATGCCGCTACACCCATTCAAACCGCTCGTCGATCACTACATTTTAGGCACTGTGTTGCAGTGTAGCATTGGTGATGTTGTGCGACTGCTAGTAGACACGTTAATGGTAGTTGCCGAATTCATTAATAGGCCTTAAAGTGACACGAAAAGATAGGTTTTTTTCCAAGAAAGTAACATGTTTAGCTGGATGATACGGACACCTGTTTAGCTCACAAACCGGTGGGTCTATTTGACTCTATTTGCGCATCATTCGGATTTCCTATAGCTAACTAACGAGCTGTTTATTTACTTAAAATCTGTTCACTTACTGACGAACAACTCATGTAATTGAAGTCGCGCTCCCGGGTCACCAAATTTGTGCAAAAACAAACAAACAAACATAAACTTGGCATGTACATATTGTCTTGAACTTCCACAGTAATTTCATTACAGTTGATGTATCAACAACCACTCATATTTCACTAGTCAGTCGTCAGTGGTTAAGTTTTATTAGATTAGTCAACTTGGCTATCTTTATGGGCCACTGTACAGCTCACTGCCTCATATATGCTAAAACAAGTGTTTCACACGAATGTTAGCATTTTAGTTGGATACAGGCATGGGGCCCTTGGAACTAGCCGATTGGTGTTCTATTCGCTAACTGTTCCATTGTGATAGGTTTGATCACTTTCAATGAGTTTTTTGGTAACATTTTAACCACCATGTCCGTTTTTGGTTGAAGGGAATATGTGCTTTTGAACACTAGTTATGCCAATCTCTTTCAAGAGGTTCCCATCGCGTGCAGCTTAGAGCTACAAGTTAGCCTGTTCGATGGCTTCTAAAGATGGAACAGGAGTCTGCTGTGCGTTGCCCCAGCTAATTGAGACAATGGGGAACAACAGTAGGTTTATCACATGGCCTCATATTCAGATGCTGTTACCTGTTGCCTGAAAACATCACAAACGGGAGATTGATGTTTCAGTGTGTGCATTAGAGTCCCGAGAACGGGTTAAAACTTCGAATTCATGTACTTTGTAAGCGAAGGTCCGGAAGAAGTGTTAGAAACTGAAAAAGCAAGCGCATCATCATGAAGCAGTGTTTAGCGTCAGTTTGAATAGGGACCAATTTTGAAACAACGTATAAAGCGGAAAGAATTCTGAATTACGAGTAAACGAAGAGTGTACATGGCCTCATCTTCAGATGCTGTTACCTGGAGATAGTAAACAAGCTATATATCATTAATAGTGGTGAAAGGCGCATCCATATGGACGAGTCAGACACAGAAGTTCCACAGGCATTTGCTCTGTACACAGCGCTGCTCACAGATGTCATTTCGGCCCACTCTGGAACGTCATACTGGCTCTCAACGCCTAGCTGTCGCCAAAGTGATATTGACTTAACCTGCACAACCAGATTCGTTGCCATAATTGGAACACAACAAATGATCTTGGCTGCACCGGTGCATGTCGTCTGCAAGAATTCATCGCATCGTTTCCTGGAAGTACTAACTGACATACAGCATTGACGACATTGTGCTTGTTCTTTTGTTCATGACTATTAACTTGCTATCGTTTTGTTTTTATGTGTTCTGCATCCCCTGCATTCTGTTCTATCTGGTGCCGTAAGCTGCACCGAAACGAACCACCGTACATATACACGCTTCTTAGACTGAACTGCACAATATAAAGGCGTTCCTTGCTAGTAGCCAGACGGATCCATTGGTAGAAGACAAATTCACTACATGAATGACAAAAAAGTTGTTAGTACGGTCATGGAAACCTGACCCTCCTTTACCTAATAGCCATTCCACATGGCTGTTTAGTCGGACGCTACAGTTGCCAGTACGTTTATGAACACTTATTTTAGTTACTCACGATTTACAAGTAGTATATCTATGTCGTTCTAGGTTTGCTTTTATCTGCGATCACAGTCAGAACCACGGAAGCATCAAGGTTTCTTAAAAATGGTCTACCTTTAATGGACGGAACAGAGTACTTTACGCCAGAAAGTCATGTGAAGTAGCATAAACCAAACAGGTAACTTACAGAGAGTGGAAACTTCTCAAAAACACTAAAGTATCATAAACCAAACAGGTAACCTACAGAGAGTGGAAACTTCTCAAAAACACTTTTAAACAGAGGACCACTAATGAGGTTGAGCGTATCGGTCGTTCTTAGTGCTGCTTTTATGCGTTAGTATCCGTTTACCACTAGGTGCTGGTACAAGCACTGAACAGAAGTCACTCAATCCACTATTCAGATACGGTTTAGCCGTCGACGATGGAAGTCCGTTTTCTAGAATGTTAAGGCGCATTCCATACCTAGTAGGGCGAACTAGCACGCCATTGATTTAAAGGAATGAAGTTGGATGGACTGTTACGTTCTTCAACCCCGTCGAACACAGCTGGATGGCTGTCTCATTTCAAACATCTTCCATTTAACGAGTTCTTCTTGTCATGCTGACGTACTCCGAAGGTGGCCACTTCAGTTCGGTTGGGATATCTGTTGCCTTAGACTTATCTGGAATCGTAGGTGACGAGTTTCAGATATTTTAAGGTTTATTGGTTGATCGACTGTGCCCACGACCGAACACAACGGCCACTTAAAGTGAGCAGTATTTCACCTGATTCACAGAATAGAAAGTAGCCATGAATGCTTAACACTGCATCAACGATTGAGAAATCGCAGTTGCGAGCTTACCAGGTGTCTGATGCACACGGTCCAAATAACCTTTTACATTCCTCTGGAAGTTTAGGCGGTCACCCAAAAGAAAACCTCTTCAGTTTTCGGAGGAGCGGATAGCTCCTATTATAGTCATTTACGGTGCCATCATTGGTTTCATTCAACCGTTCCCTAATTCACAGCCCTCAGACCGCTCTGAGCACAGCAGCTTGCATTAGTTTTCATTTGAAGAAATCCATCTGAGACTTACACATTCATCCACTGATTTTACATGCCGAAGAATAGTTTGTACACAAACCCCAGTCCTGATGACCTGTGCATCACGATTCACATCCCCACTGTTGCCGTTTGAATAAACTTTGGATGGGTAATATCCCCAAATGATCTTAGCCAGCCAGTCGAACCCAAACTCAACTTGGAATTTCGCGCACTTGCCACGTGACCTCATCAGCAATCAAGGCATGGTTCATTAGATGAAGTGAGAAGCATGAACAGGGCAAGCTAAGGAGTTGGCATAAAATCTGCACTAAGGGGCTGACAAAGTGTGCTGACTATCTAGCGGGATATTGTCTTGAGTTCCAGTGAAATATAAGGACGACCTTCACAGTCCTTAAGAATAAGTTTTTTTGCTTTGAAACTGAGACAGTTGTCCAGCTTGCTTGTTTACTTGTAGAAAAGGTCACAAGTTTGAGAATGTGTACATTTACCCCGGGGCCTTGTTACTCAGGTCGTTCACGCTTGAGGTAGCCCGTTGGTTGAGGCGTGAAAATCCTGTTTGGAAAGTTCTATGACACCCATTTGCAAACAAATTTGGTTTTGCGAGACTCACCTGGAACCCAGATGAATCTCTCGTTTGTGATGTTTTCAAGCAACTGAATGTGCTGCACCAGGCCGACTAATGTTTCAGTTGCTACGATATTCGAGATATCACGATACACGTATATGCGTAATTCACTACTCACAAGGTTGCTGTCGGGGAATTTTCAGCAACCTTATGAGTAGTGCATTGCGTATACCCATGCCACTCGTTAAATATCTGAATTTTCCGCATTTTCCTATCAGAAAAGTTTTTTGTCGTGTTGCTACAGGAGGAGATAACAATAACCCTTTCTGGAGAACATTTGTCGATTCCAATAGACTCTATTGATGACAAAGATTTAGCATAGTTGTTGGTGAGCAGTTGAAAAATCCCATCGAAATTCACGAGAGATTTATTCCGACCCAGTGGTGCCCAGACACCAAAATGTGAAAAAAGAGTGCGACACGTTTATAGGACGACCTGATGCCACGGTCTTGTTGGGGAGGACTTCAGTGACAATCCCCAGGGCACTCCACAAATCCCTTTGATGAGTGTTTGAGTGGCATTCTGATTGAATTTATTGTTCCACCAACTCAGATCCTGGACATAGACTAACGATGAAGTGAATCACTGCCTTGTCAGCGAGACAACAGCATAGGTGGCCCCATAACTTTGTCGTGCCCACTTTGGACATTTCAGCGTTTTGGCGTCAGCTGATCGGTTAATGTGAATTCTAAGTTCGACTTTGGATGGGTTCTGTTACCTGCAGATAACCGACTAGGATTGGAGGTATGGTAGAAATTCATTATCAAACCGATAACAGGCGCTAACTTTCCACATTCATTATGAAGTGGATCTGGCAGACTTCGACCACTTGGTGTCCAAAACCGTGCAATCTCGCTTATGCACACGGTTCAGTTGGTCTTTCTCCATTTAGTCCATACGCCGAAATTCGTTGGAAATCCACATCAAGTCAATTTTCAAAGAACTGAGCCCAACTAGATTGAAATAGTTCACTTTTCTTTTACTACTTATGAAAAAATAGTGGTTAGTTGAGCAAGGGAAAATTCCCTATATATATATGTATCTGCAGAAAGATTCAAACAGAGAATTTCATAAGAGTCACTGTATAAGAGTAAGTCGATCCAGCTTTCGAAAACCAAAATTCCCTTACGAACCAGCGAACTGTCACAGTATTAGCATAGTTTGAGGCAGTCCAGTGGTTCCCAAAGGCAAGATTACTAACTTATAAAAACCTGATTGTCATGAAAAACCTCAAATAATTGGCAAACCGAGATCACTACTCCTATTGTGTATCGTTTACCAGTTACAATGGTTAGCCTCATCAAGGTTTGAGACAACACGAAGGGACTGTGAGGCTACGAATTTGTGATTTGGTTGGTGAGTAAAGTTGGTGCTGGATTATTGGCTACGGGCATGTTTTTGAAGAGGAAGTTGAGAACAGCACATGCAAGAACGCATCTCTGGCGAATGTGATGACGAAGGTGAATTAACCTCTATCATTCGGTGGAGGATACAACCGGTGAAGTCAAGGAAGCTAGTAAAAAAGTCGCATACTTGGTAGCGTCTTACTATCGATACTGGTTAGTTAAAACCACAGAAGACGAAAGGCAAGCTAATGGATAAAGTGAGGCAAAAATCACGTGGTTTGAGCTGTCCTCATTTCTGGACGATAGATTGAAAGATACAGAAGGTAGCAGCAGATATGAGGTTTATGTACACACAGAAAAGTTAAGTCAGTCTGACTATGAGCACACAGACGATCGATCCTCGAAGTGTGGCATAAACGACATAAACTGGCATTACCACAAGACCTATTTTGTTTGGTTGATGGCGTCTTATCACCAGTGTCAAAAGATCACACAAATTTGTAGAAATGCTTAGACCACCACTATTCGAATCCGATATACTTGTCTTTCATAAAGACCTCCGTTTCTAGCCAGAAAAAAACTGAACATGATTACGATGCAATAGGATGCGACCGGATGCTAGTGGGGCTATACAAATTCCTGATCTGCGGCCCGAGGACCAACTGTGTGGTCTCCTTGATGACATAGGAAATTTTTGCGTCGGATCAGATCGGGGCACTAGCCGGTTGTCCTACGGCTATCGAGATTACAGCCATGTAAAATCACACCGACAAAGCGATGCACCGTTTTTCCTTCAAAAAAAACCATTTCACCGAGAAGCCTTGCCACAGCTGGTATTCCAAAAAGTTTCGATGCCACAACTTCAACTACAACAAGCAGCTCTCAACCGAATTTACCTGATGCCATTGGCTTACATAAAACGGAAGGGCATTTGACGATGTCGGTAATCAGTGAAAATGTTCATTCAAAGAAAAGCAGGTGATGTGCCACTGCGCAGAACACATCTGAAACGAGGTACAAAACGCGAGGGTAGGGCAATGAACAACCACGGTCATGGTTATTGGATGTAACGTAGGCGGAGGAGGGGGATGGTACGGATAGGTGATAGTTAACGGATTAACGGTTAAATCACAGAAACGTCAGTTGAACATGTTGTGGCGCCAGTAAGGAACCAAACGGGCAAGAAAACGTACTGCGAGTGTACATTTTTTTTCAGGCACATCAGTAAGGTGGAAAAAGTGACACTCCTAATGTTTGTGATGCTTAAAGCGTAGTTGAAGAAGTGCGTGTCATATATGGCCCACTGAACACCAAAGGCTAGCGACCATGGCACAGAGGACTGATCGAAGAAGGTGCAGTCTGTGTGACAAGGACAAGACAAACAAGGTACTGGCTCGCGTTGGTTTTTAAAGTCGTGCGAATAATCGATTTATGCGGAGGGTTCATTGAGCAAAGCTTTTGTAAAATCACGGAGATCCAGAAGCGCTGTTCGCCATTCTCAATAAAAACATTGCCATTTGTGTGTTCACCAATATTACGAGATAGACAGCTGTGAAATTTGTTTGCACAAACTGGGCAAATCCCAAAAGACCAGATATCCATCGCGACCGATCGAGGAAACACGTGATGCCATTTTGCGGTCACCAGAATATATACGAAGTTCACTGGAATAGAGGAAGGAAATTAGGTGAGCAATGGAAACACGGGTGACAATTGGAATAATATAAAAAGGCAAACCAGTCGAGGATTTACGATCGGCCAAAGAGATTCATCCTCCTTCAAACTTTACCGAGCAGGTAGTTTTGTTTGACCAAGTGCTTTATGACGAGCATCTTCAGCCTGTCAGAACCTATACGTCTCAGGTGCCCTTTGCTGCATAAGAGATGGGAAACACTGTGGACCGTAAGAACTCGATGCGGGATTCAGTGAAATAAGGACACAAGTTGCCAAGGAACGATGTAAAATTAAAACGAGTGATTCTACACTGGATGTGTGAGGGAGCTCTTTCCTCTGGTGAACTCCCACTTGCGGCTCTGGGAAGGCAATTGTCTACGACAGCGAGATAGAGAGAGAGCGGAAGCATACAGGCGGAAGGGTTGCAAGACTCTCAAGTCGTTGATAAGGTTTGACAGAAAATAGGTGTGGGAAAAATGAGACTAACTTTTGAACCAGAATGCTAAGATTGTGGCTCAAAAGATGTGCAGCAACCGGTGGTCGTAAGTCGGGGCCTCAGATGAAAACCGGGTGCCGTTTGGAAAGTAACCGGTAATAAATCTTTAATAAGCCTAATACTGGTCCGGTCAGGTGGTAGTAATCGGATAACCACGATCGCGTGACGCATTGTGACAGACCAACGCGTTCGTATACAGTGTCGCTTCTGTGTCATGCGGTCCAAGAAAAGCACGATCAGGTTATCGAAACCTAAACAATGGAGATAGAAAGGTCAGTGATGCGCAAGTTTTCTAACAAGCTGTTTCAGCCTACTGGCCAAGCTGATAGGTAGATAAGTCGGGACACTTCAAGTACAACGTAGGTATACACCAGTGGATGGGGTTTCGTGCTTTATTCAGCACTGGCTAATAAGAGGTAGCTAACAAACGACTCTCGAAGGCTCGATTATCTAATCCAGGCGTAAGGAAATTACCGGAACGCGCAGCGTTCTCCTATGGTGAACAGTGGATAAACCAAGATTCAGAAGTGTCACGAAGATACTGGACCTTACCGTGGTGTGACGGTTTGGGTAACCATTCATTGAGCTATACTGGGGCGGGGATGTTCATGCAACACTCACACTGATAGTTCACCCAGTTCACCCGGCAACGTCTTGAGGGAGTCTCACAAGCGGAAAGTTGATCGTTGCCTGTTTATCGTGTCTGCTTACGCCCCAACCGACTGTAGCTCTGAAACCATCAACGACAGGTTTTATGATGCCCTGAATACCCTGTTGCAGCGGGTTAAAAGCTCAGATATCGTTGTGCTTGCCGGAGGTCTGAATGCACAACTGGATAGGCTTAACGCATTTGACACTCAACTGGGCGGTCGACATGGATCGGACTCCGTATATACGGACAATGCTGAACGGTTGTCCCAGATGTGCACTGAACGCAGGCTGTTTTGTGCAGTACTAGATACCGGAATGGCCGAAGTCGTCTTGCCACATGGTGTCCTCCAAAGGCTTAGCGGCTACGAACTCAAATTGATCACATTAACATCAGTTAAAGATGGTGCGGATAAATAACTGACTGCCCCTCGTCTTGGTACACACTTGTAGATTCCGACCACGCGCTCGTCCGGAGTCGCATCTTCCTTTCGCGTAAGATGCAGACAAATAGCTTAGCAACTGAGAGACTGGCAGATCCGGATGTTAAACGAATTTACCAGAATCTTCTCCTAGACTCTCTTCCAACTGTTCCACCATCAGATATGAATTCACACTGGGACGAGATTTTCACCTATTTGCACAGTGTCTGTGGCACGGCGCTACCAGGCCCACTCAAGCACTGGATATCAGACCAGTGGCACTGCTTAAGTCTTGGAGAAATATACCGGCCAGTCCCGAACATAACTAGGCCCGACGAATTGTCAGACCTCAAGTGAAAGTGAGTGTGCGCGCCGACCGTGGAGTCCAGTGGACACGGAAAGCTAAAGAAATGGGAGAAGCCCAGAAAGCTGAGAATGTCCGGAGGTCATTTGCATTGGGCCGTGCGATCAGTTCCCGGACACCACCTGTGAGCGAAACCATCAAGGATCAGAATGAAGGGACCATCTTGAATAAAGAACTCCTCGACCGGTGGGTCGAATACTTTGAACAACAGTTATCTTGACAACCTCCACTCATCTGGAGCCCATAGCTGACGTGAGCCTTGGACAGTACTCGAATTTGTGGAGCGTTTTACGTATCTTGGGAGTTGTAGCAGTATTGAATTTACTGCAATAGATGAGGTCGATGCGCGGATCTGCAAGATTCGGGTCGCGTTTGTTAATTTGAGTCACTTATGGCGTCAGAGCGGTATATCTCTGAATCTCAAGGGACGTGTGCATCAGGCTACAGTATGGGCTGATTTGTTGTATGGTGTGAAACTGTCTGTTCGAGCAGCGAAATTGACACGTCTCCAAGCGTTCCACAACCGTTGAGAACTATAGCTCGTTTGGTTTGGTGCCGGTGAATCCGTAACGAGGTAATTAGAAGGCGAGTTTTCGGTTGTGCAACGAGGACTTCTATTGAAGAATGTGTCCAGCATCAGAAGCTGCGTTGATTAGGCCATGTATCGTATGTGTCGAACCGCCCTTTACAAAAGAGAGCGCTGTTTCCTTTGCCAAGTTTAGAGTGGCGGACGCAGAGAGGTGGCTAACCCTTGACCTGGAAGAAGGATATCGAAGAGATGACGAAATGTTTGGGTACTGTCGGTGCTATTCGCTTCCCAGGATGGGGACCGACGTGCCTTCTTGCCATCAGATGGGTATCTTTTATAGAAAAATAGACAACTTAATTCATCAGGATTCAGCTAATCAGGCGAGATCATTCGTCCGAGTTGACGTAAACTGGAATCCGGTAGCGTCCAACCTCAGGTGAATAAGATAATGCTTTATCATCAACCATTTGAACATGGTACCACTAGTCCGTGTACTGGTGAAACAACGGCGGAAGGATTCTCCCGCTGTTATTCAGAGATATAGAAATTTCATCATTATGAACCACATCGACTCGACCCGAACCCATTGAATGAGGTATACACTGGTCGGTGCTTGACGTTACATCTTACTCAACCCTGCTCCTTAACTCCAGGTGACAGTGATATCTCGTAGGACGACAGAAGACCTGATCCGGTCCCAATGAAACCCAATAACGTCGTCGTCATTGATATAAGAAGTTTAGCATAACCCTGGGCGAGCAAAGCTTCTGCACAATCTATCGAGAAGTAAACTAACACGCCATTCATCAAAGATAGGCAACATAGGGCACTGCGCACATGAGATTGGCTGAAGTATACACACCCTGCGCCCTTCAAACATGCAGTATTATGCTATACGAACTTTAGATGGGGAAAACTGGTGGCCCTCACGGCACACCAGTCTGGTCAGAAAGGCTTATGAGTGGAGGACGACGGACTATTCAACATGGACAAACATACTACGTAGATAGGTGATCAACAGAATCTTAAGGGCGCGGCAGCGTGTCTAGGGAAACTCAATCGTTGCTTACTGATTTAATAAAAACAATCCCTCTGCTATTCTTGTGTCTTCCTAACTACAACACTCATGTTCTACTGTTTCTTTAAAACTCTATCTTCACACATGTTAGAAAGACAACTTAGCAACAAGTTCAGTTTAGTTGGTTAGCCATAAAGTGTGCACCAGAGGTTATATTCGCAACAGTTTTGTTTGACGATAGGATTGAGGATACAATCAACGGTTCGACGTGACGTCATGATCAGTTCACTGTAGACCAAAAAATGGATGAAAGGGAGTTGCGGTGCTACTCAAGAGCTCCACACTTTCAGTGGATGATGGCTGGGATAGTCACGTGACGCAGGCGATATCAACTACGCAGGAAGTCCACCAACCATGTGATTGTGCCGTATCTACCGTGTCGCTAACTCATGATTTGTCTCGGTAGTGGATCCAAATCGGGGACGGCAGGGAGGAGCGATTGGGCCCAATCTCCGGGAATTTCACATTTCGCTGTGGATTCAAAACTACCAACTATGGGTCGTCTTCGCTCTGCGAACACATGGTCCCTTTACACATGGACTAATGGGTCTGGCTGCCTACTAACCTGGAAATGCACTTCCATGTGTTGAAGACAGGAATCGAAACCTCAGGGACCATATCGATGACAACGTCTAGGAGGAAAAGCAAGAAACTGCCTCCCTGACCTACACCACTAGATGTGGTGAATCTATGTTGGAGCTGAGAACCAGTCATTTTGACATAAAGTCCGCATGTACAACCTACAGTTAGAAAATCACACCCAGTGAACCATTCGCTCTAAATAGATTCTTCCAGTCCTAAAACACTGCGATCGAAGTACGGCGGTGTATCAGTCGGTTGATAGACATAGGTAACTGCGCTAAACGGTCATATACGGTTTGTTTCAGACACTAACAAAACAAACAGATTTGTAGTCCACTCACTGTCAGATCGATAGTACAATGCAAGTTTGACACAGAAAAAAGCAATCCCGTCAGATCAACACTCACTTGATGCAGTTTTGATGAACAGTGGCTAAGCGGGAACTCGTATTGTCAGTGGTTGCCATTCGATCGATATCCTGAAACTTCTTCATTGCTGTGAGCTTCTCTGAAACCCTGCTTTGGTCTCTCACATCCAGCTGGAAATGCGCCGTAAAAATACGGAGAGAGTTACCAACTGACTAACAGAATTCGGTAAAGTTTTGAAAATGGAGTTGACTATAAAGTTTAGGTGCCCTGGACTATCAATCGATGAATATATTGGGCCGTGGTTAACAACATCTTCCAAAAGTATTAACGTTTCTATCCAAGTAGTCTTGTCAAATGGATGAAGATACGTATGCAGGGCAGCCTATGCCTATTAGCTGAAATTAGAAGACAAAGAAGCTATAAAAAGCTGAGTTCGAACCGTACAGAGTGACACCCACATATTGCACATCCCTGTGGCTGACTATGAAACCACATCTAACACTGTAACACAGAGAATGATGCTCTCGCATAACAATTGTGGTTTATCCGGGATGACATGTACCTTGGAATTTTTATGTATTAGAGATGTGTTATTTACACATTCATCTTTGCGTATTCACATGCAACGCTGAGCTGCATCCGCGTATCGATCCAGTAAAACAAGAATGACCAGATCAATAGTCCTCGTAAATAGACATCGTGTAGAAGATAATACAGAAATCAATGAGAGGAAAAGAGCTTAGTGTCAAACTGTGCATTCAGGCACAGATATGGTAGATATCGACCGTGTGATACGATAAACCGGGGCTGATTGCAAGATAAAGCGGTAAAATAGCTGACCCGAATTTTGCATCAGGATCCAACTAATCTGACAGGTGTCATAAACACCAATGTGAAACGGTCAGATGACTTCCAGGGACAATTAAGTGTTCGTTTGAAAAGTTGAGGCGTTAGTGAACCAAGTTTCTGCTTTTGAGCAATGTGAATGATGGTTGGAACAGTTAAATTCAAGTTAAACAAGCCCCAGCAGGTGTTAGCTGGGAGCCATTTTTTAAAAGTCAGGTGCACTCTGATAGCCGGTAATGTTGGTTGCATCGGTGAGCTTTAGATGCAGAAGCAACGGACTGCTTTTTATACGTAGTGTATAAGAAAGACAAACACAGGCGGGCTGATTCGGATGAGGGTACCAGTACAACATAAATATCCGATGCGAGTTTAGTGTGAGCATGAGAATACAACAAAACGAAGGTCACTCGGAAGATAAGGCGAACTTCTGTGGCTTTGGCAAGCGATTATCCACGTACCTTTTGCATAACTGGGGGACGGGGGATAGACTCATAGCCATTAAGGAGAACCTTGGGACTGGGTTCTCAAATTAGTTTGACTCAGCTTTTCAAAAAGATAACGAAAACGAAGGAACGGTTTGGCTACACTTGAAGCCAACAAGGTAGGTTAAGCAGGATAGGTCACGTGAGGCTTTCGTTCACAGACCAGTTCGTTCAGCTCAGTGCAACGCATGAGCCCCTCGCGCGTGCTAATGCGGAACAACCACATCCCAAACAGCAAACATAAACAGGCAAAATATTCTCGAATCGACTTCTGTGTAATGCAGACGAGATGGGTAGTCCAAAACATATTTTTGACACTAAAAGTTTAACAAAAAAATAATGTCAGTGAAATCGGTTAGGAGGATATCCGAATACTACCGAAACCGAGTCACTTGATACGGCCACCTAAGAAAGCCTGGTATCCTAATGAGATTTGCCGGTTATCAGTGGTGAACGCCTGCGGTGAGTTGAATGTGGGGCTGCAGGCTAGCTTTTGGTGTCAACCTATGCCTCAGGGAATAAGATCGGCGGGCGAATTTTTAGAGGCTTGTTGCAAGCCACTGGGTACTGACATCAGTTGCAGGTACGTATAGCCATCATCAAACCACGTACTGTTTTTGTGATCTTTCATACTCTGTAGACAAAAACGCTGAATGTGTGCAGGATTGTGGAGATGAACCAATTCAAGTCGCATAACATAGCACTGTCTATGAGATCTATTTTAAAACGAGACTTCCTAATATTTCTCACACCATGGTTCGATAAAAATTCCCGACAGGATACGATGAGAATACCAGCGCCAAAATGGGAATTCCAGAGATGACTCCATGTCAAGGATTGTTCTATCCCTGGCATAGACCTGAGGAGTTTCACAAAATTCCAGAGATAACTCCATGTCAAGGATTGTTCAATCCCTGGCATAGACCTGAGGAGTTTCACACCTCTCAGTTCAGTTTGATTTGACAAGAAGTCACCTATCAATTTCCACCGGCACAACTTAAAATTGCCGCTGGATTTGATTTGGCAATCTTTTAACTGCCCTGACACGAGACGGGCGAACACGCGAAAGATTGCATGCGTAGGTAAGCTTACAGACGCATGTTTACCAGATTTATTTAGCGCGGCTAACCCGAGAACTGTTTTCTTGCCCCAGCCCTGCAGGTGTTATGCAGATGTTATTCACAGTCGATATGTGTTGATTGACAGGATCGGTGGCGATGCGCATAAGGGATGAAAAGTTTTCACACATAGGCTCGGATAACACACTTGCTGTGCCCTAGCGATAGGGGCGGGAGGCAGCGCAGAGTATTTGTATCCATAAGTGAAAAATACATTTATGAGCGGGAAAATGCCGAATGAAATTTCAGGAATAAACCTTACCTGAAAAACCGACAAATAAGTTTATAAACATTGAAGATGTGATCTTTCGTGGGTTAGGTAAGTAGTACAGTACCACTTGAAACTACTAATATGAGAACCCTACTTACTTCACAGCTCGTATTTACAAACTGACCACCCGGTACATAACCACAGGCTCAATTTGACTGCACTCTCTCCTGTTCGTGCTGCATTTCTAGTGGTACAGAACTGTGACCTACAGAGGTGCTTTACTGCGGAAGGCCCTCCCAACTATGCGTAGTATTCCGTGGCTTTAACCGCCTCAAATCTCGGAGTGAGCTTCTCCTTCACTCTAATTGGGACTGTTCACGTTCCGAAGAAACTCAATTGTCCCAATTAGTTATATCCGCCATTTTGTACTGCTCTCCTGTCATTTTCCTTCATTTACCTAAAAAAGGCCTGAAATTCGCTTCCCGGGGGAGGGGCCTTATTTCCATTTCGGCACTCCTCTTAAATATATTCATACTGTCTACATACTACTTCGCTCACGTCTACTTATTGGTGTGTCTGATCCTCTCCATTCAGCTTGGAATTTTGCAGTCGTATAAGGAATGCATTCCAACATGTACCTGCCAGGAGTTCTCTGTATAATAATTCAATTACTTCGGTTTTAGCTGGTTATCCCACTAACCCTAAGATTGCCAGTGCTCAATTTCAGATAGCCTTTCCCAATTAATTGCCTTTTTCCGGCTTTCGATTTTTCCATCCCTAATCGCTATTGCGACGAGAAAAGTGCCACATCCTGATACTCAGACGGGACTTTGTGAAATCTACCCATCCATCTACCTTAGGTGAACATACTAATCCGATGTCGCTGTGTTGGCGCACATCACGCACATTGTGCTTGATTAGGCTTCATCAATATGTAAACTTTCGATAACCAAATAACTATTGAGTATGCTCAACTGCGTATCAGTCCTACAACGGCTACGATAAATTAGCCGAAAGAAGTATGACGAGGAACAACATACCACCAACGGTATCGGGACAATAATCCTCGAACTCGCACAAACCAGTAGGTTGAAACGAATGGAAGCACGTGGTGACGAAAAGGTCACAGTAACCGAAGATGTCGGGTTTAAATAGCTATACATGTTAACCTGACTGCTGAGACAGCAGTTGGATGACAGTACAAGTAGATTCGACAGTGTACACCACCTACTATCCGTCGGCGACACTCAACCCACCAACCATTAGGTACGGTTCTACGACTTCAGCACGACTCTGACTGAAGGTAGACGACGCTTCTGATTTCTCGGGGATCGAAGGCGCAGTAACGATAAGTGTACCAGTATCTTATGCTGCTCAAGATGACTTCGTTAAGAACTAAGGTAAGCTTAAACGAGCAAACTGCACACAGGACGAGCCCAACTAAAATGGACCGATTGAAAACTTTCCATACTAAAATCAAAGCTGACATACCTGATGAACAAACTGAACACCATCCGCTGAGTAACGAAACGCATACGGACAGCAGTCATAGCCCGCACAGAGGAAAGTACTCGGCCCGACCCATAGACAACTGATGAAGGGTAGAAACTCAGATCGATAGCAGGTAACAACTGCCGGTCCACATTTGGCACCTCTGCTGGAACTCGTGTCACTCACGTCAGCGACGAAAACCAAAGAGTTGTGTTTCGTCCAAACAAGTTTATTGCCATCGGCCGAGAAAGATGCGCCAAGGACCCAGCCACCTGGGAATTGGGAATGAGGTAACAAAAAATAAACTGGATACGCGGTATGAATGACTGATTGGGAGAATAACAAAACCTGGACGGAACTTAACATGCAACTGGTGTGAACAGAAAGAGAAAAAAAGAAAAAAAGAAAGAACCTTATGAACCATCGGGAGTCGAACGAGACGAGGAATAAATAAAAAACGGGCTGAAAATCTTCAACTTGTTGGAACCAGAACATGAAAGCTTCCGATTAGCACTTGCCCGACCAAACAGAGGCAAATAAGGTTGAGACTCCCGAACACCGAAAGCAATAAGCGACCTAGGCGCGATGATTGACACCAAATTCCATATTGAACGATATCTCGGACCGCTGGTGTGAAGATTTGGTTGCTTTTAGATTGGCAGAACGCTAATTCGTCGCGTCCACGCGCTTGGATGTCACTGATTGCCGGTTCTCTACACCCTTGATTCCGCGTAACATCGTATGTTAGTATCTATCAGAATGCACTGTTAAGGTATTCCTGCCACCAACAATGGCACCTACAGAAAAAAGCAACCAATGGAACTGAATAAGATCGTCTATAATAGGTGAAAATTATGGTATGCGGTAGTTTTACACGATGTAGACGTGTCGAATCACAGAGGAGGCGAGGCGTGTCACAAAGTTCTTTGGGAGGAGTTGGAGCGGTTTTTAAAATGCTTAGTTGTCGAAGCGTTCACAGACGTCCATTGGAACTCTACTCAGCCAAGAGGTAGGTTTTGAACTATCTGAAGATAAGAAAGCAGCCCTTCACAAAAAGTCCTCGAAAGACGATGGGTAGGAGCAATGCGTCTAGTTACAGAGGGTCAAATAAGGAAAGACCAATGGGTCAGATTCGGGGAGAACAGAAAGC
Source organism: Clonorchis sinensis (assembly GCA_003604175.2). NCBI lineage: Eukaryota > Metazoa > Platyhelminthes > Trematoda > Opisthorchiida > Opisthorchiidae > Clonorchis > Clonorchis sinensis. The sequence goes on along the minus strand of CM030370.1, from coordinate 97,806,623 downwards.
GTTCCCAGATGTGAAACCCTACTAAGGATAGTTTTGATGGGGAATAGGGTGACTGAGAGTCGAAAAAATGCAGGTTTTCCGTCATATTCAAAAGCAGACTGTCTAACATGCGAATCGACCAGATGGTCCCTTGGCGTTGAGTCCGATTTCACCCAAGCCCGACGACTGGCATTTCAGACTCTCAAACACAGAATGCCGCGTATGCTCCACGACTTCATCTTGAGGTTTGTCTCTTAATGTGTCTTTTCAAATCGGATCAACTGTTCATCCGTTGTATTCTGCGGAGTGCTTGAGAAGGATCATTGCTTCATTGTGGATCAATGAAGCACATTGCTAGGGGCAGTAGAGTATCGAAAGACGAATTTGTCAGCTTTTTTAAAAATAAATTTACCGAGAACACTACCGAATGTCCAAAAATTCCCTTCTGCGTTCGATTGTTTTTAACTTCTAACACCCAGCAAAAACCCAAACTCATCTTTACTTGTAATGCAAACTTCCACAACTCCGTTCACCTCTAAGTAGTCCAGTGTTTAATTAGTACTGTCTTTTTCGATAGGCAACTTGATATTACAGCTCCTTGGTGGATGAACTATTTGTACCGTTGAATATCTGCACGCTCCTCTCCCTCCAGTACTTTCATGTTTTTAACACCTAAAACTCGTGTCAACTTGCTGTGGCCATGCAACACGAACCGATCAGAATGAGGTCAAAGATTCAACACTCCTCTTCGGTTACCGGGGATTCTCACACATTGGTTCATGAAACCTACGGTGAAGGAATTGAATCCAGCCTCAAGAGTGAGACAGCTAAGCAGTTAAAACATGAGACCACTGATACGTGGTTCGAATCTAACCCCGGCATTTCGACTGCCCCTCTCTAGAATTGGACACTTTTGCACTATCTCAACCCTCGTGCTTCCTTCGAGGTGCACGACAGCTCAGCACTAAAAGGGTACTACGAGTGGAAGTTTGTGGTTTCTTTTTCAGAACTAAAAGCTCCTTCATCATCATCGTTTCTATAGGAAATCGCCTTCGCACCGTACGGTTATCTGGCTCCACGAAAACAATGCGGACCGACGTGTAACTAAATGATATCACGTTAGAGTGGCTGGAGAGGTAAGAGAAATGCATGATCACACTGACAATCGAAGTCATTTTGGGGGCTACTGAAAAAGAATGGAAGAAGCTATGGTCCAAGACTTAACACTATCTGCCCAAGCCATCCAGCTCGACAAAATAAACACCGGATATCACCAAGCTCGGTATATCTTAGCAGTTCCAGGAAAAAACATACTAGTAGGCATCAACCACGAAGACACACGCGGTCCTCCAAAAAGCCGGAATATCAGGTCAGGAGAAGGACAAAAAGTATTGTTGGATTACGAAAACTAGGGGGATGAGGAACCCCTTTACAACATTCATGCTCTATTTCGGCTCCTGCGGAAGGATTTGTTAGAAACAGATCAGCAATTCATTCCTAGAATCAGCTGAACGCTTTCAAGAACTGCTCAGCCTGTTCTCTTCAACATTAGAACTCCAAGAGCCGGAATGGAAAGTGAACAATGAAAATTTTAAGATATGGCTTCTCCGAGGCAACAAGGTATCCGGATCGAACGGCTTGCACCCTTCAAAGCCTTTGTAAAAGGTTCCATCACCCTACTGGAAAGTAGATGGTAAAAGACCGACGGAGTTGAGCACCGCAAACTAGATTCTAATGTTCATCCTGGAAACCCTAGCTTTCAAGATGTTCTCTAGTATTATTTTGCAGGAGTTGAACGAAGTTCGTGAGGAACGAGTTCAGGAACCGAACTAGGTTTCGCACTAGCCAAGTGTGCACTGACAATATCTTCGCCCTGAAACAGGTTCTTGAATTGCGTCCCTCAAGCGCCAACAACAGCTCTTTTCCTCAACCTGAAAGGTGCGCGTCATTTTTCGATCGGTAGGGAAAATGGTAGTGTTTCACGACCAAGGATTTTCCTAACAAATTCCCATACCTTTAAGAGGTAATATAGGCCTAATCCTGCGAGAACGTGAGTGCCTACGTTGGGCTCTTGTTCAGGGTCACAACGTCAGTGGTGTCAGACCAGGTTGCCGTCCTTCACCGACCCCTTTTGACCTTGTTCCTGATATGCTGCTTTGAAACCTACCTGTTTGCCCCTGGAATCTCGCTCACAGACGGTGAGTACGCCGATGACATTAGCTCATCTTTCAGGGGCTACAAACCATTTGAACTAAATCGACTGGTTTTGCTGCAGTGTTTCACATGCGCTTCAGAAGACTGGGTAGAACCAAGCTAAAAACACATATCTGCAGAGCAGCTACAACTGGACAGTCGTACAGGACCCAAGGACTGGAAGAGAACAGGATCAAGAAAGCCGAAGCAACTTGCCAACCCTCGAGACCTAAGACGCCGTAACTTCACTTCGTCTGTCGGGAACATAGTAAGCACTGTCAGTGACTACTTCGTGGAACGATAAAAGGCCTTTGTGTGCGCAAAAATACAAGGACTCTCAGTTTGCTGTCGGTACAGCCGAAACATTGCGCAGGTTTGGTAAAAACAGTGAAGAAACAAAAATGATGTAGGCCATACCGTTTATGAACAAGGTTCATAACTGACGAACCGAATTAGGACAGCAGAATGGTATGCGATTTTGTTATTCTTGTCGCTATAAATGAGAAAAATGAACTAGCTATAGGCGTTATACATAGAGCAATAGGCCAAGGTACTCCCCCTCAAAGATATAGAACGCAGGGGTACGTTCGACTTTCGGGACTAGTGAAGAGAAAATAGGTGATTTCACAGCGAAAATATCCCCATTTTCAGTGACGTCGACCAAGTAAACCTTGCGGTCGATTTCTCCTACAATGACGAAGTTGATCACACGCTGGTCTGTAGACAGTGGTCAGTGAACCGACAAAATTGCCCACAAGTTAGACGGCGCACTCAGAAGTTCCGGGATCCAGAGTTCCCTAGATTGAATCCAGTCACAACGCAAACCCACGGTAAGACAGTGATGCCTCAAATGGGATCAGCCTTGAGATCGGATCGAATTGCTTCCTCATGAGGGAGGTCCCTAGTATTAGGATCCCTGATCTCATATATATGTACAGATTATAGTATATTACGTTACGCACACCTATCACGCACAATATTTAGGGCCTCTTGTGATATTATCATAGCTGTTTGAGGGATGATCCTCACACAACGAATAATGAACACGAGATGTCCCTATGAACCTTCATGCCTGATTGGTCCGTGGTACTCTGCGACTTTCCCGTGGTCCGTCTCCTTTGACTTATTGTTCACTATCCCATCTTCCTTTGAGTTGCATGAACGGTTGTCCTCAGACCGATTTTCATGTGAAGAACATTGTCGAGGATGAAGTCGATTCTTTTAAAAACGATTATTGACCTATTAGTCAATTGTCACGCCTGTATTCCAACGCCATCTAACGACAGGAAGACCAAATTTCAGTTCATCATCACGCATGCCGGTGAAATGCACAGTCAGTACCTGGAACCGGTTGAAAGTAGCCTAGATTGCCAATAACTTGGTGTCCTTTCAGACCAGAATCATCAAAATAATCGGTTCACGTTGGCGTTGGAGGGCAGTCGGTTAGAAAAGGGAGTTTTATGGGAGTTTATGATGGGGCATGATCGGGCACGAATAGTTTTTTAAATAAAAAATAGAAGTTGCGTGCCATTCAACAGTAAAAGGGTGCACCAACCAAGTGAAAAGTTTTACGGTTTCACTAATTTTTGGTGATACCGTTATTTTCGCACTGATAAGCTTTATCAGCTTAGAACAGCTCATTAGTTTCCCGTGGCATTTTTTCGGTTTTTATTCCACCTTATGATGTGACCATCTAAAGACCTGGGCTATTTAACCGGATTAGTAGCTGCACGACTGAGCTAGGATCGAACAGCTGAGTTCATAATACCGAACCCAGAAAAAAGACCGTTAACCTCATGTTCAATGTTATACGCCATAATTTTTTATACTACACATAAGTCATGGAGCCATCCCTTTGTGCAGAAAACTCAATCGTCAAGATCATTAGTCAGTAATAATAATAACAATCGTTCAGCTGTAACACCCTTCCGGTGCCTAGCTGCCATGCCATCCAAGGGAAGCATGAGGGCTGGGATACCGCCAGGTTGCCCAAGCCTAGACAAAAATAGATGTTGCACGGACCTTCCGATCAGTAAGTTCGCACTCTAACCACTATGCCATCTCGGCCCCTCACTGGTCAGTATTAGGAATGCACATTGGGGATGATGGTAAGCTTGTCTTTTTACATTCAGACAGCAAAGCATCAGTGTTGAACACTGCGTCGTGTTGTCAAAGATGACAGCCAGGCAGAAACAATTGCGATACCAAACAGTGTTGCGTTCCCGATTTCTGAAAGACAGATGATCCTTCTTGGGAGGTGGTAAGGTCGAAATCATCCAAATTTTGTGAGTTTGACATTTTGCCCGCTTATTCGATGGCAAAATTCACGAGACCCAAGCGAAATGGTAACTCGTAGAAGGGGGCCTTTATTTGAGGGACAAACTTGGGAAATACTGTACTGAGTTTCCTCGAATTTCGGTACCTAGTTGACGTCCGGTTGTGATTTATACAGCAAAATTGGGATGTGTTGAGATAAATAGTGAAAAAAGGAAACAAGCGAGGCACTTACCTTCACACTCGTAATGATCAAAAAGAAGACTTCCCAATGAAGAATGACTCCCCCAAGCAGACTGTGAATCACCACTCTTGAGACGCGCAGAGTAGACGCGCATATGGAAATCAGATGAACCGCAAGCGAGAACAGCATTGTTTGGGTGCCAATCCAGACAGGTAACTGTAGACTTGAAATTTTTCTTGATGTGTTTGCTAACCCACCAATCCAATTCTTGGTCAAAGCTGCAGACCGCAACAAGCTTGCAGCCACTGCCGACGGCAAAACTGTCCTCGAGAGGAGACCACCTGACGCAGATCGAAGCTCGATCAATCTTTCATGATTAGAAGTAACATAGCACAACTCACCATCAAGACTACTAAAGTAGGCTTCCATTTCCCATCGCTTTGCTTTGTCCAAACGTAAGCGTTGCGATCTGCCGAGCAAGAAACTATTCTGTTGGATTTTGGCGCCCAGTCGATACCAGTGACCAGCGCAGTATGCTCTTTCAATACGTCTACAATCTGCCACTTGTTACCAGGGGATTTTGGGACATGCAGCAAATAGACATCACTCGTGTTCACGGAAACGGCAAGTAGTGAACCGTCGCCGTTGAAGGCATGACTGACCAAAGAATCATTACCAATAGCATGTGCAGAAGTCATCGCATAGGGTGCGAGAGCACTCGATTAGAAGACCAGTGGGAGTATACCAAGGTGGTTAACAAGAGATAGAGGATTCGCAGCTTATCCTTTACCGTCCCAATAGGAGCGTCGAACGACTACAAAACGACTGAAATGAAAGTGAAAATTTCCAGTAAGGCAACAGTGGCAGATTAGTAATTGGAAGAAGCCACTACCATCGGCATTTGAGGACATAATTCCCCTATGGTGGAGGTTATGGCTTGCACTGCTCTTGAGCGCAAAACGACGAAAAAATAGATGTTAAGTAGGAAAAAAATACAGGAAGTAAGGAAGATGGTCAACAGAACAGGGGATGAACGTACAGAAACTTGTCGGGGCGGGTTGGTAAACTTGTGAACCCAAGTTCGTCACTAAGTGAAACGTGCCATCATACAAGAGCCTAAGTGGTGATCAACCAGGACTACGACATTTCCCCCAACTGAGCGGATAATATCGGAAAAATTCGCTAGTCCAAAACCACTTTGTCAGTCGATCATCTCCTTTCGCTATTAATTAGGTTGTCAGTGCTCAAAATACCTTCGGAATGGAATTCGCCGGCTAAATATCCAGAGAACAGAAATAAACCAGCGGAGCTGTTTTTATTGAATTGATCTGATCCAAGCAACGTGACATACCATTATTCGCTCAAAATGATGACCGAAAGAAGCCATCTAGCAGAATAAGTGATGTTTGATGAACGGGAACTCGTATGTATACAATTCGCGGAGAAGTCAAATAGCAGATAATGACGGAATTCACGCAAGCATCACTAACTTTGTACTTAGTCAACAAGTGGGTGTTTTTATACCGCAAACAGATAAGTTATTTGAACACACAACTTTGTACGTTGCTTCGCGTTATCCCGGTATCCGGATGCCGATTAGGCAAAATGAGGATGGAGAATTTGAAAGAAGTAAGCGAGCCCAACAACACCGTTGGCTACGAGAATTTGCCATGTCGGTTAGCATGTCTAGCCACTGATGAGCCGAGTTTCTGCTACCCAAACCGCAGCTCATCGAGTGTCGCAAACATAGAGTATGTTGTCATTCAGCTTTAACACCCTTTTGGTGCCTAGCTGCCATGCCACCTGATGGAAGCACGAGGGCTGGGATACGGCCAGGTTACCCAAACCTAGACAGAAGAAGCCGAGAGACAGGTCAGGTTCGAACCAAGGACCTTCCGTTCAGTAAATTCGCGCTCTAATCAGTGAGCTATCTCAAACTATCTTTGATCCACTTACATTAAAGCACGAGGCTCTAGATTTAGTCTCTAGCGTAGAATTGTTGCGTGTAATTGATCATCGCTGGCAGCAATACCAGAAAAAACTGGTGCTTCACTGACAACATATAACCATGTCAATTTGTTTGAATAAAACCTTATAATAGAAAGATTAACAATGGGAGAGGGAGGGGAACCTAGGGATAGCCTACAAAAACATCCGACACTTGGTCGGATGATCTGGACAAAAACTGACAGCATGAACGCCACTGACATCGGTTAGACGCCATATCGTTCAGCGTCTCTAACCAGGCACAGGGAGGGTTAGGTGAAACTCATCCTGGAAGGCGAACAGCACCAGCTGCACCCAAACTTTTCATAACATCCTTCATTCTCTTCTGCAACGCTATATTCTGTCCACATCTAGGTTTCCGACACTCTGAATTAGGCACGGAAAACAAAGTCCTTGGCGGGCGTTAACTCGGCATGCGTATAACATTGCCCAGCCACTTCACCTTGTAGTTCTAGATACACCCTTTGAACTAAGTACCACATACTAACGACCCGTTTCCTGATCACTTCATTTCGAATTCGCTGATTCTAGTCGATTCGAGCTATAAGTCTCAGACACTGGTGGTCAAAGAACTGAAGATATCTCATATCCTTCAAGCAAAGTGACCCAGTCTTGCAGCAGTACAACAATACAGCCCGCACTGTAGTCTGATATTTGAGACCAATTGGCACTTTTGAAGCAAATTAGCAAGCGCCATTCTGGTCTTTGTGAATCACTTCGTTTGTCACTACCGTTACAGCTAATGCAAGCTACGAGACACGTCTAATGTTTCAAACCTTCCAGTGTTACTCCTTAAATTCTAAAAGGCGTGTTCAAAGTGTTAGGGAAACTACCTCCAAACGAACAAATCCATTTTACTAACGATTTGTCTTGTATACTGAAACCTTGTTTCTACATTTCAGTTTCTCACTGACATCCTATTGGATTGTTAGCTCTTTTTATATTCTGGTTCAGTTGAATTCCATATCACGGAACGATCAACTCGTTTGCAGTATAACATCCTCGAGGTTGTTCGTCTTCTCCACTTCGGTGATCTAACGTGTCTGACCGATATATCATCAAAGAGGATATAACACTGGCGACGGGAACCCAACGCGAACATAAACATGCCAATTTCAGCTGAGGATTTGAAAGCAATCCTTCAACAGCAACAAGTGCAGTTCGAACAATCGCAATTGCGACTTGATCAGTCTCTTACTCAAGCTACCAGTCTTCAGACATCGGTTCAGACATCTCAAATTGGTACCTCATTATCCTTTGCCGATGCTATCGCAGCAACTGTTACCTAATTTCTCTGCGAACCAGCATCTGGTCTCACATTCGATTCATGGTACAGTCGCTGGGAAGATACTTTTCAGAACGAGTTTACCGGCAAAGATGATGCGTGGAAATCCCATCTCTTGGTCCGGAAACTTGGAACCCTCGAGCACGACCGGTTCACGAACTTCATCCTTCCCAAACATCCAAAGGATCTAAACTTTGCACAAACAGTGAAATTTTAGGTGAGCAACGTTAATTCTTCATGTTCGATACAATTGTCTCAAATTGGCCAAGCGCGATGCCGACGATTACGTCACTTTTGCCAGTGTCGTCAACCGTGAGTGTGAAAAATTTTAACTGCAGTCACTTACAGAGGATCAGTTCAAGTGTCTAATTTTCGTTGCTGGTCTTCAGTCTCCGCAGGAATCGGATATTCGCACTCGATTGCTTTCCAAGCTTGAGCACGAGAAGGACATTACTGTGAAAGTACTCACTACCGAATGCCAACGTTTGCGTAATCTTAAACACGATACCGCAATGGTACAGCAGACGTCACGACCTACTAATCCCAGTGGTGTCATGGCATTGAAACGAACCACTGTTACACATGAGAAAAAGCCGCCAACATCGTGTTGGTCCTGTGGCGAGTGGCATTATGCACGTTTCTGTCCATTCAAGAAGCACCAGTGCCAGACGTGTCATCGGTGGGGCCACAAAGAAGGTTTCTGCCGCACCCAAAAACCAAAAGAGCTTCGACAGTCCAATCAGCAACACAGTCAAAAAGCAGTCGTACAAGAAACGTCCGCAGTCCAGATCTGTGTTTGCAACATTCCAAGTTGAATTCGAGTCCCGAAGGAAATACCTTACAGTTTCCATCAACAAAGTTCCAATCCGTCTGCAACTCGACACAGCTTCAGATATTACGTTGATCTCACGTTCCAATTGGGAGTTGATAGGAAAACCTGTTGTGTCACTCACTAATCATCGGGCCCAAAGTGAATCTGGCAGTACCCTACTGCTGACTGGCAAGTTAGCCTGTAATGTATCATTCAACAATGTACAGTTCTCAGGAGCTTGTTATCTGACGGACTGCCCTAATTTGAACATTCTGGGACTCGATTGGATTGAGAAACTTAATCTTTTCAGCGTACCTTTATCATCTGTGTGCAGAGCTCTGAAATTTTCATCCTCCTCAGACATTGCAGAACACTTTACTAAAACACTGAAGACAACATTCAACGATGTCTTCCAAAGTGGCCTTGGATGCTGCACCAAAACCAAGGCAAGCCTCAAACTCCAACCTGGTTCCACACCAATTTTCAGACCGAAGCGTCCCGTACCATTTGCCGCTCTCGCAACTGTGGAGAATGAACTTTTTCGTCTTCAGCAATCCGGAGTTATCCAGCCAGTAAACTACTCATCATGAGCAGCTCCCATTGTTGTCATCAAAAAAGCAAATGGCAAGGTGCGCATATGTGCTGATTATTCCACTGGATTAAACGCAGTGTTGGACTCTCACCAATATCCATTACCGGTACCAGAAGATTTGTTCACCAAGCTCAATGGTGGAAAATGTTTCGCAAAGCTGGATCTCGCTGATGCTTACCTTCAAATAGAAGTCTCTGATGACTCCAAAGAACTTCTGACAATTAACACACATCGCGGGTTATTTCAATTTAACCGTCTGCCATTTGGGGTAAAATCTGCACCAGCAATATTTCAACAAACAATGGATGCCATGCTAAACGGGCTATCAGGAGTCGCTGCTTATTTGGATGACATCATTCTTACAGGTTATAATCAAGAACTTTTGCATCGTTTACATTGTGTACTTGAACGAATTCAACAATATGGTTTTCGTCTACGTGCAGAGAAATGTGCATTTTTTCTCACTTCCATCAAATATCTTGGATTTATTTTTGACGAATAAGAGTTTCTGCTTATTTGGATGACATCATTCCTACAGGTTCTAGTCAGGAACATTTGCATCGTTTATATCGTGTACTCGAACGAATTCAACAATATGGTTTTCGTCTACGTGCAGAGAAATGTGCATTTTTTCTCACTTCCATCAAATATCTTGGATTTATTTTTGACGAACATGGTCGTCATACAGATCCAGAAAATATTTCTGCCATACAACAAATGTCAGCACCGACGAATGTAGCGACCTTGCGCTCCTTCCTCGGTTTAGTAAGCCATTACAGTTCATTTTTGCCAGACATGCATCGTGTCCGTGAACCACTAAATCATCTTTTAAAAAAGGATGTGCCTTGGAACTGGTCACATCAGTGCCAGTCCGCTTTTGACAAAGTAAAGTCAATTCTCAGCTCTAATCTGCTTCTCGCACATTACACTCCAGCCCTGGACATTACTATTGTTTTAGACGCATCCAACTATGGTGTTGGAACTGTCATCTCTCACGTTTTCCCCGACGGAAACGAAAAAGCAATTGCCCATGCAGCTAGATCCCTAACAATTACCGAGCGCAATGATGGTCATACCCCTCTGCCAGATCAAAGGTTGGCCACCTCTTTGCTTACGCCACTCTGAATTGGGCATGGAAAACAGCACTCTCTTCGGCAAACAATGGTTAGGCATGCGCAACACATGTCCCAACCAACGCAGCTTCTGGTGCTGGACACATTCTTCAATGGAAGTACCCGTTGCACAACCCAAAACTCGCTTTCTAACTGCCTCGTTACGGATTCGCCGACACCATCCCACACGAGCTATGGTTCTGAGACAACGATTGTCGAACACCTGAAGACGTCTCAGTTCCGCTGCTCGAACAGGCCAAGTCTCACAGCCATACAACAAAACAGCCCGCACTGTAGCTTGATACACACGTCCCTTGAGATTCAGGGACACACCACTTTGACGCCATAGGTGTCTCAAATTAGCAAACGCGACCCGAGCCTTGCAGATTCGTGCATTTACCTCATCTGTCACACTACAATCAGAACTAATACAACTTCCAAGATATGTAAAACGCTCCACAACTTCCAGTGCCTCTCCCTGGATTGTAAGTGGCGTGTTCAGTGACTGCATGTCCAGGAGCATGACCTTACACTTTTTGGGTGCAAAGTGCATACCAAAGGACGGGATGACTTTGGTCAGTTCATCTAAAAACACCTGCGCCTTCTCCTCCTCTTCAAAGATAAGAACGATGTCATCTGCATATTCCAGATCGACAAGGTTTTCGTCAGAGGCTATTTGAACACCGGGGTTTTGGAGACCTTCCAGCGTTCGTCTCATTATTTCATCGATCACGAAGTTAAACAGGAATGGGGAGAGTGGGCATCCCTGACGGACGCCACTTTGTGTACGGAAGCTTTTGGAGAGCTCGCCGTATACTCTCACACGTCCGGAAGTCTTGGAATACAAAGAGCTTATTATGTTCACGAACTTCCGGGGCATTCCTTGGTGGGCAAGCGTGTCAAGTAGAACAGACCGGTCAACCGAGTCAAATGCGCCTTGGAAATCCAGGAATACTAGAATTGTGGGTCGCTTATACGTATGGCGTTGTTCTAGCACCTGACGAAGTGTGAAGATTTGGTCAACACAACCCCTACCAGGCCGGAATCCCGCTTGCTGCTCTCGAGACAGTGTCTCACGAGCCACCGTAAGGCGACGAAGCACAAGTGACGCCAACAGTCTCGTTACGACCGGGGTCAAGCTGATCCCCCTGTGGTTGCCACACTCACTACGAGCCCCTTTTTTGAAAATGGGCACTATCAACGACTCTCCCCAGTTGTCTGGGACAGACTCCTTTTCCCAGATGCAGGCAAACAGATCAGACAGGCGTTGACTGAGGATTTCACCCCCATCTTTGAACAATGCGGGTGGGAGGTCATCCGGACCAGAGGCTCGGTGGCGCTTGAGAGAACATATGCAGTCATAAACCTCCGAGGCCGTAGGTGGTTCCACGTTCACCGTCCAGGGTTCTACGTCACCTGTGGGTTCCAGATGGGCGCCAGCTGGTGGCCATGACAATTGTTGTTCGAAGTATTCGGCCCATCGGTCGAGACGTTCTTCTTTATTCGAGATGGTCACTCCATTCCGATCCTTGATAGTTTCGCTCACAGGTGGTTTCCGGGGACCGGTCGCACGGATCAACTGAAATAATCTTCGGGCATTACCGGATTTCTGGGCCTCTTCCATTTCCTTGGCTTTCTGTGTCCACCACACTTCGCGGTCGGCTTTCACACTCACCTTCACTTGACGTCTGATAATTCGTCGCACCAAGTTATGTTCCGGGCCGGCTGGGATATTTCTCCGAGATTTAAGCAGTGCCACCGTTCGGTCTGATATCCAGTGCTTGAGTGCGCCTGGTGGTGCCGTGCCACAGGCAAAATTCCCAGCACTATGCAAAGAGGTGGCAATCTCGTCCCAGTATGCGTTCACATCTGATGGTGGAGCATTTGGAAGAGACCCTAGAAGACGATTCTGGTAAGTTCGTCTAACATCCGGATCTGCCAGTCTCTCAGTTGCCAAGCGATTTGTCCGCACCTTACGCGGTCCTGGAAAACGTAGGGAGAAGCGACTCCGGACGAGCGCGTGGTCGGAATCCACAAATGTGTTCCAAAACGACCGACAGTCAGTTACTGATCCGCGCCATCGGTAACTGATGGCGATGTGGTCGATTTGAGTTTGTGGTCGGCGTGTCGTTGGAGGACACCATGTGGCCAGACGACTTCGGCTATTCCGGAAGTTAGTACTGCATAGAAACAGCTTGCGATCAGCACACAGCTGAAGCAATCGTTCCCCATTGTCCGTACGTACCGAGTCCAATCCATGTCGACCTCCTAATTGAGTCTCAGATACGCTAAGCCTGCCCACTTGTGCATTCAAATCTCCAGCAACCACCACGATGTCTGAGCTTTTAGCTCGCCGCAGCAGGGCATTCAGGGCGTCATAAAACCTGTCTTTGACGGTGTCGGAGCTACAGTCAGTTGGGGCGTACGCAGACACGATAAACAAACATCGATCAACATCCCGCTTGTGAGACTCCTTCACAGACGTTGCCAGACGAACCGCACAGAGGCGACTATCAACAGGTATCCAGTCAAGCAAGGATACTTCCGCCCGGTGACTTAGGGCTGTACCAACCCCTACACATCCCGCCGCCGCAGCCTCTGGATCACCAGAGGTGCGTAGCCGGAAGCGAGTGGAGACAGACGGAGCAGCTAGCTCAATCACTGTGCTTTCATCTTGAACTCTCGTTTCTGAGACACAGCACACATCAATGTCCAGCGAGTCCAGTGTGAGCGCAAGAGCAGCTTGTTGTCCTGCTTGCTTCAGAGTGTGGACATTGAAGGCGGACAGATAGACCGGGTGCCGAGGTTTGAAGAGTGACTTGGAGATACCTGAGGATGTCGGCGTCATGTGACGAGCAGATGCTGCCCGCAAAACCTATGCAAGACCAACAAAGTCATTAATCCTAAGTGCTGGGCCTACAAGAGGAGAGTTATTAATGGGTCGGGGAGAGGGGGAAGAAAACGTATGTGAAAGAGAAAGAAGGGAGGCGTCAGCAGTAGCCTGTTTTCGCTTAACTGCCCTGCTGTATGCAGCAAGTAAGGCGACCCGGCTGATGGCACCACGAGACGGCCGATGGGGCATTAGTTTAGTTGTATATGTGCAGTTCATGGTTGTACGTGGGCTCGGATACTGTCAGGGTGCCCACACCTAGACAGGAGGACGATTAGGGCCCTTAACCAAAGCCTTTGGCCCAAAAGCCTAACCGCAAGGCAGCGGTGTTTGGCGGGAAATGCAAATGCATTACCACTTCTACGGAACCAGTCGCCACATGTTCCAACCCCCCAACCTGGGGGACCAGGAGACTGTGTTCGTCAGACCTCTAGCTACTGACAAACCTCGTATGAGAGACTCTATGAGTGTCGCGAGGACACCCTCCAGTATAGCTCAATGGGTCGCTGAGGTGCACAAACCGTCATACCACGGTAAGGTCCAGTCTCTTCGTGACGGTTAAGATCGTTCAGTGTTTGACCATCGATGTCTTCAGAGCATTGCCCGAGTTCTTTGTGAACAGCAGACCAGTAATGCTGAAGTAGGTCGAATGGTTTTCGGAAAAAAATAACTCGTCCACGATAGATGAATTGACCGCATTCCACAGGTTACGCTGGCTTAGTGATGTGCTTCGTATGCCACTAGAAGAATCCTTTTCTCACAACCATGCGAAGAGTGGAAACGAGACAGGGGCGGTCGAGCAGCGGAATGCAGAAGCCGTTATCAGCAAACTCAGCTACACTGGCAATTGCCGTCTCCCTGAATGGTGGACCCGAGACGGACACAGTAATGATGAGAGGTTGTCAGACATGGCCCAGTCATGCGACTAGGGGCGTTGAGGTGCCCAAGTTGTTCCCTTAATGACATAGATTACCCTCTCGATCGCCCCAATGAAACCTCTACTGAGACTCCTGTATTCGTGTGTTCATTAGATCACCCACGAATTCCGATTCGTACACCTATAGGTATATACTCTTACATCCAGAAAGTACCGGTGACACAAACAGTGCCAGCTATAACCACAGTACAACAAGTACGCGGTTTCACGGCTGAAGGTGACGATTATGATGAAGCTGTTAAATAAATCCTATAGCTATCGTGGGTACCGGTCCACCATATTGATACACGGGACCGACGTTTTCGTCCAAGCTTCCCGTGTCGGGTTTGTTCTTGTCGCTCAGCGGCTTTCGTTCACCTGAAAGGCATAACCGGAAAAAGTGTAGCACTCCTCTTCAAGTTCTCAGCTCGGGGTAGTAAGCTTGCCAATGCGAAGACCCAATCAAAAGGGCGCCTGAAAGTGCTCTGAATTGGGTACTGAAAGTGGCGAGAACAACCGTCGGAGGAAGGTTATTACGCGCACCCAGAATGAGAAAAGTTGATGCCTAACAAATTTGTGCACAATGAGCTCTAAAATCTTCCTGTCGCGTTCGCGCCGAGCGTTAGTTGGGTCACAGTGAGAAATCTGTTGGTAAACAGATTTAAACAAGGAATAAGTAAATAAGTAGGTACTAGGGCACCTCGCAGGCGACAATACTCCGGAGGAAATGGGTCAAGCACGGCGAGACACGTTTCATAGTCCGCGGATTTAGCGTCCTGATTAGACAACTTGATTGGCATATTCAAGAAGCGGTCTGATATAGGCCCTATAGATTATCTGGAAGTCCATGTGAGTAATACAGGAGAAGGTGTGCCGAATCATCCGTAGAACGGCGAATGCCGTTTCATGGTACGCACCACTGCGCAATGGGAAGGACATGTTTGGGGAGATTCAGATACTTAAAGCCTTTTTATTATCTATCTTCGTAATGTCTCCTAGTCCATTCTAATCATGCACGACAAATACGTTCGATGAGTTTCCTCCGAATGACATATGGACGCACTTTTCGTCAATCAGGGAAAGGTACCAGTCCAACGATCACTGCTTCGAAGCGTCTACATCCATTTGGAGGGCGTTGGGACTTCAGGGTTTCAAGTCGTCAACAAAAAGTGGACGTGGACTTGAAAGAACATCTGGTAGGTCGTTGACGTAGATTAGAGACAGAAGTGGTCCCAAAACACATCATTGATGAACTCCAACGAGACCGGCGCCGAACAAGAGTAGGTCGATCCTAATTTCACTCGAAATATTGCGTCTGACAGAAATGTCTTAATCAGGACTAGGATTTCTCTCTGAATCCCTAAGACTCGAGTTTGTGGAGCAGAGGGACGTGCGGGACTCGATCGAATCCTTTCGAGAAGTCAACAACGCCTCAGCTTAGTTCTCGGCAGAAGATCCACTAAGGTCCATAGAGTGCATTGAACGTCCGGAACAAGTCAAAAAGCCAGATACTGCGGGTCACATGTAAAGTGCTCGCAAAGACACCATTCTGTATGTTCGAACGCTTCCTGGACGCGGCACTGGCAGCCGGCACCTGGCAGATACCGAAACCCGATTGGTTGCTGGTTTCACGTTTGCAACCCGTCTATGCTCGCCTTGGTGCTGGATTGGCAAGCCACCCGGTTTTCTGACCAATCACGTACGGATTATGCTTAGAAGCCGTTGCAACCCCCAATTGCAAGATGTAAGTGGTTTTCGCCCAGAGGCTTCATCACACCCAATCTTGGCATGGCGTGACTACGAACACCCTCTAACCGAATTTGCCAACAGGCACATCAAGTGAAAACTGATGGGGTCTTCCCCGTTGGTCACCTGTGTTCAGGCCACAATCAACAGGAATGAGCAATTAGAAGCCAAGTCAATTATAAGCGAAGCCGGAAGACTCGTAAGCGTCCCACTCGCTGGTGGCCGAACGGAAGGTCTGTTGCTAGATAAATGGCATGCAGAACCACCAGTGCGTAGAAGCCATCCTTGTGTAGTCGTCAAACACGTAACAAGCACGCCATGGAATCAAAATGGGACGGTGCTTCTTTGAAGGTAGGGGTTCGCCACAATCTACGTGGACGTAACCGGAAAGAATGCTTACCAGCCGAAACTGAGTTAGCAGGGTTCCAAACCACCAATCGTGCCATAAATAAACAAGCATAGCAGACAATGTTCACTACATACCTCAGCAATTGCTTTCACTCTTCGGGGTCTTCAACTGATGGGTAAATCTCCCTTTATGTCCACACAAAATTTTGCGTAAGAGTGAGCTAGCAGAAATAGAAAACAGGTGACCTTCCCTGGCATAACCACAGACACTGTCAATGGTCCTTTGGCTGCGAAAGATGCACCGATAGTTCTGTTATTATAAACCAGAGTTAGGGCGGTCAGTGATGGTACCGGTTTCTGCACCGGCCTTCGAGGTGTGCACTTAGGGTAACCCAGACTATTACAAGTATGCAAGTCGGTTCTATCGAACTATTAACTGTATTGTAACTATTAATCGACCCTGAGTAAAAACAGTTAACACGACAGCAATAACTGCTAACTCTAGGCTATTCTAATTGCTCACATTTTTGCTAGCGACATTAACCACAAAAATCATCGTCCTCTTGAGATACAGTTACATTTAGGGACCTCATGAACGATTAAAATTGTCACCAGCAGGCTATGATAAACTAAAAAGAATTGTATATTATCTGCCTTCACTAAACTTGGAAACCTGTTAACAAAGTAAATTTTTATCCGATACAACCCCATTATAATTATACGCTTCGTTCAATAGGGTCAATCAGAAACCTCTAATCCGCCCTGTTGCCATTTTTGAATGTTCCCGAGATATGGATTTCAGCCAATCAGAATGGGGATGACGCCGAAAGACACGTGATTGCCAGCTGATATAGCCGAGCCTTAGATGCACACCCAAAATCTCCCTCAAACCATAGTTCGGAGGAGGAAACTTCTGACACAGAGTTTCAGCATTTGATGGCATTTATTCGGTCCCTTAAGATCTTTCCATGCGGGCGTAGTTTTGTTGAAAGTTGTTTAAACGTACCCCAGGTCCACCATGGGCGCGGAATTTAAATTTTAATGGCTGCCAACGACTTCGCGTGATGTGCATCTGATGACGGTAGGAAATATGTGGAAGAGCCGGTTTCTTCACGTGTTTTATTGTGCATTGCGTTTGGAAATAATCTCGAAACGACAAGGACAATAATTTCGCCCTATGTGTCGCCGCAAACTCAAAATTAAGCAGCTTTTAACGACCTGTGTATGAAGAAGTCTCCTATCATTGGGGCAGGTGTCCTGCAAAATCAAGCCAAGGAATTTGTCACAGCTGGTAATTTTTCTGTTTTTTTTATACTGGTCAGTACATGCTATATCAGGCGCAAGGCTATACCGAAACATCGATAGTGATGTTGGTAGAATTAGTGTGTTTATGGGCAGAACAAGCATACAGCACAATAAGTTGGCCAGTGCTTTCAAGTCCTGGCGCAAGCTAACGGATTCAGGCGGTCTTGTTGGTGCCTTTGACACCCTCATCCGGTAAATATTATGGGCATGATGAACTACGGGCAGTCCATCAGACTGGGTATGGTAGTCGCGGTACCGTCATCGCAACGCCGTACTTGGGTCCGTGGACAGCCCCGTACATGAACATCTTGGGTGAGTCGTTTAGGGTTGTTATTATAGTTACGATTCGCCAGGGAATTGTCACAAATTGAGACCGGCATGCATTAAGAGTATTCTTGGGTCCATTGAGGGCGCATGGTGTTTCATTGCCGTAATTCAGACTGCGATGAGACTGCCGTGTCTATACCCGGCACAAAAAATAGGATAAGTCTCAGAAAGACTTCCAGGAGGCACCATGATGTGAGTTAGACTGCGGCCCGAAATAACAAGCGGCCAAAAGTGGTCAGAATTCCTGACTAACTAACGTCTTCTGGGCCCCGGTTTTCAAATAGCTGAGGAAAGCCTTGTCGATATGGAGCATGCAGACGTCGTTCTCATATTCAAAGAGGAGGAAAAGGTGCAGTTCTTTTTGAGTAAACTGACCAAAGTCATCCCGTCCTTTGGTATGCACCCTGCACTCACAAACTGTAAGGTAGTAATAAGGTTCGTTCACAACTGGTGGGTAGCATGATCGGGCAGGCATGATCATAAGCTTACATTCAGAATTAAGCATGAGTTTGTTCGTAGTTGCAGGTAATCGACATAGTGGGCGAAAGGGTACAGTCGGGAGTAGGAAGGGATTAGTTGCGGGTGTGCTATCAAATTGGATATGGCAGTGCCGTGCCATCATTGCACTGACGTACTTCGGCTTCTGGACAGCCCCGTAACGGACGTCATGTTTGAGATGAATGGGCTGAGATGTGCAATTCTGTGAGCAGCGGGGTTTTTCAGTTGGCCAAGGGAATTTGCAGAGGTAGGACGAAGTCAATGTAAGATCGCCGGTATTTTTCTGGTCCGTTTGGGTATCTCTGGGGATGTAAATCACTGACCAGGTCGGGTGGATAATGGGAAACTGGGTTTCGAAACCGGGTATTGCCGGGTATTGAGTAGATTTGACACCAAGTACCCGCCCGCTCAATACGTCTTCGTTACCCCCAGCATCCATGGGTGCACGTACGATGACGCAAGTGTTCCATGGATCCCAGGGCTCAAGTGTATACCACTTGATCTACGGCTGATACATATATACCCCTCTTTAGCTTTAACTTTGCTGTGCTCAATAATGCATACGGTTGCTGAATACCGCTATTGAATAATCGATGTACACACGAGACTAATTGAGCAAGTGGTGGGTTTACCCTCATAACAGTAAGACTGCAGCTTCAGCGTGGACACCCACTTGGAATTGTGGACAAAGGGATTTAGTAAACACTTGGGGAGTTGGCCACTACAACTTTGTTTAATTATGTTTTAAAGGATGTGTACGGAGCGTGTACGAGTCGTAATTGATTATACATTTTTCCTTTCAGAAATCCTGTCGAGTAAAAACGGCTCCCTGAAACTGAGAACTGGATTGACTACATATTACTTTTGTGCCGATACAACCACTAAATGGAAACATGATTTTTTAAAGGTGGTTGCGTATTTTTAGGCATGGAGTTGGCAGACAGATGACATGCATGGATATGAAAGACCGCCGTTGGTCGTTGGATTGGTCTGTTATGTATATTTGGAGTGTTAGTCAGTTACGGGCATGTGTACGGGCCCTTCAGTTACTATAAGTAGCCACGGTAGGCGACATCGAGTACGGTTATGAGCGTGACGGGTCGTCGTTGGCCATCGGGCTAAGCTGCTGAGCACAGCTGAGGCCTCATTTTCGGCGTTGCACATAGACACAGGCCTAGCAATTACCATAAGTAGCCAAGGTAGGCGATGTCGACTGCCGTTATGAGTATGACAGACCCACGTTGGACGTTAGATTAGGATACCACGCATGCTTGAGGCCTTATTTTCACCGGCCCACATAGATTCTGGCCTGGTGTTTATTATATGTTGCAGAGATAAGTCACACCGCGTACAGGTGTGCGGGAGAGACAATCGTTGGTCATTGGACTAGGTTAGTTTACATGGGTGAGGCCTCATAAGCAGCGTCGCACGTAGACGTGGGCTTAGCAGTTACAAGTATTCGAGATGATTGAAAACGCGTACAGTGGTGATTATGAAAGGCCGTCATTGGCCATTAAATCGGGCTGCGGTGTATAGGTGAGGCCCCATATAATCAGCGCCACACATGGACACGGGCCTGGCAGTTACGATACGTAGCGAAGTTAGGCGATATTGAATACAGTTATGAGTATGACGGATCGTCATTAGCTGTTGGATTAGGTTATCGTGTATAGGCAAGGCCTCATAATCAGCGCCGCACATTGATACGGGCCAAGCAGCTACGATAAGCAGTCCAGGTGAGTGACAACGGCTACCGTTATCATAATGACCGTTTTATGAGGTATTCCACTCATGGTGAGTAATATTCCTAATAGAAATGATACCATTGTGTTAGTAATTTACCGAAGGTTACCTCCTGACGCTGTATTGTCCACGGGCTAGTTATGCATAGCTGGGAAAAGCAATCATCCACAGAGATGGCCCTCGCATCTCCATTGCACAATTCCTGCTGCTTTTTGACAATGTTATACTTAATGGAAGCTGAGCTCCATAAGAAAAAGTGTTGTGATGAAGTTTGCTGAACAAAATTATCTAGTTCTTTAAATCTGGGGAGTATAAAACAAACAAACGTTTGTTTTTTGTTTGATTTTCCTGGGTGGAATTTGCATTGGATATTCTGTAGTTGTTATTTTATTCTTAAATAACGCCAACATATGGGAGAGTGCGATTTCGTGTTTTATCTCTCGTAAACCGGTAGCAAAATGCGAATCGGTGATGGTCCGTGACCTTGAAAATTCGCTCACTTAAACAAAATGCTATGAGCAACATATCACCTGCAAGTGTAAATGGATTAAACTAACTCCCCGCAAAAGTCGCAACCTCGAAAACCCTATAGTTTCGGCGAAGATAATTTGGGTGTGCTTCTAGTGAGCTGCACTGATATAAGATCAGATCTTTAAGATTTGAAGGTGGTGGGAAAAACAGAACGAGTAAGGGCAACAAAAGAGGCAAGCTGCCTGGCACATGATAAAAAAATTCAACCTGCGAAAAACGAGGAAGTAGGACAGCAAATCTTGTGCATTAGCAGGATTGCCGAGGTCTGGCCGGCCAATTCGAACTAAAGTGTAAAACCAGCGATGAAGCCTATTCAGCCTTGGGCTGTTAAGCTTATGGTTAGGGTCACAAAAAGCGTAAGTAGGGGAATCACCAATACGCATAAATGGTAACAGGAAGCTCAGGGACACGGGGTACTTTGAAAACGTAGAGACTCACTGGTGTCGCTGTTTGAGTGGAGTCCGGTCTAAAAGTTCAATGAAAGAGAACGTTGGTGCGAAAGCACAAGACGAAACGCGGACTGCACAGAAAATGACCGGCTTTGTGAGGAGCATAGAATGAAAGTCAAGAAGATGTGTACATCCAAACGGAGGGCTCAGCAGAATAGAATAAACCCATCCCGGGGGCGGCTGGGGCTAGGTGAAGTGTTTGTTCGCAGTTGCGGTAGAAGAACGAGTGGGTGAGAAGACATCGTAAGAAGTAGGAAGTGAATAGTTTTGGGGGTACCATCAGACTGGGTATGACAGGGCCATACCATCATTGTATTGACAAACTTCGGTTTCTGGAGAGCCCCGTAACGGTCATCGAAGTTGCCGCATTTCCGTGACAGCCGGACCTGACTTAGATGAGGAGATTAACACAACGGGTGTTTGTTTTCTCTTACATAAGACAAAACCTTTCTTTCGTTGATGCGAGACGTGACCAATTCAAGGATCTCCATAAAACGAAGCTCACGCTGATGAAGCGTTCCTAAGTGGTGTTCTGTCAGTCGTTGGACGAAGGTGACTTCCCGTTTGCTTAAAAGCTAGCGTTAGTCACCCCAATCTACCAATCTGGAGACGGCCCATCTCCCAGATGCTACAGGTCTAGTAGCCTGGGTGGCGTATCGTTCAAGGCGTTCGATCTCATTCTGAAACCGGTGACCTTAAGTCCCCTTAGTGCCAAAAACTTTACATTCTCATGGCAACACCGATTCCCCTAAAACCGTCCCTGCGTGGCGAATATGCTTGTATCTGTGGTCAGCTTCACACAAGCCAAAAACGAAGGACGCATATCATATGCTACATTTTTCAAATATTCAGAAGCATTCGATCGAGACTCACACGTTCCGCTTCCCCGACAACCTCGAGACATACAGGCTTCAAGGAGAAATCCTAGTCGTGATTAAGACATTCCTGTCAGGCACAACATTTCGAATGAAAGAGGGTTTGACCCACTTTTATTCGGCACCGGTCTCATTGGAGTTCATCAATGTTGTTTCGGGGCTACTTCTGTCTCTGGTCTACGTCAACGACCTACCAGATGTTCTTTCAAGTCCACGTCCACTTTTTGCTGACGACTAGTTTTTGGTGACACATTCCGAAATTGTCACATGCGCTTTCAGAAGCTCTGTTTACTCTTATCAGACAGCCTCCTGAATAAACGAAACAAATAGTTTTCCGAAAACTCAAAAGGGTATCAACCAAACAGCTGCTATAAATATGGCCTTTAAGTGAATTTTGTGGATTGTGAAACACATCTAGTTACTCTTGCTACCTCTAACCCGGACCTTCGTCGGGTTTCACTCATGGCTTGTTTCGACTAACTTTGACGAACAAGTTTTTCGCCCTTGATTCCACTATTACACAGCTACGTTCCGGTAAGAATATTTTCAATATTAGACTTCAAACACATTTCGGGCAGCTGATGCTTAGAAAAACCGAATTAATCTACTCTGGTTCAGACGGCACCTGGAACTCAGTTCATATTATGTTTAGATGCTTTTTATGTGGGCCATCGGGCTGGCAACCCTACCGTCCAACTACGAGAGCTTAAAAAATGATGCTTTAGGCTTGAACCTTACGTGTGAAACAGCACAACTGCGCAACAAGAACAAAGCGTTGCCGGGAAGCTTGTGCAGCGCCCTCGATTCCGTGTATGAACCCGCGAAATCGATGCCGGTCTATTCTGCTTGCGCCTAGGTTGACCTCTGGAGTTGGAAGAAGGTCGTCCAATATGTGGTGGTCGTGGCAGCTTTAACTGAACACGTTTTCTTGTTTTCAGCAACCCCACCGTTGGATCTATTTTGTACGTGTGGGTCATGAAACTGCTACTTCCGGGTACTGCACTGAATGAAAAGGTCTCAGTCGCTGTTGCCCCGTGCACTGTGCTAGTTTTGGCTATATAAACCCACGTGACCCCCAAGCTAAACGATTCCAGGCGAATATGCTTTACGTCGGAAAACTCTAGGCTCACCCTGCTCTCAAAAGTATTCACTCTGACGACGCGTTCCCTTAGGGCACACCCGACGACTCAATACCTCCATATCAGACAGTCTACGCGAATTCTAATCATTTGGAATTTCTACTACAGTGGGGTGGGACGCAAGTGCGAAGTGTACACCTACCGGCGCGCACAGCTTGAATTGGTGGTCATCTCATTCAATTCTCGGCAGGCCAGCACAACCCCGAAGTGGACTGTCCCAGCCACCTCTCTCCCGTTCACAGGTGTCTGGTCAGCACCAGAGTTTCAAAGCTTCTATATTAATTTCGCCTGCGCGAGCTAATAAACGGTTGCCCGTGCAGGCATTGGCATGGGTTCAGTGGATAATTGGAAATTAACAACCAACAGTTGCGTCAATTTTCAGGTTTCGAAAGGGTCTCACTCAACTGTGCAATATCTTCTGGCAGACAGAAATAGAGCTAATATTGTGACGATCGCTTCGTATTTCTCTCCAGAAAGGTTTGGTGGAACTGCCACCAAGGGACTTACAATCTAACTCTGAAAATGTTCTGTCGCATTTTACGTCAGAACCAGGCGTATCATTTTCAGGTTTGGGGGAGTAATCTGATTACCAGCTACAGACACCGGGGAGCCCATCGATCCACAGAGTCCTCTCGAGTTCTAGTTGTTTGTGTTTCCATCACCTATCCGGGACTTAGCCACGCGATCTTACGAGTCCCAATTTAACAAGCGGTAAAATTTTCCCCATGAATGTGGTCACGATATTTTTTCAACGCAACCTAACTTTTGGTACTGGTACCTTTAATTCTGCGGCATCTACAGCAAGAGTCTAGCCAAAAGAATAAAGATGTTCTCCAGAATGAGAACACCTCTATTTCAGGCATTTTGTGAGCCGTCCGTAGGGTTGTCCGCAAGACTGTTGATGCAAATGATATTGCTTACTCCGTGTCTGCTTCCGTGCGTTTCTCGAGGGCTTCGTTCGTCCCGGCTTGGTCGCCACAAAGTAAGTAAATCCAGGACCTCAAAATGGGCTGCGTAACGTAGCAAAACTATTAACGGGGCAATGTCCGTATAGAAGAAGATAAAAAAGTATGTGAACGACCCTTTTGAATGACTGTTCTGGTTACTCTGTCGGAAATGTCCTCTTGGCCACAATAATTACTAATGGTAAAACGATGATGGAATATTGTATTGTTGTGTAAAACATTTCTATTTAAGCTCCAGCGCCTCTGGCAGCCAACTCAAGTGGCCCGCTGAAACACTGAATTTCATTCGAGGATATAAATTGATCAGATATACAGGTTTTCAGAAACCCCAAGAACAACCAGCAACGGGACCTAGGTTATTTCAGAATACGGTCTTGTTGAATTGGTAGTTGCTATGGTATGACGGCACTGGTAGTTGTTTTTAGGCTGTCGGGGCTCACGTGGGTAAATAAAAGTTGATGAGAACTAATATACTTTGGTTTTTAACTTTTTTCGTCACTTTTAACTCTTTTTACCTTTTAACTTGGGCTTTGCCGGGGCAGTTCAACATTCTATCATTTAGTCAAAAACTTAAAACAAGGTGTACGAATGAGTGACAGCGACTCAAAGTGTAAGTATTGATAATAATAGGTTTACTTCCCAACTGTAGGGAACATGTCAATCTAGGCAGAATCGGGTCGTTACAACTTAAACGCGGAAGGCAACAACGCAACCAGGAGGGAAGTACAATTCAAGAGACCCGCTCATTACTTGAAATTGGTGGTAATTATTAGAACCACAATCTAGAACGTTGGGTCGTAAAGTACGACTAGTTCATGATGAAGCCTGTCGACATAAACAAAACGTTAAATAATCGCCGCTGGCCATGAGTTAGCTTGGGCGGCTGAGTAAATGCCCAGGGTCACAAAAAGCAAAAATGGAGATGAACATGTTGGAATTCCAATTGGAGACAAATGACAAGTTTCATCTCAGAAATATAGTTTACGCTGAACACACACTGGTGTCGTTGTTGTAGAGAAGTCACATGTGAAAATATTTTCGATGATGATATTCAATTTTCAAGTCTTCAAAATACATGTCAGAGGTTTGCGGTTGAAAAGTAAAAAAACCTTGGAAGAAAATGTGCCATCCGTCAAAGTCCAGAACGTTTTTACTTTCCACAAACACAGACGTTGGGCAAAAAATGTGTGCTTACGCGTATAGGGATAGGTTCCTTCTTGGTGCCTGCCATTCAGTTATCTTACAGCTTCTCCGAAAACTAGACAAATAAGTTAAATAAATTTTTTACAAACCAAACAGGCTTTAGCGTGAGATTCCAGTCAAGGGGGGCTTGCGCTTTCACTTGAGCTACACTGCTGTTACCACCATTACGACTTAGCGCTGTTTTCTTAATGAACACCTCAAATTTGCCCCAAAAACTTCAGCAGCCCGCAACATTTCGTACACTCTTTGAGGCTCCCTGTCAGGCGGCGTTCCTGAGTTGCAGTCATTCTTGTGTTTAATTTGAGCCACAGTTGCTGCATGCAAAATACATTCACTTGCGAACTGATTTGCTTTTAGGGGGAATCCAAATGACGCCGGGGTGAATCGCAACCCAAGGACAAAATTAGCGGTAAGCTGTCGAAAAATCTTCAGCGCCAACCTCCAGTCAAGAGTAGGGACAGCTTATGCGCACAACAATTTGAGTTGTGTAGTGTGTTTGGGGGTGGAGGCTGATTCATTAAAAGAGCATTTTGGCAAAACGGGCTCAAGCAAAAACATGAAATTGGCGAATAACAACTGGCTGGACGTAGCGGCCAAATTAGTTGGATCCGTCCACAAATTCTACCCGTTGAGTGAAATCGTAGTCCACTGATCTCGCAGATGATGTGTTGGAAAGACGGAATCCACTAACATGCAAAGTTTTAACAATTTCTTTTGCACCAAAACCACTCCTTTAAACTGCAGTTCCAGCTCCCTACTCAGGCTTCCTCCTTACGGTAGCTCTTGCTCTAGTCCGGTTTGGGGCGCTGCAAATAAAGTTTTTCATGAAGTTTCGCATTTCACGAATTGGGATTAAAACAACATTAATTTCTCCGGCAATAAGTTGTCACACTCAACATGAAGCAGCTCGTTCACTGGATTCTGGTCGTTCTCTTTCCACCTGAAGACATGCCCACCGCTCAAACACGGATTTGGTGGTTGCGTCGGACACTTGATCTCCCAAATGAAACAGTCGAAAACTGCATAGCGAGTCAAGAACTTCAGGTTATACCTCTGGCGAACAATTCATTCTCGCGAAACTCTTAAGACCGTGACCGTTTCTTTCATGGAAAGTTTCTCGTCAGAAAACACTGATGTAAACAATGGGGCCACATGCAATATTCACAAGCGATCTGGCCCTTAGTATATACCCATCCCGTTCTATCCTTGCTGAAGATGCTAAAACCCTGTAAAAACCCAAACCAGTGGAATACACTGGGAGTTACTTACTGTGGAGATTTCACGAATAAGTAATTTGTCCCGTCTAAAGCCGCCAAGCGCTGCATATTGATTGCTCACGGGCCACATCTTGAGGATTATGCTGCGCCGAACACTCAGGGCAATGATAGGAAACCGGAGAACCCAGGAAGACTGTTGCAAAGTAATCTCATATTCGGGCATCAGCTTGCTTTTGCAGCTGGAGTGCCGAAGGCAGTAGCCTAAAATCGCCTAAGATCGGTGAAACCGTCTAACACAACAGTGTAGACGCCCGGCCTCGGCATTTGGGCAGGACATTGCCTGTTTGGATCAAGCACAAAATGTGGCAGATAGGAAGCTGGTAGGAAGGAGAGGGCCCATTTATTTGGATGGCACTGAACCACTACTTTCTGGAAAGAAACGGGGGAGCAAAACAGATGTATACGAAATCTTGATGGTTACCGGGTGAATACATCAAAGCCCCCCCCTAAGCCAGCACGTCAGGGGACACCGTAGACTTTCTTTGCAGAACAAGCCGGCACCAGATTACGGTCAAGTTTTCTCCTAGCGAAGTGTTGACCCTAGGAACAAACCCCATGCGGGGGCCAGAGATGACCGGCCAGCAGTGTTTAAACGCCAAACTAACGAGGTGTGGAGGATCATTTCCCGCCCGTGTTTCCGATGAGCCGGCCATATTACTAGCACTAAGACTTTTAGACCTGGCCCACGTGCGCAGAATTCGCATGACTAATCGGAATGTAGATGATCGGGTGTGACATGCGAAGGCCTTCCTCGGAAATCGGAGAAAGTTAACTTAAGCATCACTCAAAAAATTAGAAGAACAAGCAGAAAGAAGGAAGAACGAGTATGTACATTTGCATAACTAAAAAAAATTCGGAACGGAAAATAACCGAAAGTTTAAGGGACCAGACTCAAAATTGGAAACGGTATTAGGAAAAAATATGAATTTACGTCCACTTGCGTGTTTAACTCTCTCCTTAAATGACTGTCTCAGTCAAGGGGAAACTTCTTTTCGCGGAAAAGATTCGGGACGAACCCTTGAAAAAGGCAACGGGTGTTATACCATATGATACTGATTCTGTTTTACTCTGTTAAAGGGGATGTCATTTCAGCATTGGCAAACATTCAAACTTGTGACTAATTATCGTTATGATGCGAATGGATTTGACCACAATATCGTAATTTCTGAAAGTGATCAGAGGTTAAGACGTTATTTTTAACAGGTTTGGTATACGGAATATTTATTAGGATGCTTATACATTAATGTGTTGAGCCGAATCAAGTTTTTTACTTCACGAAGTTAACTGGGACATGGGGAAACTTTCATTGTTTACTATCAATTAGGCAGGCCTGCCAGAAAGGTGTACAAACACGGAGGTTTGGTAATGACTGATCCATCCTGATGATCTAAATTCACGTACATTGGTACGGTCTACCAGGCGCTTTGCGGTTGATGCAACCCTGTAACCCTGCACTGGATGCGCCGATTTTCTAGAAGAGTTCACTGTTCATTCGTGTATCGCCCCTACGAACAGACATAGCAGAAAAAAGGTCTATTTGAGAGCACTACAAAGCATTTATTGTGGACGATAAGAAATGAACGCTAGGAGTTAGAGTATAAGCGTCCACGAAGGGCAGCAGTGAAGTCAAAGGTCAAAAGTTAATACATAGAGTGTTGACACACTTCAACAGATAAACGAAAGTGAAGGGTAGTTAAAAGGCAGAAATTGTCTAGAAAACAAGCATTCAGTGGATTCCTTCACCTTTCAGCTCCGGTACAACTTGGATCCGACTTGTCCGAGACTTGGATAGCAAACCTACTTTCACTGTAATAGATGTCTTCAACTTACGAGAAATCGATAGAATATTCTCCGATTGTTGACCCTGTTCCACTGCCATGGAAGTTGTGGTTTTAGGCTTCAACAAATGCCACAAGATGCCCGCATACATCAGAACCCTATGGACCGAATATTCTTTCTAGATTTGATTAACGTCAAGATATCAGAGCTGATAACGGGATTTGATGTCCTGCTTCCGAAAGGGATTATGGCCATGCAATGGTTGATACTTGATGTGACACTGGAAGTTGATGCTTCAGATCCGGAAAGAGGGCCCATCATCATCAGTCTGCGTGTTGCCCACTGTAACCACGTTTCTCTAAAAAGTCTCAGTAGCGCAATCGATGGATAGTAGACGGAACTGTTTCTGGAAGAATTTTTCGCTTTTCATTTTTTGTATGAATTTATGACAGTTACAACTCAGCTACGACTAAGACTACCTTCTTGAGAAAATTCAAGAGGTGTAGTTACGAGTCAGCTCTATTGCAGTCATCCAGAGGTGCACTAAGTGGGGCTTTTACGTTGCTTTCGGAAAAGGATGGCTCTTCGATAACTGGCGAACGAGATGGTGACGCTTTTGTTGAGCACGCATTAAGTGGTCTTTTCACATACGAAGGTTGATCATGCGAACCAGATGCCTCTGGTGACCTTCTGTCTTGTCTCATAGATGTACGTAATTTTTTAAACGCTGGACATCTAAAAAGCACTAAGAAAGGACGGATTCCATTCCCTATGTTAATGAAAATAGCAGTAATTATCGCATATCTAATATTTTGTCTAGATAACTGTCAGAAAAACTCGCAAGGCCGCTGTAAGAATAGAGATGAGGGTGAATAAACTTCTTAAAAAAAGAGACCGAATAAATCCGGAGAAGAAATGCTGGGTATCTGTAGTCGCAGTCCTATTTAAGCTGGTTGAAAAAATGGGCGAAGCAAGAAAAAAGCGCAGATACCTTGTGTAAAAACCATCGGGTATTAGTCTTGTGGCTATATCTTCCAAGGTGTTTTCTGACTTCATCCTGCAAAGGTTGATTAGCGATTAAGAGGGCCATATTTGCGAGAATCAAGTTGGGTTTTGCTCTGATCGCGGTTGCACGAATCATATAGGTACGCGGCGACAAGAGTTAAACTAATGTCCCTGCTTCCGATGACCAAACTTGGTCGTGTTTTTCGGTCTCACTTCCGCTGTTGATTCCGTTGATCTTCAAAAAACTTTGCAGTGTCTGGCCACGATGTATCTTCCAGATTATGGTCTCATATAAAGGCATTGTATGTCTCCTTCTGTAGAAACTTGTGTGCCTAAGGTAATTTCTCTCCTGAGTTTATCAAATCCGGTAGTGATGGATAAGGGTGTCCTATTTTCACCTTTCTCTTCATCTTTGATATTGACACGTTGCTTCATTTTTCTTTACCTGTCTCTTGCACCGGGGGACTCAAAATAATACCGGAGCGTTTGTTTATGGACACCAAGTACGTCAGAAATATTGCTTTCTCGGACGGAAAACTTTGGATTTGTCGACTGTGGTAAATAACCTAGAAGATTCTCTGTACTGTTTGGGATACACTTTAAACCTGTTAAGCATGACTGCAGGTGTGGATGGAATCGGACCCGAATTTCATGCTTGCAGGTGAACCGATTGACGTTGTATATAAGTCATTTGCCTGGGTAGCTGCGTAGGTGCTGATGGTCTGGAGAAAGACAAAATCACTCCCCAAAATGGGAAGGTCAGGGCACTGTTTGCTAAGCTTCAACATTTGCGGAGCCATCGTGACTTGTGTCTGACTTTCAAGCGTGCAGTCTACAAAGTGAGGGTCCAACCTGTCCTACTTATGGGTCGCAAGTGCAGCCGCTGCACGTAAAAGACCTTCTTTGGATCACCGTACTCTAATGTGTGTTTTTGAAAAATTGTACAGGTTTTGTGTGACACCAGATAAATAATGCTGAAGTACGCTAAATGGTTTTCGAGAAAGTTTATGCTTCCCCAATATGTCGTCTGGTCACATTTCACTGTTAGGACATGTGATCCATACGGTATAGGATTGTTTGCGACGCTGAGTCTTATTTGCCCAGCATTGCATTGGGTTAAGACGATCGGGGAGCAATCAGTCTATGATGTAGTAACAAAGCGTCAGAGGCATTACTATTCAACTCTGTCGGCTGTCTTTCCCATGATTAGAGCCGCAAGACAAGACAAACTAATTTTTGGCGACCGTGGCAGATGTGGTTCCATTACGCACCAATGGAGACCTTGCAGCAAAACCACCTCCTTCACTACAATGTTCTCATTTTCATCCATGCAAATGATGCAGAACCATTTGATGGCAATGAACTGAATGAGTCACTACCTCTAACACGTAAGTCTTTCTTTCTTATCCTTCCTATCCTCGGCGAAGTAGGCTGTGACAGCTACAACCCTGCACTTTGATGCATCATTTTCTTAGACGAAACCGGAAGTAGACTTTGGTATTGGTTACAGGAAATGGAGATCACTCACCACCTACCATTACTTTTGGAATACTTGCGTAGATTCCAACCATTCAGTTGTCTGCACCTGCTTTTCTTTGTGCTTTTTAAGTGTGCTTATTACGCGTGCACCCCACTTGGCTAATGGAAATAATGTCAAAATTTAAGCAAGCCAATCAACTTCAGCTCCTCTAGTGTCTGTCAGGTAATCCGATGTCGGATGTTAACACTCCCTTGAGATATACATTCAGTACGCTACTAAATGCCGGAAACATTACGCAGTACAACCTCGTCCAAGCACTGGATCTCTAATGGGACCACAGTTTTACCTGAGACCCATCAACAAAATTCTCCTGTGAGGAACCACAACTAAGCCCGACGCTATCATCCGAAGCCAGGTTAAACGAAGTGTCCGTGCAGACCGGGAAGTTTGGTGGATTCAATAGGTCGAAAAAAGTGGAGGAGAAAAGTTCTACGAACGCCCGCAGATTGTTCCACATGAGTGGTTTGGCTGGTCCTCGGAAGATTTTGCTAACAAAACCATCGAGAACAACAAAGCCTCTCTGCCATTCAGCAAGAGAGAACATTTGGACTGTTGAGGGCAATAATTCGGAAACAATTAAGCTGGCTTTGCTGCCTCCAATCTAGAACGCCGACCTTTAGTAGAACGACGGATTGTGAACATGGAACCTTTTTCGGCCTCAGTAGCATTAAAACGTCCATCTCTATTTAAGAACCATTGTGTTTCTGGTCCCGCTGCCTTTTCATCAGTTCAGTCCGAGGGCTTCAGTGAATTTCGCATTCGATGTTTGTTTTGCCTATTTGTGTCCATCTCGGGGAAAGCGGTCCTTCCAGACAGTAAGGAAGAATTTATAATAGTACTCACCTTCAAAAGGGGTACTCACAATGAATGTAGCAATTACATGGGTGTCAGTTTGACTCCTTTCGTAACAAAATTCTGGCGTCAATGGTTGTTCATCATCTTACGGTGTCACTCGCCTCCCTGACCCGTGAGCATCAAGCGGGATTTCGATCAGGTAGAGAGTGTACGGACCGCATCTTTACACTCTGTCAGCAGTTAGAGAGGCGCCACATATACAGACAACTAAAAACCCTAGGGTTTCTCAGCTTCAAGGATGCGTTCGATTCCGTTGGTTGGTCAGTGCTCCCAACTAAACATTTTCAGCAGGGAATGCCATAGAATTTTGTAAACGAATTCCATTCCTTATATCCACATACCTTTGGGCGCGTCGGAGTGTAGGACGAGCTCTTCAAAAGCTTCACTACAAAAAGTGGGGTCTTAAAGATGTCCTCTCTCTTTATTTTTGTCTAGCATTGTCATTGGTGAGGCAAGTGAGTAAAGGTTGGAAGATATTTGGAACTTCGCTGTTCAGATTGTTGCTGGGGAAAACCTGTTAACAGAGAGTAAGTAGACGACATTGTTCTTATCTTTGAAAACAAAGAAGGCAAAGCACCAGCTTTGTTTGGATAAACTGACCACAAATGCACCATCTCCAGGTATTTGCATTAACACTAAAAAGCGCAGAGTCAAGCTTCAAGGTACGCAGCCTCTGAGCATACCTCTTGCAATTCAAAGAGAGAAACAGTAGCTTATGGAGAATTTTCATCCTTCCACAGATGTGTTGGCTCTTACGGAATATAACAATAAAGTCAGTGAACGGATCTCAAAGGCTCAAATATTGCTAGCTAAGTTGCCTCGGTAACGAGGTCAAAAGACCCATCATTGAGTCTCTAGGGTCGTTTTTACCAGGCTACAGTAAGGGCTAAATTGCTTGTTTGATTGAATACTTGGAGCTGTAGGCGTATTTGATTTGTTTGATTGATTTGTTTGTTTTGTTTGATTTGTTTTATCATCATGTCCCTTCTACATCTGTTCCTTGTTCTTCTTCTCACGCTTAGTGCACTTTCTACAAAAACTATCAAAGGCTGAAGTAATTATCGTCCTCAATTAGTGGTACTTGCATATGCGCTATCGAATATACTTCCAATCATCGAACAGGACTTGTTTGTTGTGACTTGGCACTCTTGTGCCCAACATGCGTAGTTGTCGGAATTCTTGGTAGAACGTCCTAGCCCATTTCAAGCCTGTTTCACTCGGACCAAAGACATAGTGCATTTTCCATTGTAGTATTGAGCACCAGTTGACTCTCAGTACTACTTGGCCTAGAAGTTGTTTACATGCAGTCTTGCTACCTGATGCCCTACTGATAAACAACCCTGGGGCTAGATTAACTGCCTCGTCATCAGCTTTTCTCAGCTAGGCACAATTATTGACTGTTAATCTTTTTGGTGAACTCACAGTGATGTTCTTCACTTTTTTGGTCAAAAGTTTTGCTGATTTTCCATGGCAACCTAAAACCCCACCTTGCTTGGCCAAATAAAGTCTCTGGCTCTGTAATATAGTTGTGTTTTGTTTGTGTAAGGCGATCAGCTTTTGGAATAAGAAAGTTATACTGTCAGCAGAGGTGAAGGCGTTTTAATTTTTACCTTTCTTTCGGTAGATTTCTTGCACGTTTCAAGTGTCTACGTTGCTAATGAAAAAAGTAACAAGTAATAATAAACTGGTAAGATTAATAAAATGATTTAGGAACTACAGGTTGTTTAAGTTTGCTCACAGAAATAACTGTAGGTAAGGAGAATGAAAGTATACGGATATGGGTTGAAGAGTGGTGTAAGCACACAGTATGTAAACTCGTGGATTCTCTTACAAAATGATCCTGCTCTAAAACTGCGGTGTTTAACTCAGGAGACAATCAACGAAGCGGCCAAACAACTTTTTGTGATTTGCTTGTCATGCCAACAGGGTACCATGTTGCCGACAAAGGGTTCTTGACTGCTGCTATAAGATGTTCAGTCTGTCTTAGTGGGATTTATTACGTTGCAGTAAAGATAAAACCCGCAATTTCGTATGTGTTTCGCTTGTGTTTACCTTTATCCAGCAGTAATGTGGTTATCTTTCAGCTACCCTATTCCTAATGGTCCTACTCTTCAAAGTCAGTTTGCCTAAAAATCTGAGCAAGAGGCTTTTGATTATTTCGACGTTGGTAAATAGACTTTCAGTCTGTTTCGAGTCAAACGAAGGCCACAATTCCTTAGTTTTCTGACAATCTAACTGTATTGTTAGACCTTACACTTACTAATGTACCGTTACACGTATTCGCACGTACTTACACGCATTTGCGTTTTGTAAAATGGTGAATGTTGATATTTGGATTTGTTATCGTGAACACTTTATGGTGTTTAACTGACACTTGAAATTATAACTATACGACAGACTACCTGCGTGCTACATAATGTTGACCTTAATCTAATCGACCATTTGGCCTACTTTGTCTTGAAAAATGAGACAGCGACACGAGCATAGAAAGCGCTGTAAACCGGTTTTCCTGGACAAAATTTCGATAGCAACTTTTTTGTTTCGAAGTAACAAGCAGATGATCCGAATAATTTACATCCACTGTTAACAACCAGGAAGATAGAACATTAGCAAAGTTATGATCTACTGACCACAAATCATTTGTAATTAAAACAAAAGTCAACTAAAATGGTACATCTAAAGGGTTTTTCGGCTACTGTGCAACAGCATTGTGCACATCTGAACGGGTAATCGGGATACCAAATACAGAGTTTGAAATATTAGCCTGCCCCTTTCAGAATAACTCTTCTGACAAAGGTGGTTGGGTTTTTGCGTCATAGTCTATGTTGAAAAAGAGTGACAGACATTTGTCTCGGGCTCAAAAATGTTTTCGTTCCTAATGGAGTGACTAAAAGCACCCTGCTTGATCATGGCGCTGTTCTCAAAACCAGCAAACCTAGACAAGCCTCCGAAAATATCTTACCTAAGTCTGCAAAATTCAGTAATCTTAGACAGTGTTGCTCCCGCATATTTCCTCTTTTGGTTCTTGAATCCACCTTGTAAAACTTAGAGAGTGTTTGCTTGAAAACCTATAGAATTTTATCATCCTGAAAGGTACAGGATTTTTGGAAATTTCATAATACAAATTGCTGCAAAAAGATGGCGGGTCGAACCAAAACAGCACGCTTGCAAACTCGGTGATCAGTTGCGTAGGATGCAATATTAAATTAAACGACCTTGAGGATCGGCGAAAGGCAAATCGGTTCGCAGTTGGGAGTAAGCGATGTAATTTATTTCTGTTCTTTTCTTATTTTTTTCTCAACAATGTACTTCATGTACTTTATTTGACGTCACCGTATTTGAAATGTTCAGCTTACAGTTCAAATGTACAGCTACAGAAAGAAACGGAAAGAAATACAAATGGACGCAGTCGGTTTTTAGTAGATATTGATTGGTTGCATCATTTTTTGGCGTCACATGTTAGGTTGGCTTTGGGAGGCAACAGCTCAGGCATATGAAAGAGCAGTGGTCCCGTTTCCGTTACATATCGGACATTACAAAGTCGTTTTTGACCTGTTACGTAGAACGTTATTATGATTCAGAGGCAATTAGCATGTGACGTTTTTTTCAAAACATTTGATGTGCAGCTTTTAAACGACTTTTGCTAAAAACGTCCTGGTGAAACGTTTCTGCTGAATGAAAACTTTGGCCTACTTTTCAAACTCAGTTCGACCACATGCGCATCCAGAAGCAGGTCGGTTCACTCAGTTGACTCATAGAAAGCCTCATAGTTCTGTACTCACTAATGAATATAGGAAATTTTGAAGTACCTTGCTGAACATTCAGTAGGCTGTCACTATTACTAGGTCTATCTGAAGCCGGATCCCTTTTGCATCTCCTAAGGCTCTTTTTCAATACTGTTGTATTGTTACACGTCCATCATTACTTTAATGTAATCACTGTCAAGAAAACACACATCAGTAGCATCCACATTAGATAGAAGCACATGAGAGAAGGAGGACTAGTGAGTGAACAGTTTTTCTAGTACTTCTACCTATTATGTGAGCTGCAGCCAAGTGATGCACTTGAAATGTTTTTGGCAGATGGGTCGAGTTTAATCAAGGATTGTTTCCTTTAGTTCATTGGATCCCGGTTTCGGCTGATTTGGAACTTTGCACGCTTGTTAAGCCTAATTCAGACTTGTTTGTTAAGGTTCGACAGGAGAAGGACAAAAGCCGTTTGAATCTCTTGAAAATTCAAACTTGTTAATGGTTCTATTAGCACTGGTGGTTAAACGATGGGGTTTTAGTTTCCCGTGTTCTATTCCCAGCTATTTGCCTGAGGTTTGACTTTTTGATTCATTTTTATGGTTTTATAAGAGAAATTCTGCTTCGCCGCAGCAAAAGCTATTCCGTACATTCATAATATCTATAGTGTCATGTGAAGCTTGTATCCTAGAATCTGTTCCATGTCTTTTCTTCAAGGTATAATCAGTAAGATCTTGTCAGTTTATAATAAATCTGATTGAATTCAGGGTTCTTAGATAAGTGTGCACCAAAGTTTAGTCTTTTTTATTGCCATAGTACCTGTGCTCTATAACCACAGGTATATATATATATACATACCTGTGCTCTATAAGCACAGGTATATATATATATGTAAATATATATACATATGTACGCATACATATATGCGTATATATATCATTGAATCCTGCCCCCTTTTTAATACCAGACTAGAGGTTTTTGTGCCTTCCGAAGAACAGGCACTTTTGCTTTTACAGTCTCCTCTTAAGCAGATTTACGATACCAGTCATTTCGAGAAATAAAAATGAGATTTAGGATGTTCTGGTTGCCTCATGCTATCATCCAAGTGTTGACGCTTCATTAAGGCGTAATTAGTGTCCCAGGCATTTTGTACCTGACGCTCAAGCAGGCACTGTCCAAGCCAACTCATGCATATCTCTTTTGACCAACTGCATTTCGGAATCACTCATGAGTCACGTGACGTAATGTTAGTGTTCTGTCGTATCCGGCCAGTACATAGACTATACAACTCAGCGCTGTCCGGTAATTTGCGTGCATTCTTCTGAGGTTAAATTGCAATAAATGTTTATATGCAATGCACTACTCATAAGGTTGCTGAAAATTCTTCGACAGCCCACGACCGGTTTCGCCCTTCTTGGGACTCATCAGATAGGCGCAGTCCCCGAGTTTCCGCCAACCTTAGGTTCTAGTTGAACCCAAATTGGACTGTTTTTCGAGAAATACACTCAGTTGCAAATCGATTTGGTTTTGCAAGAGACTCACCTGGAACCCAGCTGAATCTCCCGTTTGTGATGTTTTCAGGCAATTTTGGTTCAAGTAGAACATAAGGTTGGCGGAAACTCGGGGACTGCGCCTACCTGATGAGCCCCAAGAAGAGCGAAACCGGTCGTGGGCTGTCGAAGAATTTTCAGCAACCTTATGAATAGTGCATTACGTATATACATGTATCGCGATATCTCGAATATCGTATCAACTGGAACATGAGGCGGCCTGGTGCAGCACATTCATTTGCCTGGAAGCATCACAAACGGGAGATTCAGCTGGGTTCCAGGTGAGTCTCTCGCAAAACCAAATTGATTTGCAATAAACGTTATTCCGGAGATAAATCTCGGGATTAGGTGACGAAAATTAATGACTGATAACTTGCTAAAACAGCTGAGAATATCTTACTGGTGTGACTGATCTAAGAGTCAGACTAATCTGCGTGTATCTCAGTGGGGTTTTTCTCTCAATCTCCGTTATACAAATAACTTAACAATGAAAAAATTTATCAAAGTTTGCCCAGCCTTTAAGTGGGAACATTTCAATGGGTGGCTGCGATGGACTCCAGTTGTACAGCAAGTCAAAGTTTGTCCAGCCTTTAAGTGGGAACATTTCAGTGGATGGCTGCGATGGACTCCAGTTGTACAGCAACTACGAAACCCATAAACTTCCAGGCTGAATTTTGACCGGGTTCCATCACATCAAGTTCACTGTAAATTCATGCGTCAACCACAACGACGATTACTGTTACAACGCTAAAAACAATCCCCTTTGTCTCTGTTGCCATAGATCCACACACCATTCACAGCTAAGTGTATATAAGGTTGAAAGTGGTCCATGGTCACTGTAGACGTTGTGATCACTATAAAAACCTGGAATCTTACCAATTCTTTCATACGAGACATTTTTTAAGTCCCGTTGGGCCTTAAGTTGCTGTGTAAAAATTGGTTAGAGCGTAGTTCCGCTCACTGTTGCTGTTAAGTGTCTATAGCCAGCCTAAATCATGCCTAAATTTAAAGGTAATCCGGTCTGCGACAACGTGACTGATCACAGTAATGTTCTACTTGCACAGCGAAAAACCACACCGAGTGGCCCACAAGCATAGTTGCGTATAAAACCAAATATTTGGGATCTCCAACGATTAAGTGACGTAGTAGCTGAATGAAGACGCGTTCAAAATGACTAAATTAACCAAATATTTTTCAATTACAGAAGAGCAATTAGGACATTTCAAGTAATTCCTTTTTTTGAAAACGGCCCTAAAACGACTTATTTTGTCGTCTATCACTGTCATTTAGAACTTCCGTTGTCTAGAGTAAAGTATTACTAAAACGCATATTCGTATCACTTTCGTTTTCTGAGTCATTCTCTTGGCCCAATTATTTTGATCGATCCAAACCAAAGAAGAGGCACTGGACTCGGGTTTTTCTCTTACAACGGCTCATAATTGATGCATGTCGTCGTCCATGTGGGGATATCCGGAGTTCAAATTCCAGCACGCCCTGAGTTATGCACTGTTGTTGAGCTCCAATAAGAGTAAAACTCGGGCCTAGTTCTTTCTTTTTTTGGTATGGACTTACCAACATAATTTCGCTGGAACAGGAGCAGGAATTTTCAAACGAAAATGACGTGGATGTGAATTCTATAAATTCGGCAAGAACTTACAATTAATCAAACAGTGTGGAGTAATGAATGGCAAGATTGACGAGCAGAAAAACATGTTTATCAAGTGAAAAAGTATATTTGGTCTTGACATAAAGATAGTTTCTAAGAACGTGGACTCTTTGGTTGAAATCTTATACGAAAATTCTACGGACTTTTAAGAAAAGTGCAAATGTTTTGCTTCTGTTGTTTACAACAAGTTTCACTAATTCCTCCAGGAACAAATAAGCCGCTTGGATGCGTTTCCTGCTGAAACTGAAGATTGCTGGATGCAGTTTGGAGGTTCCCCACTAGAGTTTGATGTTGAGTCGAATTCAGTTCAGATTATCATTTCTTTTTCAAAGCCCGAAACTCGGATTGCCCCAAAAGTGGCAGAATTTTGCCTGAATAACCAAACGTTGATGTCTATTCTTTCGTGGTTTAGTATTCCTTCAGCTGGTAGGACATGGGTCAACTCACTCGTCCTGACACCCCTTCAGGCCTTAAGATGACTGGAAAAGGTGAATGCGGGATAAGTTCGAGCCAATTTTGATGTTTAGGATTTCGAAGTCATACAGATGGTGAAATGATATAGCCGACCATGTAACCTATGCTTCCTGGTTGATAGGGCTCAAGCAGCATTGTGATGCTTGGAACTGGACGGCGGGTGTATAATTCGCTTTGATCTAGAATACAAGAATCATGTGATCGCTCATCGTGTGGACTCCATCGCTCATAGTTGCTGCTTTGTAGGACTCGGTTGCTTCTCCAGCCTCTGTCCAAGTACCGTGGACTTTACTAGTACATTGATCGGACAAATGTCGAAGGCTTCTTTTGAAATGTACGAAGGATTTAGTAATGTCCGCACTACTGTCCCCCTTAAGGACTTTTTACATTCAGAAAACGTGAAGGGAAACTGATTTCTATTGTGAGCTATGACGAACCAGGATGTTTAAGGGGCAATTCTGACTAGTTTAGTTACCTTTTGCTACATACAGGAGTGTAGTTACAGCGTAGAATCATGAAACATATGTAAGTTTTGATGGATGATTATTTCTAGACAATAGTGCCTCAATTCTTTCTATCTTCAGCCAGTTGTAACACTGTAATACGGGTTGACAATCCGATTCATAAGATAATTTTGTTACAAGAAAATGGCAACTTTGGTGCATCGAAGGTAAGCCACAGGCAGTCCGATTCAACCGAAAATTGCCACCTACTCTAGAAGACGTAGCTATCGTTATTACGTCACATAAAATCAGGAGGTACAATGCATCAGGGTCGGAAATTATTAAAGGTCTTGGATTGTTCGGTGTAAAGGCCTGCGGTTGCTTTCTCAAGTGATGGACACAGGTCATGTACAGCTCATACTGCCACGGCAGACTGTCGTTGAGTTTGGTGAAAAAACTACCATCACTAACGGTTCACGGGCCGTGTACAAAATTGCAGGATAAGCTTGCTCATGGCTTTAAGGGTGATGCAAATTTGGTTCATTCGAAACATCTTTCGAGGAGGGTACTTTACCCCGAGGTCTACACCTACCTCCTTACATTTGAACTAAATAGAAAAGAATTACAAAAAGGAGCCACGAAAGCTAATCTGACCGCTAATTTGCGGAGTAGGCGAATTGTTCCAGGACAGCATTTTCACACATGTTTCTTTTTGGAGGTGACTTGAATCACCGCAGATATGTTGAACCGACGACCGCTTTGGCGCGATAACCGAACGAAACACAGATGCATACAATGAATAGGTGGATTTGAGGACAATTTCTTGCGACAGAGTTTCAACGGAAGAGAACGATCATCAGTAGGAACAACAGTGCTGTCTAGAGGTGTCATGGTACACATTTGTTTATTTTGGCTAGTTCGGAAGTGACCGGAGAAGAGGGCTTGGCTGGTCAATACAGAGTCTGTGCTCGAAACCAACAATTTTGATGACAGCTTCGGCGCAACATAAAGGCGATCACTTCATCCTTTATGAAGGCGTTCTGACAGATGACTCTAGGACGATTGGATGGCACTTGTTATACCGTATTGAGTGATCCACTCGAATGCAGCCCCTGGTTCGCATCGATTAGATGAACTGCAATCAAGGTTGTCACGTGATTCATTTGGCTAATTATGCTGCAGAATGGTTTTAGCCATTTTCTTCAACAAACTTCGAGTTATCGGACTCACACAGCTTGTTTCACATTTGAAGAAGAAAGAATGCAATCCGAGCAATGTGAGTAGCACAAGTCGACGTCTGTCTCAGAATGACTAGGCATCTGTCGGCATACATTCATGCATGTGACCGGCATGACCATGGCAGACCTAATCGTTCCATCGGCCAAAATGCATTTGTACTTGTGCCGGAGGTCACAGTGTTCTATTTCGCTTGCATAACAGCTCCTCAGACGCTGATTAAAAGTTTAGCACTGCCAGCGTTAATGTTCCGCCGTTTTGATTCCACTACCTTATTTATACGAAGTGACTTCTCGGATCTATTCCCAAGGAGAAAAGCTAATCTTTCCAAGAAAGTTATGAGGTCCAGTTTGATGGGACCACTAACAATAATTTTGAAATCGATCTACTGAAAGACTTATAAACAATCAAACAACTTTTATTGATTGCATTACTTAGAATGTCATCTGCCCAATGGCCAAAGAGCCTTGTTGGGCGTCTTGCAGTCAAGGGGAATGTTTGTAAGCTAGGTTGTTTAACTGGCTGATATTCTGTTTACTCAGTCGAGTAATATGGCTGCAGCCGTTTGGTCACCAGTCGAAGTGACATCGAAAGGACGCAGTAAGTTAGCGCAGCGTCTTAGTTTGTCGGTATGTAGGCTGTGCTCGCATTTATACGTATTGTTGACGTGGGAGGAGTTGGTGACTTTTGATTATGATTAGTAGTTAAGATGGTCGGTCACGTTTTTTCGACGGGTAGCTAGCTCCATGCTTGGTCGAAATCCGGCAACCTAAGCGGACAACGAAGGGGAACGGAGAGATTGGTTGACAGGTTTGGCAGCCGCGGAACCCAAAGACCAAAGATTATATGGACTGGGTCGAACAGATCAGACTCAAACGTTAGCGGACACTGACCAATCAGAGAGCTAGCCAACCATCCAACAGACTGAACCGATCATCCAAACTACTAATCATAATCAGAGGTCACAATTGCAGTACGCCAACAAGACATATATAGACACAAGCACAGCACTGCTCAAGGCTTATGCACCGACACACTCTGGGACCCCACTAATATACAGCGGACTGCTGATGTTACCTCAGTTGACGGCAAAATGTTTGTCACTGCACCGCTAAGTTAGTCGAACAGAACAGCAGCCACATAATGGAAGGTAACTAACACAAGTGACATTTTGATAGTATTATACAGATGTTTCTGGAAGAGTCGCTTTTGAACATTTATACCTACGTTTAAGGATACAAAGTCCCCAAACCAGCCGATTTTCAAATAACTTGTTCCGGCCTGATCGAACTTTTGTGACATCTGAAAAAATAAATTGCCATAATCTTGAATGTCTTTCGATACTTTAGCGTGAATCACCATTGCCATGTGGAAAATATGTTTAACTCCCTACGTGGCGTTCCTGAGAATACGCGGCTGCACAGTTTACAGTAAAGTGACACCGGAGATTGACGAGCTGCTTGTGTTAAACCCACGAGTTCAGAAATTTGCAAAGGCCATTCCAACTGCAATCACCAGAGAGGTACGTACATTACTCACACCCACTATCTAGCGCGAGGGAACCTCGTCAGCCTCTCAATATTAATCTTTTTTGTTTCCTTACTCAGATTTGTGTTATTCCTTCACCAGTATTCTGCTCAAAGTCAACAAAAACCAAAGTCTTCATAGACGCGCCTCAAAGTTGAAATATTTTTGTAACTATTTGTCCTTGGGTCATTTTGGCCAGAAATGATTTTTGCTGCTCAAATCAAAAAGTAGTAAAACATTGCGCCATTCAGACAGATCATCATGGTTTGCTTAATTAATTTCCACCTAATTGGCAACTTAATACCGCAAGATAAAACAACTGGCCTGCACCTACAGACTGTACCGTTGCAGGTGAACAAAATTAAGTTAAAGCACACCGGCTTGCGCATTTCTATTGCTTAGCGGCGACGTCCAAGCAAACAAATTCTGGTTGAGAAGTAACCGAAACATCTTAGCCACTGTGCACATAAGAAGCTTTGGAAGCCTAGCTGGATCACAGCCTACGAAAAGGGACTCACGAAAGAGATTCCTATAGCACAGTTAATTCATTTTGCGCAGCACGAGCATCACATTAATTTCCAGGCCAGAACCAAGCTCCAATCTACTGCGCGAGCTCTAAAGTTTTTGTGAGGCAGCTGCTACTTCGTTCATCGGGCGAATGCTTGTGACCACAGAAGGAGATTAAGGTTGACGCCAACACTATTTTGAATCAAAATATTCCACTCTCATTCATTGGTCAAGGTATACTGTAAGCCGCAAATGCAGATTTTAATTTCCGACTTTGGGCCTATCTTGGTTAGTTTGGAAAATTTTGCAAGACCGTGAGAGAACTACACTCACTTAACGAGTTGATTATCCGTTGATTGGTGCAGACCACATCCAAAAATTTATAAGTGTTTTCAGAGCTATAGGAATGACGTTATTGGTTTCCCGGCAGCTGTGGTTTATTGTACAAATATCAACAATGCTACACTTTCCAGGTATTCCTCGGTCTACGGGTTCGAAGCAAATATCCTCGTAGACCGCGGTACACATTAGAAGGATCATTTACTCGCTCAAATGAAACTTACTTAAATGCATTTGAATATTCTTTGGTAGTAACTGAAAAATACTACTTCCATAATAATACTGTGAGATTCGTGCTGTTCTTGATGATGACGATGATGATGATGATACACAAACTATGCTGTCTTCTTTTCTATTCACAAATACTTTTAGGTGACAAGTTTTGAATTTTTGAAGATGATAACTTATCAGTGATCTGCGACCAACTGCTGAAAGTTTCACTTACAGCTTCATCCACCCTCCGATTAAATAGTTTTGTTGATACCACGAATGCCTGAAGATTTTTGCTTTTGTAGTCTTCTATCACAGTCGTAGCGTGTGACGTCTTCGAAAGTTTTTCTGAAGCTCACATAATTATACAGAATTCTTGTATAGACGTAGTACGCTATTCATAAGGCTGCTGGAAACCCTTCGACAGCTCACGACCAGTTT
The DNA here is from genome assembly GCA_003604175.2 of Clonorchis sinensis. Taxonomy (NCBI): domain Eukaryota; kingdom Metazoa; phylum Platyhelminthes; class Trematoda; order Opisthorchiida; family Opisthorchiidae; genus Clonorchis; species Clonorchis sinensis. The sequence goes on along the minus strand of CM030370.1, from coordinate 97,762,656 downwards.
CACCCTTCTTGGGGTTCATCAGGTAGGCGCCGTCCCCAAGTCTGAACTCAAGGTGAACAGATTTCGCTAACTACACCCATTTTCATATCAGTTTGGTTTTGAGGGAGAAGACTCACCTGAAGCCCAGCTGAATCTATCGATTTTCATGTTTTTAAGATATGCAAAGGCCTGTTTTCTACGGCTTCGCACCTCAGCATGTTTCTGACTAAAATGTGGAATTAGTACAATGTGTCCAAAACAGGTATTCATCAGAGTAAAAATGCGACTTTTTTCGTTTTTTTTTGTAACGTACAGTGGGGCACGTTTACCAGCGATTATTATCGAGTATGATTTAGTATAGGCTTTTTCAAAGGTTAGCTCCGGTTGCACTGATTCTATTGCACACGGAGGTTTGGAAAATAAATCGGCAGACCTATTTCTGTCTCTTTACAAGTTTGTCGTAATTAAATTTGGGTAATTTGTTTAAAAAATCTAATTCCCAAAGGAAACTAAAGTACTGTTCATTTTACTGCCATCCCACGATAAACAAGGATAAAAAACACTGGAAAAGGAATGCCGACAAAAATTGTGCAACATGTCGTCCACTTATCGCCGATTTTTCCGACATCAAGCCAACGACTCTTTCCGAACGCGGAGCATTGCGTGAGGCGGCTCGATGCTTGAAGTGTGCAGATGCTCCATGCCAACACAGCTGTCCTACCACTTTGAACATAAAGTCGTTTATCACCAGCATTGGGAAAAAGAATTATTACGGCGCTGCTAAAACTATTCTGTCGGACAACCCACTCGGACTGACATGTGGTATGGTCTGTCCAACGAGTGACTTGTGCGCAGGTGGATGCAACTTAGCCGCTACCGAAGAGGGTGCTATCAATATCGGCGGACTTCAGCAATTCGCAGTTGAAATATTCAGTCAAATGGGGGTGCCACAAGTAAGTCATTCTATTTTGTTCCAGTTTATCCGGGAATCGAGTGTCTTTCTATATGCTTCCGAGAGTGTCAAAATTGTTCTATTAGTTTTTTCGTTGCATTAGCAACTGATACCTTTCCACTATATTTAGGCGCCTAACTCAAGGTAGGAAAAGCCTGCCTGTCAGAAATTATCACGAAGACACCATGGGAGACACAACAATAGATAGACCCATACAGATGGGTGATTTGCTGGCACGTGACTGTCACCTGCAGCCACAGTTAGGTGGGAACCAGATGGATGAGTGAATTTAGTGAGTTAACAGAAAGCCCATATTGGGGGAGTTTGAGGAAGGGACAAGAGGCTGCTTAGGACAACTGGAAATACAAATACGCGGGAGAAATTTGATGGTTGTTGTGAGACTGACTAGGATAGTTCAGGATAAAATCTGTGGTGGCACAGTGGGATATACCGACAACGCGCGATGTGGGGACCGGTCAAAAGCAGTTTTACCAAAAACCCGGGTACTACTTGAGCTAATTCAACCCGATATTTTGAAATATTTAAATGGTATGATACTATTGTTCATATTTAACTGTACGCGCAAGCGATCGAAATATTTCCCCGAATGATCACTGGAACATTCATACCGCCAAAACGGTTGGCATGGAACGTGACGACAAAAGTTAACTGATACCCAATAAAAAAGCCCGACATCTCGACTACTTGCCTGATAGTTGTTAATAGGACTTTTCTATTTTTCGCTACGTTTTCATAATTTTTGAGTTGACTTTTGTTATCTACGGCGAGGCATTTCTGACCGCGCACCGGATAAAACCACCGAGTTATAAAGGTGGTCATTAATCCATGTGCTTCTGCCGTTTTTTAAACCATTTGATATAATTCAAAATAGAGCCAGTACTAATTGATGGCCTAGTTAATCTCAGTTTCTGACCGACTTGCAAGGCTTCCGTTTTTTTTCCGGATTAAATGCTTTGGCTGTTTACTTTTGTGAATGATGCGTGGTACGTGTTGAGATCATAATACCTTCCGGTCCTAACGATGTGATCCAGAGAGATAAGTCACACGAAGTGGAATTTTGCAGAATCAGAGAATACTGGAAGCATGGCCAGAGCACAGGTATCTTTTGGCTAATTTTCCTCACAATTGAATATCACTCAAAGTTTATACACGTATTATGGCCCGAATACGTAAGTTTGAATATTGGAATCGGTGATATACAATACCAGGATGACAAAATCATGTTTCATTTCAGTTTATCAAATTCTGTAGGCGAAGTGGAGTCGAGGGGAGTATGCTCGACTGCGGACGTCTGCTTTAGTCCTTGTTCGTGATCACTCCAACAGAAGATACTTCACCATGATGGCTAAATTCCAGAAAGCCAGTAGAAAAACCCGCTTTGGACCTTTAATTTCGAGTTTATGCAACATCATTTTATAAAAACATGATTGGTCCGCGGTTCACAACCTGACAGAAGGCATGGATGTCCGCATAACATCTTGTCTAAAAAGTAGGATTCTAGTCAAAACCAGGGAATCACCATTGAAAGCAGTTTTATTTTGTATCTGCGGTAGAGTTTTGGAACACTGAATGTGCATGTGCGGACATTGAGAAGTACTCCGTAAGACAATACGAGACAAAATGATTGAACTTAGCTGGTTTGTTGAGAATCAGGAATAAACTAAGTAGAAACTTTGCATGCAATACAGAAGAGGTAAGCTCGTCTGAGGTTAATGTGTGCACCAGGGTGTGATAAAGTAATATCTACTTCCACAAGTATCGAAAAGTTGACTTCCTAATTGTTCGTCAATAAAGCGTGCATTCACAGGACTGAAGACCCTTCAACATTTTGAGGTGAAAACTTCAAAAGCGTGTTGCTTGCGAGCCTGTCATCTCCTCTATTTCTGTCTCAAGCATAGATATTCTTGTACTTCAAAATTTATCTAGAACCAATGTTTTTAATGTAGCAGTCCTATATCAAAATATGAGCTCCACTTTCGCAAATCCGTTGGGTCTACGAAGGTCTGGTGCAATGAAGCAAGTCAACCATTCTTAATATCACGTTCACATAACTGTTCATCAATGATCTAGAAAACCTTCTTTTAAACGGTTCACTCAAAGTTGAGACCAAAATAAGCCTGTCTAACTTATTGCTTTGCAAAAGGAAAATTAAAATTAAAAAATGTTGGTTCCATCAATGAACACGCTCACACTTACAATCCAGTGTGAACTACTCCGTGGAAGCTAAAAAACGAACTACTTTTCGTTGAATCCTTTAATTCTTGGTTATTCTGTCACGTAAGGAAGTTTATCGTGCAATAGGCTAGAGTACAAGGTGCTAGTATGTGATAGAAATCAGTCAACTGTAGCACCCTTCCGGTGCCTAACTGCCATGCCACTAGAAGGAAGCATGAGGGCTGGGATACTGCCAGGCTCCCCAAGCCTAGATAGGGGAAGTCGAGAGGCAGAGGTCGGGTTCGAACCGCGGACCTTCCAGTCAGTACATTCGCGCTCTAACCAATGAGCCATCTGGCTCACACTTTATCTTTTCATATTTTTCCATAATTTCTCAGTTTACAATTCCTTACAAATTGAAACTCGTAGGTGGATCTATGAATGGCTCAAGCGAACATCTGGATGATGTGTCATTCACTGTTCCACTTCTGGCAGTGGGCCCCACTTGGAAAAAGTCGCAGTGGGCCCAACTGAGGTTGGATTTCTTATACAAAGTTTCCACGGTACGAAATCTGTCTTTACTGTATAAGAAGGAGAGAGAACTAACTTGCAAATATGCTAGAATCCTAGAAAGCATTTGGCAGTTTTAACAGCATTGAGGGAAACGGAGTTCAGCTCTTGCTGTGGATTCTTTAGTGGGATGCGATTGTGTTTTTGGTAGGGACTCCCATTTTTGGCGATTTTTGCAGAACGTTTACGTCAAAAGGTCTGTGGATCTACAAGAATTGTTACAGAGAAGGTCATGCGCACTGCACTAATGCGACCGACTCTCAAGGCAGTTCGCGTAAAACGATTCACTCACGTTATTACGTCGTCGGCGTTATAATCAATGGTTCTAATGTAGCCGATTCACTTCTCTAGCAACATCTAGCCCCACCCAATTAGTATACATTTATCATTTGTTGCATTGTAACATACTTGCTGAAATTGTTTTAGTGGCTGTAACCAAGTGCAGTGTTCTTGTAGAATTCTACCTTCTTCCCGAACGGATTAAGTCCTTTCGAGTGGCATATACCCCGAAACCACAGCAACAAACAAGGTGCAGCATAACTTCAGCCGTCTTTTCTACTTTTTACGTGTGTTTTGGTTTGCAGAATCTTTAAGCGCCCTTCAGTGCCTTCTTGAGATTTATTCTTACGGGTGTGCTACAAAAGATGAAACACATTGGTTCTTACTTTGTGAGACGACCAGAAAGGATCAAATAAAGTTTTTTCTTTCCTGTCAGACGGTCTCTTCTTGGAGAGGACTTCTCCTGTCAGTATAATTTAATGGACAAAAGAGAAATCGTCTCATTCTAGACTTGGTCTCTCCCCGGGGGTGTTGATTTCAGAGGGTGACGTCTATAGTCCAGCTGCAACAGCTTCTCCGTGCGAAGCTGCCATGAAACAAGTAAATAGCACGGTGGATTATACACTGCTTAGCTGTTCAAACTTAGACATTAAAAGTAAGAAAACTGGTGAATGAGCCCTTAATGTAAGATCTTCGGTCGTTACAGTCAAGGCCGTAGCTACCCAGAGCTTGATTTTTTTTTGTGAATAGGTCTATCGGATACTCTGTCCCACGGTGGTGCAGCATGTCACCAAGCACTAGCTCTCCGCAGTTGTGCAAATGCTATTTGTGATTTCAAGCGACTGGCGACAACGGCAACCATTGTACATGAATGGTCTTGGAGGATGAGGACCAACGATCCCATCGGTACTTTTCTGGTTGGGACAGTATGTTTCAGCGTAAAAAACAAGCGGGACGTGCTATATCAGTGGTCCTCAAACTTTTTAGCTCATCACCATTTTGTCTACCAACGCGCTACTCCATCGTCTCATTTTAGGTGCACCATATAGGCAGTGAAACCGGAGCATTGAAAACTCATTTGATGTTTAGAGTGCGCCATCGCGTATCTCTATCAAGTACGACTTTTAGCAACCTACCCAAAGAACAGTTGTTCTCTAGTGAAGGCCAAACCTATCTTTTTCCCCAAAAGTTAACCCATGGGAATCTATACGCAGTAAAAATATTCGACAACACATGTGGTTGTTCTCATGTCTTCAGGAGAATATCGAAAACTATCTGAGCCCTCCGACGTCGAAGGTTTATGTTATGCGTTGATACTTAGACAGAAGTTCGTTGACCGTGCTGGACGGTGCTCTGCACCAAGGAAGACTTTGCAAAAACATCAGGCAAACATGCCTTCGTCTGCAGTTCAGGATATTGATCTGCAGTGCTAACAGGACATTTTGAATTGTCACAGTTAAAAATTGGTTTTGTGATGCACCAGGTGCTTGCTACTCTTTGTTGGCTGGTTTTTAATTCAGTTATAACGATATTATCAGTATAAATAAGCAGCACTGAGTACAATGAGAATGTGGTTGCATGGACATTTGTCACCAAATGTTTCTACTTCGGTAACAGCACAGATCCGTTGGAAACTAAAACTCTTAAACCAGCGTAAATTTGAATCTACATGATCAGAGTGCAACAGAGCAACCCAGTATGTGCGTCATAACTTGATCATTGGATCTATGGCAAACATAACTCTGAAAATCCTGATCATTTCATTGTGTCACCGTCCTACAACTCCACATCGTCACATCAGAGGCAATGCTAACCACGTACGGGGCACTGCACCAAACAGTTAAATCGTTTTTAGCAGTCAGAACAATGATGCATTACGTTTCTTTTGAAACTGGGTGCCTATTTAGTCATAACCAGCGGTCGTGTTCATCGTCTTTTGATAAACCAGATAGGTAATTCAGGGAAAGCTTTTCATCGATTTAGCTTAATCGTCTAACTAAATTGCGATTACTTGCCCAAGAGTGACGTTCAACAGTTTCGTAGTACGTAAGCGGGTTCATACATGATCTCTCTTTGGACAAGGCCTTCACCAACTAGCCACCTGCTTCATATTTGGCCAATTAGTTTGTCAACGGTGACAATCACATCTGGTTTCGGATGATAAGGTCCCTAAACTCTAGCCTGTAACATATCTTACCTTAAAAAGCCACATGCGTTGATATTTAACCAAAATTTTCCCCGCCCAATCTGCCTCTGCACTGGTCCGTAGAACTCTTACCTCACCACGTCGCTGTCCATTATTCTTACCAACTTTTTCGGCGGATCTCCTCCAATACTTACTGTTGTACTTATACCCTCAATAGCCACGCAGATAACTGCCGTGTAAATAAAGGTTGATTTTCCAAACTTTTAAACTTCGTGTGAGTTTAGAACCTCATGGAAGCGTGTAGCATACTGCCCCGAATAACAAATGTCTTTTTGTAGTCACTCTTAATAGCTAAGTAGCATTTAGATTTCGCACAGGGACAGGTAGCGTTTTGCTTGACGAATTCAACGGAGCTAAAACTCTGGACGTGGGATTGAAAAGTTGAACACAGAAGACACTTACTATGCAGTAACTTCATACATATAAAGCTTGCTGCTGCGCCGTCGCTCTAGCCTGTTATGGGGCTGGAAGTGATATTCTGTAGTTATCACAGTTCAAATCACTATGAGTTGTATGTAGCCCCAACTGTTCACATGAGTCAGAGCTTGGTTTGATTTGCAGTGTGTGCGCGTATGTGTACATGCACTTTGCGCACCAAGCATCTAGTTTTCCCAACCTACCTTGGCAGTTGTGGTCTATCGTTCGGGCATGCTACCGGTCTTAGGACTGCCCTCTTTTTCTTGCTACCTATATTCGGGGGTTCAAACTGGTCGTTGCACACACGAACTTTGCGCAAAATAGCACGTGGTAGTAACTATCCTGCGCAGAATTCCAATCAGTGATGAGGTAGGCCAATTATGAAGCAGATGCAAGTCTTCTATTGCCTTGAATCTCAGTGCAACACCAACGTCCTTCCTACAACGCGATACAACATTTACCCTACGCAATCAGTTGTATGACAAAACGTCATAGACCTTTTGCTGTTTCGTTTGCTTCGATCAGCCGACGTAGATCCGGAAAATAGAACGTGTTAAGTTCAAGTACTGTCTGCTCTACTTACATCACCGTCAGCAAAATTCAAAGAGGTGAGTTGTTGTCAATTCTCACGCTGTCTGAGCATTCTTCTATGTCTTGATGGTCTCACAGATCATTCTCCTCAGCTGCTTCCAGCAACCTAAATCTCAGATTTCCGAAAGGATTCATCGGTTAATGGGGGTGAACCGCATTACAGGCTTGTACACCTACGCGTATTCCTCCTTGTACATTTGTATGGTGCAACAAAACGTCAAGAACCGTGTTTCCTATGTTTCTGAGTCTGAAAATATTTGTCGATGCATGCACCTGACGGCAGAGATTAAACCCTTTTAGATCGGCCAAATAAGGACGTGAGGTTTTTGGGCGAATATTTCTACCGAACATTAAAGAACTCACCTGAAACCGAAACGAAAAATTATTGTCAACACAGTAATTTCCTGCTTGGCTGGATAGCCATTCAATAACATAGAATTTGTGATTCGGACACTTTGTTACTCTTTGCACGTACTGAACTAGCGCCATGAAAATATATAAAAAAATTGTCCCTATTTATTACGGCAGATATCAATTTCATTCTCCATACCTTCGCAGAGTCAATAAGTTACTTATGTTTAGGCATGCTCTTCTTGTGTCTGTTTCATTGTCTTTTCCAAAAAATCTTACGAAGTAGACTGAAATAGTACTGCGCAGTACCACACGTGCCGAACACACCTTTTATCTTAAAGTCAGCTAATAACATAGCGACAGTTTTGCGAAATTCATCTACATTTGTTTGTGAGACGCCCTTCAGCTCTCCAAGAATCCCAATGTCAACATCTACGGTATAAGCACCGTGCACATTTAGAGCATAACCTTTCTTTTAAAAACTAAAACCATCATTTGGATGCTTGAAGTGTCGTAACGCCTATCATTGTAACCACATGAATAGCTTTCTTGCTCTTAATAACCTGATTGACGTGGATCTCACAGTGAATCTAATCCATTCTTTGAAACTTTTGAAAACTATCATGACTGTCCACTGGTCTTTTGAGTGACTCCAATATGGAATATGGTCACTGATGCGCCACTTGCGATATGCATCTGAACTAGTTTATTACAATCTGCAAAATCCTGCGCTCTTTGGGAACATGTGTTTAAAGAAAGGACTACAATTAACTGAGATGGAACTGCGCGGGACGGCTTTTCCAGAATTTGCAATCTCTTCTTTGTATGGGGTACCCCTACAGTGAATTTCATTGTTTTCACTTGGAATCATGCCTCCTAAGACCGACTGGGTCGCATCACCTAGTTCACCGACAGAGATGAAGGCAATTTTCTGCTGTCTTAATTTTGTTTGACCTTTGCTCATGCGGCTTGCCTCTGCTGACCTCATCTGAGCTGACTTTTCGCCATCTCCGAGACTTCAATGATCTCGATATGCCTTGCATCTAAACACACCCTAGCTACCAAATCAGTGGAGCTAGCTTGTGTTGCCACCACAGCAGAGAACCACGGTCTAGCCGTTAGACCAGGTACTTGCAGCCGGGCTAGGAACGACAGAATGCGGCCAGACCCCATCAACTAAGCCGTCGTTGCATTACATATCAATCTGCTCTCGCCGAGAATAAAGGCGGATAACGTGAGTAGTTAGTATGCTCCTAAACTGCAAAATATTGATCACAGCTACTGTGTTACCAAGTCAACGAGCTGTGCCACAGTCAATGAGCTGGACAACAACAACTCTCGTGGAAATTTGCTTCTATACACAAAGCAGAGAGGATCAAATAAGCGAGTTGCAACTTTCACGACAGTTACGAAAATCCTAGCAACGAATTTCCTCTCTAGAACCCCACGTGTTCTATGAATTCTTTGCAAAGCTTTTGATATATGAATCGGGTAGTTTTATTCATTGGATGTACTACTACTACTTTGTTGATAAAGGTTAACACAAGGGACTGCGTATTCATCTTACTACTTTTTGTGATTCCGGTTTCAGTAACTCCTGGTCTGTCAAAACCGTGTCACCTAAGTTGACCAAAGTTTGCCCAGACCGGTCCACTGGTTCAGTTTTTCGAGCACGTAGTGCGCACTTCTGAGATTCAAATAGTGTTCAGCAGTACTGAGACCTGATTAAGTCCAGACTCATGAGGCTATTCGAAAGATGGGCAACGCGCTCACACTAATCCATCGATCTGTTCGGTATGCAAGTCGCACTTGCGATCTTTCACCCCGTGGAATCACTTGCTTGCTCATAGTCGGCTGACGGGTCACATACCCGTATGATCTTGAGGGGGAGTGCAACTTGTGCCTATGTAGGGAATCATGCGTGAATTTGTACCGGTTATCTAATTGTGGGCATTCGATTATCCAGTGGATCGACCTCAGCTGACAAGAAATTTGGCTATGTCATGGACGTGGTGGGCACAAACAACAGCTTCACCAAATATTCTAGTGGAAATCAGGAGAAAGCTAGCTGTCTGTATACGAGCAAACGCTAAGCACAAGCTCCCTATGCTACTGCGAGTAATGTCCGTCAATAATATGAGGTCACCTGGTGTGAGTTATTCTAGTTCGTACTAAAGAGCAGGCCACGAAATTCGGTGAACATGTCATGACAGCCGGCATAACCGAAAAATTCCGACTGGCAAATGTGGCGTTGGACAAATTGTGTTCTGTCTAACCCCCTTTTCTTCATATTGCGCTCCACAGCGGTCCCAAAATTAAAATGTTAAACAATCTCGTAGGCTGGATTTGGTTTATAATGAGCGTTTATGCGGCGAGCTGTTATCTAAACCTTTCTAACACGTTTGCGCATTTGCTTGTTATCGCGAATTTTACTTAGGTATCCTCGTCCGGTGAAATCATATCTATGTATTTAGTGATAAATTATCATGACGGAGATGCATCGGTTAACCCGGTATGTGGGGACTGACAGTATGCCTTCGGTCGTGAATGACTTGAACAAAAATGCTCTGACGACGCATATCAACTGCTAAAAATTCAAGTTTTTAAGTACGCAGCGGGAGTACCCAGATACGTCAAGCACCGCTAACCAGAATCTGTGCAACCGATTTTGTTTTGGTTGAGTGATGCTGAGTTCGTACCTGTTGAAACAAGGCAACAGAACATACAGATTATTAGTATTCATGATTGCGACTCCAACAGTCACAAGAGAGTTTGTAAATATTTATCGACAACTAAAGTGGACCGATGTGACTTGTGTGTCTGCCGAATGAAATGCTAATTGACTGAAAATACGCTGTCTCGTAATCAGGCGTTAGAGCATTCTTGTCTTCGTTCGGCTGAGTCCAATCACCCTGAAAGTAAAATTGTTAGGCTTTGATCAACGTGCTCAGGGGAAACGCATTCCGCTTCTTGAAAATACTGAGAGATACCAATTCAAGTTTCAGTCGGCTGACCATTGCCTTCATTATGAACAGCACATCAGTGCACAACAGAAATGTTACAATTTGAAAGCCTTATTGTGAAGAAAATAATACAATTGAACGAGAAAAAGACTTAGTACTAGTCTACCACACTCATTCAGAGATTCCCAGACATGCAAACAGGCAATCCGGGTAGAAACTGACAACTTATTCAACCATGTATGGTGGTGATCACACGGGTCTCATCCTGGAAGGTGAGTCGCACCAACGGTACCCAAACATTTCCTAATCGATTTCATTCCCCTCTACCAGGTCAGAGGATGACCTCAGTCAGCGTAGGTTAGATTTAATTCTGCTACGCACAAGATTAAAAGAGTTAATTTCCATTTTCACTTGAGATCCCGTCCTGCAAGTGAAGGCAGTCTAAACTGAGATGGCGAGAAGCATTGTTCAGGTGTCGCGTCATTAGTGGGAATCATCATCAGCAGTGTGTAACTCACGAAACTCCAGGGAGTCCAGGACCCGCGACCTCCCGGCTAGTAGTTTGAACACTTACCTCTTTGAACATGAGCGGCTGATCAGTAATGTGCTGTTGAGTTTTGTGAGTTGAGCACTGCTGATGATTCACAAGAAGGATGAAACATTGCTTCTCGGCTTTTCAGCATGGACTGGCTTCACTTAGATGAGGAGACCTTAAATGAAAATGACCTATTCTCGTCAAACAGCCATCAACTTTCCATTTGCTAACTTCACTAGTCTGGGTGCAGTCCTCAAAATGGTTTTATAATATATATATATATAATTCTGATCAGTTGTTGTTCGCAATTCAAGCCGAAGAGGTACTTAAATGCCAGCTTTGGTGATCGAGAAATTTAGATGGCATGGAGCATGCCAACTTCAATGTCTGATTATCAACTTTAGCTTACTGTAGTCGCTGACAATAGAAAACTTTTCCTGAAAATGAGAGGAAGACTTGCTTAACTTCTTATCGCGCACGCTGGTAGTTGAAAGGATTTGTTTTGCATGCAGCCTGTAGTTAGTAGTTTTAACGTTTTAGAGTAACGTCCAAGAGGGCGTTCACTCATTTGCAACTCACAATTAGTAGTGTGGTATTCATTGATTTGACAGGCGTCCCACTCGGGGATTCCAGTGACGCTTTCACTGGGCGATTATAAAGAGGCATAGAGTCCAGCGTCATTCTGCAACTTTAGCTTGATAAATTCAGACTTACAGTTGTTACATTGTTCTGATACAGGACAGTGGTGAGTTTTCCAGACCCGACTTATCTCTTCTTAGAGAGGATGAGAAACCTATCTACTGGTATGTTTACCTCCACTGGACGCTACTGTTCCAACGATCTCTAATCCTGCTGATCAAAAGAGAAGACAGGTGTTTGTTTGACCAGCCTAATGGGTGTGTTCTACAAAATTCCCCACTTTTTCGGTACTTGCGTGGCTTGTATTTCAACCTTTTCAAAGTGTGTTGACCAGTCTTGAGACCCAAAAAGCACTGACACTTACTCCCATCTAGAAAAATTGATGGAATTGCATTCAAACAATTCTGTTGTGAGATCAAATCCTGTCTTTATTGGTACACTGGTGGTGGCTAAAAGGCTAATGTGAGACTAAACGGTCGGTTTGAATACTTCAGTAGTCTTTGGAAGCTATTTGTATGTTAGTACTCGTAGAAATGTACCCGAAGCGCGCGACCTTACGGAGGTATTCGGTGTACAAGGAAGGAAGTCTGGGTCAGTACACCATGATTACAATTGTTCAGGTGAAGTTGTCAGAACCGAAAACATACCGAAGCGTTGGTGAACAGTAGGGATAACGTGATTTCGTGTGTAATGTAAGGATAATCAATAATGATGGACACTTTCGCGCGTTATACTTTTTGTGCACTGGCATCCATTCTGACTTTTAGAAAAATTGTGCATCGAATCTAATTGATCATTAAAGAGGCGAACGATAGAACAAAGAGTGAATACGCCGTCCATTAATTATTATTATTATTATTATTATTATTATTGTTTTTACTATTGTTTTTTCAAGACCTGGAATCCTCTTTCTACCTGACCCTAGTCGGCTGGATGAAATAATTAAATGGTCCTCATAGTCTGTCAAAAAAGGGCGGCTTTGCTGCCTTAGCTTTGCAGAACCTGCTTCCGATATGTTGAGGATTTATAGTTTTTTTTTCCAGGGTTTAGTTTTAATAGACCCCGCTAATTGACATGTCCATCAGCTGAATAATTATATAAGTGGCACCAAACCACCACTAAACTTTTTATGGTCTAAACCAGATCGATGACTACTTCTCAAAATGCAAACCGAGCTTGTGTCTTAACATAAGCTTATTCACTCTTGTGGCTGAACTTTCTCATGCTTCAACATGAAAGCGAAAATTTGATTCCGCCTATACTATTTAGAACACTTACTGCTGCAACAATGCACAGATCCCCAAAAGTAGCATTTTTGTTTGTTTGTTTGTTCCATGAGGTGCGACATATGACACAGGAATACACTCCATTGAACGGAATGTACTTCATCTGAATTTTTCGAGAATTTAACCCGAAGTTGAGTAAGCTACATGTGATAAAAGATAAGTAGTTGCGACAACATATTACTCCGTTTGGAGAGATCTTTGCTCGAAGCTGATTATAGTACTCATAACCATAGGTAAGGAAATCAAGGCTGACATGTTGTCTCTCTTAATAATCCGTAGATTGATAGTTGCACACCCAGTCACATACTTATATACATGTCTCTTGTACTCAGATTTTAGACCCAGAAATTCAACGGGCTACGAAATCCCTGAAGGCCTATGACACTCCGATAGCTTTGGTTGGATGTGGACCAGCAAGTATATCGTGTGCTTCATTCCTGGCCCGACTTGGTTACCGACACATTCACATCTATGAAAAGGAGGACTATGCCGGTGGTTTGAGTGCCTCAGAGATTCCGCAATTCCGTCTTCCAATGCCTGTAGTGAATAGGGAACTCCGATGGATGCAGGATTTGGGAGTGAAGATGTACCACAATCACCAGTTTGGCCAAACTGAGAGAAACGAAACAGGTTCAAGGAAAATATCCATTCAAAGTCTACGAAACTCGGGGTATGGTGCTGTTTTCTTAGGATTTGGTCTTCCGTGTGCGAAACAGATCCCTGTATTTACAGGCTTGACCAGTGAACAAGGATACTATACTTCAAAACATTTTCTCCCTCGTGTATCAGCTGCGAGTAAGCCAGGAATGTGCGGTTGTTCACTCAGCATGCGTCCAAAATTACCGGATCTTCGAGGAAAACACGTGCTGGTTTTAGGCGCGGGAGATACAGCCTTTGATTGTGCAACTTCAGCGCTGCGTTGTGGGGCTGCTCGCGTCCACGTAGTGTTCCGCAAGGGCTTTACAACAATTAGTCCTGTTCCGGAGGAGATGCAGATGGCCTGGGAGGAAAAGTGTGAGTTCCGTCCGTTTTTGGAGCCTTTGCGCGTAGTTTGTGCGTCCGATGGCACTGGAGGAGGGGAGCGTATAGTTGCCATGGAGTTTAATCCAACAGAACAACTGGATGATGGAGCATGGAACCGAAATGTTGATTGCACTGTACGCATCCGAGCCGACGTTATCATTTCGGCTTTTGGAGCAGAACTTTCCGATGAGTCAATAATTCAGGCACTTGGGCCAATGAAACTGGGATACAATAATCTCCCGGAAGTGGATCTTACTGCGATGCGCACCAGTGCACCCGACGTCTGGTGCGGTGGTGACCTTACCGGTCATTCCCACACTTCTGTTGAAGCGGTGAATGACGGAAAGCTAGCCGCTTGGAATATGCACGTCAGCATCCAGGAGAAATTCTCAGAGGACGATGCATCTATCATAGTTCCAAAGAGAGATGAGCCGCAATTACCACTGTTCACCACTCCGATAGACTTAGTCGACGTTTCAGTTGAAGTGTGTGGAATTAAATTTCCCAATCCATTTGGTTTGGCTTCAGCCCCGCCGACGACATCCAGTGCTATGATTCGGAGGGCCTTCGAGGCAGGATGGGGCTTTGCAGTCACCAAGACTTTTGGCCTGAACAAGGATCTGATCACCAACGTTTCACCGCGCATTGTTCGAAGTCAAGTATCGGGACATCTGTACGGACCAGAACAAGCTGCATTTCTCAACATTGAGCTGATCAGTGAGAAGACCAAGGATTACTGGTGTGCATCGATAAAGGAATTGAAGCACGATTTTCCTGATCGTGTCGTCATTGCTAGCATCATGTGCGGTTATTCGAAAGAAGACTGGGAAAAGCTAACTGATGTAACCTTGGCGGCTGGACCGGATGCGCTCGAGCTTAATCTTTCTTGCCCACATGGAATGGGTGAGCGGGGAATGGGTCTAGCCTGTGGGCAAGATGTGAAAATGGTTAGAGATATTTGCGCTTGGGTCAAGCAACGTGCAGGGAGGGTTCCTGTTTTTGCCAAGTTAACACCCAACGTCACAGAAATAGTCGACATTGCCAAAGCAGCTCATGAAGGTGGGGCCGATGGGGTCACAGCGACAAACACTGTATCAGGATTGGTGGAGATCCGAGGTGATGGGAGTGCGTGGCCTAAAGTGGGCAGTGAGGAAAGAACCACGTACGGTGGACTATCAGGAAATGCAATTCGACCAATCGCGTTACGTGATGTCAGTGCGATAGCACGTGCCCTACCGGGATTTCCGATCCTCGCAACCGGTGGCATCGACTCTGCAGAGGCCGGTTTGAGTTTTTTGTATGCTGGTGCTTCGGGATTGCAGGTTTGTGGCCTTAGACATTTTTTAATTGCAGCTTATTCGCTTTTATTTTGTGTGTCACTTACTTCGTGAAGCCCCATCAGAAAATCACCTTTTCTCTCTGGCGTAATTAGCACTGCATGAATCTAAATTTTTCGCTGAAGTGTACATCTTGTGATATGTTTTTTCCACCGAAGCTCAAACTTATATTGGATTATTGAACTCGGCTTGTCTACTTTGTGCCAATAACCGACCGAACAGCAGTCTGCCTTTTGCTCGAGTCGTTAACCAGTGGCCCCGGAATATGAGCTGTAATCCACTGAAAGCTACGCTCCTCGTACACCCCATGTAGATCAGCAAGGGACTCACGTCATATGGAACACACACATTGTAACCACATGAATAGCTTTCTTACCCATACTACCCTCATTGATGTGGATCTCATTGTGAGTCTAGTCCATTCTTTGAAGCCACTGAAAACTATCATGACTGTCCACTGGTCTTTTGAGTGACTCCAATATGGAATATGGTCATTGATGCGCCACTTTCAATAAGCACCTGAACTAGTTCATTATATATATATATATATAGCATCTCTATGCCTAGCCACACCAGTATACTGATAAGCTGTTCAGTATGGCCTCAAGCAACAAGCTTTGCTCTGTGGTATAGGCTTGCTCTCCCCTAGGTCACAGTAGGTCACATCTATACAACGCACCTGATGGTTTCGTAATAATAACACGTGATTTTGCACATCACTAACAATAACTAAGATATCTGTTTCTTTGACTCTCGACACGTGATGTAGCCAACTTGTATTTTTTTATGTGATATAGTAGAGCGTAATTTCGTAAGCTGCCTAAAGACCACTTTTGCTATGTGCATCACTGTCCGTACTGTTTAGGACAAGACGTATTTGAAACGTACGTGCCTCTGTATCAGCCTTTTTGTGTTTCATTCAAAAACACAGGTATGTAGCGCGGTTCAAAATCAAGACTTCACCATAATTGACGATTTCATAACTGGTATCAAAGCTGGACTATATATGCGCGCAAACAAAGGTGAGTTTCCCTTATAGTTTCAAGCGATTTCCTCTATTCACATCACGAATTTCCCATTCATTATGGTCAGATGAAATTCATGGCTGCTGTATTATCTGGATACAACTTCCTCCCATTCTGCGACAGTACCTTTGAAGCGGATGCGCTGAGACCAGTATCAACATTAGGAGGATTCCCTCAACTCAGCGCATTTTAATGCATGTTGCAACCATCCTGAGCCTGTTCTTATTGCATTCCAAATATATGTAGACAATTTGGACAAAACAATTGACTGCCTAGTGCAACCAATGTATTTTTTGGAGTACACAGTAAATGCTATCAAAAGACGAAAATATAAGATTGTGGGCTGGGGACCAGTAACCAATTTACAAGAGTTGAGGTCATCGGTGAGAGATTTTCTTGTCCCGCTAAAGGACTTTTACTTTTTGGCACAAGGGAGCGTATATGTTTTGCAGCACTTGAGAGGACTTTAGAGCCATATCGATACCAACACCATATTTTAGTGGATCCGGTGAGAGTTACTCGAGGTATTTCCAAAAGTTTACTGGAATTTGTTATCTTTGTTCTTTCTCTCTCTCTCTCTCTGCATCCTCACAATAATGAACGATCTGATGGCAGTAGTGCCAACAAGTGACCAACTGATGACATGCATATTACCAGTCCGTTCATTATAACTTGACGGATTAACTGCAGACTTTTTCACTACTAAATTCGTCTATCCTTTACAAAATGATGCGAATTTTCCGCAGAACTGGGGCCTACTAGGAGATTGTGCATAGTGTACGGTTGTTTGGAAAAGAAAGGCGGGGATAAAATAACGTTTTAAACATTATGCCCTTGCATAAGCTTTCGCGATTTGGACAACGTAGCCAAATTCCCATTTGAAAACTGAAGGGAAACGCGCTATCAAAGTTTCAAAATGTGGTTCAAATTGTAACATATTTTGTGGGCATCTATGATCACGTACGCCATACACCAGTCAGTTTTCACATCACTCCCTTTTTTTCTAGTGGGATCATTTCACTGATGTGGACAGAAGTGGATTCGACTGATGTAAGAGATTATCAGAAATGCCAAGTTTTCAGCCGTGTGATACGCGGGGCGAGAATGTCACCCATGCTCCACCAGCGCAGGCTGTCGCTCCGGGCAGTGTTGACAGTAATGGTCAGGAAATCCTGGTCAAAGGTCAAATGTTGTGTTTGTATCGCTGTTCATTGTTGGAAGCTTATTAATTTCCGCCGAATGTAATGGTGTTGTCGTCATCGTTACCTTTAGTTCACCGTTATTCACTAAAGGAGCGTCTCATATGTCTGCGAACACATTTCACTTTAAAACTACTCTTCAAATACACTTGTCTCCCCATCTGAAGACCACTCCCAGGGTGGAGCACTTTTAGTCAGCCTTTCTCCGGGAACCTGAAGAAGTTATGAAACGCGCTAAATTAGCTGAAGTTTCTGAAAAATTACACCGAACGAGCGAGACCAAGAAATCACCCTAATAAGTATTCATCCTACGTCCAAGTGGGTAAACCGTAAAAGTTGTCAAACAAGCAATGCATGGCACTCAATAAACCCACCTAATGAATCTCAACGAGAATGAGACGTTGTAAACTGCTTTTCTAAAGTCACCTGCTTAACGAAGTGGTATCCAAACCTCATGAGCTTCAACATTATCAGGTCATCCGCGGGGCATGTGAAACAGGAATTACACTTAACTGTTCTCAACTATTCTGATTTTCTGACAAACCTCAACCCCTGGGCTAAATCACTGATGGTTAATTGAAATTCATATGAGCTGCCGAATCCCTGCATGAAGAGGTCATCCACATACCATAGCCATAATCACTGCTTTCCTGTGAAGCTTGTGTAAATGATGAATTAGTCGCGGAACGAACAAGACACTGGGTAGATTGGCGTCACTTAACATCCTTTGCTCTTTGCATCACTAGGGTGAAACAAAATTACTGTTGTAAGCGAAAATCGAAGCTCTACAGATTAAAAATTCGCGCTGCGTGGTTCAGACTATATTCGGACTCATTTTAAAACACCGGAGTTGTAAAGATTCAAGCAACAAGATTTACACTTCGACCTGTCGCCATATTTTACGACTATGGACTGATCTTCCAAAATGGATGGACGTTATCCGCCTATCTTTTTCGTGTGAAGTTGGCCTGAAATGAATTAAGTGACCCGAATGACCTATATACCTGGGAATAAACCGTTGCCTACCGGGGATTTTAAAGTCCATCTTCAGCACCCCAGGCTAGTTTATGCGTGAACATTGTGGACTTACCACTTACAGCAACTTCCATCGTCTAACACCGTTTCACTGGTCTTTCATCTCCAAAGAATTCAGCTCGTGGAATTATCAAAGTCCACCAACTCCAAAACATCAGAAAGGAAAACCAATCGCTCCAGACCTTGTCGGACATGTCCCTCATTTCGGTCCAGCAAAGTTGCAAACTGAACGGTATTGGAGTGAAAAATGTGTCCAACGGAATGCCAAAGAGTCCTGGTCAGAATACGACAATTCGATACAAGGACCTACTCAAACCACACATAAATCGGTTCGTGTGAAGGATGTGATCGGTGCTGCCCTACCAAAAATCGGTAGTTTCCGCGACCTCAGTATTGAAGAACATGTATGTCTTTGCTGTAATCTATTTCTACGTGATCGATCCGTAGAGAAGTCTGTCCTATCTCAAATCTGCAAAGTCCGATGTAATGCCACACAGCAAGGTGGGAACGCACGTCGTTTTCAAGGCTGTTTATAAGTTAGGTAGCATAGATCTACTAAGTTTCACAATTGACGTGGTCTCTGGTCCATAAGCAGGCTAGTACTGTTTGAACACAATACTGCTCCGTTTTATGGCCATTAACACAGTTTCTGTCAACTGAATACCGATAGTATTTGTCACCGTTTCAAACCAGCGTAGAAGTGACACAAAAGTGCTGTTGGGCCGGGTCAGCAACTTATACTCTTGATAAGGTTTTAAGACAAACGGAGGATGAAAACAGACTCTGACTACGAGTAAATATGGGTAGATTCTTGGCTGCATGTTGTATCGTTTCAGATGGGTGCTGACAGGTTATGTGGATGAAATGACGAAATTTAGTTAGAGGTTGAGGTTTCAATGGATCATTTTGGACCCTTGTATTTCATCTCTTATTTTACCGATAAACGTGAGCTCAGATGTCCAAAAACATCCCTTCACATAATTGACATATCTACAGACTTCGACCTGACATCATTTACGGCCCTGTTTATCACTTGCTGTTGTTCCAAGTTGGTCTTCTTTTCCTGTCTTGTACTGGTCATCACTTCTGCACTAACCTTCACGGAGAAGTTGCACTTAAATGCATATGTCTAGTCCACGAATGTTTCAACGAAAATCAATTCTTAAACTAGCCTGATTTCCCACCCCAATCTTAGCCACACTAAGTAACTCTCAGCTGACTGTTGTAGTTCACATATCTCAATTTACTTCTGAGAAATATCTCCCTCAAATGATGCATAAGCAGGCTCGCCGATTCTTCACTCCTTTAAAGGTTTTTTCTGACCAAAAGACAGTCTGTTGTTTGCGCTGACGTTCTTTTCAGTGGTGTACTCAACCAAAGACATTGAAGTTTAAAGCTCCACTTTAGATTAGTTAGTAAGCGAGTTGACAACGTCGTCTCTTTTATGTCTCTGCTACTTTCTCCCACATACTGGAATTTGAGGATGCACAATCTATACGATACAGAGAATGCATAAATTCATGGCAATGTTATACCTTGTTTCAGCTTGTTGGCGCAAAGCTACTCTGTTCTATCTACAGGAGTCTATATCACACGAAGCTGAACCTATTCAGTGATAAATTGACAATGTCCTAATATGGATTAACCTCGAATAATCTAAAGGTCAGCCTTCTATACAAGCTCTGAAGTCACATCTCAACACTTCAAGGTACTTGAGTATGCTTAAAATCTCCACGCCATTTGACCTAAAACACGGTGGATGAGGGTGGGTGTTAAATAAAACCCAAACTCTCGGTAACCAAGTGTCACCTTCATCGAGGAATGGCAGGTAAAACCTCGGACATCTGTTGGCAATGCATGCAATCTAATCGAAGTATTTCGATGCCATCTTGGCTATTCTTGCTATTGTGTACGTAAATCTCAGTCCCTGATCTGCTAATTGCTTGTCAGAACTCACCATCATCATCATCATCATCATTATCATCACCATCATCATCATAATTGGCAGCAACAACGGATGAGAACACTGATGTCCCACTGGCATATAACCATGTCAATTTATTTCACTGGAGCCTTGCAATCGAACAAATAAAGAGGGAGGTAAAAGAGGGGGACGTTAGGTTAACCTACAACAAATATCCGAGGTGCATACACCTCCAGCACTCAGTTAAGTAATCTTATTAGAACATCAGCGACCTCGTTAGCCGTCGTGCAGTTCGGTGTCTCAAAACAAACACAGGATGGTCATGTGGACCACAACCTGGCAAGCAAACAGACCCCAAAACATCCAAACTTTTCGTAACTTTCTTCATTTATTTCTTCCTGTCAACTTCTGTCCACCTCTGCGTCCCCGTTACTCCGACTTGGGCACAAAAAATGGCAGGCTGTCTCGGCAGGCACAGAACGTGTCTCGGACAACTTAGCTTGCAATGCTGGATGTACTGTTGAAAGGAAGTACTCCCTGTGTCAACAAAATACGTTCTCCTGATCACCTTATATCGAAATTGCCGGTTCCAAACGATTTCAGTTGTAGTTCTAAGACAACGGTAGTCAAAGACCTGACCCTGATCACCTTATATCGGAATTGCCGGTTCCAAACGATTTCAGTTGTGGTTCTAAGACAACGGTAGTCAAAGACCTGAAGATATCTCAGATTCTCCACCCTAAGAGACCGACTCTCGCGGCCGTAAAAAAAATACATCCACTCTAGAAAAACGTTCGACTCAATTTTTAGGTCCTCACAGTCAAAAGTTATGCAGTAAGTAATTAAAATGGTGAATTTTATGTTGGGGGTGCTGTTTTTGTCTGGTATTCTTTTGTTAACAACATGAAAAATTTACACACACATGTATGCAATCACACGCCATAATGTTATGGGTCTTTAGTACGTGTGGCACGGTTGGTCACGATGACCTGTTACTTGATCATTTGCTTAAGTCCAACAGCTGATTACTCCTCGCACACCTCTATTTGTCCAGTAACTGTTCACTTTGATTCAGGTATACGCATTGTATACCGCGTTTCATCTAAACAGTTACGATCATTCTGTAGAGACCAAACGTTTCGGGACCACCTTTCCGATCAATATATTTCATCATCAACTACAGCGTTCAATCCTTAATTGAAGAAGCTCTTTGGCTGAAAATGTCTCTCCAGAATAGAATATAGTCCCATATAGCATTCAGATGGTGTGTAAAAGTTTCTTTCCTTGAGTGCACGCGAATCGATAGATGAACGTACCCTTCTGCGTTGCATTTATAGACTTCAAAATGGTAACGATATCATGACTTGTACAGCTGGCTTACGAGCAGGCCCAGTCTCTTATCACTCACTACATCGTCTACATGGTCATTAACGTTGTCGTTTAAACAATCTCACTTAATTTCTACTACTGCAATTAGCTCATTGGATGTCTGTTATGGCATGCGTTAAGCTCTTCAGACACAAGTTCCAAACATTCCACATCAGGTCATTTTCTTCCAAGTTGTTGCAGTTCCCCAATGGTCCCCTTAACACCTTGGTACACAGAGTGACACAATTTCGTGTTTGGCTATAGATAATCGATAGATATCTCGACCCCTTTCCCTTTCCCTTCGCGCGCCCCAAATTGCTGCCGTTCACCACAAAGGTGAATGAATCGACCGCACTCAGACGGGATCAAGCTGCCTGAGTCAACAACTGTGCTCTGACAGATTCTAATTGTTCTACTAATGCACCACTGTCCACGCACGAAGTCACAAGTATTGTGACAGTATTACCGGCACTACTTTAACACTATGCTTTATGGCTTACGTGTAAGTACATCCACTATTCCAGTAAACGTTAACAGTGTGCATATGGGGTCCAAGAAAGCTGGTACACCTATAGAAAGTGGAACAACACATTCTGGAAGAGAGTTCGCACATTATGATTAAGCTGCGGATGACTGATCAACGAGCTTGAAGATGAGCCTCGGTACAGGTCCGTGAGATGCAAATCACTGATAAGTCCCAACAAGAACGAAACACAAGCATGTGCCCCCTTGAATTATCATAACAAATGGACTGCAGCTAGTGGAGAAAAATCTTTATTCAGAGCGCCGAACACTCCCTCCTACTCACGTGAGCTGTTGAGCGAATTGAAAAATGATTAGTTATACGGGGTTTTTCTCCGCCCCCCTCCCAACTAGCAAGCATTATTTTTACGTACTATGGACTGTGTGATTTAACGATAGACGACACAACATTCCGTATAGGAACCATAGGAACCAGCTAATCAGACTGTCGGTTGACGGCTTTCTCAGACTGTTGTGGAGAAGACTGCGAGTACCAATCACCTTGGTGCTTCGTGAGTTGCGTACTGCGGGCTATTTTCAGCCGGGAAGCATGAGTAATACGGCGCTTCTTGGCATTCCAGAATGTACAGGTAGCACGTGGAGGACGATTCATATTAGTATACCGTATTAATATTAGTTCTCATTCGAAATCTGGAGGCAAAATGTGTACATGGTGTACCACTAACATTGTCCGACTTGGGACCGACTAGTCTAGCGACAAAAGTAGTCGGACTGCTTATCGGACGTATCACTCAGATTCCTGTTCGACTGAATCTCACAGGGTGGAGCCGCTTTTTTCGATAGGGTTTGCTGCTTATTCGTCCTACCATAAATTCACGCGGCATCCGCCGTAACTCCTGATTTCCCCACTGTTGCCGGAAAGATCAGTGGCTTTGTTCCTACGCCTTTACCCCAATGTCTTCCATATTCTTAAAGAAGTTCGTGTAATGAATTCATAGTAATCCCAGTCTATCGATGGATGCCTTGGGTTAACTAAGCATGAAGTTTAACTGTTCCAGAGACTAAACAACCTCGGAAATAGAAACATCACATAACCCTCAGGAGAGCATAACTTGACCACGAATCATGTTAACAGCTCTGCTGAGACACTAGCACACCTCACAAACCATCTTAAGAAATTTGTCGAGACTCCCTATAAAAATACCGTGGCCTCGTATCATGTAATGGATACCAATGGAATATAAAGTCATTGGAATTCATAGATGGTATTCCTGCAGCTCGACTATGCCACCTGTTTCTCCGTGTATCCTAGGATATTTCTAAATGAATTTAGGATGTCTTGTAGTCCAGTGCAGAGGCAATCCTCTTTGCAATACACAGCCGCAATACTGGCGCTTAACCAACACGCAGCTTTTAGGAACAATAGTTCTGCTAAAGAAAGGGAAGCTGTGATGAGGATGGGGGACAAGTTCAGAAAAGCAAAATGTATAGAAAAAAAGCAAAACGTTCAAAAGCAGGGGGTTGATGTCTTCAAACAGAGGTGAAACAGGGCATTATTTCGATCTGAAATGAGAGCATCAGAATCGCTGACTTTGCCCAACACGAGTACAATACAAAAATACAGACAAACACTAGCCTGACAGCATGATTGGCAAGTGGCTGTGTCCTGCTTGATGAGATCGGCTGCGTAGCCCTCAGTAATATCAAAGATCCCACAGCACTCATTGTGCCTGCAGTTTATTGTTCTTTTCGCACCACCATGCCCCGTTCTATCCCACCGCAAAATTTGCTGCAGTAAGGGTTTCGAATGATGGCTGTTGGCAGTTTTTGCAAATATTCCGTCACTAATGGGGATGACGCCGTCACTGCGTAGTTGTGCAGCGAGGTGTGGTTTTTACCTAGTGAGCCTGCTGAGTCGGGTTCTATTCAGCTGGCCTCCAGATGGGTTTTGAGTTTGACCTTTTCGACCCGCGCTCCTTCTTTCCACAACAGGGGTTATTTGGTACATGCACCAACGATCTCCTTCTGAGAATGCTTCTTTTTCCAGTGATCCTGCAATGTATCAAGTTCTGGATTACATGACATTTTATGGTGGATATCTGCATTAAGCTAATTAATGATATCCCTTAAATGCACCGATTATCAAACGTTTTAAGACAGAATACAAGTGGATGATATTTCAAGCTGAATTAACTTTTGGTTTCACCTCCAACCAGAGTACACTTTAGGATACCAATCGTGGAGAGTTGAATAAACGTTGTGTTTTGAAAAATCAGCAGCTTGACCGCGGAACTATTTACATGTGAGATAAAAGCCAATGCTTGGGTGCTGACTGTTTTTGGTGTTCGAGATACTTTTCGTTTTTATCGATTTTGGGATGCAAACTCAATGTGGTTGGGCGTGAAGGTAGATTTCGAAAGGGGCGGTTTAAAAAAATGGATCAAGACTCACAAGAAGCCACTAGTGACGGCAAAATACTCTATAGAGGATGTTGAGAAACTCAGGTAGTTTAGTTTGGAGAAGTATCGGATACTTACGTTTGGAGTGTTAGTCAATTTGCACTTTATTTGTGCTAGGAGCCAAGCGAGTTCAAAGCTACCGAATACTCTGTTTGGAAAGAAAATAGTTTTTGGCGTTTCCCACGACTTGTGCGCAAATTTTTGACTAGTAAGCCCGATGATATGCGATTCTACACATGAGTTCCAAAGTGCGTTTGTCCCTCTGAAGAGGCCAAAACACCTTTTCTTCAGGGGAGACAATTGAACAATATATTCCACATATTCTTCCTCTCCAACTGTTTTTCATTATATTCAGGTTGTTGCTGAAGTCGATGAAGACATGTGCATCAACTGTGGCAAGTGCTACATGACTTGCAACGATTCTGGTTACCAAGCGATCCAGTTTGACCCGAAGACACATATTCCCAAAGTGACCACAGATTGCACCGGTTGTGCCTTGTGTCTTTCCGTCTGTCCAATCACAGACTGTATCAGAATGGTTCCACGGACATCACCTTACTTACCGAACCGAGGTGAACACTAGTACCATCCTCCTCATGAGAACCAAACCCAACCGTAACATCCTGCCATGAAACCTGACATACAACGCTTATTTGATAGTTTTTATCCTATAGCTCTACATTTTCAATCAGGTTACCGATTTGTGTTTTTTTAGTTATTTTGACAACCACGAGTTTTATATCCCGCCTCATTTGGGTTTTTGTCTTTCATATTTTTCTACCCTGTGTCTTCGCTCTTCCACAACTCTGTGTGTGGGTTTCCAACAGAATTGGATGGTTGTCGAAATATTTTTGGCTAAATAAAACCAGTGGCTTATTGGAATAATCCCGTTTTTTCCTTAGCTTACGACGCAAAACAAAGGATTGATTAATGAATGGCACAACGTGCTCTTTCCTGAGGGCATACGAAACAAGTATTGATCTCAAGTATCACATATAGTGTTCCGGAATTCATTTTCGTTTAGGACGCTAGTTGAAAGCAGGCTATTCAAACTTATGGAAACAGTAGTCTCTCAGATGTGTTTTACGTTCGTTAGCCTATATTTCCCGACATATTAGAAAAAACGACAGACAGGCACACATTTATTTGATTTTGCTGTCCTTGTAACATAAGTGGACTAGAGCTCCCTTGTTTTTATGGCGAAGACAAAAGTACTGGTGTTCGATAACAAGCCAGTTGGACGGAAGAACCATTCTTAATGACTCAGGGATGACAACTGAAATGAACAGTTGAGGAAGCTTTATCCCATCATCTTATAACCAAGCGTATACAGTATGAATAGGCTGCCAAATTGGTTCTGGACTTGCTACCTGCCCGATTCACGTCCGGTTGTGTGTGCATCAAGAGATTCACAGCTGTGCCTGTGAATAGCCAATAGCGATAAATAATAATCGTCCGTTTGGTGCCGTGCCGCCCGGCTGAACGATTTGAGGTCGAGATGAGATCAAGCTATACTAGCTTAGGTAACCGAGGCTGGGTTCGGGCCGAGAACATTCCGGCCAGCAAGTTTACGCCTTAACCACTGAGTCATCTCAAGCTCGTGACTATCAGGAATATTCAGTGATACTTGCGCTTACAGTAGATCAGGTTAATCTAATCACTAAGTACCTTTCAAGCCAGATAATAGGATTTATAAAGTTTTTCTGTGGCCACCAATTTTACATTACCGCCAGGTCACTTAGTTAGCCTTGATCAGTTGTTCTTGGGTGTTTTTGGACATTATTCCAAACCACTGATCTTAGCACTGGTTAAGAGAAAACAGCTAACTTTTCGTGGATGGAGAGGATCATTTCAAGCCGATCGACAACCTTGGCGCCATGCCTGCAATGACATAGTCTCACAGGATAGCGTTTTTGCAATGTTTTCTTTATGTTTAATAACTCGTCCGGAGTGTATTCTCTTTTGTCTTTTTCATACGGTTCAAAGGTGTCCATCCTCCGGTTTGGCTAGTTCGTAACAGATGGGTTTGCATGTAACTCGCATCTGTCGGTGAGGGGAAAAATATCCCGCAGAAATGCCTAAAAGACAGTGGAGAACCGCAAAGCCTCTTTTCGTGTAGCCCAGATGAATTTTTGGAACAAACGGCCTCACGGGAGTCTGGGATATTGCGAAGTTATCAGAAGTTGTCGAATAGTTATTTGAAAATGCAGTGTTATTTCCGTAAAAAAAGTCGATCATGTAACTTTCTCATAAAAGTGGCTGCCCATTTCCGAGTAGTTCCGGAGATTTCTCCGGAATAAAAAGTCAAGTCTAATCAAACAATGGGGATTTTGTATGACAGTGATGCTCACACGAGTAATCAGAAGTAACTAAGTTTTTCAGAGTAATCGGATCAAATTTCTCGAGGCTGACGTCATGCAACTGAAACTGTTGTCCTTTGCTTTGTACATCTGACCCAGTTCTGCAATGAGTGGGAATGCTGCCAACAAACAATTCATGACTGCTTTTCACACAGGTTTGAAACCCAAACAACTGCCCATGGTTGCCATATACAGGATGTTAATTTGGTTCCATTTTTTGCTCCCTCTTAGTAAGGAACACTGTTGTTCACGTGGGTCAGTGAAAACATGGCTAAAACACAGTAGAATAGTTGCTCTCAGCCAAGCACCAATTATAAAGCTGATGAGAACTCTTCGACAGCCCACGACCGGTTTCGCCCTTCTTGGGGCCTGAAAACATCACAAACGGGAGACTCAGCTGGGTTCCAGGGTTCCAAAAACTAAATTGGTTTGCAAATGAGTGTATTTCTCGAAAACAGTCCAATTTGGGTTCAAGTAGAACATAAGGTTGACGGAAACTCGGGGACTGCGCCTACCTGATGAGCCCCAAGAAGGGCGAAACCGGTCGTGGGCTGTCGAGGAGCTTTCAGCAACCTTATGAGTAGTGTGTTACGTATATACGTGTATCGTGATATCTCGAATATCGTAGCAACTGGGACATGAGGCGGCCTGGTGCAGCACATTCAGTTGCCTGAAAACATCACAAACGGGAGACTCAGCCGGGTTCCAGGTGAGTCTCTCGCAAAAACCAAATTGCTCTACTGATGAGAACTCCTTCAGGTTTAATTACTTCAGAATAACCTGAGCACGCCGATAGCTAGCAGGTTCATCAAAATCTGAATCAATTGCCACAGCAATGATGCAGAAGTCGGGACACATCATATTGTCGATGAACAATTCCAACGCGGTGTTGGCGAAAACTTCACAATGAAAAGAAGTGAAACATACAACGCACTGGAACTGTTGAAGACTATTCAGTTAATCGAAAAAACGCTAATTACCGATCGGGCAGTGATCGTTTCAGGACAGTTTGCAACCCAATTTTTGGACTCAATGTCGCCAAACACTTGACCTTTGGCATAAAACTTCGTCAAGTGAAGTGAATCGGTTACAGAGTTGCTCTAGTATTAAGACAGACAAAGAAACAGTTGGCAGGATCTCCCACAAATCGGCGGTTGAATCAGCGTTGGACAAAGCTTTTGATATTATGGATAAGCGTTACGACTAAGGGGTGAAATCCAACAAGTACAACCACGTCTAGGGTCTGGTTCTTCTGGTACGAAGATGACATTCAGAAGGCAAAGAAAAAATCGTTTTTAGAATACAATTCAAAAATATGGATGCCGAAGTAAAATATATCTGGACAACATCCAACATGGTCGGACAATCAAGAGGATTATCAAACTGTGCATGGGGAAAATGTATACATTCATAGCAAGACTACTACAATCAGAAGAACCATAAGTAATCAAAAAACGATCGCCGAATTGAAAAAAAGTGAGTCTGAAAATCGAGGGACAGGTTCGACGAGGTTAAAAACTGCCTTAAGTGCTGAACTATTAGCCTAATCTACCATAAATGGTGAGTTGGATAGAGCGAACGAAAACCATCTATTTGGATGAACTGATGTAATGCAGCCATAAAAAATAACCAGCTATGGTATTAAACGTCCGAATAAACACCAACACGTCATCAGAATAGTAGACAAGTACGTTTTCCGTGTATTTTCCTCAAACAATTTACAGAACTGCATATATATATATATATATATATATATGCAGTTACTGAGAAAAAGTTCATTTTAAAAAACGGGCGAAGTTCAGTCTTTGACAGTGAATAGCATAATACAATACACTACACAAATTTTGAAGGACAGATGACAGTATTAGCTAGTACATAATCGAGGGTATCAACTGGCCAGCTGAGATTGATCGTCTATGAGAATGTGTTTTGCTCACAGCGACCAGGTAGAGGCAATTGGATGAGCATCGCCTTCGCAACAGCCAGCAGTTGAGTTTATGTAAACTTTGATTTGCTGGGACTTGGTACACCAACTGAAAGGCATTAGTGGGCTTCAGAATCAATCAAACCCGCAGCAAATGAATTGGGTTCCCTTAAACCAAGGGTTAGCCAGAACGGACAACCTTCACGAATTCCGTCAGAAAATCACCTACTTGTACGAATTCGAATGAGTAGACAAAACGTGGCTATGAAACGCTGCAAACTGGCCTTTAGCCACACAGCAAAGATGGGATTCGGTCGGACGTCTACTAACTAATTTGCTGCTGCATTGGTTGCTTCAGAGCCTGTTCGATATCAGTTCGGCAACTGGGACAAGCACGCTCTGATGCAGACCAACGGGAACAATAGCACAATGACAGGCAGGGAGCTGCCCAACTGAGAGTGATGAGGGCACAAAGCCCACACACCGGGCTACAGAATAAAACTAAGCACAAACTAGTGAAATACACTCATTTGCAAACAAATTTGGTTTTGCGAGAGACTCACCTGGAACCCAGCTGGATCTCACTCTCGTGAGGTACAAACTACTTCAGGTAGTGAGTAGTTCGCTTTCTCAGAGAAAAATATGTCGACGGAGCACTGCTTTCGAGGACAATCTCGTCAGCTTGAGTCTCCGCAACGGGCCTTATAACAGAAATCGACGTCTAAACAAACTAATTACATGGTAAAACATCTGCATACGATATTCCAATTTCTAAGCGGACTAATAATGTAAAAAGTTAGCATATGAACATAATGAAAGACCTGGAGATCAACTGCGTTTGACCCCCCTTCTGACACAGAGGGTGGACCCGGACCTGACCTACCAGCCTGTGTCAATTCCACGGCGGAAGTGTTCACCAGCCGCGTTTTTTGTGCATGCTGACATGACTACTGGTTTGCACACCAGCCCGTGGGAGGTTTATGTCCTATGTGAATGTTTGTTTTGTATGAAGAATCCGAAGAGTTTGCATTTGTAGGAATCCACGACATATTTAGTGCTGCTCTATGAAATGTTTTCCACTCCTGAAGTTCAACACTCTTATCCCTCATTGCCGTACCAATTTTTTATCTGGGGGTGAAGTAGCTACATTCTGATTGGCGCGCTCTTGATGTGGGCTCTCCAAGTAGTCACACCACCTGATAGCGGTGACCCGAGTAGTTACTTTGGCAAAGCTAGAAGGTTGTAAACGTGAAATACCACCTTACCATTCAGCTTTAGAGGCATGCTGCACTGGCCCATGAGCCAAGTGTGGGTTGTGGCAGCGGGGGATGCTCGCCGCAGGGCCTCGAACGGCTGGTTGCTTATTGAGCCCGCTTACAGATTTCTTCCTATGAAAATACATTGATTTTCGCTCTGCAGATTACACTATCTGTTTGTTCGAGTACGGTTTTCGTAGCAAATATTTTTGGACATCCGTCACAATAAAGCAGATCAGATGAAATCACTAATTCTCGTTCAGTCTCATGCTCCAGCTTCATGCTGTACCACCTCCTCTCAGTGTTCGATTACCTGCATCATTTCACTCTCCTACATATAATCAGTCCATCACGGTGTATAGTTCGGAGCTACTCTTCCGCGGATTTGGATGGCATGTGTCAGATTTTCGCTTCTCCTACAAGTGAGGTTTGTATTACAAATGATACTACAACACCAAATGTTAGTACTACTAATTTTCTTTACCAGGATGCACGAGATTTTACTCATAACTTCTACAAACCGGATGAACTTACTCTGATGAAGAATTAACTGCAAAGACTAGCGAACGCACCGCTTCTCTTCTTACTACGTGAACGCTCGTAATTCCGGCTGCGCATCCTATTGATCTGTTATGTTTACTAGTCGCACTACCTGGCGCATCTTTAGTGGGTCCATCCTTCTGCAGCTCTGCAAAATGTCGCCCGTATTTTCTACTTACCCAACATTTCTCCCATTCCCGGATCCAAGAAGGCTAAATCCCTGCCACAAGAAACAGTTGAGATATTTTTAAGCTCCGAAGCGGACTTCTAAAGAATTTCGACCAGTTATACCCTTCCATCCTGTTCACTTTTGCAACCGGGAACAACAATGCGTTTTGTTTCGTCGACGTCAAATTTTTCATCCCATCCACAGGTTCAGTACAGATAAGAAAGCTTAAATGGACGGATTAGCGCGCAGACTTTTAGTGTTGTGTCCCCGAGACGGAAACGAAGACCGATTTAGAGTTTAAAGAACCGGGCGAAACGAATGTGCCCTGCGGATATTGCTAACTTGCTCGGAGCTAGTGGAAATCCAGAGAGATTTATGTCCTCTCCGATCGTCCGTCGTAATGATGCGTTGAATCTGCCCTAAAAAGGCTATCTCTGCTTAGTTCAGTTACTACAACACATGTTTCCGGTTGCAACTAACGCTTTACTAAAATTAAACATCAAAGACAATATGCAAAGCTTCCCAGAATAGAGCGGTATGTAACTTCTCCCGTTGTTACTCAGCGCACGACACGGCAATTAGCCAAGTGAATAGGTCAGCAACTCTTGCCAGAGCTCTGCCACAAACTAGACAGCGCCACAATATTGAACCTTTGGAGTGATCAGTTCACCAGAGGCTTCACATTATCTACGGGGTATCTGGTCGGTTGCTAGCGTCGACCCAATGGCGTTGCCTGACCTCAACCGAAGCGAGATCCGATAATGGTTTGTTCTGACATGTACCGTTCGACTCAGCTGCTCACTGGCTCTCCAGACCACTTCATACCATTCACTTAGATAAGACCATGAAACCTCTAACAACCAAATGCGTCTCCTCTGGCCTTTTAAATTTGATAGTCAACCTTAGCCACATTTCATTATCTATTCCCATTAGCTATGTACTAATCTGGCGACGAGATCCCGAGAACACTAATATCCGTCAGTCTGTTTCGTCGAAACTACGGCAGCG
Source organism: Clonorchis sinensis (assembly GCA_003604175.2). Lineage (NCBI taxonomy): Eukaryota > Metazoa > Platyhelminthes > Trematoda > Opisthorchiida > Opisthorchiidae > Clonorchis > Clonorchis sinensis. Next base: position 97,730,603 of record CM030370.1, on the reverse strand, counting down.
TTCAAGCTTTTTCACATTTCAGCCAGACCTCCTCCACTACCTGCTGTAGCTTGCTCGTCAGTTAGTACTCATTTCCGTTAACCGAAATTACCACTAGAAACGTTCGCCAGTATTTCTTTCCCCTGACACGATTAAACTTTCTGGTCTGGATAGTACTCCAGGGCTCGTTCTTACAGTTGCTCACTTCTCATTTCCACTGGTGGTGCATCTTCCCCCCAAAATTGAGCATATACTCCCTATTCAAGGAAGCAGGTCATTTTTTCATATGAAAAGTTATCCCCCGATTTCACCCACTCTCATTTGAACCAAGTTTCTGCAATCACTCCTGTGTAACCATGGGTGAAATGCCCCTTTGCGTGACCATCGTTAGGAATTTAGGCGCCACCAATATACTGGGTCCATTGGTGTAGTTTCCTCAGTTCGGATCATCTGTCTTGGACCCCTTTGATGAAACTGATCGGGTTCACCTAGACGTTTTGAGAGCTTTCGATGGAGTATGGCACGAATGTCTTCTCATCAGACTATTTATGTACGATGTGCACCTTCTTTTTATCAACTGGATTAAACTTATTAATGAACTGGCCCTTGTAGGCTCGCCTAGGAATCTCTGTTCCACTTCACCAACAATGAAACTCCGCTCCATCCCTCATTCTGTTTCTTCTATTCGATCTTCCTCTGTTTTTAGCTGCCCTCGGAGGTTTGTCATCCCAGCAAAGCCAGTTCTTGTTGTGCCCAACGATCCAATCCTCATTTAATTGCTTTCACTTTCAGTTCACCAGTTCCCTGAAACCAACTTTGTTGCCATTCACGTTTGGTTTGTAAGATGCAGTTGCATTCAACCCTAAATTGCCATATGTCCCTTCCTCCACTGTTCCACCTTCAGGCACATTCTATTTCCAAACAGGGAATCTCTGACCTAGTCCCATCATGATTTAGCATTCACTTGAAGTCTCGATAGTCTCAAATCAACCAAGTTGTGATTTGGATCTTCGAGATGTGGATTTCTGTTTCGTTCCCAGAGACTCTTTGGTGCCTATCAAGTTTTTTTTAATCTGTATCATGAAACATCGTTGTCACGCATGGTGCGGGGCTCATCGAGGTGCAGCTCATTGCTACCCTCACTCCAATCGATGCTTTTCCACCCTTATGTATTCATCAGGGCGCAACTCCTCTACTTACTCTCAACGTCTGTTTCACGTTACAAGCCATTCGCTCTTTCAACTCGTTTCTTCATTTCCCGTCATCTTCCCAGTGCCATGCAGAACTCTCCTCTTCGTTTTCCACTGAAAACACGAATCTCGAGCGCTCGCATTTCCAATATTCTTTTAGCATTTAATTCTTTGGACTAACACTTGCCTATCCAATCCAAAATTGACTCCTTTATACGTGCCAGCACTAATTTTTTCTGGTCCGCTAAGTATTTGTGTGTGGTTCTTCGTACTTCACATTCCTGAAAGAATGTGAGAGTGAATGCGTGAGTAACAGAAACCCCAATCATATCGAGCAGGCAAGTCTCGGGCGACAATCACCACATGGACTTAGGCCAACGAACAGCAGGAAACTCTCAACCCTAACGACTCCGACCTGTGATTCAAAACCTGATGCTCTGAGCTTCTTAGGGGAAACCTACTCAAGGTCGTCATTGGTTTAGCTGATGCAGTTTGATTAGTGTGCCCACTGAGCGGACATACAGCGTTTGTTCTGCAAGTGTTTCACAAACCACAAGAAGGAGCACTGTTTAAGTGGTCCGAACTTGTAAGAACAAACGGCAAATAACAGCTACAAGTAGGACTACCCCGACTGGCAAATGCCGCTTGGAGTCGATTAAACGAGAGGCTCCATCCACGTATTGACCGGAGATGTGTCGAGGTCAACGAAGTGACCCATGAATAGTTCAAAAAGATGCCAGGACACAACTGTCAGATGTTATTGGAAACGGTAGTACACAATGTACCACACAGAGCACTGTGGACTATCCTCTGCAGCACTTTGAACGACTGTGGCGCGAGAAAACCGGCAAAATACTTCATCCATGTCAACAAAACTTATTTACTAATTCACTTGCTAAACGCTCAGAGTTTTTTTCCTCAGGTTGTCCAAAGGGTGAGAACATCAAAAGCTGATAGTCTAATCCTCGCGCTCATAATGGAATCGACCTATCATATTTGCACGACTACTGTACCCTCAAAATGCTTAGGACTCGACATTACCCAAGGACTGACCATGCCATGTGTGTGCGAATGAGGTCGGGGAATTTAACCAGGGTAGCTAAAGCAACTGAACAATAAAACGAGTCCAGAATGTGGGTGGACAAGATAACCCTCAACTATTTGCGGGTAGTCCACGCAGTGTTCACCGTACCTCGACGAAAAATAGAAACACGAAACGAAGATCCAGACAACGCCTCGCAAATCTCTGGTGAGTTCATTCCATCGCAGAGACAGGATGCCGCAAACCAGGTTCGCATGAGAACTCGAAAACAGACTCCGGTCCCTCCAGAAGCAGCAAGTCCGGTGATTCTAGGGAGTTGGTCATTGTAGGTGACAAAATCGTCAACATTCTGCTAAATTGCCTTCATGTTTAAATTCGGTCAGAAAGAACCGAAACTTGATCAAACTCGCACCCAAAAAATAGAGATCTCCCGCGACACCCTAACTAAAGCGCACTTGGGTTATCCGACCTTTGAACTTCCAAAGCTTTCCAACAAGGGCCATAACCGATGGAGGAAGAGTTATCTTCGAATATTCTCCTACCACAGAAGAATTACCAGGATAGGCTCGATCAGCAGAATACCGGTAAATTTCTCAGCCCAGAAGCTGATGCTAGTCGAGATGTAGTGGTGAATCAATCGAAACATAGTTTTCTACCGAATCTGAATCACATTCAATGATGAAATGAGCTTCATCTGTGCAATTTGCACATGCCACTCCATCACTTTTCATTTTCGTTGGAACATGTTGTATAAACATTGGGTTGAGATGGCCAACAAATTAAGACTGTTACAAAACAGTTGAGGACAAACCTATTGTTGATCAAAAAGATCAATCGTGACTGAAGGTCAACCCCGGCTAATAGCATGCATATTAACATACACACACACACAACACTACTCAACGCACAACCACCAACCCATCGCTACGCACCACTACGCGCCCTAACAACGCACTGATGATGTCACCTCGATTGGTGATGAAACGTTTGCAATCAAATTGCGCAGCTCAGCGAACAAACCAACGACCATCTATACTACCTGAGCTACCAACATTCTCCTCTATAGCAGATCAAAGGTCAGTTCATTTTCAAGTGCAATATTAAACAATGTGTATTTACATGTGACAAAAACGAAGCCCTATCGGAGGCGATTTTTTAAGTAACACATAATCTGGTTAGCAGCTTCCCGGCAAGAGCCACCGGTAAACACAATTTTGACCACCAAAGGTCCGGAAGGATCGGACGAAAGTAGACATTCATCATCATCCCCACCTCCGTTTCCACATTCATTGGGAGAGGACGAGTCGGTGATGCTCTGTTCGACGAATACGTCTGCTTGGATGATTGGAGGAGTAGGACTGGGTCCAACTGGCATAGAGAAGTGTTCAGAAGTCAGAGTAACCTGAGCGATGTCATCCTCTACCCAAGCATCGCCCTCTTCGCATACTTCGGCAAGCCGTCTTCGCTTGACTTCTTTAGTGAAATCCCGGTCAACGTCAGGATTGTTGTTGTTCACCTCTGTAGCGGGTTCCGGCTCTGTGAAATCTGGATCCAATGGACGCTTTAAAGATGGAAGTTTCTCCGGAGAATGAGACTCATTCGAAGCAGCTTGTTCAGATCGATTTGAGGAGTCATTGTTGACAGGTTCTATCCCGGAGGAATCTATCTGTTGCGAATTCGATAGGCGTTCGGCCTCACGACGTTTTCGCCGGTTATGAGTCCAAGTATTTTCTGTTGCACATACAGACAAATGGAAACCACCGATTTCGGCTCGATTCTTTTGATCCAGAACCCTCATCTACAAAGTAGGAAATCAGTAATAAAGTGAACGAAATTTGGTATGATCTGCTGGCTTTATTGAACGCTAACCGAATGTGGTAAGCTGAGCTCACGCAGAGAAACATGATTTATTAACAGTCTACACAAATGATTTAACGGTTAGAAAATGGTTCACGCTACTGAATCATTCCCTCACTTGTTGACCAAACTCCAGTCAGTTTGTTTATCCCTTAAACTCACTAAACTACATTGGAAAGCTTTCACTACGATACATACAATTGCCATAGCAAATCGGTCAATATGTCAATGGACAGATCGGTAGACAGAGAAGGTAATCGTTCAGCTGTATTACCCTTTCGGCACCTAGCTGCCAGCTCAACCAAAGGAAGCATGAGGGCTGTGATTCTGCCAGGTTGCCCAAGCCTGGACAGTGGCAGTCGAGATGTTGGAGTTGGGTTTGAACCAAAGACCTTCCGGCCAGTAAGTTCGTGCCTTAACCACTGAGCTAGCTGGAGTTCAGAGACGGAAGACAGAATAGAGAATCCGCAGAGATTAGGCGAATACAGTCTCCTGATCCTGCAGGTTGTGGGTCGGAACATACACGGCGATACGTTCCAAAGAAATCTTTGTAGTATGGTGTCACTCATCCACGGGCTTTTGGACAAGCTTTTGAACCTTGAGTTTCGGCCCCCCAGGTGGTATGCCGCGTGCAACTTACGGTGATGAAACATTAGTGCCAACACCGACGTTGTTGTCTATGAGGGTGACGCATCTATCCAGGTTCAGATACACTGGGGGTAGTTCAGCCTTCGGACATCCCTCGGTTTGCATAGCTGTTCTGCGTTGGAACTAGGTTATGTATGAATGACTAGACTTCTGATTCCGCTTCTAAGTTGGTGAACGACGGTTCCAACAAAACACGGGATGTTAATCATACATCTTGCTCAAGCACAAACGGGTTTACCCGCTTGGACTCAGTGATTGAGATTCCGATAACAAAACAACGGTAATACGTTCGCCTCGCACGTCGGATGGTGAAGTTTAAATTCCAACACAACGGCATCAGTGATGAATCCAAATAAAATCGAAAATCGAGTCTCATGCCCCCGTTTTACTTTGGGTTAACGAGGATGATCAAATCGGGACAAAGAGACTACTCAAAGATATATATATATATATATAACTAAAATGAAAACAATTTCAGCAGGCTGTTAAACTCGGTGGGTTACGGCACTCAGTCCTTGACTGTGTAAGCCTCAAGAAAACCAATTAGCCGGCAAGGACTTGCTTGATTGCTCTGATCAAATATTTTGCTATGCATTACAGGCTTCTTCTATCGTTAATCAAAATCCCAAACGCTCCCAGCACTTGGGGAATCTTCATTCAGAGTTAACTGACACACAGGTGTTATTACTTAACGCTGAAATATTGACATAGAACTTGAAGGCAGTAACAATATCTGGAAACAACGATGGAAATACCGAAGCTTAAGAACAGCGCAATCTTATCAGAGTGAGATAAAGTACACAAAAACAGAGACAAACCTTTAACTGTCTGAATTCATTCCGAAGCCAATCAAGAAGGGCATCAACTGTATAGTGTGGGAGACAAGACAGTTTGGGTGGAAGTTCGAATTTCAGCGGAGGTCGTTCCAGCTTTCGAAGCCGACGAAATTCAGATTCCTGGGACACGGGGAGATAAATCCGATTTGATTATGAAGTAGAAGAGTAATCCAGTATTGGAAAGTGGATACACACAAATGTGGTTTGGTTTTTAGCTGCACAAAAATTGGCTACGACGGTAGCATTCGCAAATTTTGGTAGAATCGACTGAAGTACAATGCCTTTTTGTGATTTGTAGAAGGGCCCGCGTGAATCTCGTTAAGAATAACAGCCTGACTATTTAAGGAGACAACGTGAACACGCATGGCTCTGTAAAGAAACTTACAGGGAACTCAACGTTGGGCTGGAAGGTCCACGCCAGTCCCCACCTCATTATCCGTCCTTGGCAAAGTTCATAAACAGATATGCGTTGGATATTCAGTTTTCTCAGGATTCGCTTCAAGGGAACAACACTGCTTTTTTTGCCCAGCATCACCGTAAATACACTAGAAAGGGATGCAACAAAGAGAAGTAAGGTATCCGAAATGCATACGTGCATGAATCGTCAGAATAACTGGCATGCGTCATCTTTCGATTGTTACAAACGCATTCTCTGACCTAAAAACTCAACCACAATGTCAAAAACGATTGAAACCGATGCCATTTGGTCAAACCAGGCTAATGATTCTATCCCCACTCGAGTGTTTGTGAACGAGGGTTTTGTGAGCGCCATTGGCGAGATTGACCCAGCGTCCCTTTCGAACCCCACCTAACATAAGTCCAGCGCAAAGTTTACATAGGCGGTTCGGCTGAGAAGTGACAATGTGCGTTCACTGGGATGGGCTGCTTGTTACGCCCTATTTCCAGCCACATACAATGGGGGTCACGTGGGCTCGAGTCAGGAAAAAGTGAAGACCTTATAGCACTCAGTTCAACTGCAGTGCTCTCATTTCACTTTGCTAAATCATAGCCTGCCCCCCCACCAACCTGTAACCAACGGTTTGAAAGGGAAAACAACCTCTTTGGCAAATGATGGTTATACCTAGTACATATCTCAAACACCACGGGCCGATGGGTTATCTGTTATTGTAACGCGAAACCGCATACGTACCACGCAGTGGCCACTCAACTCCTACTACGTTACACAGAAACCGGGATGAAACGTCCGAAAACGTTGAAGGTCCTCGGTCCAAGTTTCGCAACCCTGAAGTAAGACTAATATTGTGTGCATGACCCTTTAGCTTCAACGAAATCCGTCTCCGACGTTACAAATGACGCAAATTGGTGAACTTTGATAGCGCCTCGAGTGCGCAAACACAGACTTCACCTGTTACGGCACAGTTAAGCTTTACATAGCTCCTAAGATAAGTGAACCGATTACCAAAGTCAAGCTCCTCATTCCGAAGTTTCAGAGGTACAAAAGGTTGGGAAATCTTGAAGTAACATTTTACACGATGCGAAACGCATACATAAACACCACATTTTGCATAGGAAGGTTTCTGCGAACAACATCGCCGTACTGGAACCTTCTCCATAAGATGGGCACCTCATGAATAAGGATTTACTGGTCTGACATCAAACACGAAGTGCCCATTCGGGATTTCGGTCTATCAATGGATGCATCGGATTAACTTATATAAACCAAGGTTAGAAACTCGGAGTGACCAAACCAATACTTACTGAATACCAAGGTTTTGTTAATCGGGTAGCGTTATTCAGGAATTACGATATACGGTCGACCTGAATTATGGGATTATGACATTTTGTGAACTTCTTAGGACACGATAAAGTATAGGAAACGAACCCATCACAGCCGTCTTTTCCAATAAATTGATCGAGTGTTACTACACCCGGTGATATCAAGTTGACCGGAACAGTCACCGTCTAACGGATGCAGAAGCCGACCAGAAAAATGTCAATTGTCAGAGAAAGAGGACCTACTACTCCAGTTATCAAGGTTACATAAAAAAATTGTTCAGCTGTAGCACCCTTTCGGTGCCTAGCTGCCATGCCACCAAAAGGAAGAACGAGAGCTGGGATACTGCTAGGTTGCCCAAGCCTAGACAGGGGAAGTCGAGAGGTAAAGGTCGGGTTCGAACCACGGACCTTCCGGTCAGTAATTTGGCCCTCTAACCACTGAGCTATCTCGCCCCCGGATTATTGGTTGTTACATTCAAAGGCTTATGAATAACCAATCCCCTGCGGCGACCCTCAAAGGGTAGATAAATAAAAGCGTTCCGGTGAGGAATGACTTCGCTTCAATCAAGAAATTCGTGGTTGGACTTTCGTAAACACGAAAAAAATGAACGGAACCAAACATTTCTAAAGCGACATACCCCACACGTGTGGCATACTTCACACTGTCCCGAGCTAGACGCATGCCAAAGAGAACCTCACCACCTTGTGTTTGACATTCGTGCCGAGCCGCTGATGAAACTGTCTTGGATGCGGGTCGCGTGATAGACCTGTTTGTGGTGGTGCCAACGGCATCTGATGTCCCGCAGAAAAACGGCGGATTGGCCATCACTGCTGTCAGGTACGATTCCGGTGGCGTGCCATGTGAAAAAACTGCATCTAGTGACGACGCACCATCCTTGATTTGAATGACTAGGATGTGCAAATGGAGAAAACATGAGGTCAGCATGACATTATGTATGGATTTTGGGAGCAACCTATAGGTCTCACAATAAGTCATCGAAGACGACTCTGACTTTAGTTACATACGAAAGGGATGGGGATGAAAACTTGATCTTGTGCTTTCAAAAGAAAAATCGGCAGCCACTAGGTGACATTGTTTTACTCGTAAACATCAACAAAAATACATTTCAGAATATCAAGTGAACCCGAATTTTAACGAACGTATAAGGCAACTGCAGTTTTGAGGCCCCTGAAACCCATGTTATATACGGAAAACATTCCTGAAAACAGTGTCTACCGGAATGCAAACCTCTCGAAAAAAAACATCGAGTACATTTCTTGTGCTTCACCCATTCAGGTTCTCGAGGTCTGGTACACGAATGTCATGCCGGAATGACCACAAAGGTCTCAGATGGAGGAGGCGGAAATGCACTTTCGTGAACCTAAACTTATACGGATGCAAACTTAGTAAGAGTCTGCTTCAAGGCAGGAGGTTTACGAATTTGAAGAAGCGAAAAGGCTGTCCGCAACCCTATCAAACAAGAACGAAAAATCACTACTCCTGTTCCATTAGACAAATCATCCCCTTCCCGTGAACGGAACAAAAGAATTAACTGTCTATTCTCGGGAGTGAGCCGCTAATGTTACTTCCGATTTGCTGTTGAAATGCCTCAAAGTTAAGAGAATCAATTTCCACCACAAAAAAATGCAGTATTCCTGAGGCAACAGAAAATCAGAGAGTGTACCAGTTCAAGTTGACGTACCTTGGGCTACCTGGCGTATCCAATGGGGTCATCTCACCCGTATTGATGAAAAGAAATTGAATATGAACGGTCTGTACAGGCGATTACTACCGGCATGACATCCACACACGTGAAACAGCTTCACTACGTCATTGTACGATATGTTTTAAAACCCAAATCCTCCCAAACACAATCAATATGGTCTAGGTAATACCAAGACCCAATTATTTACTGGCCAGGTAAATTCACGGCTGCTCGGAACCCACAACTGGATGATGTGCTTACACCAGGTCATACCAACCCCCTACAAAAGAAGGGCACCTTGCTTCTCACCAGGTATTGTCAAGGCGTAGCCAGTGTTATCATTATCATGGCTAACCTACGTATTCCATCTGGTATCGTGTCGTTATTTTCCAACTATCGACTAAAATAATGGCCGTTGTAGTAAGCGCTGCACACCCACGCACACTAGGTCACCAATAAACTGTTACTGAGCATCAACCAGCTGATTAAAGAAAGGATAGTGATGAGCAGTTTTGAGTTGTTTAGTAGTGTACTTCTACCACCAAATACACATTTTGATGATAACAGTGCTGGTGAGCTTCCTGAAGCGTTTAGTAACTGTGCTGTCATAAGAAAGAAGAAGTTCAGTACTTCTGTTTGCATGAGGAAAGGAACAAAATAGGCACGATCAGTAAACATCTAATGAAACAACCCAAGGAGCAGCGTTCAATGTCTTATAGTGCTAACTGAGGGGTTGGCACCATTCAAACAATGGAGGTAAAGCTGATGAACAGATGAAGAAATCGAGCTAACATTTCTACATTGAAACACTGAATGCGTTTCAGATTTAACTACGATTTAAGAGAACCAATCCACCCTATGGAGAGAGTCCTCCCCAAGGCAGAACGAATACAACCGGTCCAAAGTTGTCTCGTATGATGGAGCAGTTCTTCTTTATCTCCCGTGGTGAGCTCACACTAGAAGCATGTAGTGAGCAGGACGAATGCGAACACATCATTGCTCGGAGTGTCTAACATTTCATACAGAAGTACGTTTATTGCCTTCCAAGCAACCGCCAATCATTAACCAAGATACCTGTATGTAAACTGATCTTGACCTTGGGCTGTGTACACTAATACACAGCTGTGTGTTGCTTAAACTGAAACTAGCGGATGCTCATTTTCTTCAAAAGAATCGACCACCAGAAGTACATCAAGAAACCATTCTCTAGTATAGCTGGAAGTGAAGTCGTGTTGCACTAGTGTCAAGCCGCATACCAAAGTTTTATACACCCATTCAACCAACAAAGACTTCACTTCGAACTTCATCACCTTTCTTAGCTAATTAGATAAGTGAAGCTCTCAAGCAGAAATACGAATTCTGTTGGTCCTTCTGACATTTGTAAGTGCATTAGTGAACCTCCTCAAGGAGATCAATGCAACAGGCTGTCCACCAGTGCTAGAAGCGCGGAAGTGATAAGCAGGAGTTTGTGAATGCATCAGAAACCCACGGCTAACTAACATGTTTTCAAACTGCGTTCTTCAGTAAAAAGGACCGAACATAACTTGATGTAAATCAGGTCGGACGAGTCAAGCAGATGAAATCGCCTGCTCTGGCTTATTGCAGATTGGACTGTCATGCTGAAAGGCTTCACCGCTCCGGTTTCGTCACTGCTACTCGGTTGTTGACAAACCCATCGACCGATTTTCCGGGTCTCTGCAGCTCACTACTAATGACAGCAATACATATTGGTGCTTAACAGCCGTGGTCGCTGTAGCTCAAATGGGGCGCGATGGCTCAGTGGTTAGAGCGCGAATTTACTGACTGGAGGGTCCGTGGTTCGAATCCGACTTCTGCCTCTCGAATTCCCCTGTCTAGGTTTGGGAGACCTGGCAGTATCCCAGCCTACGTGCTTCCTTCGGGTGGCATGGCAGCTAGGCACCGAAAGGTTGGTACAGCTGAACGATCAGCATCATCAGCTCAAATGAGCGAGAATATCGGACTCGCTCACGTGAGCTAAACATCTTACGTTTGTCCCCCTCACAATGATGTCATGCTTCGTATGCATTCCTCAATCACCTAACTCGTTTACTCAGAGCTCTGACCATACCTTAGTGACAATGACAGTCAGTCTTGCTTTCCACCACCCTACCACGTGCGTAGACACTCACGAACCAAGCAAGCTGAATGTGGTGAATGCAGCGACTAACACCTAGAAGTATAGAAACAAAAGCATACACGTCTATGCATATACCGCGCGTACACTGAATGTCCCGATGACTGAGTCCCCAAAAAGGGGCGGACGGTACTGTGTCACGGAAAATGTTACCCGAACACGTTAAAACTGACTTCAGTACGCTTTTAAAGTAATCACGATGTGAATGTAGCTATGCGACAATCAAGCAAACCAAACATCTTCCTTAATACACGGACGTATTAAGGAGAGGTGCAGTTATACCTTCCAGATGACAACCAATAGTGTTCGACTTTTTCAGCAAGCTTAGCAGCTCGGTGAACGACCCGACAACCAACTGGACTAACAAAAATCTGCAGTTAAAACAAGTGTTATGTGAAACTGGCGGAAACTGTCAGTACCTTATTAGTTCTGCAAGCCCGGATCGTACGTTTGACTAGATTTTGCAATGAATTTCGTTGGACATTCGAGCAGGCAACAGACATGTTCCGTGCGTCAATTTCTGTACCCACAAATCTCCAGCCATTGCGCTTCGCTCCCAGCAGTGGATATATACAAGAAGCGCCCACGCCAATATCCAGGATGACCACTTGGTCGGTAGGTTTCACAAAACCTAGAAAGAAATTAAAAACGAAACAGCATAGACTTACTCTTTATTACATCCTCTAACCAAAGAATATAGTTTAAACGTAATGGCACAGTTGGCACGAGGCGATCCAGGGGAAATTCGACGTTCAAGTTGAAGTCTTCCAATAATAGTGCTTTGGACAACGCACTGAGATGAGCAGGGATTTTAAAATCTAGTGAGACACGTCCGTGCTCATCTGAGATTGCGACTTCTTGAAAAAAGTCATACTTCTGTGCGAGTTCTTTGAAGTTTGGTTTCTTCGTCCGGTACAAATTTCTAGGGTGCATGTATTTGTTCAAAGCCATATTTCGAGTCTTCAGGAACACAATGTCTAAAATTATGAGGAGAAATGAGGTCAAGCACGAAGCGTTTTGGAACTGATCACAGTTAGGGACGTAACGTTTAATATAAATGCTCCATTCTGAGATAGCTCAGCGGTTAGAGCGCGAGCGTACTGACCGGAAGGTCCGTGGTTCGAACCCTGCCTCTGCCTCTCAACTTCCCCTGTCTAGGCTTGGGCAACCTGGCAGTATCCCAGCCCTCGTGCTTCCTTCGGGTGGCATGGCAGCTAGGCACCGAAAGGGTGCTACAGCTGAACGATTTTTTTCCATTCTGAACGAATTTAGATGGCTTGGAGTTTAGGCAAAATGACCGAGACGAAAAATGAACAATGAAACGGTGGGCTGTTGTGCACGCGTAGAAAATGGAAATAATACCCGTTTATTCAAGACAGTGTCGGTGGAACACCGCAAGAGAAATTGCCGACTGACGTGAGGAAAAGGATTGAGGCAAATGACGAAATCCAAGCAGCGCGCGCCAAATAACATGGTCCAGGCGGGAAGCTGCTCATCACAACCTGAAGCTTACTTGTTGGTTTCAAAGAAAATTGCCATTAGGCATTTTCTCGGCCATCCTGGACCTACCATGCTCAGACAGGTGGATCCGGAAACGGAAAGTCAAGGTGACGCAGTCGGTTGACTTCACTGCCTCACCAAAGTATTCCTTCGCGCCATGCAGCGACAGTTTGTGCACACCACGAGTATAATGAGAATCGCTGAGAAATACTTCTCCCAAAACGTTTGGGCTGCCTTGGAACCTTTTTTAATCGAGAACCCAAATCGCTCTCTTGCCTGGGATTGTGACAGCATTTCACCAGCTGCGTAAATGAAACGCCGCAGCATCGGCATCGCCTTATTTTATGCATATGATAGAGTGGGCAAGTGAAGCAGCACTGCCAGTGAGCTTCTTCTGTCGTGAACCAGATCCCATTCCCTTTCATCACTAAGACTTTCGGTGTCAGACCGCCCGGCGACTCAATAAGCAGAGTGGTCCGGTCGTAAAAGAACACTTCTTGTAACGGAACCTTTCACATCTGGGGGATCACTGAAATTTCCCAATTAGCCACAAAAGTGTCAACCCTCAAAACAACCTGTGCGGAAAGACGCACAGGTTGTTCCTTAGAAGTCCACAATACTAGCCTTTCATAATAGTCAAACAGAATTTCCTAACTTTGGACAATCCAACCAACCTCCTCAAAGTCCACGATTTTGCTACCTGTTTCCCAAGAAACCATAAATCTGATTGTGCATCACAACTGGAAGCTGACTGTTAGTCACGCTGTTGAATGGAGACGAGAGTGCATGGACAGGGAAACCATCTATATGCAATACAAAGCTGAACAAGACTGTGCAAATAACTTAATCTGTGTTACGTTCGGTTGGACCATTTCCCATCTGGTTTGAAAAACATACTTATATTAGGATTGAGCAGTCTTGTACCAAACCTAAAGAATAGTATGACTGTAGGAGATTCGTCCGACCTAAAGCTGCCACTTTGACGTGGTGGTCGGGCTTGAGTGCTGCAATGATCTCGCGGGCCACATTGGTTGGAACTTCGTTCCACAAGGTGCAACCATGCCAGGAAGGCCAAAGGGGAGCAGTCAGACCAAGAGCAGCGAAACCTTGTATTACGAGTAATCGTGAGAGACGGTCTGGGGATGAAGTTGTACTGTCCTCTGCGACAGGAGTGTGAAGGCGGCAAGGTGTTTGGCCGAGGCGACAAGCATGTCCATAGTTATGGAAGGAATGATGCTATCTTCCCCCGAGGAAGGACGGGTTAGAAAAGGTCGGGCTCCAAAACCGCACACTCCGATCGCCCAACGGTAGACGGTGACCGTCGGCACATTATCCAATTCGGTCGAAATACTTTAAAAACCAGAGTCCGGTGCTGCTCAAAAGGCACCTGCTGTTCGCAGCCGCATTAGGAATGAGAGTAACCCCTTGTTCCTTGCGCCCTCGGGTTAAGCCAACCCCCTGCAGCCGAGTCATCGGCTCCGGGCAGGGCCCCCAAAGAAAACCCTACTGTCCGCTGCTTCGTGGGTCAGACTTTTGAGTCAAGGCTAGAGGCAGGGTCCCCGAACAAAACCCTACATCCTCCCACTGCCTTGTGGGTCAGATTTTTGAGTCAAAGGCTCAAGGTGGGGTATCTCAACCAAACCCCTTCCTCGGCCTGGGCAACCGGGAAGTATCATTTACCCGCGCAGTTCGGTGTCCACCGATGTCCCTCGCCAACACCTTTCCACCGCACAAGCAAACGTCGCCGAATCATTTGACTGTCAGTTATCTGACCGAAGAGCCTTATGGTCTCCGCTGCCTAGTAACAATAAACAAAATAACATCGTTCTAAGTCCACAAAATCCTTTCCATGTAGGAGCTTATAACGTCCGTGTCAAATTGGTAAACAGGCAATGCTTGCTGAGACCTTATACTTCCTTAAAATTGATGTATGCTGTCTCCAAAACACGCATATAAGACCCAAGCGCGATTATGCATCGCAGAACGCCAGGGATGAACTTAGCTATTTCACGTTTCTTCCTCCGTGTGTCCGGTGACCCAGAAGCGATGACTCGTGAAATATATGGCGTGGGAGTTGCACTCAGCCCCAGAGCTGAACGCGCTTTGCTGGATCGGATCCCAGTGAAGAGTAGTCTTTGCGCCGTCCGATTATCCAGTTCAATCAAGCTCAGTGCCTCGGCATAAAAAGCGATACCTGTGTGCAGTGTCGGCTTATGCCCCAACGGACTGCAGTTCTGATGTTGAGAAGGATACCTTCTACCGAGAACTATCCGGGCTCACTCGTCAAGAAAAAACACTGACAATGTGATCCTTGCAGGCCATATGAATGCCTAAGTAGGTCGCCTGAGCTCCTTGGAATCACATTTGGACGGTCGATTCGGAGTCGATGTTCGCCGCACAGACAACGGAGGTCGACTCCTTCAGTTGTGTGCTGATCATGAACTGCTCCGAGCAAGTACGAGCCTTCAACGTAAACGTTCGCACCGCGTAACCTGGTGGCCACCAACTGCAAATCAACCGTGGACCCAGTTGAACCACGCGGCCATCAGCCACCCGTGGAGAGCCACAATTCAAGATTGCCGTTCCTTCTGGGGCACACCACTTGATTCCGATCATGCCATGGTGCGTGCACGCCTGACAATTCGTTTTCCTTCAGGTCCTCGCAAATCAGCAAGAAGCATGCCAATCCAATACCTTCGAAGAGCTACCATAGCCCAACAACTCTCCACAGTAAACCAATACTGTGGTGGCAGTGAGCATGTGGATGCAGCGTGGCAAAATGTGAAAGGAGCTATCTTAGCGGCATTCAGTGCTGTGGTGGTTGTGTTTCTTGAATTGGATGCTATCTTTGACTCTATGGACTGTCAGGCACTATGGCAGTGTCTGTGTAGCAAAGGTGTCCCTCATAAATTCCTGACCCTCCTTAAGGCGCTGTACGCCAGCTCGCGCGGCCGTGTTAATCTCTCGCCTGAGTTCACCACATCAAGTGGTATCAGATAGGGCTGTCCAATTTCATCTTTCCTCTTCACCTTCGTCATTGATACAATCATGGAAGACTCACTATCAGCTTCTAATGCCTGTGGGCTCGAAGTGCTCCCTGGGCGTCCGCTCACAGATATCGAGCACGTAGACGATATAGCTCTTCTTGGATCTAACTCATTAGTAATGCAAACAATATAAAATAATCTAAATAATTCTGCCTCACGGTTCGGCATGCGCTTCACACCTGCAAAGTGTAAAGTGCTACTGCAAGGCCGGGTGGGCTCGAACCCTAGCCTCATGCTTGCGGATGAACCGATTGAGGTAGTAGAAAAAAAATTGTTTACCTGGGTAGCTGTATCAGTCCCCATGGTCTCGCGAAAGATGATATTTCCATCCGGATTGGGAAGGCCAGAGCAGCTTTTGTGAACCTGCGTCACCTGTGGCGCAGGCGTAACATCAGCTTATCCGTCAAGGGTCGAGTTTACAAGGCTGCGCTGCGCTCCATATTATTATACGGATCAGAAACCTGGTCGCTGCGTGCCGAGGACGTCAGACTTTCAGTGTTTCACCACCGATATCTGCGGAGCAATGCCCGAATCTGGTGGGAAGACCGTATCAGCCATGCTGAAGTACGTCGAATGGTATTCGGGAGAAATAACTCACCCTCGGTAGATGAACTGGTCACACCACATAGGTTGCGCTGGCTTGGCCACGTGCTGCGTATGCCAGTCGACCGACTTCCTCGAAGAGCTCTTTTCACACAACCAATTGAAGGGTCGAAACGAGCGAGAGGCGGTCAAACAATGACTTGGCAGCGAAGTATAAAAGCAAGTACCACCAAACTCAGCTGCACTGGTCATTGCCGTCTTTCTGTATGGTGACCTCAAGACGGGTCACACCAATGGTTAGAGACATTGTCAGACATGGCCCAGTCGCGCCCTCAATGGCGCTCATGCATCCAAACTATTGCCTTCAATGCATAGCTCCCTTCCCAATTCCTCCACTTAACAGTCCATTGACAGTGGTGTATTTACGCACCAATTTATCAGCTCCCGCCTCCAATGCGCAGCTACCTACCCCACCTCCCCAAATCATCGGTGAACGAAACTGTGGCAGCTACAATCATTGTACGACAAGTACGCGGTTACTACACCTGACAATGATGATGATGATGTAGTAGATTTGACACTATAGTTGTCTTGTACTCGACAGTCCCTCCACTAGACGGGGTCGTTGTCAGTATTTCGTTTTAGATAGTTTCCTCAGAAGGCAGCACATATACCGGATTTTCCCTTATACGTGCAGAACAGAACAAAATGTGCAAATGTTGCAGTGTATGGTCGTTGGTAGACAGGAGCTGCAACAACAAAACCTCAGTGAGAATTTTCAACGTTTCGCTAAATGTCTACCTGGCCCTTAAAAAGAAAGCCCTGTAATTCATGGAGACGTACTTTCTCAAAGCCCACCATAAATAGCAGGGTTGATGTAGAAGGTTTGTAGAACAGACATCATATTAGATAACATGTTAGTTGCCCGCCATATTCTAAAGCATGTAAGTTGCATAACAAAGGTGGCCGTGTCGTACTCTCATGTCTAACACAATGAAATGCTCCACAGTAGAAGTTCTCTCATATCCTCATATCTCTCATATCTGCCTCACAAGCTAGCAGACAACTCTAGTGCAGAGGAAACTGGGTTACTTTCCAAAGCACATCCATACAGTCTATATATAATCCATATATAGTCATTAGGGGGAAGGGGAGAAAAAGTAAGAAAACTGTTAAGCTGCTTTACACTGAATTAGACGAGTGAGACTGTAACTCAAAACAGGTCACAGATCAATGCATCATCCTGGCGGATGATATGAACGTCCAGTCTGGAGGACTAATCCCAGAACAGTTGGGAGGCAGATTCGGAGTCGACGTTAACCATACAGATAATGGGAGGCATCTTATTCAACTTTGTGCTGAAAATCGTCTGACACTCGTCAACAGGAAACAACAACAAAGGCGCTCACACCATTAGCCGCAGGCCAGTTGATAAATGTTAGATAATCAAGCCGTCAGTTATCGACCGAACTCCAACCAACCAAAACGTGTTCTTTGGAAAGAGATCTCTACCAAACCTCCAACGCAGCATACGCAGCTTCATTAACTGTCCCACTCTACTTGGAGACGAGAATAATTCCTTTAGGCTGGAGCAACCCGGTTCTGTCGCTACTCCCTAAGGCAGGCAATGAAAAGTGGATGGGGTTTGTACGCACCGTTGAACTCTATATGGCAATCATTAGGTGAAATAATACCTGGACTACCTGGACTATCCAACCGCCAGTGGCTCAGCTCGACGGCTAATACTTGTTAATCGTTTTCAACTACCATACACATATCCTTCTCGCCAAGATCAAGGTCAGAAGCTCCGATTGTGCCACTACTGGACCACGTTATTTGAAATTATATTTTTCCGTAGTTGGACTCTATAGAAAATTAGTCTCGTGTGAGTTGTCGAACTTCGAACTCTCATTTACGGCAGTCTACGCTGAACAAGCGTTTATGCTATGGCTCGCCACAGTTTGACGCATACATCTGCGATATCTTTAGCGCGGTCCCGTGAAGCGGCTTTGAGGCTGAAAGATACACACACTAGCCTCGATCAAGGATTCCTCCTATCGGATATTCGTCCCGCTACGAATACCGGAACATCATTCATCATGAGATTGGTGATACTATTCAGCAGTTCACTAAATTGTTCCACCTTTCTTAGAGCTTACGAGATAGACGTATTCCAACCTTAATTCCAACAGCACGGGGTTGCTTCATACACACCGTCTCGCATTCTTCATTTTAGGATATCGCGATGCGCCACGGAACACATTGCTGAAGGACGGATCACCACCCAAGCAGATGGGCCCACCAAGGTCCGACGACTACATTCTATGACCGCGACATTACAAAAATGCCCGCTATCCTGTCTTGTTCTGCGACGCCATTGGCTGGGTAATGATACACGTCCCCATGGATTTTCATGAAGTGTGGCTGTGTGTGTGGATTTCTTGGATTGTGGATGAGATACAACCCGCGGTATTAGACCAAGATAGTACTGACGACGCTGTCTTCATGGATAACGACTTTGGCGGCCTTAAACTTGTACTTGATTAGTAGCCATACTTGGTGATTAGTACTAGCATGACCAAGGCCGTTTCAACTCAAGTAACAGATCCTAGAACACCAGTAAAACCGAGACTTTACACCTGAAATCTTCAGATAGCTCGTCTGAGCAAGTCAGTCTAACATTCAGAACAAGAATGGAGAAAAATCCAAATTAGCAACAGTACGAAAGCCATCTTTACAATGTGTAGAGCCAAAAGGTACCAGTATCCAGATGGTGTTGCGGAGATTGACCCCAACCAGGAAGTTCACTTACGCTGCTCTATCATACAACGAGCATCCGCGTTTACGAGGCTTTAAGTACTTTATTAAGGCGGGCTGGTTGACATGATCAAGAATGCACAAGTAGGCATATTTAATGCTGTTCATGGTCATTTGGGCGGTCGTTTTGGAATTCATGGAAAACGACGAACGCCTGCTGCAGTTATGTTCTGATCACAGACTTTCTGTACAGTACTAATTTCCGAAAGAATCGAAGCCGCTTAGCGATATGGCGCCCCCGGCGAACGAGCCAACCTCCGTGACGGAGACCACACCGCTATTAGCTATTGGTGGCGTAGGTCAACTGCTGATCATTGCTTGTTCTGGAACGCATGTTGATTCTGATCGGGCGCCTGTCCGCTGCTGCCCCTTTTCGCCTTTCGGAGTCGTGCAAGATGCGCACACCTTATCTGGCCATTAAAAAGCTCTCGGAACCTTGTGTAAACCAAACCTGGTGAAGTCCCATTCAGACACTACACCTTATGTTGACTCTTATCAGAAAGTGCTATCCACAACCCTGCAAATTGCCGGACGTTCTGCTTGTCGAACGGCGCAACAGACCATATCTAAGCATTGAATCTCGAGGAAAACCATAAAACTGTTCGAAGCTTGGATAAGCAGACCTAGTCGAGAGTACAGTAAGATTTGGCAGTATGCCGAAAGTCATGTGAAAAAAGCATCCGCGAAAAACAGGAGCCTTTGCGAGCCCAGAGTTGGGGAGATGGAGGAACCGAGAAACTTTATCGACGTACTAAAACTGTTCCAACTGACAAGGCGACAGGCCGAAAGGCTTATAGCGAACGGTGCAATCAATGATGAAAACGAGTCCCTTGTCTCTGAAAAACACCTAAAGCGTTGGGCTGAAGACTTTCAACAATTCAACTGTCCAACTGCAACTGCTCGGTGAGATTCCTGATCTGCAATGGGGTACTGAACTGGCAACATGAAACTTCCGAAGGTTTCCGGGATACGCGAATGCCTTTTCTCCCGCAAACATCACATAGCTCCTGGTCCTGATGAACTCTCTCTTTCACTGTGTGATGATAGAAGTGAACCCCCTAGTCGGTGCTTTTCTGACTTATTTGCGTTTATCTGGACGAAAGAGCCTGTCCCATTCAATTGAAGTGAGTCGGCAGCAATACCCAGCTCCAGAAAGGATACCCACAGTGAGTCGGACAACCATATACGAATTAGCTCGACCCCCGTTGTAACCAGACCTCTTTGCATCGCTTATTTTACGTCGTCTTCTGAGAGTTTGGGAAGAAGTGACCCGAAATTAGCAAGCAGAATTCCGGCCGAGGGGGTTGTGTGGACCATATTTTCATACTTTATCAAGTTTTGCAGATACCGAGCACTGCAATCTAGGTGTTCCATGACTTTGCGAGCGCGTTAGATTGTCAACCGCTTCGCTCTTCTCAACACCCTTATTCATTAGGGTTATACCCCAGAAGTTCGTGAACATCACATACCGCTAATGTTCACTTACTTGTGGGCGCGCGAGTGCACGGGGAGCTCTGAAATTTTTCCTACAAGCAGTTTTCTCCGATAAGGGTGCTCCCTATTTCCATTTTTGTTTAGTTTAGTCACTGATAAGGTAATGAGGCGAAATCAGGAGAGTTTCCAAAACCCCGGTATCCAGATCTCTCCGAGCGAGAACCTTATCGACCTGGAATATGTAGACGTCATTGTTCGCATTTTGGAAGAGCTGGAAGCCGACCAAGAGTATCCAGTTTTTCGACATGTGCTTCGCAACCACGAGGTGCATATTTCTGCAGCGAGTTGTAATCTTTGAACTCAAGGGGATACAGAAAGTTGTGGAACAATATACGCATCTCGGAGATTGGATTAACTCTGAAGGTAGAGTGACAGACGAGGTGAGCGCACGAACCTCATTTTTCAATTTGCGCATAAAAAGGAATATCACTGGATCTCAAAGGATGCATGTAAACTATGGTACGAGCTGTATGGTTTCACAGCTGTGAGACTTGGTCACTTCTGGTGGAGAAGCTTTTCGCTACCCGGCCTTCTCCCACACTCCCTCCCCACCCTTCAAATAATGCAGTCCGATGAACCCATCTGTCACTCCTCTAACCACTATTGTGTCTAAACCTTCTCCCAGAAAAATAAACCAAAATAACCGCTTACTAACCTCAAAAGATCTGACTCACTTTGCAGCCTTTAATGTCCGTACTCAACGTCAAATTGGACAACAGGCACTCCTCGCTGAAATCTTGCATTCCCTACCTGTCGATGTACGGGAAGCGACTGCTTCAGTGATGTGCAGATCATCGTCTGTTCCTGGCCAGCACAAACGTTCACATCGAGTCACTTGGGGGCCACCTAGCACAAGACAGCGGAACCAGCTGGACCATGTGGCTAGCAGTTACCGATGGAGCCTGAGTTAAGGACTGTCGTTCCTTCTGGGGTACGCAGCTTGACTCTGATTATGCCATTGTGTGGGCCCGGTGAGCACCCGGCTTTCCGTCAGCGTGCCAAAGGAGAGCAGTTCCGTTCAACTACTTCGACAAATTTCAGTAGCTCAAGCGTATCGAGCTGACCTAGCTAGAAAGCTACTGGAAACGCACAGTCATGTAGATTACGGGGATTGCTTGGAAGTTGAACGGAGGCGAGTTAAAGAAGCTATGCTCTCAGCTTCCAGAACTGTTTGTCCAGGCGATCTGACTCGACTAAACGAACAATGAATATCTTCGAGGTCAGCAGATCTTATTGTTGCCACAAAGGACATACCAGCAAATAGTGACTATGATGGCGCACGCATATCCCTCAATCACTGGACAAGCAGGAGCTTGAAGAATGACAGAGGACGTTGGTGGATTTCGAAGGCTCAGGAAATGGAGAAGACAGGCAATAGCCGCGACTTGTTTCAACTGATGTGATCAAACGGTCAAAAGGAGCCAGGTGTCAGTGAAACAATATGCCAAAAAGGCGAAACGGCAGTTCACTCTCTCAATCGTCATCTTCAGCGGTAGGCCGAGCACTTCACAGTTCAGCTGGTCTCCTTCAATACAACTGCTGGAAGA
The DNA here is from genome assembly GCA_003604175.2 of Clonorchis sinensis. Lineage (NCBI taxonomy): Eukaryota > Metazoa > Platyhelminthes > Trematoda > Opisthorchiida > Opisthorchiidae > Clonorchis > Clonorchis sinensis. The sequence goes on along the minus strand of CM030370.1, from coordinate 97,708,505 downwards.
ACCCAGAGTACCTGAATGGAACATCAACACCAACCCGCCATCAGCAAAATCCAGCGTGATATCAATCCTGAAGGGCGACAAGACACCTGGTGCGGTGTGCACCCCACACACTTCAGAGGTGGCGAGGTTCTGGTAAACAGTCCTACAACCATACTGCAGATTTGGAATGAAAACACAGTACCAGCCGAGCTCCTCGACCGTCATCCCAGTTTTCAAAAAGGGAGCGAGAACGTCATGTGAAAAACATCGTGGTGTCAGCCTGATACTCGTCGCACCCAAGGTGCTCTCTGGCATTATTCTGCGCAGGTTGATGGATCATCAGGAGAGACAGATTCGTGAGAATCAAACTGCGTTTCGACGTGGCCGAGGGTGCACCGACCACATTGTCACTTCGAGACAAATTCTTGAGCAGGCCACTCCTTCAGACGTCCCACATTGGTCGTTTTTCTTGACTTGAAAACTGCTTTTGATTTTGTCGATCGTCAGAGACTTTGGCGCTGTCTGAACATCAAAGGTGTCCCTTACAAATTTATGAGGGCTGTGTATGTGACCTCCTGTCGACGCGTACGACTGTACGGCAAGCTTTCGCCGGAGTTCATCACGTCCAGTGGTGTAAGACAAGGCTCATCTCCCTCATCTTTCCACTTCAAATTTGTTATTTATATGCTGCTTGAAATTCCTCCACCTGCCTCTGGAACCTCGGGAGTCAAAATGCTCCCGGGACGTTCGCTCATAGACATTGAGTATGCGAACGATATTGCTCTCCTTGGTTCAGATCCTTCCGAAATGCAAACGATTCTAAATCACCTAGCTGCGCGCGGTTTGGCATGTGCTCCACATCCGGAAAGTGTAAAGTGCTGCTACAAGATTGGGTGGGATCGAACCCAAACCTCATGCTTGCAGGCGAGCCAATCGACGTGGCAGATAAATTTGTTTACCTGGACAGTTGTATAAGTTCCGATGGACAGGGTAGAGATGAGATTTCTTCTCGAATCGGGAAGGTCAGGGAGACTTTCACCAACCTCCGACAAGTCTATTCTTGCCCCATTTGGCTGACCTATTGGGACTGCCTCGTTCAGCTGTAGCACCCTTCCGGTGCCTAGCTGCCATGCTATCCGAAGGAACCACGAGGACTGGGATACTGTCAGGTTGCCCAAGCCCAGGCAGGGGAAGTCGAGAGGCAGAGTTGGAGTTCGAACCACGGACCTTCCGGTCAGCAAATTCGCACTCCAACCACCTGAGTCATCTCGCCCCCTATTCATTCCTATACACTACCTTCTCGTGGCAGTGTTTTCGCCCAAGCCAGTGTCGGGCGCTACATCCATGTTGACGCTTCACTGGTTGTCCGTCTAGGTTAGAAGGCTGAAACCTGATTCCAAACCAACATCAGCGAGGACGTTAATAAGCAACGATGAAATCACTCTCGGCATCCAACGGCCGTGCTAGCGTTGCTAACCACCTGCTCTGAAAGAGACCCAACCGTAAAGAACTAGAGACAACTGCGCCAGGTCATCAGCAAGACGAGACTTCTTGGGAGTGGCGGGTGGATGAGACAAGACGTCCCACATACTTGTAACAAAAATAACTGTTCAGCTGTAACATTCCATCGGTACCTAGATGCCATGCTACCCGAAGGAAGCATGGGCGCTGGCATATTGCCAGGCTGCCCAAGTCTAGATAGAAGTCGAGATGCAGAGGTTGTGTTCGAAACACGGACCTTCTGATCAGTAATGCGCGCTCTAGCCGCAGGCATCTCGCCCACCCCATCCACATACTTAGCTGGTTTGGACTGGTTCACTGTTATGACAGGCTCACAAACTTCGTCGCCCTAAACCCGTCGTTTTCAGTACCTGGTTCAGCACCCAAGAAAGCACTTGCTGACAGTATTTGAAGGACTGCCACAGAGCCTACCGATCAGTAATTCTGACGCGCATGACGGTCCTTATCAGTGGAAGATTGTAAATTTTATAGAAACCTGGATATCTAGGAGTTACAGGTCACATACTAGTGCGACCACGTCACTGTTGGTCGAAAGAGCTGTCCTCCAAGGCGTATCACCAGTGCCACTAAAAATCGTTCAGCTGTAATACCCCTTCGGCGCCGAGCTACCATGTCACTCGAAAGAAGCACGAGGGCTGAGATGCTGCCAGGTTACCCAAGTTCAGACAGCAGAAATCGGGATGCATAGATCGGATTCGAACCACGGACCCACGGTAAGTAAATTCGCGCTCTAGCCACTGAATCATCTGGCCCGTTCCCCCAGTGCCATTTAACCTCCTGGAAGACCAACGGACACTTTCCGATGCAATAATCACCAGATTGGACGATAACAACACTGCTTCCCAGGTAAACGACCAATGGGTAGCTTCAAAAATCTCTAGGCCATGTGTACCATGCGTACCATCGTAGTGGTGGCCGGATGGTTTTAGCACGCTCCGACGAAAGGTTGCTCGATCAACCAAAGGAGACTACCTCATACTGGTCGGAGATGAATCCGCTTCCAGCGTTGGCGGTTTCAGGGAACCTTCGGTCTCAGCAGTTTTCATGTGAACTAAATGAAGTTATCCAATAACAATGACGAGGCGTGAACTGATGGACGAATACTTCAAACAACTGTCAAACTACTCGTGAAAGAAAACTCGGGACCTTGAAACAGGTCTTTTCTCAACAGCATGTCAGCTATGACGAGCCCAGTAAGTTGGAGATCGCAACGATCGTCAGGGTGAAGAACAGAAAAGCCTTCGAAGAAAAACGAACACCCCCCCCCCAAATGACGTCCATAGATTATCCATCTCAGGACTTCCCGAACCATTCCGCGAGCTGTTTTGTCCAATCTAGAAAACAGAGTGGAACACGCGAAATCGCGATACCTATTTTATTACTACCAACCCCCCAAGAGGCGAAAGAACGGCATGATAATTACCGCGCAATGTCTTAAGGACGTTGCCACCAAAATGTCCGCGTCCCCTCCGTTAAGTTTTTTCCGAACATGGCGCATTTGCACAATGCCAAAACAAGATTTGTGCCCTCGAGGTCGTACGGAACAAAGAATACCTTCGTCACAAACATAGAAACACCGTTTCAAAATCACGGAGCGTACCACACCATGCCTCGAGCTACGTTTGGTCGACCGATCGTGAGTCGCTGTGGGCTGATAGTGTCCTGCGACGGCAAACGTCATTAGGGCCCACTACTCATCGTTGAAAGTTCGGATCCGAATATACAGCGAGGCCACACAGGTCGACACTGAGTCTGGTGTACAGGACCGCTCACTTATTGATTGTTGGTCTGTTCGCCGAGCTTGGCAGTTGGATTGCAAACGTTTCATCACCAATCGAGGTGACATCCGATGTCACCTCGATTGGTGATGAAACGTTTGCAATCCAACTGCCAAGCTCGGCGAACAGACCAACAATCAATCAGCGCACCCGAGCTACCTATATTCCACAACATTACCGTTCACTTATGCCGGTGCCCTTTAACTTCGAACTCGAACGGCCATTGAAGGATACCCAGATTTAATTTGGAATACGCCGAATATATCGTTCTGTCGGGTGAAGAACTCTAACGCGTTCTGAATAATCGGACTCAGCAGATAACACTGGAAATTAATAGGTAGAACATCATTTTGTTCACTTGCGTGGACGCGCCCACCCATCATACGCGGTAAAATAATCAAGCAGTCTTCAAATACCTTGGTCTCAACATTTTATCCAACGGACAGGTCAAAGAAACCAAAGTCCGACAAGCCTCCGCTCAGCCGATGGCGCGAAAACCCAATCCTTCAACGAAAACATTTATCCGTTCCTGATCAACGCCTGTGAAATGGGATCCTCACGAGCGGAAGCCAAAAGCCGGTGTTTCGACGGCGCCTACAGTGGTCTGGATAACTTGCACAGTAACGATGCCGAAATTACCAGACACCAGAATCATGTTAAGGATGGTGCTGTCGCCCAGGACAGCTGAAAAACTGGTTGGGTACGGTCAACAGCGACGCGGAGCAGCTTGGTCTACGGTCAACAAACAATTCTAAGGTTGACTATGATCCGAAACCCTGGGAACAAAGGCATGAATTCGCGCGCAGGCAAGTGCTCCATCGCCTCAGGGAAATGGGCTCTGGAATCCGTGCAGACTAGCAACCCAGCTTTTTTTTCTGAACGAGGTGCACAACTACGCTTGACAAACGGCAACAAGTAAGGCGTAAAATCCTAATGGGGCGATTTGGGTCTTTTCATCATCATCGACAGCGTCACATCAGTGTTCAACACCGATGCTTCGCTACCGTACAACCTTGATTTATTTGAAAGCCTTATCGTGAAGAAAGGAATAAATATGGACGGGGATGGGATTTAGTGCGGCTTACTAGTCATTCCGAGATGCCTACACCTCCAAACACTCATTCAGGCAATCTGGATAGAAACTGACAAGATCGCCACTGACATCGGCTGGCAGTCATACCTTGCAGCGTCTCCAACCAGGCGCAGTGGGGACCACGCGGTCTTTTTATAAAGGAATGAAGCTACCGGAACCACATATGTGAAGGGAGGGCCAAAAGTAGGACACCCTTCGCAACTTTTGGCTGGAGGAACACGACCGGTAGTTAGGCGAGTTCCGACCACTGGCACACTGCTGCTCAAGACACCCGTCTAGAACACTACTGTCAGATCTGGACCACGCTAACAATGCCTCCAACTATGTATACGGAATGTTTCTCAATGAGGTGATACAGTGAAGTAACCCACGCAGACACGGGTTAACCTTTTTAGAAGCGAACAGCCCGTAAATCTGGAAACCAACCTGTGCTTCTTTTTTCTTACCAGCCATCATGTAGAGCGACATCAAAACAAACGTTCATCGACATTTGGATGCATCTATATAAAAGCCGCACAGAAGGGACACACTGCTCTTGGATGCAGCCTGATTGCCCACCTCGGGTGTCCCACATCGAGCGAGGGTTTACGGCATGAAAGTTGGAATAGTAGTAACAGACGCCGAGAAATCAATTTCGGACACCGTAATCTCCGTGTTGTTATGGAAACAACCAAAAGCCAAATGCACGAACCAGTAAATCATAGGGCGCGACAGCGTCCTGACGACACTCTGGATGCATACACGCTATGGTGGCCTGCCTAGTATTTTTTGCAAAGACAGTGCAGCTACGGGACTGAGAACCCCGAACGACTCACCCAAACCAAGCCAAGTCTTAGGACGGAAGAAGCAACTTTTACCGTCAAAATGTATTCTACAGGTGTTTAGTCAAACAGTCCGAATCCCATATCGTCTTCCGACTCTGATTCCTCCTTTTTCTCTTCCTTCGGGGCTTCCTTTTTGGCGGCTTCAGGGGCAGGAGCGCCAGGTGCGGCTGCTGCTGGGGCAGCGGCAGCAGCAACAGGTGCACCTCCCCCACCCATTGGGACTGACGCCATCTTCATGCGTCCTTCTGCTATTAACTTGGTGATATCTTTTCCTTCAAGCTCGGATAGAAGCTACGTTTAAACGTCGAGTAATGATGAACCCACTACTTACCTTGCTGATCCGATCAGATTCATGCTCAATGCCAACGGAAGAGAGAATATTTTGAATATCTGCAGCGGTTGGTCTTTCCTTCCCACCCAGTTGGCAGAGCATATACGCGGCGAGGTAACGCATGGCAGGACCGGTGACCTCAACGAAGTTGGAAGAGCGCCGGAGTGATCAATAAGCGTTCCGTAAAACAAATTCCCCCCAGTCCAAAATCAGTTCAGTACCCGGGACGTCGCGCCAAAACCAAATTGCATCTCAGTTTCCACATCTTCACACATTGCGGCCTCATGTCAGCTCACTGTTTGTAGTTGCATATAAATGTGCACACGTATGCGCATGTTGTAAGCAGGAAAAATTTATGCAAAATTTGGCTGGTAAAAATAGCAACCACAACTTCATTATTGTGACCGCAATATGAATAGTGAGACCGGTCATGGTTAGGTCATGAAACTACCATATAGGAAAAAGGAGGTAAACAAGAATACAAGTACAGGTTACCAGGGTTTAAAAATCGAAGGCATTTTATCATCGGAATAATGCCCTTAGTGATAGGGATGATAGTGGATGCAAGTACGTTCGAAATTGGTTTCGTTTTTCCCTCGTGCTAATTCGTGAAAGAATTCTTTCACGAATTAGCACGAGGGAAAAACGAAACCAATTTCGAACGTACTTGCATCCACTATCATCCCTATCACTAAGGGCATTATTCCGATGATAAAATGCCTTCGATTTTTAAACCCTGGTAACCTGTACTTGTATTCTTGTTTACCTCCTTTTTCCTATATGGTAGTTTCATGACCTAACCATGACCGGTCTCACTATTCATATTGCGGTCACAATAATGAAGTTGTGGTTGCTATTTTTACCAGCCAAATTTTGCATAAATTTTTCCTGCTTACAACATGCGCATACGTGTGCACATTTATATGCAACTACAAACAGTGAGCTGACATGAGGCCGCAATGTGTGAAGATGTGGAAACTGAGATGCAATTTGGTTTTGGCGCGACGTCCCGGGTACTGAACTGATTTTGGACTGGGGGGAATTTGTTTTACGGAACGCTTATTGATCACTCCGGCGCTCTTCCAACTTCGTTGAGGTCACCGGTCCTGCCATGCGTTACCTCGCCGCGTATATGCTCTGCCAACTGGGTGGGAAGGAAAGACCAACCGCTGCAGATATTCAAAATATTCTCTCTTCCGTTGGCATTGAGCATGAATCTGATCGGATCAGCAAGGTAAGTAGTGGGTTCATCATTACTCGACGTTTAAACGTAGCTTCTATCCGAGCTTGAAGGAAAAGATATCACCAAGTTAATAGCAGAAGGACGCATGAAGATGGCGTCAGTCCCAATGGGTGGGGGAGGTGCACCTGTTGCTGCTGCCGCTGCCCCAGCAGCAGCCGCACCTGGCGCTCCTGCCCCTGAAGCCGCCAAAAAGGAAGCCCCGAAGGAAGAGAAAAAGGAGGAATCAGAGTCGGAAGACGATATGGGATTCGGACTGTTTGACTAAACACCTGTAGAATACATTTTGACGGTAAAAGTTGCTTCTTCCGTCCTAAGACTTGGCTTGGTTTGGGTGAGTCGTTCGGGGTTCTCAGTCCCGTAGCTGCACTGTCTTTGCAAAAAATACTAGGCAGGCCACCATAGCGTGTATGCATCCAGAGTGTCGTCAGGACGCTGTCGCGCCCTATGATTTACTGGTTCGTGCATTTGGCTTTTGGTTGTTTCCATAACAACACGGAGATTACGGTGTCCGAAATTGATTTCTCGGCGTCTGTTACTACTATTCCAACTTTCATGCCGTAAACCCTCGCTCGATGTGGGACACCCGAGGTGGGCAATCAGGCTGCATCCAAGAGCAGTGTGTCCCTTCTGTGCGGCTTTTATATAGATGCATCCAAATGTCGATGAACGTTTGTTTTGATGTCGCTCTACATGATGGCTGGTAAGAAAAAAGAAGCACAGGTTGGTTTCCAGATTTACGGGCTGTTCGCTTCTAAAAAGGTTAACCCGTGTCTGCGTGGGTTACTTCACTGTATCACCTCATTGAGAAACATTCCGTATACATAGTTGGAGGCATTGTTAGCGTGGTCCAGATCTGACAGTAGTGTTCTAGACGGGTGTCTTGAGCAGCAGTGTGCCAGTGGTCGGAACTCGCCTAACTACCGGTCGTGTTCCTCCAGCCAAAAGTTGCGAAGGGTGTCCTACTTTTGGCCCTCCCTTCACATATGTGGTTCCGGTAGCTTCATTCCTTTATAAAAAGACCGCGTGGTCCCCACTGCGCCTGGTTGGAGACGCTGCAAGGTATGACTGCCAGCCGATGTCAGTGGCGATCTTGTCAGTTTCTATCCAGATTGCCTGAATGAGTGTTTGGAGGTGTAGGCATCTCGGAATGACTAGTAAGCCGCACTAAATCCCATCCCCGTCCATATTTATTCCTTTCTTCACGATAAGGCTTTCAAATAAATCAAGGTTGTACGGTAGCGAAGCATCGGTGTTGAACACTGATGTGACGCTGTCGATGATGATGAAAAGACCCAAATCGCCCCATTAGGATTTTACGCCTTACTTGTTGCCGTTTGTCAAGCGTAGTTGTGCACCTCGTTCAGAAAAAAAAGCTGGGTTGCTAGTCTGCACGGATTCCAGAGCCCATTTCCCTGAGGCGATGGAGCACTTGCCTGCGCGCGAATTCATGCCTTTGTTCCCAGGGTTTCGGATCATAGTCAACCTTAGAATTGTTTGTTGACCGTAGACCAAGCTGCTCCGCGTCGCTGTTGACCGTACCCAACCAGTTTTTCAGCTGTCCTGGGCGACAGCACCATCCTTAACATGATTCTGGTGTCTGGTAATTTCGGCATCGTTACTGTGCAAGTTATCCAGACCACTGTAGGCGCCGTCGAAACACCGGCTTTTGGCTTCCGCTCGTGAGGATCCCATTTCACAGGCGTTGATCAGGAACGGATAAATGTTTTCGTTGAAGGATTGGGTTTTCGCGCCATCGGCTGAGCGGAGGCTTGTCGGACTTTGGTTTCTTTGACCTGTCCGTTGGATAAAATGTTGAGACCAAGGTATTTGAAGACTGCTTGATTATTTTACCGCGTATGATGGGTGGGCGCGTCCACGCAAGTGAACAAAATGATGTTCTACCTATTAATTTCCAGTGTTATCTGCTGAGTCCGATTATTCAGAACGCGTTAGAGTTCTTCACCCGACAGAACGATATATTCGGCGTATTCCAAATTAAATCTGGGTATCCTTCAATGGTAAAGCTTGCTTGGAAAGTTAGGGGTGGCATCCTCGTCTCGCTGAGCAAACTGCCGGACCAGTTTCCTTATGCTAGGTCGGGAGGAAGCGAGGACTAGCATTCGCCGGAGTGACCATTCAAATGACGGCCTTGCTTGTTAGAATCACCAAACGCAAGGGATCAGTCATTTGTCACACATTAGTGAGTGATTTTTACCCATAATTTAGCGAACGGCTCCTTAGCAGAGTGTCCGCGTTTATTCCAAGTAAAACGTAATTCTCCAGGTTGGTTGCTAAGTATGACACGGAGAGCCTCGTCCATGTCAGCACTCAATCTCCTCCGTTCCGCTTTGACATTGTTGAAATAAAACCGGTCTCGGGATGTCGATCGGTTTTCATCGGAATTACGAGTGGTATTCCGGGAAGAAAATATCGCATTTCTTTCAGTCAGGTTGCGCATTCGATGTCACATGGTACAGTCAAGAGAAGTGCCAGACATAGCTCAAACTCTCTTTGGGCCACAAATACTTTTTTAAGTAAAGAGTTTGAGGTTTGGTACACAAACCTCATGAGGTTCTCAGCAGATAACTTGTGGAAGGCCAGAAGTACAGCGGAAAGATGTCTAGTTGCCATACACTTCAGGTTCATCAGTGTGCGTCTGTCTACACTCAGAGCACTCTAACATGAGTACGTGGCCCGGTCAACTGTCAACGTTGCGCTTCTGACCAAAGCTTTGCTGTCTGATTCATTCAGCTTAAGTGAGACAAACCTGTCGCCTTTCGCCTCAGAAGGTTCACAATGTGCTACGTTCGTTCGCAAATTTCCACCCCTTATTCACTGGTGTAGTTGCCCCAAATCTTCCTGGGCATCACTCACACGGACTGAACACTGAAATCGTTACCGGTGAACAGTTTGGACCTTGAGCCAAGCTGTTGAGGCGCGGCGAAAACAGCAATCTACCGGGCACAGTTCCTCTGATAATTCACCGGCACCCCATGGGTAGTTTCTCCTCACCTAACATGACCACGAAATATGTATTCGTTGAATCTTGAACTCTTGTGTAAATCTGTAGGCGTCTGAATTTAAGGGCAACTCCATGTAGTGGAACAGCCAACATTGTTCTGAAAATGTAACCACAAAACTTCAACTCTATAACGTCGTTCTAGAATCTTGGCAATCCCATCCATCAAACAAGGCGTAGTTCACATGAATAAATTTCTCTCCGAAAACTCCTGTTAACTGGTAGTATCCATTTAGTTTGAGTAGTATGGCGAACAAGCTTCTTCTGGATGAATCTTTCAAAAAAATTCGAGTGCACAATGTTGTTAAACGAGCCCTTTACTGCCACCCCGTTTATGAACAGCTGCCATGAATTCTGGCTTCAGGTCGTTTGAAAGTTTGGCTAGAAAATTGCCGAAGGCTTCCATGAGTGACAACCATTTAGCCAGCTTAAGGAATAAATGTCTTCCGAGGAGGTCGTATTGGGCGAAAGAGCTTTGTTGTTTACAATCACAACTATCCAGCCCTCACCCTACTCGGTCAGTTAGGGATCACGCCACCCATAGTATCTCCTTTTGCAAATACGAGTTCATATTATCTTGGCATGTTGTTTCTGTTACATCGTCTCCGTCTGTGTCAGACCCATACTTAGCCTCCTTGTACTCGTGTACTATACTTTGTCCATATCTTCAGGGCATAGAAGTCAACTTCATTCATGTCCGGCGTATGCAGCTGCCCCAAAAACACTGATATTTAGAAGAAGAAGCTTGTGTTGAAGCGCAACACTCATATGCGTATATGCTCAGACAAGATTTTCAGAAACTACTTTACTTTTGTTGAAATCTATCTGAACTGATCCTAATTAAATTTTGAAGTCACTTATCTACCGCCATCACTCAAAACGTTGGTGGTTTCAGGGGAGATACTAACTGAGAAAATGGCAGTGGCATCATGCGGTCGTGCTTTCAGTGATGATAATGATCTTGGTTCATGTCGGCTACGTGGAGCTCCGACCCATCATTTTGATCACTGGCGCCCAAAAAGTCCAACTCTCTTGGAAGCCTTCCCCAATATATTGACATCAGAGTAACACATTTTCTTGTAGCGCTTGACTAACAGAAGTTCAGTGGATTATGGACTTTTATTTCAATGCTCGAACGGCTAAACCGATTCGATATATGGCCAAAATCTTCAAACTGTTTCAACGATTTTTGTCTCGGAGAAAATTCCCTTGCTGGGGCTTTTGCAGGGTTCCAGGTTGGAACCAAGATTCAAGCTGCTTCTGAATGAGGATGGTTCACAGTAGGTTTCACAGTGAAGTCGAGGTTGAGAACTCGGCGGCTACTTTCGGCTTCCTGTCCCCTAAGTAGTGGGTCTGTAGGCTCAGTGTCACAGGCTTTGCAGTATGAGATGTACAGGATATAGCGGCACGAAAAAGGTACTTGTATAGGCGTCAAATTTCATTGCAGAACACAAGCAGGGAAAAGTATTCATTGCTGTAGAAATTGAAAGTAATAACTCTAAAAAACAGCGAGGTCACCGCAAAGCTCGTGAGAAAAATAAAGGAGGTACAGAAGAACGACCAACCGGGGGCGCCCCGGTAGGATACAAGAGCAAGCCAAGCCTGATGGAAACAAAATAGGTAAGGTGTGGCACACCCACCAGGCAGGAAAGCGCGTAGCCTGGAGACGAACTTACTGGACGATCGTAACGCGAGAGGCGGTATCTTCAGAATAAGGGATTATAGTGTAATTCAGTAAACGAACCAGGGAATACGGAGCAGGCACTAGCGACCAGCTCCGTAAAGGTGGAATACAATGATCCTCAGAGCATGGAGAAAACTGCGTAGCGTCAAAAGTCCGCGTGCGGTTTCAGAGGATAGCGTCCTGAGAAAAACATTCAGAATCACAACCCGGCTTATTGACACACTGGTTAATAACCGTATCAAGTGACAGCCACCTCTAAGAGGCCGGTTTGCCAGGACCAGCTGTCTGACAAGGACTTGACGGGAAACCATTAACTAGCTGATCTCTGAACTGTTGAAGAGCGATGTTGAGGTATTGGTCATGGAGCAGCCCCTCAGGACTGGATCGAGGGTACAAAAAGGCATGCGCAGGTCACTCAAACTCACGTTCGATTAACAATGCATCCTTACGATTATACTCACCATGGGTGGAGGCTAAAGAAGCAGTGCCATGTCCATGCGCTCTGGTATAAGTTCAGAGGATAGAGGGCTAGCTGTGAGCTGGGATGCCATAGCATGAATAAGCGTTTGCAGTGAGGGAGAGTAGCGTTTGATATTTCTTATACAAGCATCTTACCGCTACTTTCCAAAAGAGCCGTGGCGAGTCAACCACTAAGTACTAGTACTATGGTAGCTGTGTGATGAGGATAACCAAGATGCATGTCAGAAGCCTTCAGAATAAACGCATCAGTTGGAAGCATGAGCGTCTGACCGTCAACCATATGCGATTGCCATCACCGAGACGTGGTCTGCTGAGGAAATGAGGGACACGGAAGCTGCAGTAGAAATCTACACAGTCCACGAGTTTGGCCGAATCAGTAACGTCAATGGAGATGCTGCGTCCCGCGTTAATGAAGGGGTCAGATCGGCTACAAGAGACAGGTATTTCCAGGCCGTGGTAGATTGTGAAATTCTATGGAAAGGAAGAGAGCCATCGATTGCGGAATTGTTTATCGACGAATAAGAATGAAGCCAATACAAGTCATTGGACACAAAATGAGTCTTAGGTTATATCGAGTGAACATTCTCAAGTGCACTCTTGAACGTTCCTGGACGTTTACTGAGCAATAATCAGGAGTGAACAGGCAATGCAAACAAGCTCAGCACTTTCCTTGCCACAATTCCATCAAATATGGTGACGGTGTTTCGACACTTGGTCAGATACTACTTGAATGTTTCAATAGTTGTATGCAACTGTGTGCTGCCATGTGCCATGAAGGCAGCTGCCGTACACTTAACAGCATTTCAGGCAATATTGAACTATGGTCTACAAGCGTACCCAACTAGCTGCATGACCACCAAGGGGATTTGGACAGTTCACATATCAGCTGGCCAGTGTACAGCTGACGTGGACACCGTCCTTTGCGGGCGACCTTGTTTCTTGAGAGAAATAGCAACACAACAAATAATACAACAGGCCTGGAACACAACTAAAGCTGTCCAGGAAAACGCCAGGTGGTACTGCATTTGTAACTCCCAGCTGCTGCGAAGCTGAGTTAAGTTACTTGCACTGTAAAGCTTGTCGTGCCCGACTGCACGGTAGACAAAAGAACTTTTCTTGTGGGAAACCCAATTTCATGTATGTTGGTTTGTATTGGTCGCAGCAGTTTGGAGCTGTGGACACCAGAATGTTGGAAATATGCCAGGCTTTGCGAGAATCTGCTGAAACTAACCAAAATGTACTCATCAAAATGGCAATATTGTTTGGGTTTCATCGAACCTATTGGATATCAAACCGGTCGTCAAAGTGTAGGAATGTTGGCACAACGACACTATGTTCCTTTAAAAAAAACCTAGCACCTGCGGAGGAGTTCGCATCCTTGAGGGAGCGTTCCAAAAGGCGAAGAAAAAACGCTCGTGGAACAACCTTTACCATCAGTGAAAAATCTGCAAAAACTTTCATACGCCACTCACCTAAAAAGGGAAGAAAGGAAGCTGTCGGAGATAATTGATACAGAGTAAGGAGTATTCACAATGGTCCAAGAACGCACCGGTTTGTTCTCCAACATCTTTGCCGCGATATACATCACAACTAATAACTGTGGGGTGGGAATCGTCGACCCAGCAGGGGAAGCTCTAGGGTGAGTAAGTTTAGATACGACAAACTGTGCCTGCGGAAGTGTAGCTATTTCATACGAAATCTTTGTAGAACAAAACGATCAAGGCAGAACGGGTTAGGCTTCTCAACACTCAAGGAACTACAAAGAATTTCCCGGCACATGTATTTACTCGATTACTGACGACCGGGGAAGTTTAAAAGACCGGAGTGTTTGAATAATAAGACCGTTTCTAAAAGGCCATGAATGCAGGATCCGGCATCTAACGACCGATTAACCTGACGTCATTGGCGCCCAAGACCGTAAAACAAGGTTTGAGTGTGAAAAGAACACTTTTATACACATGTGGATTGCCAAACCCAGTGCAAAATTTTTGAAAACGGAATATTCCGGTGGTATGGACGGCACAAAACCTAGGAGTGCCCTTTAAGACTAGCCTCAAGGCGTATGTTTGTTTTACAGTGCATATCCACTGCGTAAGTGGTTTAAAACGCCCTATTCAGAAAGCTTTTCGGCAGAGAGAGTTATGTATGCGTGAGTTTGAAATACACCCTACCTGTGACGGTTCGTAGGGATATGACAGGCGGAGATTTTTTCATTAACGCGGTCCAGTCCCAAATAACAGTGTGTGTGGCATGATGAGAAGCCTAGAAAAATTTCCAAGGCTTCATGACTTTCGGAGGAGAGATTGGTAGGTATTTAAACTTCCACGTAATTAGACTTCCTTTGTCATTTGTCATTGTCCAGTCTTCTGTGCTCGGGAAAGTCCTCAGGACGTGGGTACCCAGATTGCCCGAATGGTGTAGCAGATTAGTTTTCTGCACACTAACGGTGTTTTTCAGAGTATAAGTTTACCACGAGTGGAATTGCTGAAACCTACTCAATCAAGCCCACTTAACTGTCCTGAGAATCGGATCCATTAACCTGTCGGTAAACATAGGTTACTGCTAGAACGCAAAGCAACCTACGCCTTGATGTCGGTGGTCGTTTAATACGGAATGCTGCTTTGACTGGTAACCATTATTGATCACAAAAAGACGAGTAACATGGTCTGGGATTGCAAACCGCAATAGGCTTGCGCCAATCTAATAGTGGCAATGACGCGTGCAGACTGTGCAGTTTGCCTACACAGACTTCCGAGAACTGTTGTCAAAATGGACACTGTTGGGTGTTTGCAGTAATTTTCTAATTATCACTTATGCTCGCCGGGAATACACATACCCCTTCGAAAGTCCACCCCCACGGATTGTGGTGTGCATGCTATGGAAGTGCCAGGAGAGAGTGATTCTTTGACGGTGGGAGTTCACGACAATTTCTGTAGATTAAAAACCGAAAGAAAGCTTACGAGCCAAAACGGAGTTATCAAGGTAGCACATCTGGAATACTAACATATAAAATGGCAGGCAACGTATACTGCAAAGTTGAGAATCCCGAAAAGCGATGGGAAATATTTTTTAGTTCAGCAAGCATGAACGATATGCGGCAGTGGCTGGAGCGGAAACCTAGAACAATTTGTTTGATACATCACACAGCTTTAATCGTGACTACAGCACTTTGTAGGAGCTGCAGCATAAATTTCCTGTTTAAATTTACGGTTTTGGTTAGAGTACATGCTGCTACCATCCTGCGGGTAAGACCAGTGGAGTCGTCGTTCCTCATGGGACAACCGTGCCAAAAAGAACGAATATTTCCATTAAGCAAAAAGCATACTAGATGTGGTCAAGAAACACGAGGCCTAATAATCTGTCGCATTTGGAGAATAATCTCACCGTAGTCTCAAACATCATACTTCAATTCTTAAGCTCAGGATCTGGAAATGCAGGAAGCAGGTAATTACAGAGCATTTAGAGCAGCAGTAGCAGCGGTTTGCGGGCTCATTTCTCCAACAGTTTACGCATTAATCTGTGAGGAACATAGGAACGGATGGTTTGGATGGTGAACATAAAGCGGTGGCACGTTCCATTGATTCGTAGTTGGTCGGCCCCTTGAACACCTGACTGGATTACGCTTGGCTTGAACACATATAAGCGTCGGTACCATATATGACAGCAAAAAGGTTAACAGCACCAGCAAACAACGTTAAATGCCCAATGTTAGGCTTACTTGCACTGCCGTATGAATAAAGTTGGGCAGTCCAGACGCTATCAAAGCGCCGTGGGTGAATATTATACGAAGGTGCGCATGACTGTGGACTTCACGGTTACCTATTAGCCAGCACTGTCATGGTGCCTAAATCAGGATAGAAAAACGACGGGAGTTCCAGAAAGTTCAGTTCGTGTTGGCCAGATACCTGTACCTTGACAAACCTGCAAGGATAAACGTAATGAAGGGCTAAAAGAAGGCCACAGGGTAATGTTCATTGTTTTGCGGTGCTCCGAAACTATCGAAACAGCTCATGGCTTCGCATCTTCTAGATGGTCCGCTGCACTAAGTTACCGTAGAATTATTCCACATGTTTTGATGTATGTTCGGGCACGGCATATTGTTTTAGCTGCACGCAAAACTGGATTGTGCCCCGTGTCTGATGCTCCCATAAAATGTCTCAGGTAACAGAGCAGCAGGTTCAGTTGGCCGACATGCGCCATTCGGTGCACACAAACAAGCATTACGTTGAAGCGAACATGACCGTGGTAATACACTGGGGTGCACTGCGCTTTAGTTTGTGCTGTCTGATACAAAACCTTTTGTGTATTTTCTAACCGCAGCATGCAAAACCTGTATCAAGGCCAACAGGGAACCGTTTTGTATGCCGCTTGGTTTCATTCTTCCCCAGTGCACTTGATGCTACTGGCACAGCACTTCACTAGTGAAAATGAGTTGTTCAATTCCGCGTGGATAATTGTGAACCGAGCCAAAATAAGCAGTTTTTGGCCAGTCAAACGATCACAGTTTCAAGAACGGCTTGGCCTGATTCACCGCATTACTTAACAAATTAGTTATGGAACCAATTATTTAGAGTTAACTTTGTCATCCATAGGGCGAGAATCCTGCCAGAATTGCGCAAATCTCTAACTTCCGTTGGTTGTCCTTCTTGTCGCATTTCCAGAAAACCACGTAAACAGTTTTGGTGTTCTCGCTAGTTTACTTGGGAGTCGCTTATGCTTTGGATAGCCCATAAATGTGACCTACACGAAAGTCAGAGGTCAGCTTGACAATTTTCATTCTATCGACTCTTATCCCACTATCATTCATACATGAGGGACCCATCATTAAACCGACTATATTTGTCCCGTTATAAAATTTTAATATTTTTGTTGTAAGTGCCTTGCAGCGTGAAATATTAGGTAAATTTGGAGTACGCATCCATTTTTTGCGACTGCCACAGTCACCCATGTAAGGTTACCATTACTAATTATTTTCTGTCGGAGGTTTGATGTGTGATTCCATCTCTCAGATAGCAATAAATTGTTGGGAAACCACCAGATTTTACATCGAGTAATTATGTCACCTTGGAAAGTATGTTGTCAAACGATGTGTGCTGCGTATTAAATATAATAAGTTAAGGTCCAAGCACAGTCGTAGAACAAACTGCCCAATCATCCCCCATACGGTTTGTGCTCCGCGGCTTTGGTGATATGGAAGGCGTGGCGACAGGGTGCACATTGGACGGCACGCCTTAGGATGCTGACCGGAACGGCCCTTGCTAGGCTGGATTCCCTCTGATAGTCACATCTGTGTTATTTGCTTGATAATGTCAGTAGGTATCTCACAACTTGGGATTTAACAATTGGCTGTTTGTACCATCAACTTAACAGTCGACCCTCCGTATTATCAGTGGAATGGCAAACTTTAAAAATGCCAAGCGTGCGTGTCGCTTCTTGTTAAAGACCCAGTGTTGTGGTGGATGCTGGTTATTTGTATCCACAGTTGGGAATATTAGGCGTATCTGAGACACAGATGGGTGGTCGGCTTCGATTAAACTTGGTACATAAAAAACGGCGAACGATCGCTCCAGTCATTTGCTAACCCCAGTCTGTTTTGATTCGGTATTAATTTCCGAGGTAATAGAAGTCATGATAGCATGTTTCCAGGCTACAAGTAAGCTACAAGCCCAAACCGATCACACCAGCGTCGTTAGATGGGGAATAAATGTGCAAACAATACTGGCGCGTCAAAATTCAATTAGCGCTATCATTTGTACTGTGCAAGCCACGCAATACTTTCCCGGCATTGAATAAGGTCATCGCCGTTTTGGCACAAACCTAATGAAACCGGGACTAATATAATTTAACTCATCCTTTTTTCCGCATACGTCTCAAAGAGACAACTGGCGTGGCGTGTTGCCTATTACCACAGGCACTTTGCTACATCGCCTACCGAAGATTTGCCGAGGAGGTTGCGTTTGTTTATAGGTCGTTTCTTAGAAATCATTTGGCGTACAATGCAAAATTTCCATAGGCAATTAGATGGCAGGTTCCTACGCGCTTTCGAACTACTCAAGGTTTCCAGATCACCGGAGAATGTATTGTAGGAAAACATTTCACCCAATTCAAGAGATTTCTCGGCCGTTAACTGACAGTTCCCTAAAATTCCATTTAACGGCTATCCACTAAGTGCTAGGCCATGCAGCGGAGTTTATTATGTGACGGTTATATATCTGTGGACACAAAGTGGGGATAATTAATACTGCGTCAACTTCTGGAATAAATAAAAATTATTCGCAATCAATTGGAAAAAGTTTGGAACCAATTGAGAAGTCATCGTTTCAGAAGAGCTTGGTAAACAATCGGTAATTTTTATTTGGGCAACGTTTCGCTTTTGACACAAAAGCTTCATCAGGCCAAGTGAACAGGTCACCAAGTTGGCCAGGTTATAGGGCAGATGAGGCACCAGTCAGGAAGTCCTCTTCAGATTATCACACTAGGTCAGTGATGGGTGCCAATTAATGTGTGTGGTTAGTGGGTGGTTGCCAAAAACTTGAGTTGATGGGTTGGAGGATTTTCAAATTAGTTCCGATCAGTTCTTGTTCCTTAATCTTCCACTTCAGGGTGCTTCAGTTGATTACTCACCTCGGGTGCAACTGGTAGATTTTCCTTGGTCTTCGTGGGCTTGTGAGTGCTGCGACAATTATTTGGGGAATGGGTGAGGTCAAGTAGAATTCAGATGATGACTACTCCTACTTCTGCTGACCGCACACCAACACGTGTCAGCTCGACTGATCCAAAACCATTCTCCACACGCACGCCAGTTCCACGCCTTCTATTCTGTCAACACTGGGATGCTTGGCGATTTCTACCGCCTCGGCCATCGGTCTCTGCGAAATGGACCGTACTCCTCGCCTCAAAACCTCGACATTTTTAAAATCTACTTTTGTCTCGTGTCCAGTGCATGTTCTGCAATTGCCGAGTGTTTTAATAACGCTCGATCTTCATCTGCTTTTCTCGGTGGCCTGTTTATTTTTCTCTTATGCTCTCCGATTCTGGTGTGAAGTTCCCTAGCCATCTATCCTATATAAACCTCGATGGAGTCTTTACACTTGATTTTGTAGACGCAGTCCCTAGTTCTGTTTGTCGGGAGGCGATCCTTCAGTTGCACAGTAGAATGCAGAGTGCTCTGGGACCCACTCTGGAACTGCCCTCTGGAAGCCACTCCTATGTTGGAGCTCCTAAATTTGAGACCGCAAGGCTTGTAACAGCGTTGAAATTGAGATGCTGTATTCTACTGGGTACTTGCATCTACATTTAACCCGTGTTTGTGCTTCCTGAAAATGATGATCCGCTGGGGGCAAGGTTATTTCTTGGGGGGGGAATCCGAATAAGAGTAAAATAGAATTAAAGTTTGGCGACTCAGCTGATCGGGTGTGGAACGAGTTCTGTAAAATTCAGCCTGAATTTCGGTGCGTTATCGTTTAGGAAAGGGTAGAAGTTTTGGCTTGTACATTTGTGTGCAGTGGTTGCAATTTAAACCAGCGTGATGGGGTGCATTGCGATCGCGCACTTGAGCATTTTGGAAGGCGACGATTAGGAAAGACCTTAACGTCAGACTTATTAAAGTGACCATTGATTGTTGCACGCCTAAACACCCTTCGCTGACACGCTCCCGCGAACTCAAAGAGTAACATGCAGGTGATTGTCGAGTTTCTTAAAGGCTGCGGGTATTTCTCCGGAAAGTCGGGGCTAAGGGATAACTCAGCTGCATCTTCCATGGGTTGGGAGAGCACACGAGTAATAACTGGTAAAATACCTGAGAGGTGGGCGTTAACAACTACATGAGGTGCCCCGGTGCTGCATACTATTGGCTACTCGTTGAGAGGCAACATCAAGGCTAAGTTAGAACAACGGTGATCCCCAGTCCTTAGCCACCGTTTGAAATCTCAAGTTTTCAACCCTGGTACCGAGAGGACGACATAAGCGTGTAGTTGAGGTTTTGGTCTACGGGTGAAAAAACAGACGCCAGTGTCAATTACCAAGCATACTAGTAAGCCACTTGCAACTTTTCAGGCCTAGTTACCGGGATTCAGAAATCGTGAATCGCCGACAGACTTCCGATCTGAGATTGGTGTGTACCACCCGAATTTGGCTAATGCGCGGGTGCAAGTGCAGATAGCGTAGAAACTAAGTCTCAGTTGGATCTATTGTTGAATAATTGTAGGATTGCTGCAACGTACCAATGTGAGACAATGAAGGCTCAAAAAGATATGTGAAAAAACTGCAACCACAGCTGCTACTGGAAATTTCGGAACCGCCTCTGATTTTAGCAATAAAAGGGCCAGTGAACTCGTAGGTATTGTACGTATTTTGGCCGGAATCTACCCCAACAGGCGCACTGCAGCTCAATCAAAAAGTGGATAAGAATCTCCCGGACCGCGTCACACCTACCCTGAAAGCGAAATCCGATGTTATTTTGCGCCCCAGAGTCTGAAGATGAAAAGCCAGGTGAGCGATAGGATGAGAGGATTTGCTCTTCTCGGGTGGGCAGCAACGGGGTTATTCATTTTTACGGGCATGTTGGTGGTCAGTCACTTTGTCAGGGGGACTTACGAACAACTTGGTCGGCGGAGCGTATGCTGATAAGTGCAAGTGAGGTCCAAAAACTTGTGGCCGTCGCTCCAGAATGAAAGGAATGCTTGGGTTTATGAACTCATATTGGGATTCAAAAGAACAGAGGAGTGCTGCAAAGCTCATCAAGGATCTCAGGTTTCATGAGAGGTCAATGTAAAAACCAAAGATTTTCAGGTGGTCTGGAGGAAGATGCCTACGGTTTAGGCGAATTAACAGTGGAAACAATTTCTCCCGTTTATTGGAACGTTCTAATCCTGCTCTTTAAGCGGGCTGATTTTGGGACTTGAACTTCCTAGGCAAACCATAGAGCGATGATGTGACTAGGAGAGGGTGGTCGAGATTCCAAAAATCTCCTTGCATGGGCGCGTGCTGCTATAATATATCCTCCATCTCGGAAAAGATTGAGGCCCTGTAGGCCAGGTCAACCCGAGTTGTCGCCTGCCAATAATCTTCTCGTGAAGAAGGATCTACTTAATCTTGCGTATTATCGCGTTATCGTTTAAGATGGTCCCGTACGAACTGTTGCGGTGACTTACGGTAGTCTACATTGTGGATAAGGCTCATAGAGTTTACACAACACCGTCAGGAAACCATGCCAGAATCTTTAGTAATAACCCGTAATCAGTGACCGAAAAGTCAACCCTGAAGGCTAATCATCGTAAAGGTTAAAAGACGTTCTACAAGAGGAACTTAAAAATTTGCCAATAATACGGCCTATTTGTGAACCATTTCAGATAGAAGATCCAGTGCTCTCAAGGCGAAATCGCCTAAATAACAAGTACTTCGACCGGAGCCTGATTTGCACTTACGATAACCGAGGAAGTATGTTTTCGGGTCTGCTCCGTAGGACGACATCTGTCTCTGTTATTCAGAACATTTGAAGTTTGTTCCGCGCAGGCGAGGCTGAAAACACCAGCAGTTCTTTTCACATCGGTTGCAAGGGAATGCCAGGTACCCAGCACTTTTAAACCAAGTACTAGGGTGGCTCAAATGGCGCCTGGCACATAATGCTCTAAGGCGCTCGCAATTGTTATACAATTTAGCGTCTGAATCAAATGCACTACGCAGATATGCCTTTGCTAGCCCGATGTGGTCAGTATGCGCGTGTGTAGCTGTTACAGCTATATACAGCCTGTTCGCGAACAGGGTGGGTGGGTGCTATCGGGGGAATTTTTGGTGCACCCCAAACTGACGCGCCTGGAAGCATCGCTACTATTCATTCACTGAAGGTGTCACACTGGGAGAGTACAAAGCGCTTGGAAAAATATTACCTGGCCCAGCGAACAGAACAACAATCAGTGCGATGAGATACTGAGTGTCTGGTGCACACATGGGCACAGTTTATAAAGGGTGATTGTAACCTAGACTTGGGTAAGTTCTTATGGAGGCGGCGGTAGTACTGTTCAGCTGTGGCTGTTTAGGAGTGTCCGGTTGGCGGGGAGGTCACCGCGCCGAAATGAGAGGTATATTAGCACCGGAGCACCTCGATGCAGCAGCTGTATAGCCATTTAGTATTCATTGTCTGTAGTGTCTACAAAGCGAATTTGCCGTAATTTCACCTGTCTCTATGGTACTCATCCTGGACAACGGGGCAATAAGTCATCTGTATAGAATACTGGTTCACGTGTGTGACAAAAGTGGCGGTGGTTAGAGAAAAGCCAGCAAATAGCCTCATTTCTCACAGACGAGGATGCCGCACATGCAACAAACCCTAAGCTGCTGGCCAGAACACTCAGACCCAGAAAACTACCGGCAGAATAATTCTAAACGAAGCGCTTTATGCATGCTGAGGTGGTGCCAAGCAGCGAAACTTTATAGGTTCTTAGGGTTCACAACTTATCGCCCCACGGCAAATCCAACCTGCTCGCGAGGGCCGGCCGAATCAGAGAAATCTAGTGCTGGTTTATACGCCCTGTAGGATGGAAGTTCACTGAAGTCCAGGTGTGAAAAGCTGTTGACAGCGTCACTCGTATTTGGATGACGTGCAGTTACTAAGTGCCAGCGGCAGGTTAACGGGCTTGAGTAAACACTACATAATTATCGGCACTTCTTAGTGTGTACCCGCCGTTGGATTTCATAAGGCAGCCTCGTGCTGATGTAAAGTTGGTCGGCGTAAGAGGGTGAGTGCGATAAACGTTCAAACACCTTGAGATTTATGTGTGTTCTGAGACACGGATATTCGGCTTTGTTCACTACAAACGCCACGAATCTCATCAAAGGCCGTTAACAGTCCAATTATTGCATCTACCAATTACACCCACCTGCCCTTAGAGTGTTTCATGCCGATGAATACACACATTGCTTTTGAATGGGCGTGACATTCAATCTGCTATGATCACTTTTGAGCTAAGTGGGCTGCAAGTTTTTCAGCCGACCAAATGGTCACCATTTAAGCAACGCTTTTTTTTACAAAGCCCTTCACTATTTACCAAAATTCTTTTAAACTAATGATGTAGAATAAATTTCCTCATGAACAACCACACGGGAGATTATATCCAAAGTCTACTAGATCTGAAGATTAATGCAGTCAAATCACTATCACTACGACAGTGTGTGTATTAATTTATGGAAAACATAAAAAGGAAAAAAACGGGGGAGTTTGAGGAGAACCAGTTCCCATGAGCGGGCGACCATCCTCAACTGAAACTAAAACAGGTGCAATACTTGTCAAGTGCGATATCTAGATAAACATAAAAGTAAGCGCGATTACGATTTTCAGAATTTGACCCCCGACGGTACAAAATGGATTTTGGTAGGTTTTGATGGAGTGGAATGTCATCCTCATTAATGTAGCATGGATGTGATGGTATTGTTTGTTGCCTTACCTAATAGTGTCACATAAGTCCTGTCTGTGGGAGGAGAGCGAGTGATTCACGGATTGATACACAGAATTGAGGCTTTCGCCTAAACGTCTCGGGTTGGGTTTGTTCTTGTCGTTCATAGGATTCTGTTCACCTGAAAGATACCAGCAAAAAAGCGTGTAGTGCTGCTATCAAGGTTCTCACTGCGGGGCAGTAATATACGAGCTCGAAGACTCAACTAAAAATGCGTCCAAAACTGCTTTGACCTGGATACTAGTTGCAGCGTAACAACCATCTTAGGAAAGTTATTCCGCATACCAACTAGCGAGAATTTGAAAAACTATTACTTAATAAAGGTGTGTGCTCCGAGATTAAAAATTTTACCATGTCCCCGCCGTGTGTTAGGTAGGACAACGGTGAAAAATCACTTGGCCAAACGCTGTTCAAACAGGGCGTAAGTAAGTATGGGATCGCAAACTCAGGGCCGCTCGATGGTAACCGTAAAATCGTGCAGGATGTTTGCGGGCACTGCACTGTGTTACACTACCACAAGAACCGCAAAACGCCAAGGTAAAAGGAACTTTTTACAAATGAATGAAATTATTTGTTGGTAGAAGCAATCGAGTTGTGGAACTAAAGGGGGGCAACGGAGCAGTTGATCTACCGCTACTTTTTCTATTTGTTCGTCGTTTCTGTTTGTTGAAACGTTGAGCGAGGTCTACAAGGCAAGTTACGTAGATCACCACTGTAGTTCCAACCGCACTATTGGTGAGTGTCAAGAACCTTGGCTTATGGTGATCGGTACGGATAAGATTGAAAACACATTAACAGTATCTTGGGGGTACTTGCAAAAAGCGGTTCTAGAACCCAAGGACGCCTAAAATGGGATCGGGCAATCAGAGTTCGCAAAATTTCGGATGAAGAACAATCCTCCGGAGGTAAAACTCAATGTCACACAAAACTCACTTTACCAATTTTGTTCAACCAGTGAGGACCAGCTACCAAACTGGTACCCATTGGCGGACACAGGGCATAACAACCTGTCAGGGCTGAGAGGCTGTGGTCCTAAATACGACGAAGATACGAAGATACCGGACCCTGAATCTCTTTACATTTCACTGCATACGCCGCCAAAGAGACTTGATTTCTCTCCTTAGTATTGTAGGAAAAAGCTTTTAAACTGAAAGATATTGCATAGAAGGAGTTGAAAGTGCAATCTTAGGACACGGTGAATGTAGTGGATGTTTATCAAGTCCTGATTTATCGTCAACTTGTTTGTCGATTGGCCGAGTGTAGGAAAGAGACATGAAGATAGGCTAAGTGTCAACGGCTAGTTGTGCTCACTCGGATTGCTCAAGTAGAAAAACCAGTGGGTGATCAACTGATACTCTATGGAATAAACTTTAGTGAGGTATTTATTTATATGAGTTAGGATGACATCTTATTTGGACTCCATCTGAAGAAAGATCTCAAAATCTTTTTATTCAAAACTGAGCCGTAGAAGTAGAACAGCTTTCGAAGCTCATCCTAGCCAACAATTCTTGGATAACTGCGCTAAATTTTTAACCAACTTTTAAGCTTGCTTTATATTGGAGAGTATTGGGTAAAAATGACAAAATGTTTTTGAAGATTATCCCAAAGCTATCTCAAGAACCTCCACCGGCAAACAAATTCCCAGCAGTTCAACAATAGCACGTCTGACGGCAATTGCCTTGAATGATGCAAAATCAGATCTTGAAAGCTGAACAGTAAGTCTAGCTAGGACATTAAAATCTTCAAGCAAAACAGATAACAGTTACCAAGCCTAATACACAAACCAGAATATGTGGGTGAGCATGAAAAGTACGAAATTTATATCTTTACTTACACGTGGCTGCAACAGCAAATCCATGAAACGAGGACCCTTACTGAGATGTCAATAACTGGCTGGGGGGCCTAGATAGTATAATTTAAAATGTAGAGGCAGTCAAACGGAAGAAACAGCAGACTATTTGGGTTGACTGTGGGATTGAAACGCAAAAAGTAGCTCGGTATTAGTTCTGCAACATAGGATGATAGCCCTGCTGGTCTTGGTGTGAGATTTCAAAAGGATATCTGTTACGTTTTAGCATTAAACGTCAATGTATACAACGGCACTTAGAAGGCAAATAAAGATGAGCGCATTTTTTTAATGGTGAAGTACTTCTATACACCACAGTGGCGAGAAGGCCAAGCGATAGGGTGGGTAAAAATATCCATGAGAATGATAAAAGGCCAACACTTCGCTTGGCTGGAATAATTGCTCATAGAGAGAGTGGACAGATTGCTTATCGTTTTAGCTTACAGAACATTTAAAACGAGTGCTCATGTACCACTCTGAATTGAACTGCGGCACAATGAACTCTAAAAGGGGAAAATACCTACGTCCTTATTGATGATGCAGATTTTCCACAGAAGTCTATGTCTTTGACTCAGGAACCACTAAAAGGCGTACTCAAATAAGCCTAGGCACTAATATACACAAACGTGTACCAACTGAATTAGCTGCTTTCCGAAGCAAGAATAAATCCGTGGAAATCAAAAGCCTAACCCGGGCAAATAGTTAGCTTTTCTGAGAAATTATTGTGTTGAAAAGAGCACAGCATTCGTTTCAATGCACTTAATTTCTCGTGGAAAGCGATTAACTGCAACCTATTTGTGCTACGCACAGGAAGCGTAGAACCCGCTTAAAGAAGTGCTTTTTAAGAAGATGGCCTGTCTACATTCATGGACAATGGTAAAAGCATTTTTAACAGACACTTTTCCTCCTTTTTGAGAGAGTTTTAAACAGAAATGAGTAAATAGTAACGGCTAAGGTAGCTAAGAGCTTGTTGGATCCATGGTCAAATATCCAAATAATTGTGGATAAAGGAATATAATGATCGCTCAAAAAAGATAAAAAGGAGCGAATGGATCTCGCGGTACGCACCCCGTTAAGATTCTTCTGCTGAAAAAACAAGTGTTGGCCTTATTCAGCTGGTCAGTGCCTGCCAGTTTGATATTCTGTACATGTAAGGAGGCACCGATGGAGACTAAGCGTGGAGCAGAGAAGACCATGGAGGGTTGCGGCAAAGCGTCTTCTACACCAGTATAGTAGATAATTAAACTTTGCACCCGGAAAATTTGAGCCAATCAGCTGTGGATCCTGTGACATTAATCTGTTACTGCCTAGGGAATAACTGGTTCTGGAGTTCGATGAAGAAGCTCAGGCAGACCTTTAGTAAGGCGTTTGATCACATTCATTGTGCGATTTTTCTTGAGCTTGTTAGAAAATACCGTTCGTAGAAAAGGTTAGATGCAGGCTTTTATCAAGCTTACTACTCTAAATTCAGAGTAAATTAGATGTCGTCTGAACGTCTCATCGTCAATGTTGAGCCCTAAAAGTAACAGTCATGAGACCATCACTATTCAGCATGTACATGAGTAAGGTTTATGACGCATTGTGTTCAAAATGCTTAAGCTCAGTAGACAATCCACGGGTGCAAATAGCTACAAAATACAAAAACTTCAACGGGGTGTCGATGAACTCCGGATCGTGTCAGAATAACTCATGCTCTTATTGAAGTAGAACATGTGTGAGCATTCTGAAGTTGGCTCCGGACAAAGTTATGATGCACTACTTTGAAGCACTTCCAACATTAACACTAATTCTCTGAAAAAGAGTGGTCTGGGCGTCATAAAATGCTAGCTGTTAGGAAGGAGAAGCGATTTACGTATGTCTTTCTGTGCAAGATTTGTGCTGACTTGAGTCTTAATTTTAGTAACTGATGCCTCGTCTTGAACATATACATATCATCACCATCATCACCGACAGCATGACATCAGTGTTGAACACCGATGCTTCGCTGCCGTACAACCATGATTGATTTGAAAGCCTTATCGTGAAGCAAAGAATAAAGGTGGACGGGGAAGGGACTTGGAGTTACCGTACTACAATTATTCCGAGGTGCCTACACCTTCAAACACTCATTCAGGCAATCTGGATAGAAACTGACAACAAGATCGCCACTGACATCGGTTGGCAGCCATATCTTGCAAACGTCTCCAACCAGGCGCAGTGGGGATCACGCGGTCCCCATCCTGGAAGGTGAGTAGCACCGACACCACCCAAGCGTTTCGTGATTTCTTTCATACCCTTCTGCCAGGTAAAGGGTTGGCCACCTCTCTGTTTCCGCCACTCTGAATTGGGCATGGAAAACAGCACTCTCTTCGGCAAACAATGGTTAGGCATGCGCAACACATGTCCCAACCAACGCAGTTTCTGGTGCTGGACACATTCTTCAATGGAGTACCCGTTGCATAACCCAAAACTCGCTTTCTAACTGCCTTGTTACGGATTCGCCGACATCAACCCACACGAGCTATGATTCTGGGACAACGACTGTCGAACACTTGAAGACGTCTCAGTTCCGCTGCTCGAACAGGCCAAGTCTCACAGCCATACAACAAAACACCCGCACTGTAGCTTGATACACACGTCCCTTGAGATTCAGGAATACACAAGTTTGACGCCATAGGTGTCTCAAATTAGCAAATGTGACCCGTGCCTTGCAGGTTCGCGGATTGACTTCATCTATCACACTAAATCAGAACTAATACAACTTCCAAGATACGTAAAACGCTCCACAACCTCGAGTACCTTTCCCTGGATTGTCAGTGGCGTGTTCAGTGACTGCATGTCCAGAAGCGTGACCTCACACTTTTTGGGTGCAAAAAGCATACCAAAGGACGGGATGGCTTTTGTCAGTTCATCTAAAAACACCTGCGACTTCTCAGTGGACGTCAATGACGGACACCACTTTGTGTACTCGAGCTTTTGGAGGGCTCACCGTATACTCTCACACGTCCGGAAGTATTGGAATACAAAGCGCTTATTATGTTCACGAACTTCCGGGGCATTCCATGGCGGGCAAGCGTTTCAAGCAGAACAGACCAGTCAACCGTATCAAACGCGGCTTGGAAATCCAGGAATACTAAAACTGTGGGTCCCTCGTACGTATGACGTTATTCTAGCACCTAACGAAGTGTGAAGATTTGGTCAACGCAACCCCTACATATACACGTTAGGTTTGAGTTTTTTCTGACGGTTCGAAGACAAGTACACAGTAATATAAAGCGCCGAAGTTTTAAAACCCTCCGCATATACTATGAACCGGTGGAACCTATTAAAAGCTGACAATTTTGAGGCGTCCACGGCTAACGCACTAAGATGAGTACCAAATGAATACTTATGATATGATTTAACAAACCGTGGGCATATCTAACACAATTCATGTTTAAGCGGCATTAAATTTCCTCCGTTACTTGATGCAAGACGATGAGATGTAGAATAACCTTTTGGTGGAGCTAACGAAGGTACACCATCTTATTTCAAGACTACCTCGGGAAGGGACTAGTGCCAGTATTTTATCAAAGCTCGCATATGGGTACCAAGTTTTGTACAGCTCAGCTGGAACAGAATGCAGGATTTGGTATGTGACTGACACTTTCTTTCGGGTCAAACAACGTCCGAATACGCAGCCTATTGACAAATATATCACCAACATCTAGGACTTATAATACGGGCTAAGAAAACGATCTATGGGAATGCTTTACTCAATTTAAGTTAGAATAAAATTGCTGATGTGATGCATTGATAGTGATCCAAAGACAGCAGCAAAAGGAAAGAAATAGAAATTACGACAAAGTACGCATATATGTAGCTCCCAAAAAATATGACGAAAATTGCCAGTTTTAGGTGCAACAAAAAACTTGGTGAAGAACGTGGCAATTTGCCTACAAGCATAGGTATAAGCACAATGAGGAGAACCAGTGCAAAGTCGAGATTGTGGGTCAAGCAGTCTGCTGCCAGAAACGGGTTTTAGTCATGGACCTTCAAATCAGTAATTTCGGGCCTTAACCACTGAGCTATATCGAATGATTTTTAAACTGGACACTTAGTGTATGACAAACCCAAATGCATGCCAAATTATTGCTATCAGTACCACCGACGTACCAGAACGCGACAGACTAGCGCTGACTCAATTTTGCAAGCCTGTTTATATTTCACCAGGAGAGCCACTGGTGTAAGCAATTCTATAATTCTGTTGTTGTAAGGTGTACATTGTTCATCCAATTTTCTGGAGAAGCTTTGTTTCTGACACAAAGTAAGACTAATTAGGCGAAGTGGTTTTTCCGAAAAAAACTACCTCCCGTAAGATGCTGAATGTCTTTCTGACATACAGCGGTGAAAATCTTGCTGTCACATACACTAGTACTAGTAAATTGTGTGATAATTTACTTCCATGTGCAAAGAATAATTGAAACCAACCTCGAATATAATTCGTCTAAAGCTTATGAGTGTAAATATCCACATGCTTGGGCTATTACACACCAACCGAAACCGGATAATGCATAGTTTTTCCTCAAGAATAAAGGTGTACTAGTTAAAACAGCGGTGACCAAATAGTGTGCTACTTTCATCGACCTTAATGTACAAAAAGGTAGTGGGATACGCATTTACTGAAAGTGAGCGTTAAACACAAACTAACAGTCATATTTACACCGGTTATCGGTTAAGCTACAGAAGGCAAAACCAATTTTTGAGCGATATATTTTAAGCGAGATAGACAGTTATCTGAGGGTTATGCAGTATACCGTTGTACAGCATGAGCGTTCCTGTCATAACTTTGATATTGATAAAGTGTTTGCGGCGGGCTGACCGCAGCCAAGTCTGAGGTAACTGCTGTTCGAGATCTGCCTGCGACCAATTCGGCAACAAGTCGCTCTAAATAAGTGTATTAACTAGCATTTTGTTTAAAGATGTAGTCAGTCACTTTTCAGGAGACAAAAATACGAACAAAAAATGAACAGATGCCAATGTATCTGATGTGTGTAGTGCCAAATACGCTATGACGGATTGTAAAAAGGGCACATCTGCCTGGATAAACTACATTAGACACAACATGTTTTCCTTCCAGCCAGATTCTACACCACAAATTTGGCGAATGTTGGTGTGAACTCGAGGAACTCTCATAAACAGTTTCCAGATTTCAGTGACTTATCAGAATGCTTGACTGCATAGAGAACGTTATATTGCTAGAAGCGGCTTGTAATAACAGTGGGCACTCTATGACTGGTTGAATGCCACTGTTTGTCATTGATTATGATGTACCGTGGTAGACAAAGCGACCTGATCACTACAGCACTCAATGAGTAGGTTATCGCAGGTTGCGGTCGTTGGTCCGCAATCGCTCTTGGATCTAAATTTGTTCTGCAGACGAATTCAAACCATGAAATTTAATCGACAAACCGAAACAAGACTGGAACATATAAGATGATTTAGGTAAATTAAGTCGTCGAAACCCATCGTGAAATTTTTAATAACGCTATCAAACTGAGGCTTGCGATGGTCGGCTCTAAGAGTAGGTAATAAGCTTCTACTGTCCCAGGAGGAGGCATCACTACCGTTAACCATTAGCAATATAGATGCTATGAGCCGACTCTATAACCCTCACGTTTACTACTAAGTCTCAGGCTTTTACGGATGGTAAATTGTCGTAGAAATCAGCTCTTAATGCAATAAGACTACTTATCGAGTACTATGAAACTCATAAGCCGTCAGTGCATCAACCGAGGTGTAACGACCTGGACTCAGTAGTTTTGAGATCGTCGAGGCTTATGTACAAACGAAGGCACATAGCAATAAGCCACAATTATTTAGATGTAGGAAATGGTGGCAAATTTTATTTTTCTGCTGTGGTTGTCCCCGTCAACGCAAGTCATAAAGCCTATCGGGATTCTATGTAGGCTGAACTTCCAGTGGTTGAATGGACTTGATTAGCTGTGAATAAACCTCAAAAATTGTCCTTGGTAAAGAGAGTGCAGTCAAGGATTGTAGGATGTAGATATGCAGTAATCTCATGATCAAAGGCCCTGCATTTGCGGTTGTTGGGAAGAACGGAAGTACTGTACAGGCTTCCAGGTTCTTAGTTGCATATCAGGTGCAGGGTGTTTTGCCATCGGTTATGAGAACCTTTTTTTGATGGACTAGGGACCACAGACTTCTTTACGGATATCAAGTGACAGTCACGTAAGCTTAAATACATCAAGTAAATAACATTTGGGCTATTTATAAGCTTTGAAAGGGACAGATATTTTATCGGAAGCCGGTTTACTTTGAAAGGCCAAATAAATTATTTGGATCTGTTCGTTGTGCACGATGGGATCTGCAGTCAAAACCTGCGAACAGGAAGCTTGGCAAAGTGTTTTCACCAATACAATTAAGAGGACCACGGGGCTCCAAGTGTCAGAACCATCAAGGTTAGCAATTTGCCAAGTAAAGTCGCGGAATTCATCACCTCAAACCAATTTAAACTTGGACTAACCGAAGACTCATGGTTTGATTTTTCGACATTTCTCTCCCGTTTGGTGCAGAACTACAGAGAAAGGTATTAACTTTGGACTATCCAACTCTCCGCCATCTTAACTGGGATCATGTCACACTCTGATGGTGGTTGCCTAAGCATTTTTTCAACAAAACATCCAACGATACTGATACATGACCTTTCACGTCTCTCCCAGCGGATATATGGACAAAAGTATTTCCGTTGCTTATAGACGAGGTAATTTCCACAAACTATAGGTTGCTTACAGACGATAACTGAGAAACGCCAAGGAAAAGACGATATATCTAAAGATCATTGACTCGGGTGCGCTTGTCGGTTTATCTGACTGCAAATCAATTGTACAATCGTTATATAAGAGTATACATCGTAGATGCTGGTAAACAAATAGCAGGAGATAAAATGTAGATGCACTAAGGAAGGCGTCCAGTGTTAAGAACAAGCATGGTTCACTGCATTTTAAGGTTTATTTTGCATACCGAACTGCGGGTTTGTTTCTGTGGTTTAAAAAACCGATGTCACGTTTTATTTCGCACGCGATATGATTTTACTTCAGGGTATCGATTGCCAATGCGTATTCCTGGGTTTACATTCACTTAAGTACAGTACAGTTTGTCACCAATAGGAAGGCAAAGATTCTATGAAATTTTGTCTACGTATATAAGGATACTAGGAGCGCAACTCCGAGGGAATATTTAATTCCGTATTTTTTTATTTCTACGTATCAGTTGGCTCAAACCCTGAGCAACAAAAAGTTTGGGTAAAAAAAACAAGACTGTGTGAATCCTCAACGCCGAATAAGTTCGTAGCTTACGGTTTGATTTTTTTGAATTGCTGCAAGCCTAGAGGGTTTGGCATTTTTAAAAGGAATAGTCAAGAACATCTTTTTAGCGAATTCCTTGGAAAAGTTCACACAGGATACTTATAGCACTGACCAGTCGAAATCCTTCAGGTATTTGCCATTTTGCTCTTTTTATTGAAGGTGTCATTACAGCTGCTATCTTGGTTTCCAGAAGACGTGCACAACTAAAAGTTAGTTAAAAAATGAAGGCAGTCGAAGAGATGCGCCCGATTTTGTTCGTCTTTAGCCGACGCAAAAGCGTGTGAGGTTTCGACATGCTGGCATTTTTCTAAAATCACCATTTTGAGGACTTCTCATCTACTCTGCTCGTTTGAGGAAGACTGTCGATATAGGTCATTACCCGTTATTTTTACTCTCAGGTATCTTAGTGAGAAAGGGGACGTATGTAGATCTGTCAAAATCAAGCTGATTATGTTTGATTCATTCGTCTGCAGACCAGGGCGGTTGATATTCAGCGCTCTATAGAAGACTGACTGCGGAAATAATTTGACAGATTGGTTCCATCGGTCAATTACCATGAAGTCTGTGAAGGCTCGTCGCGGGTGTGATGGTAGCCAGTTCCCGTCGCACGATGAAGGACACAGTTGCAAGGCTGACAGTGGACAAACGGATAGATGCAATATTGAGTTGTTTGCAGGCGCCTATCGGTTTTATCCAGTTTTGCGAGAAAACGTTTCTTTCAGATGTGTGGTAAATTAGTCATGCGTAGTACTAGGACTATCTGGACCTTTTTACTTGCATGAAAAATGTCAAGAAGAACCGCGATTCTGTGACAAATGTTCAGAGAGAACTTGGTTGAGTTTTTGGAAATTCCGACATTCAGACGCAAACATTATCCTTACCATCTTTTATCGGAGCGATGTTTAGGGCCGCAGTTTTTGAAAAAATGGTGGAATTTGTTGGAATACTCTACACGAACCTGATGAATCTCCATACGGACAAGAAGGGCTCATATGGATAATCACTTTTAGATCCTATAACAACTCCATCTAGGATATCTTTACTAATAAATGAAACAATATCATCGAGATGTCTTTCATGAAATGATTTAGTTTTCAGATGACTCGCAGATTTCCCCTCTAGTTTAGCTTTGACATTATTCCATGGCAACCACGCAAAACAATAGCTCATCTTCACCCCATTTTTCACTATGTACAACTGACCTTGAATTAAGTTAAAATACGCTTTTCACGATTTGCAAACGAGATGAGGCAAAAATCTCGTAAACTACCGACGAGTCATGTAGATGGTGAAATGTCACAAGATGTCTGCTAGAGATCAATTACATGTCATGTGAGATCATGTGAAAAGTCATACTTCTCACCAACAGATTCCCATACTGACATGGAAAATGAGGACATAATGCAGGTATCTGTTTTACGTGACTCCACTTCTGGTCGTTGAAGATCACTTTTGGGATTGAGAGTAACAAAAATGCGCCAATTACAGCAAGGCTGACGTAATGCTAGGAAAATCTGAATACTACTAAGAACAAAGGCAATTTTCCACAGCTACCTATTTGGGTTATGGAAACCTCACGTGTGATGTCGTCAAACGAAAAACAAGCGCCGGGAAATTTTGGCTGGGGGAATTGGGAAATCTCCTTTGTGTAAAAGGTTTGGGTATAAAAAGTCGCGTGTTCACTCAATATGATTGTTTTAGACTAGCTTTATGGCACCTGGTACGCTATCCGAAGTACACAATCTTAGTTGACGACGCGTTGTTTATTGATTTGGAGAGATAAAATAAAACCCTGGATTCTTCTGTTAACTCCTAGGATAAATAACTTTGGGTAGTGTTCTCTTGTCCACCTATATAAGTGCCGGGCTCCACGACCTGTGTAATTGGCACCACGTGCACAGCCGGCAAAGAGGTCAGCACCAGTAGTTTGCTCTTATTCTGCAGACAAAGAAGAGGTAAGCTGAAAAGCATTGAAGTTTATCCGTGTAAAATGGGGATAGAGTATTTGTCCAACAGCTCGGTTACAAATGCACCTTCAAAAAGAAGCAGTAAAAACCACTTTCCTGATCTTACTGTTTTCACTACTTTTATTTCGGTTCTATACTGCATATTGCGTGGGATAAACCTACCAGTGTGACTGACGTCCTTTGGATTTTTTATAGTAGCACCTAATTCTCGTTCAAGCTTGTCATAGGAACATATCCTTGAAGGTCTTGAAACCGGACGGCGGAAAAAACTTCCCTTTCTTTTTTGTAGAAGGACAAAACTATTAACAGAAGGTCAACACGTGATCAAGTGGTGTGTTCCGTGAGTTAAGAATGAGTGGCGCCATATCCGGTCTAGGTGTGAGCTAATCACAATGCTGATCAGCCGCCCGTAGTCAGACGAGCAAGTGTCCAAATTACTTGCTGAAAGGTCATGGGTTCGAATCTACCTGAAGTTCTGTAAGATGCTTACTGATGACGTTGCCTAATAAGGACAAATCGGCTGTGTGGTGTTCTTCGGTTTTCCAGCATATGGTATTTTTACGTAGAGGAGGAAAGCTTCAATAAAAGTTATGAAGCTTTTCAACTTATCCACGCCAGCTGACCTTGTGTTGAATGCTTCTGTTACTATAGTCTTTAGTTCCTCTGGTCGATAAGGCACCTGGAAATGATATCTGATTTTTCACTTCTCTTTCCGTGGTAAACTAGGCAGGTGTGACAGATTTACTGGTACGGCTATTGCCTCTATTCAAACCGAAGCCTTCGTCAACAACACAGAAAATGCAACATATATTTGTGTTACTAAATGATGTGTGATGTTTTCAATCATTTTTTGTCCTCAACTTTAGCCGTGTCAGTACCAGGGATTGGTTGCCCTAGTAGTGATCCTATGGCAAGGATCATATTGGGAGCACCTCTCTCTGGTTGGTGAATAAAAACCCCAGAGCGAACTTCGATCAAACATGGTTACTTCTTGACTTCTTGATGATATTCAGGAAGTTACATTGTGCTAGATATTCGTCATGTAAATGAGCGGATTTCGCACAGCATTTTCTGTTCGCAACTGTATCACGAAAAGTGCTCGCGAATTTCCAATAAAGCAGAAAACATTGGATCTGTAAGTCAAATCTGTACTGCGAAGCATGATCTTCTTGGGGGGTATAGCCAGTTGATAGCCCAGTTGGTTTTTACTGTACTCCATTGCATGCCGCTTCGTTATCTCACCGAAAGCTAGACAATTTATCGTCGTTGTTGAATGACTGTAGTTGTCACCAGAGGCTCGCGGTTTCAGCGTAGACGTTTTTGAGTGCTCCTATCTATTTGTATGTATCCCGGTGGTGTCACTCCTCGGCACTACCTGGTTTTCTTTGGGACTG
The DNA here is from genome assembly GCA_003604175.2 of Clonorchis sinensis. Taxonomy (NCBI): domain Eukaryota; kingdom Metazoa; phylum Platyhelminthes; class Trematoda; order Opisthorchiida; family Opisthorchiidae; genus Clonorchis; species Clonorchis sinensis. The sequence goes on along the minus strand of CM030370.1, from coordinate 97,672,550 downwards.
ACCCTGATTTTTATATGATTGTCAAACAAGAGGCCTGTCAATCGTGCTTAACTTATGCTCTTTCTCTTGACTACACTGGTTCATTACTTCTAACCACGTTTCGCTCTCGGACTGGAAAAACAACGTTTCAGTCCTACTGGACACTTGATTTTCTTCGCTCGTTATTCAGGCGGCTACTCGAGCCTGTTCCTGCAAGACTGTAGTATGGCTTTTGTAGATAAGGAAATGCAACCAAAAGGTCCCAGAAGGGCACCAGGCGATCTACCTAAAACGCAAAAATTTGGCTGTCTGCATTTCCCTATTCATCTTTAAGAAATAGGCACCAGAGCACCACACATAACTCACGTAGCCAGATTGTCGCTACTCATTAGTAACATGAAAAGCATGAGTTTAGTCCCTAGGTTTATGTCCTGCCAGATGAAATGTTGATAATCGCCGTTTCGACCGAAATTAAGCACATGCTCTGTTGATTAGACTTTAATAGTCTAAGGCATACAGTTACGGGAAGTTCCATAATTTGTTTAGTATTTTGGGGGAACATTCTCGAGGACAAATTATGGAGAATAAAGGCTTTTTACCTCCAAACAGGCATAGCAGACAAAAAAGAATTGGACTAGACTTTCACGTAATCTCTCGTTATTACATTAGTCATCATACTGATTATGGAATGGACAAAATACCCACAAATAAAATGCGCGTCCGCATGACTGTTGTCCAAAAATCCGATTTGTCGGTCAACAGTGGTTAAACTTTTGAATGCCTGTGCATTTTCCTACAGACATTGGTTGGTTTCGCGCATTCAAATTTGACACTGCATGAAATTTTTTGACGCCAATATGGACACCGGCAAATCCTGTCAGTTATATTGCCATACAAATGTTTCCTTGAATCACCTGCGAAGCACCGTCACAGTCACTATGTAACCTGGTACTATTCCATTCATCATGATTTTAACGATTATATTGTCTTCATGATGAAACTTTGTTATTCGGATGCTGACCAGAGACTAAAATAAACTTACCTAAGTTCCCTGTGTAAATTTTAAGCAGGTGAGCTGGTTAGCGCGCAGGATGATTTCAATGTTGCAGAATTTCAGATTGTTCAAGCTGGATTTGGAAGGTTGAACTGCTCCCACTCGGCTTGCTTGGCTTCAGTCTTGAAACGTGCTGTGTCCAGGAGATCTTTACACCTAAGTAGATAGCAGTTTTCAGGCTCTTATATCAAGAGGTCTAAGGTGGGAGCCTTGCTTTAGAAACTTACTTAAAGGCTGTCCGGGACATTGGGGCCCCGGAGTTCGTTCACAGTATATATATACATATATACATACTTGTATATGGTATATGATATATATGTATATGATTACGGGATCAGTTACAGAGGTGTGTGAAATCAGTGTTTGGGATATGACGTGACTGAATATAGGCATTTGACGAGCGTCTGAATACGTCAGCTTAGGTCTAAGGTATGAAAGGACGATGAATGGAGGAAGCAAAAACCGATACAACAAGAACAAACAGTGCACAGTAGCTGTTCTGAAACGGTGGAATGGGGCCGTTTTAACTTTTATTAGTCTAGCCCTATACATCCAAGTCAAGCTTAGAATTAGTTCTTTCTGTGCGCAGGACTGTGGTCTAAGGCCTCAACTGGCTACAGCCTCCGATCAGAGGTTGGACATTCCTGTGTACCGGTACAATGCGTTGCGTCTCTACAATGTATGTCATTTTGAGTTCTTGGCATTTAAGCAGCTAAGGTAGAGCAAAATACACTCATTTGCAAACAAATTTGGTTTTGCGAGAGACTCACCTAGAACCCAGCTGAATCTCTCGTTTGTGATGTTTCCATTCAACTGAATGTGCTGCACCAGGTCGCCTCATGTTTCAGTTGCCACGATATTCGAGATATCGCGATACATGTATATTCGTAATGCACTACTCATAAGGTTGCTGAAAATTCTTCGACAGCCCACGACCGGTTTTGCCCTTCTTGAGGTTCATCAGGTAGGCATAGTCCCCTAGTTTCCGTCAACCGTTCTATTTGTAACCAAATTCCACGAAATTAGCGAAATACACTCGTTTGCAAATCAATTTAGTTTCGCTGGTGACTCACGTGGAATGCAGCTGAATCTCTCGTTCAGCTGTGACTGCGCCTACCTGATGAGCCTCAAGAAGGGCGGAATCGGTCGTGGGCTATCGAAGAGTTTTCAGCAACCCTATGATTAGTGCATCACGTATATACAGCTAAGGTACACTTTTATTCGAGCAGATCTTCCGCAATGTGATCCTAGGACTGTTTTTCCTTCCTACCTACATACGGGGTTCCACGCACCTGTGATTGTGGTTAGGCTTGGACAGAGTGAGTAAAATATCAGTCGGGGGTGTTAGCGGCATTTTGTAATTTGTGACAGAAGCATTAAATTTTTTGCCTAAATCGTATGCTGTATTGCACCGTGCAGTCGGTGGCTGTTCCAGCGGTACAAATCACTGGAATTTTCAGCGGATTTCAAATCTTCTTCCGCATGAGGCGGTCTCTCTCGTGGGCAAGACTGCAGTCAAAAAGGCTCAGCGGTATTTGCGTTTCTCACGCAAGCCTGGAAACAACAGCAAGCATAAGGAATTATCTCTTTTTTCCACATTTTCCGAAAGATTCACAGCTTGTGAACTGCGAACCGGTATCGGACGATGTTCAGTAGGACTGAAGATTTAAATAGGCCAAAGATGGCTGACTGCATGTTCTACATGTATTATCGGGAGCAAAGTGCTCGCCAAGGTACAAGTGCCTGTAGAATAATTCTCATAGACGTGACGAATATGGAAACGAAACTGCACGGAAGAAACCGATATAAAAGAGCCCGCCGGATGTCACTGAAGGAGTTCGAAGTTTTGCTTTTCAAACGAAAATGGGAGACGAAGCTCATGGAGGACACTTCCCGGCCTACTAGAAACTGAAATATCCCCAAACTTGTCTTATTTCCTTAGATGACTATAGTTAAAATCGCAAGTGAGATCAACGACCATCCATTGTATTCCTAGCCACTTAAGTAACCTGGTATCCGACACCATGCAACAGTAGTTAAAAGTGTACCAGATAGGCATGAGGATCTAGCTGTAAGTGCCCAGAAATGCGTGAGAGAAACAATTCTATTCCGCGGAAAGGTTGCTTAAAAAGACGGAACCGAATGTAAACGGCAACTTTCTACGTAGCCACAGGTGACTCAATGAACGGGTTAGCGATGACAACGACATCACCCAGAGCGTTGACACACGGACTGATAACGTCATTGTTAATCGTGGGCACAGCACGTCCGAAGCAATGTCCAGTGGTTCTGACCTCTACATTGAGGGAAGGAATGAAGAATGGCTGAAGACTCATCCACGTTTATTTTATATTGCAGAAGGTTACGAAAACATTAAACACCATTTAAATTTTGGTAATGAAGCTTGAGAACGGACAAGCTGTGACTCCGTTATGCACTTCAATTAATATGAGATTCCAAATCACTCGAAGATTTCTTTACAATGAAGAGATGAATGCATCTCAACCATAACAACGTACATCCCAGGACAAGGTTGTTGGATCTTCGGGGGCTAGGCTGTAAGACGGGTGAATTCGCGAGTGGGCTGTCGAATGTTTCCAGTGACCTCATTAATGGTGGCATACGTCTCAGTTTCCAAAAAGTACCGCTCATATGAACTGTTGAGCTGAAAATCATTGGGTAATCAGTGGATCGAGCTAAATGTAGATCACATGAACGGGGAAAATTAAACTGGACCGGTGGATAGATAATTGGATAAGTTTGTCTGTTTTCACTTTAACATGGCAGTAATAGTCATGCAAAGTCCAGTTTTTCCGTAAGTGCATAATTGGATAAGTTTGTCTGTTTTCACTCTAACATGGCAGTAATGGTCATGCAAAGTCCAGTTTTTCCGTAAGTGTTTTTTGAAAGCGACCGAGAGTTGCCTATGGGGAATACGATTTTTCAGACCACAAAACTGTTGATTGAAATAGTGTTGTGAACGTGCATCAAATCTAATAATCTATTATCAACAATAGTAATAATAAGAACAACATCAATGGGCTATTTTGTGCATTTGTGAGGCCAATGACGCCGTGATTTACGTTGGCACAATGTTTTTGGAAAACGAATAGTTAGGCGATATAAAGTGCTGAGGAAGAAAAACGGAATGTTGAATTTTTGAGGTGAAGCAACCGTGTCCGTTAGCGGTTTGTGTCAAACATTACGCAACAATGTGCGTAACGATTTATTGGCTAACCATTAGCTGTGACGGTTTGGTCGTGCTGGTACGTCCACTGGTTACGCTTTAGGCTACCTTGTTGCTGTTAATCAACCAATGCAAACCCGTTGGCTTTTTTGCGGAGGCGTGCGTTCTGATCTCACAAGTTCAAGTGCATTCCGAGTCAAATTTTATTTGGTTTTACAGCGGTTAAGTGAATCTCAAATGCAGCTGGGGAACTCCTTGGCCCAGGATAGTGCAATTTGAGTGGCTTGTGATTCCAATTAACATTTTGCTGTTTTCAGCTAACGAGCGGCCAGTAAAACATTTACAAATTTACAACGTTTATCTTCGTTGAGTGAATTGCTGATTTTGTTATTGAATTCATCTTTGACTGGTGGTTTAGCACCAGTTTCATGAAGGTAGTTCGTTCAGCTGTAGCACTCTTTCGGTGCCTAGCTGCCATGCCACCCGAAGGTAGCACTAGGGTTGGGATACTGCCAGGTTGCTCAAGCTTAGACATGGGAAATCGACAGGCAGAGGTGGGATTCGAACCACGGACCTTCCGGTCAGTAAATCCGCGCTCTTACCACTGAGCTCTTCCTAAGGGTACCTTGGAAAACAACCAATTCATTTACCTATGTTTGTATACTGGTCTTTTTTATTATGACTGTGAGTGCGATAGAAGGGCAAGCTCACAACAGTTGTCGAAGAATGCACAAAGGAAGTCTCACTTGAACTTATATACTCCTCAGCTGATGTTTGGTCCAATGACTGAGTTGGACCATCCCGACAATTAGGTCAGTTCGGCTAGTGTGTCCTAACCAGCCTTGTATGTTTACACACGTCAGGTATGTTCATTCTAATGCTAACTGCGTTAGCTGTCCAAGAATGTGGGTTGTTGCAGGGTTAGAGGGGTGAAGGGAATCTCCTTGTACCACCATGAAGGTTCTGTTGGGGATTATCGTATCTGCCAGATTAATAGCAATGATGTCTTTGAGTGATCCTTTACCCTTCTTTGCAGTGTTTATGGATACGTATGGAGAGACAGCGGATCGTTCAACCGAAATGGGACGCGTCCCACACGCATGTGGATAAACAAAGTAGTTATGGATGTAGCCTTAGAAATTTCTAGTTCGCCGGCAGATTTAACTAATAATCCCCAGGTTTGATTCAATAACTTTTCAAGGTAGAGTGTGACATCAAACGGTTCGTGATAACTTTTTGGTGAACAAAACTTTAGATCTGTTGACAGGAACTCAGCTAGAATTTGTTTGCCATTTACTCCTTTCATAATAATCGGCCAACTGGCGGTTATCTGAAAGAATTTTGTTGATCTGCGCAGATTTCTTCCCACCGAATTATCAGGTATTTCCAAAACTAACAAGCAAGTTAAGTTTCTGCTGATATGCTTCCTTATTTGTTTATGAAATGATGCATCTCAGTCTTTTGGCTAACAGTGACCTGATGCATCCTCGTTTATCTTCCTGGTAGCCCAGTGTAGACAGTTTATTTATAAATTAGGTGCCATCTTCAGTGCGATTTGCTTATCCATGACTGTTTAATTGATTTAGGACTCTCTGTTACGTCATGATTTTGACAAGTAGAGACAAACTTTGTTTACAGAGGAGCTCACTCCACAGGAAGAGCGAATCTGTATTTTACTTCATTGGACGTGAAATGTCGTACATATTTTAGCGGACTATAATAGCCGACCAGTGTCTTCAACTTGCTAAGGTGGTCGGAAGAACTAGATGTAAGGGTATTTGCCTTAAAGTTCCAGTGAGTTTCCCAAAGCTCTTCTGAAACCGGGGTATTTGGCACGTGTACTCAAGTGACATTTGGTAGTTTACTAGGAATATCCCTGATGTACTTTAAGATAAATCACTAGGTATTAATTCAACTAGAGCACCGTCGGTCGTGCTGCCTTATGCGTTCGGCGTTTTTTTTGCGCGTTTTATTTACTCCTCTAGCTTCAAAGTTTATTCTCTCCTAAATCTCTCACATTCTTCGGGCTATGAGACATGATTGTAGAAAGGTGCAACATTCCTGTACAATGTGTGTGAATTGCTTTATACACACACGTCTGAACTATGACCTGACTAAGATATTTAGCGCAAAACCCCAGATTCTTCCATCCACATTGAGACTGAATAGTGCTGTGGTTTATAAATATGAAAGAGACCGCTGATTCTGCAAGGCAAAAGATGCCAAGGGTAACTGATTTGTCATACAGGGACAAAGATGATCTATTCGAAGGCCATCTTGTTTGCACAAGGTGCTGCATAATCTGGAGATCAGCAAAGAAGTGTTACGCGGTTGGTTAGCATCCTAATAACAGAGGGTTGCGCAAAAAAATAAAAATTCCAATGCTGACAATGCTTTTCTTTTTATCTTTCGACTTCTCGAGTGAAAAATCCTCTTGATGTCCTAGTGTGATTATGTTAATCCCAAAACTATTCAAAGCACTCGAATTAATTGTCCAGCAGTTTTAAAATGACCTTGGTACTGGATACATGGGAGGTTCTTTCAGAAAAGTGAGTCAGTTGGCACAACCAGAACAGCGGTTCGGGACGCCATATTTAGTCATACTATTGAGAGTTCGGACTTGTTTTTCTATTCAGGAATGATTACTCAGATTTGTTCAGCCTAGGCGGAAAGCGGTAATGTGCTCAAATTGGATTGCAAAGGTTCGAAGTTCATACAAATGAGCCACCAAGGATGTATAGTACCAATGAGCTGTAATTGGAGTGAAAATCCACTTCAGTGCTCTTCTTCTGTTTGATAATAACAGAAGGAAAACAATTCAAACAAATCCATATTCTACGGAACCCGCAACTATTCACGAGATAACTTTTTAGGATGAAATTGCCTACCATTGATGCCATATGTTGCGTCTTTATGAAATCAAAACCTGATATATGACGAGACAAAATTACAGGACTATATACTTAGTCACCAGAAGGCTGTCAGTTTTTGAGTGGCAAGCAGCATGCAACATGAGAAAATGCAGTGGTCACCGAAACAACAGTCCTCAGACCATACGGTGAGGTCTCGCTCAAAGGTAATATCCTTTAGAGGACCGAATTCCACCAAATTCTCATCTGAATATTTCACTTGCATAAAATCCGCTACCATCAAATACCAGGAAGTGAAATTCCCACACTAGACTTTCGAGTTTTCTGGCATAAACATGCATTAAAATAGACTTGTTCTTCTGAGTTATTCAGGGCTCATTAACATGCATATACCGCAAGTCCTTTTCTTCGCAACTGCGTCGGAACCACTGTTTACGGTTTTATGGTGAAGGACTCTTACCAGACCCATTAGGCAAGAGCACACGTTTCGTTCCATACATGAATCCCTTAAGAAAACTTATAGTGCAACTCGTTTAACACGGTTTGTCATTTCTGATGATGCAACTTTAACCGTAGCTGGTGCAATACCTGGAAAGTCTGGTTATCCTGCCATATATTGTTCCAGAAAGCTAGGTGCTTCCGAGGTTGCAGATCAATCAATCAATCAACCAACCAACCAACCAATCAAGCAATTTATCAGCTAAAAACCGTGTAACATAGGCACTTTGGTTCCAGTTGCCACAGTTTCGATCAACGGAAAACGGGAGTGTGGAACGTATAACCAAGCCTTGGAGGCGAACGAATGTTCAGTTTGTTCGGAAATTGGGTAGCGACGCATTGAAGGCGATAGCTTTGATCCACAAGCTCCACTGACTGCGCGATCGGATATTTCCGCCAATCTCATCAACCATTGGTGCATTTCTCTGTGAATTACTAGCAAAAACATTAGTTTGCTTCAGGATTTACGATGAGTTCCGGATATGAATTTCTAAAACCCACCTACCACTCACGAGCATGCTTTCAAAAAGCCATCAATAACAAGCTTTGAGGGCGGGTACATGGCCTCGTCTACTTCTTGTTATGATCTCTACCATCGATCTAACAGGATTACTTCTAGCATGGACCATAGGAACCATTCAAAATGTTCCACATCCGACTGTTCACTCGTTTGCCGCTCTTCACTTTCTGGTCAAGAAATTTTAAGCAATGCAGATGCAGTTAGATGTTTAGTTCTTCTTGGGAGATTTTTTTGGGGAAAATTTAGCTTGATATCTCGAGTATCGTACCAAGTGAAACATGAGGCGGCCTGTGTGCAGCACATTCACTTGAATAATATCGTAAACTAATGATTCATCTGGGGTTCAGTTGGGTCCCACGCGGAAGCCTCATTAGGTTGAAAATGAGTGATTTGGCGAGTCAGAAATGTAATTCACTAGTAGTGTAGAAGTTCACGCATGGTGGAAAAAATACTCGATCAGGATAGGGTAGCGCATCTAGTAATTGCTGACAGTCAAATTCATTTAACTTTTTCTAAGGTGGCGGATTGGCGGATTGATGCACCGCCGTAATATTACTTATGCTACTGCTGGTGCTAGTCCTGGAAAGCTGTTCAAGTCCAGGTTTCCACTGACAAGTATCTGGCATCCAGAAACGACCAACGTAACGTACTGATGGGACGATTAACTATGAGGTGCAGAGCATTTACTGACAAATCAGCTGGGAGACGGATGTTAAAAAATTTCGGCTGTTTTGTGCAAAGGAAGCTTTGGATTAGATGTTTGAATTAACTTTATTCGTCCTAGGCAGGCGGCCTATAGTTAGCCTTTGTCCACCAGTTAAGGATACAAGTGGCACAAAAGCTGATAGAACCGTTTAGAAGATACAAAACTTACACCTCATTCAAAAGTTATAGGGATCTGTCCTCAGTCGTTGCTCGGAAATCCCCGGCCTTAGCTTGCTGTCCGCTCAGGGTTTTGTCGACTTGTTTTCAACAATAGCATACGACGACAAGCTCGGTTAGTTCCCTGGTGCATCAAAGACTGAGCGCATCAAAGTTTACGGTGCACCTGGGGTAGTTTTGACTGTCGAATCCGGCGGCTATGCAGTTTTTCGTCTAAGTTTCGCTGCAGAAGAAGGCCCATTTTTAGCGGCACCAGAAATGGGCTATATATGAAATCCACTCCAAAAATGAGTTCCCATGTGTGTATAAAAAAACAGATCACCCATATATATGAGTTCCCATGTGTGTATAAAACCTACGACCAAAAACAGATCACCACTCTAACATTGGGTCATGGGATTGTCTATGTTGGATCATCCACTAGTAAGCTTTACCAACTCACCATCAGTAATGGACGTCTGTTACCTGGTGATCACCCACTCATCTCATGTCCCTGTTCTCTGGTTTCGGAGAGCGTTCAAGTGGACACGTGGGAGCAATTAGGACTGGACTCTCAGATTGTCAGATTGCAGATGCAGCCTGAGGGTAATCACCTACTCATCGCCTATGCTGGCGGATGAGTTGCAGTTGCTTGTCGACAAACCATTCCTTCAAAATGTCGCTACCGAGTACATACTGACAACAGACTTTACTCCGTCTGCTCCACCAGATAAAAAGGAGGCTTCCACGCTCATCGTCGAAGAACCCTTGTTCGCCATGAACACAAAACTTTAGCCGGAGGCAGCACAACTCAAGGAGCCGCCAATCCAAAAATCGAAATAGCAGAGACTGCATCTTCTACTGATTAGTAGCAACATACACCTGATAACCCTGCGAAGAAATCGTTGAAAAGACACAACGATAAAATTGAAAAAAGTTTGCTCGGAGGTTGCGACGTTTAGACCCAACGAAACCCGAATTGGAGGCTGAAACCTCACTTCCTTTTCACAAACCTGTTGAATTGGTTTCCTGGAGGTTCAGTCCAGTGAAGACTTTCTGGAATCCATAATTCTGGCGAAGTGAACCCCGTATGGTCATCTTCCGTGTGGCGCGACCAAAAGGATAATCATAATGTAACTGACTTTACCATTGACAGTAATACTCTTACTCAACTGAGGTCGATGTATTTTCAGCTAACTTCATCCACACGAAAATCTCCCTACCAACATCTATGTTCGGTACGGTTTTTACTCACATCCTTGCAATGCAAACATTCCCTCTGTCGCAGTTTCATTTAGCATAACAAAAGTAATTCTCACCGTCATCCTGACAATGGCTTTCACGGAACATATGTTATCTTTATAAAGGGCTTTCGTTATTTCACGTGCGTTGTGAAGAAGTTTTACAGTAACATTATAGTATTATTTCTGTATTATTACGACAATCAAATTTTAGGCATGTTAGCGTTTGTCTAACCGTCGGTGTATGAAGCTTGTCAACCCCCAAACAAGACCAGCTGGTATCTATCCCATGAGTGATCTTTATTTGATGGGGCTATTTCACGTTTATACTAAGAAAAAATAACAGAAGTGCACTACCCCAAAAAATTCTAAGAATGGTAATCCGGATGACATTTTATCGGCTGATTGTGTGCTCCTGTCCTACATGGGCCACCTATTAAAATTCCAAAGCTAACTCCAAAAATTCGGTGTGCTACCGATGAGATTAAGTCCGCTCGCTTGTCAATCTAACACCGTCACAAGACGTTACAGAACCTGGCTCAATGCGACGGAAGCTGCTGTTATTTCAGCTTCCTGAGGAAGCAAAGTTGAGGGAAAAAGCAACTTTGTGTTATATGATCGTTTTGAATTTATTAGTGAAAATCGATCCTTCGCAATATAGTAAGCAGGTCAGTGACTTACAAAAATTCGGGCAGCTGATTTTCTTAAGCATGCCATTAACCGCATAACGTTTTTTATTGCTTTTTCCTATCGTGATGGTCTACAACATTCTCTTGCCTGTTATCCAAATTAAGCATCGGTTCAGAAGAAACCATCTCATCGTTACCTGGTCAAGTTATCAGCAGTGCTGTAAAACATGATCAGTACTGCTGGTGAAGCTAAGAAAAGCCGCCGAAATTTGCAGTTTTTTTGCTCGACGTAACTTTGACTTCGTTAAAGTTCACTTTAATTCTTCTATAATCAAACTGCGATCAACTAGAATGCCACTTGAAAATGATTGTGACTCGGCTCTATCTAACTTGTTTCTTGCAGCGCTTTCCTCATTATTGACGTTTAATTTAAACACTCGTTCTCCTGTACAGATTTTCCGACGTTTATTTTGAACTAGCGTTTTAAAAAGATTCAACTATCAACGTGGTGCTCATAGTGGTTGACATCTTCGTTTGTATGAGTGCATTTGCTCACACAGAAAAAATGTGCTTACAGACCCGCGATTTAAGCACAGTCCATCGGTTTCCGGTTAATGTAATCATTTTTGGAGTTAGGTTAGGGCTTGTTGTGGAGTTTGGTTTTCATTCAACGTCAACATTGTTCAGTTTAGTTTTCAGGTAAAAGAGGATATCCGATGTTTTACACAATATGTCATATAACAGCTGCAAGGAAGGTGCTTGATATTAAATCATATCATAGACATAATGCATTATGTATCATGTTCGTGTTCCTGTTGGGCTTTTTTGAGATCTCATTCTAACAGCAAGAACACTTTGTAGCACACTTTGTCCGTCTGGTCCACGGTATCCCACTGATGGGAGATATGATTATCTGTTCACTTACTCTCGGGGTCCTGAAATTCGTCTACACCAATCATTGATTTAATCGTCCACCTTCGTTCGGTCTGTTTGACTGGTTCTGCCTATATGTGTCTTCATATACTGAATAGTGTTTACAACAAAACGGATTCTCTAATGATATTAAATCATATCATAGACATAATGCAGTATGCATCATGTTGATGTTCCTGTTGGGCTTTTTTGAGATCTCTTTCTCACAGCAAAAACACTTTGTATTAGCGAGCTTAATGTTTGCCTAGTCCACGGTATCCCACTGATGGGAGATATGATTATCTGTTCACTTACTCTTGGGGTCCTGAAATCCGTCTACACTAATCAGTGATTTAATCGTTCACCTTTTTTCGGACTGTTTGACTGGTCCTGCCCAGATGTGTCTTCATATACTGAATAGTGTTTACAACAAAACGGATTCTCTAATAAAACTGTTTGGACATTCTGGTCGGTTAGGGTGCACACCAGTCTCTTTTGAACAGGCTTCTTCTTGATCCCACTGATGGGAGATATGATTATCTGTTCACTTACTCTTGGGGTCCTGAAATCCGTCTACACTAATCAGTGATTTAATCGTTCACCTTTTTTCGGACTGTTTGACTGGTCCTGCCCAGATGTGTCTTCATATACTGAATAGTGTTTACAACAAAACGGATTCTCTAATAAAACTGTTTGGACATTCTGGTCGGTTAGGGTGCACACCAGTCTCTTTTGAACAGGCTTCTTCTTGATCTGATGAAGTTACTCTGAGGAGTCTACACCCAATTAGGCGATAGCACTTAACACTAGGAAGATTATCTTTTACTTTAACGTCTTGCGTACTTCCGTCGAATGTAACTGTTTAAACTTATGCTTTTGCTGTTATTCCGCCTCGACAACATTATTGATGTGCTCCCAGGTTGAAATGTCCACTTGATAGCCAGTATTGAAGTGGTGTCATTAGTTTACGATGGAGTATGGTTACGCAGGTGTTTCCCGCAATAAAGGTTTATGAAGAAACTAAACCCACATACCTTTTTGGGGTAAAATAGTCCATGATGCTTTTGCCTGTGCAATTCAGGAGTAGGCGAACTGAGATGCACATGGCCAACAAAAGTAAATGTTGATAATTACAAGTGGTTTCAATATTTTTCGACGATAAAATATATTGATTCATTTTTTAACTAGGAATTCACTCCCTGTGACGTTTTTCCGACTGAGTTAAACGATCTTCAATTTGTTCTAGGAGAGCAGGAACCTACTATTTTTCCTGGGTTACCTAGATGGACTACTATCCAAACAACCGAGCCTATTTGAGCTTATGGTACTTATGGATGGTGTCTTTTGTGTTGACTAGGGGAACGACAATAACAGGCGTTATTGTCGTGATGTTTGGTCAATCTTATGGTTTGTCTCGAATTAGACGTCAACCCTACCTTTCTACCCAAAGGGTAGAAAGTTCAGTTATCTAACTCATTCGACAGTATGAGGTGTGCGCCGTAGAGCTATTCAGTAGATTTCAACTTGATCTATATGCATGCTGGCCCACCATAACCAGACCAGTAATCGCCATTGCGAAGAGTTTGAGCATTCCGCAATTTCAGAAAATAATAGTCTTTGTCGAGTACTGTCAAGACCAGAAGTACCAAAAGATTTCATTTCCATTCTTGGGGTTACGGTACCTGGACGAGAAGGTTCTTTAAGGAAGAAGTTCCTAGTTGGAGGCGAACAGATTAAAAAAAAACTGTTGTGAAAAGTTAAATTTAGTAGTAGACTGAATTCACTGTAAACCGTCATACCAGCAGTTAATCTGACGCATCAACCTCATCACTGGTAGTGAGAACACGGCGAGAAAACTATGTAACTGTCATGAAACCTAACTTACTAACGTCGCGTGAGATTACGATGCTGTTTTTATTAGACGGGTAAATTCCATATTACCATAAAATTGAACTTGTTAAATGGTCTGAAAATCAGTGCTACAGAAGAACTGTTGTCCTAGGTGGCATCAAGCGGCGTTCGGTTCGCTTATAGGAGTGGGAAGTTGAGACAGGTATCATTTTTGAGAGGACTCACACACCCACAACTCTCAGGTTATGTGAAGTCATGACAACATCCGACGTGGATGAACAGCATTCGACTTAAACATTCGGGTAATAATGGTTTGATGGTAGCGTATTTATGACAATCTATCGATCGCGTAATATAATGCAGGTTATAATCCAACTTTTTGCAACTTTTTTGATTTCCCACGATGTACTGATCATTTACTACAGTCGCTTTCAAAATGCAGAAAGCAACAACTCTCAGCGACAAAATATGATCGGGTATTGAGCTATGGGTAGGCGTTTATATCGATAATACTGATATTGAATGACTGCGAGGGGAATAATCGCAGTGTTACATTAGATTTTTCTTCCCATTGGGCCGATACAGTGAAAAATAATCCCGTTTGTTCACCAGGTGCAATATGCAAGCAGATAGTGGGATACTGCGGTAGACTGCGCTGCAGAAAAACGACAAGCACAAATTTGCTTGAAAGCGCGCTCAGAGAACACAACTGTATCCAATCCATAAATTTCTCGCCGTCAGGGAATTTTCCTTCTTGGGCTTCTTCACTGGAAAATTCAAAACATGCAAGAAGCATACAACCCTCTTCTATTTGACAACTGAAGAAAACATGACGTAGCAGATGTGGTGGTCGTAAGTTTTAAGGTTTAACGGGGTGCTCGCCTGGAATGCATTACATTTTCACAAGAATATGCAAGCCCATCGCGCATAGAAAAGTGACATTCACCTGTCACTGACATTTTTTCACTGTTCTTGTGCGAGAGTGTGGGAAAATGAGTTGCTCAACTTTGCAACCTGGTCTACAATTTCTCTAATATCCACGTGATGCGGAATTATGGATGTATCAAATGCTTGAGATACGTTTTACTGTAGGCAACATACCGAGTCTTATCGTGCACTTTGCATCTCTGTGGGAAACGCTAGACGACAGCTGTTTAGGGTAAACCAACTGACATACCTTAGAGTTCAAAATTTCAAGTAAATGGATGACAGTGTTTCCTAATAGTTCCTATCACCGTTGACTGTCAAACTGTGTCAAGTACCATCTGCGCTCAGGTGTTCTAGCCACGAAACACAACAATTTCATGTCGTCTGAGCTGTCACTGGGATGTTACTAAGGAAAGAGATGATCTCAAAATCAGTATTCAGTTCATTTTTCCTCAAGTTGCGACTCCAGGTAGATATATATCTGAATTAGAGTGTATGTCGTAATTATCTAACCGGGCTTCCTGGAAAGTGAGTCTTATAAAGGCTAATTTAGTTGGTTATTTGTATGCTATTTCAACAATATTTTGAAAGTTGTACAAACTCATGGTGGTTTTTATAACGCTAACGTTACATATTGGTTTATTCCAGGCATGCGCATCACGAACCTTTCCATTTGCAAGTTGAAACCGATGTAGATAAATTGAAGATTTATTGTGGTGTCCTTTCACTTGGCATCAAACAAGCTGGTTGTGACGGTGTCTAGTGAGGAGCGTCAATCGAACTCACCCGGTCTTTTCTCTTGTCATCTTTCACACTTCTAGTGAGACTGTTGCACTCTTTGTGATCATCTTTCATAGTGATCTCAAAGTTAGCAAAACACCTCTGGTGCATGAATTTTAGAAGTATACTGGACACTGTATATGACCACTAGGAGTTAGGCTCGAGATAGCTAATTGGTTAAGGGGTCAGCTTTCAGACCAGAAGGTCCGTGGTTCGGACCCAACCTTAGCATTCTGACTGCTCCTGTCTAGGCTTGGCCAACCTGGAAGTATCCCAGCCCTCGTGCCTCCTTCCGTTGGCGTGGCAGCTTGGCTTTGAAAGGGTGCTACAGCTAAACAATTTATTTAATTTCTTCCTTCTTTATTCTTAAAGTCAACTGACAGATAAAAATCCCTTGGCATGAGTGACCAAAACGGCTGTTTTGAAAGCCGGGACTTTCGTCAAGGTGACGTACAGGTATTTATCCACTGCGTAGCTGCGCTAAGTCTCATTCTAAATCTTTTTACTGATTAAGGAGCATCCCCAACCTGAGAGGCTAATCGTTTCAAAAGAACACGAAAGTAAGCAAACGTTTCTGAATGACGTGTGGAATCAGAGGTGTGCCAAATTTTTCCCAACGGTTCAGCTTTTGCGGCATATTCCTGGTGAACGGGTTGAATATGCTGTATAAAACGTTTTGAGCAGCCGTGGACTTATTTTTTGACCCCCCCTCACTTTTCTGTGTGCCCTCATATGAGACCTTATTAAAATTGGAAAACATGCAACCACCAAGACGAAGTTCTGAGGGTGAACAAGAATACACATGCAAACTCGGCTTCCCAAAGGCAGCCTGTGTTGCTTGTTTCCAAGTGCAGGATTAAAATGCTTTCTTTGATGGGAGGACCGTTTGCTGTTAGGGAGATATCGTCCGTAATCAACTGATGTCATCGGTATGTCTTGCAGGTTTTGGGAATGCACTTCACAAGAAAAAAAACCACCGGAGAAGAGGAAAACGGCAGGAGGTGGAATTTTGCAACGTCTTTCGCGGTTTGACATTCCTTGGCTAGCCTGATGGATTTCAGTGACATTGCAATGGAAGCTCCGCTGAATCTATCTTCAGTTTAGTCAATTATTCTAAGCCCGATTTTAAGTTCATGATGCACAAAAAAAACACAATGAACCTCTGGTTGAGGCTTCAAACCTTCTAGCTCTCGAGATACCTCAACTTACTGTTCCTCGGAGTTGACCAGCATCGGCGTCTAATTCACCAGGCAATGCAATGTGTACGGTTTTACATACACGCCTCGACCTAGAATCAACGAATACGATAACACCTTTAAAAGAAACCCATTCCAGACTTTTGGAGAGGTCAGAAAGCGCTTTTTACATGGTATCCTCTGTTCAGAGAGCGCTGATGGGTACCACAGCGTAATGAATAGAAACCTAAAAATATCAGGCTATGGTACTATCCGTTCAGTAGTTTCTGTATAAAGCAGGTTTAGTTCGCCATTAACAATGCCTCTGTCAGACTCTACAGACAACACAATGCGGAAAAATATCAATCGTATTCGGCAAAGTTGGTGAATAGCTGAAACATCAGTGCAATGTTGACAGTGTAGGAAGATTTGGAAATTTTATTGAAGATTTCATCCTCTAAATGAAGTCAGTTTATGGTGATAACCTGCGATTCGATCCGATTTTTTGTGAAAAGACGTACCTTGGTAATTTGCGTCTTTCAGGTCAACGTCTGAATACACTTTGGACCGGGAAATCCAAAAAGTGGATAGGACTCATAGTCTCCCTGATTGATGTATTCTTCTTTGGAGCATTTTTTTACGGCCTTAACAGTCTGATAAACGCCTACAGTGAGCTCGGAGTTTTCGAAAGATACTGCAAGGGTAACGATTGCAGTGAACAGCAACGCATGTTCAGTTACGTATATGTTACGGGCGTCGTTTGTCAACTGATCTGCTCTCCTCTGATCGGAATCGCAATAGACCAGGTGGGCCTGAGATCTTCCAAACTGATCTCCACGAGCTTATTCACAATGGGATCACTGCTGTTTGCCTTTGCCAACAGACGCACTTCTTACGTGCTCTTCCCTGCGGTCTTTTTCGTCGCTGTTGGTTCTCTTGGTGGTCTGGTTTGCAACTGTTACATCAGCAGCTGGTTCCCCAAAATTTGTGGACTTCTTCTAGCCATACATAGTGGCGCTTATGATGCGAGTGCGGCTGTTTCATTCATTGTGGTTCAAACTCTACCATGGCTATCGCTTCAAACATCGTTTATTCTCATTGGTGCATCGGGGGCGGTCTGTGGTATACTGATGGCCATGTTTTTCCTCACACAGCATGGAAACCAAATGGTATCGCTACAAGAGGCACATGAAGTGGCGCTGGATAAAAAACAGGTAATAATTTTTCAGGCGACTTCTGTTCTCCACCATTACACTCGAAAGAGCAACCCCAAACTAGAGCGACCAATGCTCTTTCCGGAGTTGTTCCTTTGAGTAGTGTCTTAAAGCGTGGCTTTGTAAGGACAGAATGTGGGTAACTCTGGATAGCGGTCCACTTTCCGTTTGATGCTGATAGGGACTCATCCAGTAGATGTAGCCTTCATTCAGTTGCCGTTTACTGCAGCACTACGCTCTAGTGCGTACAGACTTGCTTAGTCGTCTTTGAGCGGTGATTTTGATATTGCCTACAAACACATTTAGGGGTCTGGTAAGCTGGGAAAGTTCCCAGTGCTGGTTTATCCAGAAAAGAGCGGTGATTTTGATATTGCCTACAAACACGTAACCCATTTGGGGGTCTGGTAAGCTGGGAAAGTTCCCAATGCTGGTTTATCTAGAAAAATCAGACGTGATTAGGTCATTGGCAGCTAAACTGAAGGCCCACTGTAAACACGTTATAAAAGCAGCGGTCAGGAAGTGAGCAAATCCAGTTAATTTGGTAACCGGAATACCAAGTGCAACGTGTGGGTTTTGGAAACTAAATGGTTCTTTGCTAAGGCCTTCGGGAACGAAGGAAAAAGGACACTTACAGGCTTCCATTTGTTGGATTGTTTGGTCTGTGAATGTGTCAGTTGTGAGTTGTTCCGAAAGCCAGAGTTCCTTGCTGTACTTAGGTCCACGTATTCAATATATAACTCAACGCGCTTTGCCGGGAAAATGACCCGGAACAATTTGGACTGTTCTGTCCATAAAGAGTGTACCACAGAAATGTATCATATAATGACCAAGGGGAAAATGGTAATCGTTGAGAATTTGAGTAAGCTTGCACTACTCTGCCCTCGATATATATTTGTGATCCATACGGAGACCGAATCACTTTGTTGCCCTTGATCCAAATTACCGTTGAAACCAAGCTCAGTTCAGTTGGAAAAATGTTATTGCTATGGAGTGATAACTTGTTGACAATGAATGCAATATACTTATATATACATATTTACTTACAGATATATATATATATATAGACATATATATATATACACTGCTGATGGGCTCTAATATGAGCAAAACCCGAGTCCAGTGCTTCCTCCCTTTGGTGTTGACTCACCAGAATGATTGCGCAAGGACAGGAGGAGGATTGTTCAAACGGGAGTCATGTGAGTATGCATTATACAAAATCCCGCTACCAACAATACATATATCTATATGTCTTTCCTTTCGAAAAAGTTATTGAAACAATCGAAAATCGAATTATCTTTGAGATTCTGATTCTCAGGACCCAATTAGTCATTTCCTACCGGTCAGCATCTTTAGAAACAGACTTCGCATGAAATAACGTTGATTTTTCCAGTTCCTGTTTCACATGAACCGATCGACCCTTGTAACTTATCATGAAGAATGCCTGTTGTTCCATCAGGTGCATGGGACTCTTCAATGATTTTAACGCTGGCTTATCAGAAACGGTAGCAGTTTAAAGCATGCGTTGTGTGTGTGCCTTAGTAGCTCCTGGATCACATTCAAAGAAAATGTGGCTTTCTCTAAGTCTAAAGTTGTTCAGAATTGAGGAATTTTGCATATCATGTACCATACCAAATCAGTATTGGAGTATGCGTCTGAATTCAGAAGGTGTAGGAAGTTCAACCAGTTCAACCTCGTTGCGTTATAAATACTAAGTCGTACAGTACAGAAGATGTATTGTTAACTGTCGTGTCCGAAGTTGTTCATTCACAAGGACGAAGCAGATCCACCAACCACCATTAGGACCATTTTAGCCTGGCGACTTCTGCATCACCGGGGTAAAACTCCACACTTTTCACCAGGCTAACTAGGCCGTTCGCACTTTGTTGTTTATCGCTGACGTCTACGGTTCTTGCTGAAGCGCAGACTCATGGATGTTAGAAAAATAAACTTATTTCTTTAGTCACAAGGTGGACCGGGGTTTAGGTCAATGCTACCTCTTTGAGCTGGATGACTCTACGAGATGTTGAGGGAGAATGAAGGGTTTTCAGGCTCTTTTTCGAGAAATACACTAATTTGCAAATCAATTTGGTTTTGCGAGAGACTCACCCAGAACCCAGCTGAATCTCCCGTTTTTTTGATGTTTCCAGGCAACTGAATGGGCTGCACCAGGCCGCCTCATGTTCCAGTTGCTACGATATTCGAGATATCGCGATACATGTATATACGTAATGCACTACTCATAAGGTTGCTGAAAATTCTTCGACAGCCCACGACCGGTTTGCCCCTTCTTGGGGCTCATCAGGTAGGCGCAGTCCCCGAGTTTCCGTCAACCTTCAGTTGCCTGGAAACATCAAAAACGTGAGATTCAGTTGCGTTTCAGGTGAGTCTTTCGCAAAACCAAATTGATTTGCAAATTAGTGTATTTCTCGAAAAACAGTCCAGTTTGGGTTCAAGTAGAACATAAGGTTGACGGAAACTCGGGGACTGCGCCTACCTGATGAGCCCAAGAAGAGAGAAACCGGTCGTGGGCTGTCGAAGGATTTTCAGGCTCTCTTTTGAGGACGAACCCAAGTGTGTCTATTTTTTCACCCAAGGTATCACTTAACTGAGATTCTAGGCTCTTCTTGTTTTATCCGGATGAACGAAGAATCCTTTTCATGGTTAGTGAAGTAAACAGCTGGTAAAATTGTTGTCGAAGTAAAACGTTTCTCAACTGTTTGTAACCTAAGTATAACTATTCATTTTCGTGTCATGAACATATTGATGGCACATCCCCACCAAATATCAATATTTGTCCAAAATGTTCTTCGGCTTTCTTAAATTTATTTTGTAGTCAGGAGAAGAGGAAGAACCAGCCTTCAAGCAGGTGGATTCGGAAGTGGCCAGGATAATTGGGGAACGCTATCCAAGCCTGAAATCATGTCTTCTGTCCTGGCCCTACGCATTGATCATGTTGTATTCTTCAGCTGGAAATTTACGGTTCTCATACTACAATAGTGGACTTTGCAGACAAGTGAAGGAATCCTTCAGCAATGATCAAGAAGTGGTGAATGAGCTGCTGGAATCATTTTCAGCAGCAGCCATGTGTGCCCTCCTTGTGTCACCTCTTAATGGGTTGATTATGGATTTGTCTAGGAGATATTACAACCAAAAGCTCTCGTGCGAACTTGAAGACATTCCGGAAACTCCTTCAGATGAAGAGGTCTATTGGACGCATATGCGTGCATTGTTTCCCACTCTGATGATTTTACCTACTCTGACTCTCTTGGTAACCATTACTCAGCTTGTGCCCGGCCACCGTTGGCTGTTCTATTTTCAGTTTGTTGCTGATATCTCTTTCCAGACCATGTTGGCTAGGTTAACGTCGACGAACGTGATGATCGGATTCCCGGCAGAACACTTTGGCACATTGATGGGTCTTGTTCTCATGGGTAGTGGGTTGACGGCTTTAGTACAATACGCCCTGTTGCAAACACCGATCCAAGTGGGAAACGGTGTCATGTTGCTCATTAGCATCTTGCTGTACGTTGCACCCTTATTTTATCTTATTAAAAGAAGGTGACGTCTTATAATCTATTTCTTTGCGTAAGCATCCGTTTCTTTAAGTCAACGTTTTCCACTGATGACTTACACATGCATCGAGTTCCCAAATTCTCTCTTTTGTACTCTTTGACTTCAGATCAGCACAGACTTTATAGACTGTATGCAGTCTTTCATGGATTTGAGTGAGATTTTATGTAATATTATTTTTGTCATTCCTATTGTTCGCAGGCGATTATACTAAGAATGGATGTTCTACTCATCGACAAGTGGTTACAAACAGACAGGCTATTTACAAACCCGGCAATGATTATAAGCCAACAAGATGGATCAAGCATTTAGGTTCCTTGGGGATTAAATTGATGAAAAGACCAGCAGCTAAAAACACCGAGCTCTAGCAGTAAACGACCATAAGCGTACAACGTCTCCCAATCAGAAAACAACGCGGTAGCCAGTGACTGCATATTCATTAGCGAGGTTTTCCTTAAAAAAAATCGTTCAGCTGTAGCACCTTTTCGGTGCCTAGCTGCCATGCCACCCGAAGGAAGCACGAGGGCTGGGATACTGCCAGGTTGCCCAAGCCTAGACAGAGGAAGTCGAGTGGCAGAGCCGGGGCTCGAACGACGGACCTTCCGGTCAGTACGCTCGCGCGCTAACCGCTGAGCCATCTCGCCAGGTTTTCCTTAATTCCCGTTGATACGCAAAACTTGCCTTGTGACTTTCTTCATCTGAGTAATGGTTCGCTTGCGTTCTCAAAGGTTCATACTGCACAGATGTGCGCCATCTTATAGTCCGGACAGAATACTTGACTTTTGGTTCTTTTGATGATTGTTTGACATCATACTTTGCCTTCTTTGCATCCAGGAGGTGACTTTTCTCGGTAGAATTCATTGTTTTCTTACGGGGGTAGTCAGTCTGGGGGTCTCTTCTATTCTTAGGATTACCAGAGAGCACCTAATGTGCTGGGACTTCATGATCTTCACGCATACGGGCGCTCTCTGACAGCTGTCTCTAGTGAGATGTTTACTCGAAAATGATCTTGACAGTTTCAGTCCTACTCTACATAGATGTATCTTCAGCCACTTTTTGGACGTTTACCAGAAAAGCTCTTCATTATATCAGTATAGTAGTTGAGAACCTGTTTAAAACGCCAGAGTATTCCTAATGTTTTGTGGTGCATAAGAGCATGGCAACAACTTAAGCGATTGTTGCGGATTTTAGTCAGTGATGACTATCAAACGAGAGCAACATCAGTATCACACGCTTTTACCGTGTTGTGCAAGCAAATTTCATTCAGAAATGAAATGTGTCAACCACCGTGTGTTTGAGAGGACTTAGTGGCTAAGGTGTGAACTTGCTGACTGGAAGACACGCGATAACACAGTGCCACTTGGTCATCTCTGCGCTTTCTCACAGTGTAGAGACACTCCGCCACACAGGTCTTAGGTGACCAGGGCTCTATGGACTGACAAGATTATTGGTCAGTGGTGTCATGGATTTGTGAAACCGTTCTCCAGCAAACCAACCGAGCTTTTCGCCGAAGACTGGAAGAGGGAATAGGCCTTCAAGTATGCAACTAGCTGTTCCTATGTATTCCACAGCTGAGGAAAATCAGCGCTACTGAACAATTATCGACAAGCTCTGGTCGGCGCAGTGTCAAATAAACAGATTGTTAGTAAACATATCCGAACGTCCATTAAAGCATACAGGCAGTAGTGAGCAATATTGCTTGTAATATAATGAAAACACTTGTTTTTTTGCATTAACTAAAGGTTTCTTGACATAAGGTGACAGCCTATTTGAGTACAAAGTCCACAACCATACTGGGGGTAATAAATTTCTAGAACATAGCTAATGATGTCCGACGAATCCACGGAGGTTAGATTCTCAAATGCACAAGTGTTTTGGATGCTGAGCATCTACTAGGCTGCTATAAGAAACACAACTCGGATACAGGTAGCCGTGCCGAATATTGCATATAATACAAGGCTCAACGGTCACAAAACCGGATGAAACATCTCTCCGGGAAGTGCCAATAGGTCACCTGTCCCATTACATTCCTTTCAGTTTAGCTGCTAACAGTCGGTGAGACTTACTGAACTCGCGAGCAGTACCATGAGCACGGACAGACATCTGCATTGCTAAATCCTGCCACTGATTACTGCTTTCTTATGAGTGACTGATATATGGTATCTTCGTCGTCAACTTTTCTATACATCCCTTGATGAGACGGGCAGGTTTTGCGGAAGCTCGGGCAAAGCTCAAACGTCTTCATTCCGTTAGCACTACAAGTGTTGTATCCACCATACCCAAAATAGCGCTCAGAAGCAATCATCGACTTTGACTCATGGAAACGACGATACAAAGGATAATTGCGACTACGCGGGGTCGGCCAGTCACACACTAGACGCTAGTTTCGTAAGAGCAAGGAGGAGAGTGACAGGCTTTGGGTAACACTGGTGAAGGTTAATTTAATCAATCCAGATAAAGTAGTTACTCGGTCTACGGAATTGCAGGCCAAGCTCGACCAGCTAAGTGACCTTCCGCGCGGACAGTATGAAATGCGCGAACATCGAACATAAGCCCTCATTATGCTGCTGACGAAACTTCATATTCGTGATTGTTCCTACGCTAACCATTGACGTTAGTTTTCCAGTGTTTTCGGCCCTTTGTGAGTTCCTTCTGACGTCATTTTACAAGCAAGTCATGCGCGGTTCCGCAGCCGCGCATCTGGCCATCTGCCTTTAAGTGCCGCTAGCCTATCCTACTGACCGATCACACCCAGAGCCGTCCGGCGGTCTTCGTCATCCGAAGTGATCCTGATAGGTTACGCCTCGTGCCAAAACAATGGTTATACACTCTAGCCTCGTAAAACATCATCCAACATTGGTACCGCCCTGGGAGATTTGCACAACCATAGCTCAAATGGACCAGCTGCTGGAGACGGGCTTCATCCGTCCATCACCCGACAACCCACGAGCTTCGTCCATGCACATACTTTCCAAGAAAAAACACCAATATGTTGTACTCGTGAGGTGGCTACAAAGTGCTTGATTGGGCCACATTTCTGATCGCTACTCGATAAAACGCATACGCGACCTTGCTGGAACCGTGGTCACATTCATTGACGTATGCAAGATAGAACTGGTGAATGCTTATCCTCAGATATCAGTGGCACCTCAAGGTGGTGAGAAGACATTCATCTCCAATGGACTTCTTCTAACTCATGCGGATCCCATTTAGTCCCGGCATTACTTCTTAGAGCTAGTGACGCCTGAGTGACCAAGCCCTTCGAGAAATATCTTCCATCTAGCCATATATGAGTGGCCACATTTGTTATGGCCAAACGTTCAACCACATGGAAATTTTTGCCCGGTACTCTGCCATTTCTGAAACTCCCAAAATTATGGCAATGGAGGATTCAGTTTCCACCCCTCAGCTCAGGTATGGTTTGACTAAGTGAACAACTAACTTTTGCAATAACATCAACCGCAGCGTTAGTCTGCAGATTCACATTTGATTGGCCGGCGAATCCTTCGAGTCTGTTGTCACACACCCACGGTTTGTGTACTTTTGAAACATTCACGCTCGTGTTATTCGTGTGCACGTAGATATTTGTAATCCCTCAACAACGTCGAATATGGAATTTAAACTGTTCCCTTGCGCCGACAGTTTTACTCGTTACCCAGAGGGTTCCATCATCACCAACGTTTTGACGTAAACTCCGAACAGTTCACATGGCAGTTGCGTGAAAGTATGCATGTGTTCCAGTAACCGCAACTTATATGGATTCAATGTCACATCTATGTATCTTTGCTTATTTTATACCAGCAGGGGGGAAGCTACAGGTGTGCCCCAAAAGCTAGAAATGGTCTATATCTGCGAGAGTGGTGGGTGGTTTACTTCCATTGGTTACGCTGTCATTTGTAGTGTCGAACTTAGTCACGCAGCATGCGCTGGTTGAATGTGCTAAAGGTGGAGGCAATCTCAAACGAATGTTCACCAAAAGATACTGGCTTTTTGACAAACAATATTTGTAAGCTGGCGTATGACCTAATGCAGACACCTAGCGGACAAAATTTCAAGTCAACTTTTGGGGACTGGGTGTAGTGAAAGTGCAAAGGTATTATTTCAACAGTCACCAGGGATGGCAGATTTCACTTACATATCCAGAAAACAAACGTGAATGTCCATTTGTGAGACAAAGAGGCGGACAGTTTAACTTCTCATACATCAGTACACCGCCTACAGCAATGAGATGGGTAAGCTATGGGTTAGCGTTTGAACAAAAGCTGGTTGACAATGAGATATTGCTGTTGGTGGATTGCCTGTTGCATAAGAGAGTAACCTTACTAAAGACCATCATTCATGTTTCTGTTACTTAGCAAACCGGTGAGGACGACGCGCTGAGATTCAAAATATCTAAATTTATAACAAGGGCAAGGTGTTTGGGGGGATTGCAGCTTAATACAGATGGAGTTCCCGTACATGAAAATTATGAGATTAACGAGTCGCGGCGAGTACAGATAAGGGCAAACTTCCTACAAAGCTAATGGTTAGACGAAAAATGACGTGCTACAGTGACTCCAAGGAATTTACAAGTGATACAATAGAAAGGATTAGTTCTGTGCCGGGAAATTATCCATTGTGGTTGGAGTAAGCGTGTGCTCTTAGAACCTAAAACCTTAGAATTATACCGAGGAACGCCTTTCCCTTCACCGGAAGAACCATGCCAGGCGAGCTCGAATAACAACACGTCCTGGCTTGCTGGGTACTAATGTGGATGCACAAGTATCACACCTCGGTTAGTGTTGAGATGGACAGTGATGTCCTCGTTATCAGGCCCGCGAGACGGAAACGATCTGTTTGTAAGTACCGCAAGGTTAGGCATCAACTATCCATCAGGCGATGAAACAGGGCGTTCGAGGCACGTACTGCCGAAGATCGAATCTTGTGAAGACGAGGGAATGGGATGAGATCAGTAAAGCCTGGTAAGTTCGGGGAGACATCAGATAGGATAAAGTGCATTATCAGGGGGAAGAACTTACCGTTTACCATAACTAGGATGGTGATATCGAGTGACTAATTGAGACAAGAGAAGGGTAGAGTTATCTCTAACAGATTGGCGATCAAGCATGGGTTGGGTTTGTAAATATACGCTAGTATAATACAAGAGATCTAGAGCAAACCTGTGGAAGCACGCAGAGAGGTGGTGTGCTAAGGGAAATCGAACACAAAGGCAGACGGGAATAGAATTTTCGAGATAGTGGGCTACATTTTCTGGAGTTTATTATGTGAGTTGGACAACACTGTAAATGGAACGTAGAGTGAATATAAGAGGAATGGTAATCTGTCCCTAAAATGCTGCGATCAGCTTCGATCAACAAGTGGTGTATGACGAAAAGCCTTTGGGTGCGAGCCTTGTATGCTGGTAGTGGGGGGTTAGGAATCTCATTGTACATATATTATTCATTTTTTGTATCTATCCACTCTTGGGAGCAGTAGGTTGGTGTGCGTTTATTTGGGTTGACCAGGTGCGTTTTGGTGCGATGCAACTCCAAGTATGACGAAGGCAGCTAAAGCTTTGCACGTCGATGTGAGCCTTGGGCATGGCAGGGTTTCTTCAGTCTTGCCCATGTGTGTATTTTAAAGAATTTTTAACAGACAAACGGTCAGTTTCTACCATCTGTTGTTTGTGGCGTTGCCAGATAAGTGACACAATCGATACGAGTTCACCACGAACAGTAACAAACAGAAAACAATAGTGCTCATTCATGGATGTCCTGAAATAAGGGCCAAACCAAGAACCACCGGCGATGGGCGATGTGCCCGTGCTACTGGAGAAATGGCGGGTTCACGAATGCACTATAGTGCCGCACTATGTCTGCACTATGTGCAGACCCACCCTCCCTGCAGGACGTACCTGGCCAGCACACGAGGTTTTCATTCCTCGTACATGCTACCAGATTTGTAAGCTGGAAAACCGCCAAACGACTTGTGCGTTAGCAAAGTACTCCAACTGCCAGATATTTTATCCTGTCGGGGAGAATGCGGGGCCAGTAAGACAGTCCAGTCAATTCGTACAAGCAAACAGCAAACGGGTGCTGGTAAGGGCAGGCTGCAGAGGAGTCAACTAAAATGGCAGCTACCAATTGAAAGGTGACTTTCAGAGCGAGTGCACTATGGCTAAACGGCGACTGAAAATTGGTGTGAACTACTGTGTCAAGCAAAGGCGCAACGCGGTGTTGTATGTGGCTGTTTAGTTGGCTGTGGAACACACCACCAGGTGGACTGTAAATATATATATCTATATACGCATATATACACATATTGATGCGTGATGCCCTTTAGTATTGAAGAAAGCGCTGACCTCGATTTGGTTTTTGTTACTGAGAGCTGGGCTAAACAGAGCACTAGTAATTGGACAGAATTGATAAAATAATCCAGGGTAGGGACTTGGCTAGAACTGGGGACCAGTTGTCCGGGGAAAACCACCAGGCCAGTATCGACACATTCAAATCGAGAAGGCATTTAACAGACCACAGCGGCTTGAAGAAAGCCTTGGGGATAGCAGGAACGTTCACGTGTCCACTAACTGTATCTTCGCCAAAATCAAATGTGCATTGAAGCCGATTCGAAAGGGAGATCGAGGAGGATTGCATATTAGGGAAAACGGCAGCCGCTTCACAATTGAGAAATTTTACTACAGGTAGATAAAAGTATCATGATGCGTGTTGTACGCAGCTCCTCTGGAAGACAGTTTCAGATGCGAGCGTAGCTAACTGGAAAGAAATAGTTGCGTAGGTTAGTACGGGCTGGAGGGCAGATTGAGAGGTTGCTGTTGTTACGGAATCTATATTGAGGACGTGTATTACCGTTTTGTCTAACCTCCGCTTTAAAGGCAGTTGTGCGCAGAAGACGGTGTAAGAGAGATAGATTTAGCTTAAACCATCTGAATCACAGTGGTTCAAGGCCTAAATTTTGTCAGCGGGAGCGGTAGGAGTGAGCGTTGGACTGTGAAAACAACCTGTTTGTGAACGGGCGTTCGATGTTCTCAATTGGCAGTCTACAAGTTTCGGTGTAAAGGAAAGGGAATGCGACGCAGAATGCCAGAATCTGAGACAGAATCTTTGATCTCTGTGGAATGGGTGTCAAGATTCCTATCAGTTGTGAACGCATCAGTCGGAAGTGAGCAGCGGTTGTAAGTGCTTCGCGATTTCGCAGAAGAGAAACTTAGGCCAGAGTCAATTGACCAGCGAGTCAGGCAGTGTGTTTCGTTGAATCTGCTAAAAGGTAAGCGCTTGTGCGTTTATCGAATGGCTAAAAGGATTCCAATGTCTTGACCGCCTTGTCTCAAAACTCGGCCTAAATGGCCGTTGGCTCCAGGCGACACGGAGTCCTCACAGTTTAGACGAGGCGCAGCTATATCACTCATTGAGATGGTTACGTTGCTGAGAGACAGGTAGTAACCCTGAATGCTAGGAGTTGTATAAAATGCGGTTTGGAGTATGGCTTTGATGCTGACAGGAGCGGGTGTGTAACAGCTAGCAAAGTAAGCGTTTGGATGGTCCGCTAACTGACACGATCGGTGACAGGGCAACCTTCGGGGGAACACAAACAAGAAATTGCGTGACCCGGCCACGAAACAGTCAGCCAGGTACTTTTGAGTATGAGGGGTTTCTGAGGAGGTGCTCTCTTCTCGGCGTTTGAGAGATACCCGCAAGGATTCTCGGTCAGTTGAGAGCCTACTCATGCTAACCGGTAATGAGAAGTCGTGAGATTTCCGATATACTCTGCTAGTCTGGTCTATTTTTCTATCCAAGGATTTTCGTAAATTATCACGGCGAGAGATATATGGGTGAAAACGTTCCATTAGGGGAACAAGGTGGAGAGCAATAAATAAGTTTTCGTAGAAGAGGTCACAGACGCGCTGTGCTTTCCGGGAGGATGAATTCACTTTAGTCCTAGGAAGCCAGCATAGATGAAAAAGCGTGTAGATGAGAGTTGAAACCAAAGAGGACTCGTAGGAACAGGTGGGCTATAACTGACGGTGTTGCAAGAAACGACGCAGTGATCATTCCTTGGGAAGCGCGGATAAACTGCAGCAGCTGTAACCAGATGACCAACATTCCATCAAATCTGACAATTTAATTGAGCCTACGTACATCAGAGTGCGGATTCTGTATGTTGATCATTTGTTTGCTGATAAGACGAGTAGGAGCAGAACACTTGACTCCACCAAATATCAAGGAACTCACAAATTGTGTAACCCAAATTCAGTGAACAAACATGGTTTAGTATTTATCCACGGTGATTCTTCCAACTGCAGAGGTTTTAAAGAGACTCTGTAGTAAAATTCAAACATATTACCGGATAGGAATTTAAAACCGCTGGTGGTGCCGGGCTTTACCAGTTTGGTCTTGAACGATAAAATTTGCAAGGCCCGCCTGAAAGGTAGCTGAGAGATGAATGATCGTTTCATACACATCGTCTGATAATTGTTCCCGCACATTCAATGAGTTAATAATGGCGCTTACTTGAGCATACGAGTGATTGCTTGCAGGCGCTGAGGAAACGGGTTTAGAATCTGATGTAGCATCATACGAAGAGAGATAGGAACTCTGCATCAAATCGAAGACAAAGGCACTTGCGGTTTATATGGCTAATAATGCTACGCTCAAAGACGCAGAGACCTACAGGACGCTTGGCGTTGTGTGGAAGGAGTTGAGTAGTGATGCTGCATCATTTTAAGCGTATGTGATTGTTTCCGAAGGCGGTTTAGTGACGAGATACATGACCTGGTCGGCAGCTCTTTCGGTTGATTCAGTGCCAGTAAGGCAACATTAGTATCAGTGCAAACTTAGCAAACAAGATATTTTTATTAGAGAGTTCGTTCTGTAGGTTAAGCCTGTCCACGCTGAAAAGCCGAGAAGCATTTTTGATCTGTTTTTTATCTTTATTGTGGATCATCTGCGGTGAGCATCTCACGAAATACTGGTGGGTTATTTTGAACCCAGAAGCCACAATCAAGCTCATACACAAAGACTGACATGCGGCTTTCGGCTAAAGAAAGTAAACGAATTCCTACTGGGACCAGTGACATCTGCAAACTTTAATATCTTAAGTGTCCAGCATTTCCATTTTGTTTAGATTCTTCCTCAAATGAGGCATAGATTTTTCTACAAATTGGATTTTACGGATAACACTTTATGTTGTTTGTTTCACTGAATACTCGTCAAACGATACCCAAAAGCTGAAATGCTGTTCGTGCGTTGCAGACTTTGGCTTTTTATCAAAATGTTCACTTTTCACACCTCCATTTATGGAGGTCATAATTATTCTTGTTGCGCATCAAAACCCCTGAAATCGAGGTAGAACCAGATGGTAGAAAAATAGGTGACGTTAGGTATTTTGCCTTGTGCATAAGTTAGTTGGTCATCAGCTCAAAATTGTCGACTTAATAGATATCTTGATCTCAGATGGCGGTTTTGATTAAGCAACAGTTGCAATTTATCCAAAAAGCAACCTTTTATTAAATGAACGCAAAAATACAGTAAATTCATTTCAGGGATTCTCAAAGTAAAAGCCAAAAGTAAAACACGAGCAAAAGTGTCGGAAAACTCAAGGTAGAGTAGAATAGAATGGAATAGATTAGAATAGAATAGAATAGAATAGAATAGAATAGAATAGAATAGAATAGAATAGATTAACTTGGCTTAGATTAGATTAGATTGGAGTAGAGTAGAGTAGAGTAGAGTAGAGTAGAGTAGAGTACAGTGGGCTAAAATCGTATAGGATAGAGTGCTGTGGAATAGATGGCAGTACACGCCAGAATAAAATAGAACGTAGAATAGACGATTGTGTGCTTCCTGGTCTTTGTTCCCTCGAGGGTACTTTCTGAGCAATCTGCGGATCTGTAAGTTTTCCGCTGCTTTGAAAAAGAAACGGTGATAAATGTAAGCATGCGGTATCATTTTGACGAAACAACGACACGGAATCCTGAGAAAAAGATCATCACGGTCTTGAGGAATGTATAAAAGCAGAAGTAAATACAGACATCCAGCCAAACACGATTGATCTCACCTGTGGGCCCTCGCAAACAAACGATCCACTACCATCGAAATGGCTGTTTTATGCTTGTGCTCAGTTAATGTCTTGGCATAATTCCATTGAAGGTACTCAATGCAGGCGCGATGGATGCGTTTTGGTGTTGGCCTTATAGGCTCCGTAGCAGATTTTTAAACAACCGAGACCCAAACCCCGGTTTGGATTGTTCGCTGAATCAATGTCATCTCCTGTGTGAACGTATTGTCTACACATCAGTGCACGAGGCCTTGCATTTTTGCCTGAACGCACTGGTGAAATTACCACACCCACAATCAATCAAACGGATAGTTGTTTGTTCACTGAATTTGGGTTACACAATTTGTGAGTTCCTTGATATTTGGTGGAGTCAAGTGTTCTGCTCCTACTCGTCTTATCAGCAAACAAATGATCAACATACAGAATCCGCACTCTGATGTACGTAGGCTCAATTAAATTGTCAGATTTGATGGAATGTTGGTCATCTGGTTACAGCTGCTGCAGTTTATCCGCGCTTCCCAAGGAATGATCACTGCGTCGTTTCTTGCAACACCGTCAGTTATAGCCCACCTGTTCCTACGAGTCCTCTTTGGTTTCAACTCTCATCTACACGCTTTTTCATCTATGCTGGCTTCCTAGGACTAAAGTGAATTCATCCTCCCGGAAAGCACAGCGCGTCTGTGACCTCTTCTACGAAAACTTATTTATTGCTCTCCACCTTGTTCCCCTAATGGAACGTTTTCACCCATATATCTCTCGCCGTGATAATTTACGAAAATCCTTGGATAGAAAAATAGACCAGACTAGCAGAGTATATCGGAAATCTCACGACTTCTCATTACCGGTTAGCATGAGTAGGCTCTCAACTGACCGAGAATCCTTGCGGGTATCTCTCAAACGCCGAGAAGAGAGCACCTCCTCAGAAACCCCTCATACTCAAAAGTACCTGGCTGACTGTTTCGTGGCCGGGTCACGCAATTTCTTGTTTGTGTTCCCCCGAAGGTTGCCCTGTCACCGATCGTGTCAGTTAGCGGACCATCCAAACGCTTACTTTGCTAGCTGTTACACACCCGCTCCTGTCAGCATCAAAGCCATACTCCAAACCGCATTTTATACAACTCCTAGCATTCAGGGTTACTACCTGTCTCTCAGCAACGTAACCATCTCAATGAGTGATATAGCTGCGCCTCGTCTAAACTGTGAGGACTCCGTGTCGCCTGGAGCCAACGGCCATTTAGGCCGAGTTTTGAGACAAGGCGGTCAAGACATTGGAATCCTTTTAGCCATTCGATAAACGCACAAGCGCTTACCTTTTAGCAGATTCAACGAAACACACTGCCTGACTCGCTGGTCAATTGACTCTGGCCTAAGTTTCTCTTCTGCGAAATCGCGAAGCACTTACAACCGCTGCTCACTTCCGACTGATGCGTTCACAACTGATAGGAATCTTGACACCCATTCCACAGAGATCAAAGATTCTGTCTCAGATTCTGGCATTCTGCGTCGCATTCCCTTTCCTTTACACCGAAACTTGTAGACTGCCAATTGAGAACATCGAACGCCCGTTCACAAACAGGTTGTTTTCACAGTCCAACGCTCACTCCTACCGCTCCCGCTGACAAAATTTAGGCCTTGAACCACTGTGATTCAGATGGTTTAAGCTAAATCTATCTCTCTTACACCGTCTTCTGCGCACAACTGCCTTTAAAGCGGAGGTTAGACAAAACGGTAATACACGTCCTCAATATAGATTCCGTAACAACAGCAACCTCTCAATCTGCCCTCCAGCCCGTACTAACCTACGCAACTATTTCTTTCCAGTTAGCTACGCTCGCATCTGAAACTGTCTTCCAGAGGAGCTGCGTACAACACGCATCATGATACTTTTATCTACCTGTAGTAAAATTTCTCAATTGTGAAGCGGCTGCCGTTTTCCCTAATATGCAATCCTCCTCGATCTCCCTTTCGAATCGGCTTCAATGCACATTTGATTTTGGCGAAGATACAGTTAGTGGACACGTGAACGTTCCTGCTATCCCCAAGGCTTTCTTCAAGCCGCTGTGGTCTGTTAAATGCCTTCTCGATTTGAATGTGTCGATACTGGCCTGGTGGTTTTCCCCGGACAACTGGTCCCCAGTTCTAGCCAAGTCCCTACCCTGGATTATTTTATCAATTCTGTCCAATTACTAGTGCTCTGTTTAGCCCAGCTCTCAGTAACAAAAACCAAATCGAGGTCAGCGCTTTCTTCAATACTAAAGGGCATCACGCATCAATATGTGTATATATGCGTATATAGATATATATATTTACAGTCCACCTGGTGGTGTGTTCCACAGCCAACTAAACAGCCACATACAACACCGCGTTGCGCCTTTGCTTGACACAGTAGTTCACACCAATTTTCAGTCGCCGTTTAGCCATAGTGCACTCGCTCTGAAAGTCACCTTTCAATTGGTAGCTGCCATTTTAGTTGACTCCTCTGCAGCCTGCCCTTACCAGCACCCGTTTGCTGTTTGCTTGTACGAATTGACTGGACTGTCTTACTGGCCCCGCATTCTCCCCGACAGGATAAAATATCTGGCAGTTGGAGTACTTTGCTAACGCACAAGTCGTTTGGCGGTTTTCCAGCTTACAAATCTGGTAGCATGTACGAGGAATGAAAACCTCGTGTGCTGGCCAGGTACGTCCTGCAGGGAGGGTGGGTCTGCACATAGTGCAGACATAGTGCGGCACTATAGTGCATTCGTGAACCCGCCATTTCTCCAGTAGCACGGGCACATCGCCCATCGCCGGTGGTTCTTGGTTTGGCCCTTATTTCAGGACATCCATGAATGAGCACTATTGTTTTCTGTTTGTTACTGTTCGTGGTGAACTCGTATCGATTGTGTCACTTATCTGGCAACGCCACAAACAACAGATGGTAGAAACTGACCGTTTGTCTGTTAAAAATTCTTTAAAATACACACATGGGCAAGACTGAAGAAACCCTGCCATGCCCAAGGCTCACATCGACGTGCAAAGCTTTAGCTGCCTTCGTCATACTTGGAGTTGCATCGCACCAAAACGCACCTGGTCAACCCAAATAAACGCACACCAACCTACTGCTCCCAAGAGTGGATAGATACAAAAAATGAATAATATATGTACAATGAGATTCCTAACCCCCCACTACCAGCATACAAGGCTCGCACCCAAAGGCTTTTCGTCATACACCACTTGTTGATCGAAGCTGATCGCAGCATTTTAGGGACAGATTACCATTCCTCTTATATTCACTCTACGTTCCATTTACAGTGTTGTCCAACTCACATAATAAACTCCAGAAAATGTAGCCCACTATCTCGAAAATTCTATTCCCGTCTGCCTTTGTGTTCGATTTCCCTTAGCACACCACCTCTCTGCGTGCTTCCACAGGTTTGCTCTAGATCTCTTGTATTATACTAGCGTATATTTACAAACCCAACCCATGCTTGATCGCCAATCTGTTAGAGATAACTCTACCCTTCTCTTGTCTCAATTAGTCACTCGATATCACCATCCTAGTTATGGTAAACGGTAAGTTCTTCCCCCTGATAATGCACTTTATCCTATCTGATGTCTCCCCGAACTTACCAGGCTTTACTGATCTCATCCCATTCCCTCGTCTTCACAAGATTCGATCTTCGGCAGTACGTGCCTCGAACGCCCTGTTTCATCGCCTGATGGATAGTTGATGCCTAACCTTGCGGTACTTACAAACAGATCGTTTCCGTCTCGCGGGCCTGATAACGAGGACATCACTGTCCATCTCAACACTAACCGAGGTGTGATACTTGTGCATCCACATTAGTACCCAGCAAGCCAGGACGTGTTGTTATTCGAGCTCGCCTGGCATGGTTCTTCCGGTGAAGGGAAAGGCGTTCCTCGGTATAATTCTAAGGTTTTAGGTTCTAAGAGCACACGCTTACTCCAACCACAATGGATAATTTCCCGGCACAGAACTAATCCTTTCTATTGTATCACTTGTAAATTCCTTGGAGTCACTGTAGCACGTCATTTTTCGTCTAACCATTAGCTTTGTAGGAAGTTTGCCCTTATCTGTACTCGCCGCGACTCGTTAATCTCATAATTTTCATGTACGGGAACTCCATCTGTATTAAGCTGCAATCCCCCCAAACACCTTGCCCTTGTTATAAATTTAGATATTTTGAATCTCAGCGCGTCGTCCTCACCGGTTTGCTAAGTAACAGAAACATGAATGATGGTCTTTAGTAAGGTTACTCTCTTATGCAACAGGCAATCCACCAACAGCAATATCTCATTGTCAACCAGCTTTTGTTCAAACGCTAACCCATAGCTTACCCATCTCATTGCTGTAGGCGGTGTACTGATGTATGAGAAGTTAAACTGTCCGCCTCTTTGTCTCACAAATGGACATTCACGTTTGTTTTCTGGATATGTAAGTGAAATCTGCCATCCCTGGTGACTGTTGAAATAATACCTTTGCACTTTCACTACACCCAGTCCCCAAAAGTTGACTTGAAATTTTGTCCGCTAGGTGTCTGCATTAGGTCATACGCCAGCTTACAAATATTGTTTGTCAAAAAGCCAGTATCTTTTGGTGAACATTCGTTTGAGATTGCCTCCACCTTTAGCACATTCAACCAGCGCATGCTGCGTAACTAATTTCTACACAAATGAAACCACTCACCACTCCCACAGAAATCGAGCATTTCTAGCTTTTAGGACAGGCCTGTATTCTCAGCACTGTTGCTAGGAACTAAGTAAAGATACACGGATGTGACATCGACCCAAAATTAGTTGCATTTATCGGAACACATGCATAATTTCACGCGACAGAGAGTTTACTTCGAAAAGTTGGTGATAATGGAACCCTCTGGGTAACGAGTAAAACGGTGGACTGAAGGAAACCCTTTTACTTCTAAATTCGAGGTTGTTGGTGGTTTAGTGATATCTATGTGCACATGAATGACACGGGCGTAAAGGTTTTAAAAGCTCGCAAGACATTAGGCGTGTGTCCATCAGAATTGAAAGATGCGCATGCCAATCAAATGTGAATCTGCAGACTAACGCTGCGGTTGACGTCACTGTAAAAGTTAGTTTTTCACTAAATCAAACCGTACCTAGACTGAGGGCTGGAAACTGAATCCTCCACTGCCATAATTTTGGGAGATTCAGAAATGACAGAGAACCGGGCAAAAATTCCCATATGGTTGAACGTTTGGCCATAACAAATGTGGCCACTCATATATGGCTAGATGGAAGATATTTCTCGAAGGGCTTGGTCACTCAGGCGTCACTAGCTCTAAGAAGTAATGCCGGGACTAAATGGGATCCGCATGAGTTAGAAGAAGTCCATTGGAGATGAATGTCTTCTCACCACCTTGAGGTGCCACTGATATCTGAGGATAAGCATTCACCAGTTCTATCTTGCATACGTCAATGAATGTGACCACGGTTCCAGCAAGGTCGCGTATGCGTTTTATCGAGTAGCGATCAGAAATGTGGCCCAATCAAGCACTTTGTAGCCACCTCACGAGTGCAGCATATTGGTATTTTGTTCTTGGGATGCATGTGCATGGACGAAGCTCGTGGGTTGTTGGGGGACGGACGGATGAAGCCCGTCTCCAGCAGCTGGTCCATTTGAGCTATGGTCGTGCAAATCTCCCAGGGCGGTACCAATGTTGGATGATGTTTTACGAGGCTAGAGTGTATAACCATTGTCGTGGCACGAGGCATAACCTACAAAGATCACTTCGGATGGTGAAGACTCCCGGAGAGCTCTGGGTGTGTTCGGCCAGTAGGATAGGCTGGCGACACTAAAAGGCAGTTGGCCAGATGAGCGGCTGCAGAACCACGCATTACTTTCTTGTGAATGCTATCAGAAGTAACTCGACAAAAGGCTAAAATCACGAGAAACCTAACGTCAGTGTTTAGCATAGGAACATCCTCGAACATGAAGTTTCGTCAGCTGCATTAGTGGGGCTTATGCTCGATGGTTGCGGATTTCATACTGTACGTGCGAAAGTTCGCTTAACTGGCGGCGTTTGGCCTGCTTCTAACGCAAAAATTCAACTTGCTTGTCCACAGGCATGACGTTTACTTTTGATCCAGCTCAGCCTGGTAGACCACGAAGCTTTATGGGTAGTCCCGCATGTTTCATTGACATTTGGATTATAAGGGCGAGAAGGAATTGAAGGGTTATTGGCCTCGCTTTATATCCCTGGATGTTTTGAACTCGGAAGATGGTCCTATTACACGTTCGTGCTCACAGCATTTTGCACACAATTCACATATAAGTAATATATATGTATATCGGATGGCCATACTTAATCACCAGACATTGCGAAAGCTTCTGCCAATTGACGGGGTCAGAAGCAGCTTCCAGATCTCAATGGCGGTTCATTTTGGAGGCGTTCAAAGAGGGGACTATGTTGAGGAACTTGCTCTGAGAAAAACATTTGGTCCGCGCATCCTTTCCAGGGTCAAACCCAAAATGCTTCTCACGCGTGGCTTTCACGATAATAGGCCAACTAGCGTCAAATAATACTAGAAAGCCCTTGTTAATTAAGTGAGGAGATTATTTATTTTCCCCATTCCTCAAACTAATTCAATACCCTAACTGTGACTGCTCAAGTTTCAAGACTGAGCTATTCTATTTTATACTAAGTAAACTCCATATTAACTGTTTTTCTATGTTCGATTTATTCACTTTCATTTCTGGGTTTGTTGTTTAACATTTTGTTCCACCTTGAACTGAACAACATTTTTCCGTTTAATTTGTCCGATAGCGCACTGTCCTTTCTGTGCCATCCTGTGTTGCTAACTGCCCAAGGTTCAATCTAACCATAAGCTTTCATTAAATCTGATTCAATATATTGTTTCCTGCCCAACAAAACGCAGTTCGTCTTAGTGAACTCCACCTGAGCTAGAGTTTTCCACAGCTCCCAACTCAACTGACCCTATAATTGCTCGTACTAACCGAACCAGCACTTAGCAGCCTTGCTCGGTATTACCTCGACTAACCTTCTAACCCACCAAGAAGTCTTACACACTACCCCCCTTCCCTGGCCTTACGCCTGTAAGCCGACAGATGCTTAGTGCTATGAATAGGGATCATATGCTTACCACCAATCCAGACCTCATCATCGCAATTTAGGTGAGCTCCTAAACCATTGGACAGTAGGATACTTATGCTAGTTCTTCTATACCTCCTGTACTATATAATTATTATACTGACAAACTAGCCAGCCCTCGATTCCTGAGTTACTCAGGGGATATTTACCCCCTAACCAGGCTTCCTTAATCACCTACTGTAACAATCCTATTTGTGAAAACTCTCGGTTATCTTATGTTCCTGGACTCCATACTATCGGATATCTCTTCACCCTCACTAACATATTTGTTTATATATTTATATTTATTTACTGACATCATCGCGGTACCAACCATTCTCGTGCTCCAATCTTTAAAGGTGGCTGCTTCGAGCGTCATGTGCGGTTGCCCCCCATCCTGGCTACTCCACGCTCTGAATCCGGATGGTCGTCCAAGAGAACCGAAACTACTTGTGATTCTACATTGGCTTATCCTGCCGGTGTGGATCCCTTTGGCCAAACCAAAATCCCAATACCCACAGGATCAGACATCCTCTGTCCGATCACTTTGACAATGACTTCCTTCACGAGGCTGTCCAGAAACCGAAGTATGCCAGCCATAGTCGGTCTAATGTCACATCTGCAACTGTCCTCTCCATACTCTGGACTGCCCGTCTTGCCTACCCGGAACTCTAGCTTCAAGTACGGACAAACTGCTGACTTGTCTCCAACCGCATTTCGGAAGAGTGCGATATTATCCACCGAACCCCTTCATCAAATTTAACCACATCGGCGCACTTTCGGTTCGCCCTCCCCACAACGTCAATTATTTTATTCACATTCCCGTTCAGTTGTGCGCGTTAGCACCAGCTCTTTCCCAAGGACTTTTTACACCGGACTCCGCTCAAACAGCGACACCAGTGGGCCTGTACAGTTTCACTGCACACCGCGAATTCCCCCGCCCACCATTCCCATTGACGCTTTTCGTTACACTAACTAGTAAGTCAACCGTTCAAGGCCAAGCAGCCTCAGCAATGGTTTCCAGTTCTAGTTCGATTTGGACGGCGGGACTACTGAAATACTTCTGACCGTCCAGGTTCTTTGTTTCGGAATCTTATTTTCCGCAATTTACAGCTACTCACCACGTGGCAGGATGGAGCCCCTATTGTTGCTATCCCCATCATCTGTTGTTGTCTGCCATCTTCGAATTGTAACGGTCTTGATTCAGGTTCATATGTTCGCTGAGAATGAAAAATTCAATAATGGTTTCCGACCTCAATGTTAACCACATTTAGGTGGTGCCAGTTTTGGCCTGACCGCATCTGCGTTGGATACTACCCATTATTTTTGTGATCGCCCCGCTTCCGCGCGTTCCTGAGCAAACAAAACTGATATCAACTGGGAATTACATTACTATTGTTGGATATGAACGTGCGATGCAGACGCACGCAGCATGTATGCAAGTGGTAATTAGATACTCACTGTGGAAAGCTTAAATTTCTGCCTCACAGCAGTGCAAATGACGGGGCCTAGTAATTTGTGCGGACGACCTTGTACTTGGTGTGCTAAATCAAGCCTGTTACTCAACCAGAAAATGCCCTGGGCAATATCCAGTGTTGCTTCCTCTCTATTACAAATTTACCTCATACGCGGAAAAGAGCAATGGTAGGGGGGACCGTTGAGAGGAAGCAGGAAGGCTAGGAAATTTCCCAGGTATCACTGGAAACCAGGATGTACCCTGTAACTGGTTGATAGTGTCCTGAAAATACTAGCTCTGGAGTACTAGATCTCAAACCGTCCGCACTGGTTAGGCAACTCTAGGTTGCTGAAGCTTCATAGGGACTAAGTAACGAGGAACTGGCCTGGTTAACCAAAATGTAATTATCACCGACCGACTTACATGTCGCAAGTTGCCGATGCATTGGAGGGGCGGAGCAAGAGTGTGGCAGCTAGCCCGGGGAAGGAAAAGCTCTGATGGCTATGGCATAGGATGTTCATGAGATGGGTCATGGGAGAGAGACATCCAAAGAAGGACTCACTAACGCCGAGAGATTGCCAGAAAATAATGAACCTCAACGTCAGCCGCATGAGTAATAGCGGACACAAGCCTGATGAGCGTTCTGATGCGTGTCGACCTGACTGAGTGGAATGTTTCTCCGGTACACTGTATACGAATTGCATAACAGTAATCCAGAACTCTCAGTTCCATGATTGATAACCGATGTGAAGTAAACAGGGACACCAAGAGGATCAACAGGTTACTCGCACCCGATGGTCTTGCAGCCCCAATGATGGAGGTACTACACCCTCAAAAGCAAAGCAGCTACCGACGAATGGGGCACTTGCTGACAGACTAGTCGACAACAACTCCTGGTTAGTCAACCAATCTCTATCCAAGGTAGGAACAACTGCATCAATTCGCACACGCAACCACTTCACGCACAATCAATAACGCACGGTCACGCTTCACTCCACTCTTCGGGGTCTTCTCGGTGATGAAATGTTTGCACAGGTCAGCAATCATTCGCATTACCACTTAATTTTATGCACGAGGGGATGGTCTCCATCACTGCGAGCCAACTGGTGCATGTTTAACATCGGTCCGGAGAAAAGAGATATTGACACACACGTAACAATCATCAACCCATCGCTAAGCACCACCACGCTCCCCAATAACGCACTGATGATATCACCTCGACTAGTGATGATTCGTTTGCAATCAAATTTTCCAGCTCAACGAACAAGCCTACGACCATCTACGCTACCTGAGCTTCCAACATTTTACGCTATAGAAAACTAAAGGATGGGAATGATCAGCCATTTTTCGTATGGTTAAATCTGCAGGGATCAAAGCGGTCACAGAAAAAACTTTCCCATCAAGAATTTATAAGGCGTTGTCAGAAAAGCATTGAATGCCTTCCATACACAAGTCAAATACATAATACGGCTGAACACGGGTTCAAGAATGAAAGGTCTCGGAAAAATCGTGTTGATGGCTTGCGAAAATTAGCGACAAACGAAGAATCATACACAGAGAATTGGCGGTACCTGGATCCAGATCGCTTATGTCCTAGTTAACTTTGACTTGCAGATGAGGTAAAGGTATAAATATGCGTATATTTCACTGAAAATTAGTCCTTTCCACAGGGTGAGTTCAACGGGGATGGGGGCCGGTGCTGAGACTGTTGTGAAGAATTCCAGGTTGACGACGGTGGACTCAGCGAGCGGAGCCTGGGAGGAAGGTTGCCAGCGGTGCACGGATTCACGGATTCACGGATTGATACACAGGTTCGAGGCTTTCGCCCAAGTTTCCTGGATCGGTTTTGTTATTATCGTTCAGCGGCTGTCAATCACCTGGAAGGCACAGGTGAAAAAAGCGTGTAGCACCGCTCTATAGGTTCTCAGCGCGGGGCAGTATGTTTGCCAGCGCAAGGACCTGCGTAACCAAGTGTCCAATAGTGTTTTGAACTGAGTTCTAGAGGGAGCGTGGACAACCGTCTCCTCCAAATTACATATGGACGCACATTTCGTCATTCAGCGGAAGGTTCCAGTCCAACGACAACTGCTTTGCAGCGTGCGGCGTCTACATCAATTTGGAGGGCACTGGCATTGGAACTCCACGATTTCAAGTAGTCCGCAAAAAGTAGACGTGGACTTGCAAGAACATCTGGAAGGTCATTACCGTATACCAGAAACAGCAAAGGTCCCAAAACGGAGTCTTGAGGAACTCCAATGGAAACCGGCACCGCAGAAGAGTAGGTCAAGTCTACTTTCACTCGGAATGATCTGTCTGATAGGAATGCCTTGATCCAGTGTGTGATTTCTCCTTGAATCCCGTAAGACTCTAGTTTGTGGAGCAGCGGGACGTGTGGGACTCGATCAAATGCTTCTGAGAAGTCGAAAAATGTGGCATCAGATAATTTGTAAGTAGGTAATTCATGGTTGTACGTGACCTGAGATGATATCAGAGTGCCCAGGGCTACACAGGGGGACGATTAGGGTGGTCAACTAAAGCTTTTGGCTCAAAAGCATGACCGGAAATGTCAGTGCATCACTTTTTTAAAGTCAGCACATGTTCCAATTCTCAACCTAAAAGACGAAGAGACTGCGTTCATGAGACCTCTACCCGCTGATCAACCTGGCCTGTCACAGGCCCATTCTACAGCGAACAAACCGTCACATCGCGGTAAGATCCAGTCGCTTCGTGACAGTCTTTGGAGCAATCCGTTACCGGTGAGCTCGGGGTGTTGTCCAGTCATTTCGGCCTTTTGCGAACGGGTTTCAAAACTGGCATACTTTTTATGGACATATATTGTGCACCGCAAGATGGTGCGCCCGGGGGTGCGGTT
Organism: Clonorchis sinensis; assembly: GCA_003604175.2. Classification (NCBI taxonomy): domain Eukaryota; kingdom Metazoa; phylum Platyhelminthes; class Trematoda; order Opisthorchiida; family Opisthorchiidae; genus Clonorchis; species Clonorchis sinensis. The sequence goes on along the minus strand of CM030370.1, from coordinate 97,629,786 downwards.
CACGCTGCTCCTGAATTTCGACCACTGCTACTTGTAGCCCCTTCAATAACGCCTTTTGGACGACCAGATTTGCTATTTTTCAAGGAGTTGAGGCAACTTTGCGTCTGTTTGGTTTCTTGGGCATTTTGGCGCGGTTTGATTGGAAAGGTGTCTCTCTGAGGCTTTGAGCGCTGAGTGGCAGCACCCAGTAGTTCTTTTGGTGGTGCTCCCATGAGGCTGGTTTCTGCAGAGGACTGGACCTTGAAGGCAGCCAGCAGTTTTCCGATTTGGTGAATCGTATGTGGCTTGTTTGGCTGCCGTTGCCTTTTTTCGTGCTTGTGTGGACATCCGAGTTACCCGCGACGAGGAACTTTCCGGTTTGCTGTGGTCAGGTTTGAGGCTTTGACTGTCGGGGTCCTGGGTGACAACTGTGTCCACAATCAAAGGGGCCGCTTTCAACGGAGTGGGACCGGAGATTGGCAGTTTCACATTCTCGGTGGTTGTACGGTCCTCGCAGCATTCTTCGATATAGAGGTCAGCGCTTGTGGTCGGTTTACCGGTAGGCTTCGTCCCTTGACTCCGCTCGTCTGACCCAGTCCAGCTCAGTTGTGACCTGGGTGTAGAGTTCGCTGCTGCACCTTTGTCGTCTGGTACGCAAAAACGCGCTGATGGCTCTACGTACTATGGGCGCTACGTCCACGTGAGGCATGTCCCTTCAAGGATATCGCTGCCTTTGGAATTCGAGGAGTCTGCGGTGGTTGAGTAGAACCTGCTATCCTGAGTCGCGGTCGGTTGCGTCGGCGGGCTTCCAGGAGCACAATGGGCTATAACTTGAATCGTTTTGGCCATAAATTTGGGGTCGGTTGAACTGAATCTAAGCTTTAGCCTTTTTGGCACCTTTCCCATAAAACTGCTGTGGCCCGGCTCTCGTGCCTCTAGAGGGCAATCCTCAGATAGACGCCTGATCGTTGGATTTGCCTGTTGGATGCTGACAGCTCGACCCAACATCTTCCGTACGGCCTACGGTGAGGAAAGCGTAACGTCCCTTCTAACGTACCCAGTCTGCTTGAAGCGATTCGTGGTCAGGCTTTGACAGGACACTGCCGAGGAGCGATTGTGCCTGCTTCGTTGGCGTGATTTTTATAGAGACCGACTTCCAGATTATCAGTCTGCTCGCCCTTACGCGCCTGTCCACTAGAGACGCCGTGACGGTCTTTATTGCCGCATCGGAGAGCTGGATGAGGTTTTTCGCAGCCAGCGGACCAGGGGTGGATAATGCTAAGTATTCGTTCAGCGAGGAAAGTTCTTCATCAACTTTCGTCCAGGTCGCTGCGTGAGGCTCACGGCTAATGTCGACGTGCAAGGAGTTGCCACCTTCGTCTTAGTTGGATCCCAAGCTCACTTCACCATCCAAACGTAGCACACACGTTCTATTCTCTTGTCATATATAACGATCATATGCACAAAATGCAAATAAGTTATTTCCTGATTACAACCAGTCACAGATAGCACTTAATGGCTGTTTTTTGCTATGCACCATTCGTTTTCTGCAGTTGACAGCAGTGACTCGGCGACTGGTGATCCTTAATCTTACTTTCCTGCTAGGTTGACGTAGTAGATCTCAGTTAAGCCACGGTTCTTATCCATTATCTGGGAGACTGTTGCCTATCCGCTTTTTACTTGTCTACTGTCACTGCTCACATTAACCCCTTTTTTGCACAACGGAGACCCTATGTCATGATTCTTTGGTAAGGTAAAAACTGCCGCCCATTCCAACTAGTCCAACAGCTAGCCTCCCTGCTAGCTATCTCGACGACAAAGTTCTTACCTTCCTCAAACTATGCACCTACTCTGGCCCAACTAGTACTTGGTTTCTAGATCAGCAAACGTATCCACCTTTCCTGGGTCCATTTAGCTAGCTGTTTTTTATAGATTTTAGGTTTTTTCTGTTGACACCGTTGTATCATATGCCTCCTGAGACTCGCAACATGCTACTGCTTTCATTCTACTTCTTCCTCGTTGCCCCTCTTCCCAAGCTTCAAACTTCTACTGCAGTTGCCCAAACGCCCCGTAGGACTGTTATTCATTCAAACTGGCTGGTCCCCGGTCTACACTCACACGGTCCTCCAACGAAAGGGAAATTATCTGTGACCCTGCATCCGTCTGACTCTCTGTGTCAATCCCCGTCTCACCCAGATCCAGCTGCCACGGAACTGCGTATCCCTTCTCCGATCGCGGCACCCTTGACGACCGTTACGGGGCTGTCCATAAACCGAAGCATGTCAGTGCAATGATGGCATGGCACTGTCATACCCAGTGTGATGGCACTCCCGCAACTATTCTCTTCAAAATCTCGACCGCAACCCCTCGCCCAATCGAGCCTGTAGTCGCAACTTCGAGCAAATTTTTCAACCGGCCCCGTCTCTGGGACGAGTTCTTTCGTACCCGATGAATTTTCGCCCAAATTTGGCTAGCCTGATTTTCTGCCACAATTTCGGCTTGCCTCTTCCACAAGTTCAAATCCGTATACGATGTTTGGTTCGCCCTATGCATTACCACCACGTCCCCATCCAACCTATCTGCTGCAACTGACTTCCCTACAACAGTGAGTTTGCTTAATTTCAGATTAAGCCACATTTTTGAGACAAAACTCGCCATGTGCTCCCTATTCGAATTATTCTACCTCCATCTCCACTTTTGCTCGTTGTGACTCCAGCCATTTGCCCAAGCGCCCAAGGTCACTCATGGCCAGCAATGGTTTTCAGTTTTAGTTCATGCCATGTTCATGTCTTTGAACTAGTCGGACCTCATGACCATTGTTCCCTACAAGTTGGGAAAGCAACCTACTATTATTTCATCGGATATTTCCCACTGTTTATGACATTGTCCTCTTTTCGCGCAATCCGCACTACCCGCAAATCCCCCAGTCATGCTTCATTCTGACTGTAAACGTATGATCATGCCAGACGGTATGTCACCCAAAATTTGGGAATAAACATTATTATTTTTCTTTGTGTTTGCGTCCGTCAGAGCTTTGGAGGGAAGCTCCAGTTTCGCCGCTAGTACACCGATTAAGGGCAAGTACTCACACTGGACTGTCGGATTTGGTAGTGGGGCGTTGGTTTTACTTTTGATGGCTTTCTTCTTAGTTGAGGAATGTATTGCACCTTTGATGTAGAGGCAACTGGTGCATACAAACGGGGCAGGAGAGTTAGCCAGTTGGCTTACCTGGTCGTCCTGTACACCCGTGCATTTAAAGTGCCACCAAGCCTTACAGGTGCGGCATTGCATACCGCGTCTCACATTCGACGGACAGCCATTTTGCCACATCTGTTGTGGTCCATTGATGGCTGCAGACAGCAGCCTGTATTGACTAGTGACGTGATGGCGACCAGTTGCAAAATAGGAACTGGGTGCAAAGTAACAGAGGTTATCACGTAAATGTTATGTTAGTGTGAGAAAATTCAACAAATAGCACGTGTAAACCCTGTAAATAGTTTGGACAGTGAAAGAATTTTTTCATGAACGAAACCAATTTCGAACGTACCGCGCCAAGATCATGGTGGCACAACTTCTAGGGTTGTCCGCGAGCTTCTTCATCGACACACTGCGCGAGTAAGTACGACTTCGTTGAACGAAATCTGAATACTCCGTAGTATTTCACGTGATTGTCTAGGACACTTGGCCTGCTACATTCAAAATTCACCCAAGCATCAAAGATATACGATATCTTACGGGCGAGTGTCGCCAATCACTAATTTGGGAAAGTAAAGGGCGTACGAATCGAACTTGCGGGGGAAATATGGGAACCATTCCGCGAGCTATGATGCCAAGCGGTGAACCTAAATACGCTTGTTTATCAGTGGATCAGGGACAATCTGCCTTTCTTATATGGAGTCTTTAATAAAAAGAGACGATCGCAGCCAGGACGTTTCCGTGAATGCCACAAAACATAGGACAATCCGGAAGGGAAGCGGATATACTTAATTTCAGTTGATTTTTCGAAGGGATGCCTGGGACGTGGAATGCGGTTCCACTGCATTTATTTATGGCTATGACAACCAACCAGTTGAAATCTGTGTATGTTCCGTAGCTTCAATGGGCACATCCCCCAATATGATCCTGAATGCTCGTAAACTCGGAAATTATCTCTGCTGCATGCACAGGTGGGGCAAGAAATCAAGTGCAAGGACGAGAGATGTCACTCGTAGTTTGTGACCTTCATTATGAAGGAATTAACAAGACGCAGTGTATGAGAGAAGCAAATGAACATAATGTGGGACAGGACCGACGTCATAGAGATGAAGGTGTTTACATCAGGCTATGTTGGGTGGAACTGTTAGGGTGCGTCACTTTTCTAGCTCATGGAGTAAGAGCTCCTGAGTTTTGGCTAGTGGGTGTGAGAAGTTAAAGGTGGCCGATTTTGCGGTATGCGTATGCATCATATTATGACCGGACAAATTTCTCAACCTCACAGTCAAAATAACAATGCTGGCAGAAAAGTTCAGGATGGATGTGACTGTTGTTTTGCCACAAAGAGCGAACGCGTATGGCGCACATTCCGCACCCCAGAAGCCCAATATTGAATCGTGAGCGGCTTGTTACTCCTCCGGGGGTTTAGGGAATCGTCTGTGGAAGAATTTTTGCTAATGATCACGCTAGCTCTTATGGCAGAAGAGCGTGGTTGGAAGAACGTGGGGGATGTCTGTACATAAGGACGATATAGCTGCACAGTAGGGAGAACTTAAAAGGGACGAGTTTAGGGCTAACTGGTCATTTTCATACCAGGGTCATCGGCCTGCCCTAATGGTTTTGGGGGCCTTACGTCGGATTCTGGCCTGTGTTCCACCGCTTTGGAGCCATCGAAGCCACATTGACTGCAGTGTTGTATTAGGGATCTAAATGTGGCAGCTATGCATCAGTCGGGACCATTGCTGCATTGCTGTCAATGAAGGCGAGGTTAAATGTGAAAGAACGGCAATCATAGCGAAAAGTTCCATGGTTTTTGCAGATGAACTGGGACATAAATGGGGAGAAGAGGTCTCTGAAAGTCCAGACGCCTATGTCCTTGTAATACCGTGTACATAAACTCAGGACAGGTCAGTCGCAAGCAGGAACTACTGGAGGGGTTAGGGTGAGGGTCGAAGAAAGCATAGCGTTGGACACCTTGAGGCAATACCACGAACTGAAATTCGCCAACCACAAGAACGCTAATTTTGGGAAGGGCCGGAAAAAGAATCAGAGTAGTCAAAACCGGATTCATTTTCTAGGTCATATAAAACTCACAGCAATAGCTGTCAGATTTAAATGGTCCACTAGACCAGACGCAACGACCTTGAATAAACATCCTAAAACGCGGACGTACGATATACTGCAATAACGCATAATTACAGTGGGCAAACTCTTTCAGTAAATGGGATTTTGTACGTCTTTCTAAATAAGTCCTGTTTCATCAGATTAGTATATCTTTAGGTACCTACGCGTATCTCACTAACTGGGACCCAGTGTCTATTGCGGTTGGGTTTGAATAACACTATTACCACATATTTTCGATTTTTCAGTTTTTTGACCTCTGAGGAGTTCATGGAAGGCCTCGTAGGATTTTAGAAAACAATGTATTTTTATTTTGGTATACGTACACTGGAACAGTTTGCTCCAGTTACACTCTGAATTTTGCCAAGGTATAACGTTTTTTTAAGTTAACGCCACGGACGTACACGGGTTCTGCATGCACGCATTGATACTAGCGTCGACACTAACCTAGGAAGCCTGAAATGCCAGACAATGACCATGTACAACTTTACGGTCGTAAATAAAGTTTTTGTTGTGCGGGTAGAGAATTTGTGCGGCAGGGCACAAATAGAAATTCCTGGTCAATATTCATGATTATACCGTCATTTGCTGGGTTCAAAGTATCTAGCTTCGTATTCACATTCATGTGCAGGTTTACGCAACGATGTACTATTTGAAGAAACTGAAAAAAATATTGGAAATAAATTGTCCAAGTTTCACGTGGAATGATCCATAACAAGACGAAGAAATGTCAATTATGTCCAGAAGATGTTACAGGCAATGACAAAAAAGAATTGGGAAGATCGGCACAAGCAAACCAGCGGAGATAGCTTCAGCATTACCATAACCTGGTTTTCAAAACTTGTGAGTAGATCACGGAGTTAATGATTTATCGCAAATTGTGAGCGCACTTGCGACTATCATGTTGCCTGACAAATGGAATATGATTAGCTGCGTAACCAACGCTTCGCTTACAGTATGTGCAAAAAGACGCAGCGTCCGAAGATTGCTGCCAAGGATAGAGAACAAGGTTGCGTTTGAAACGCAAAAGACTTTAGTTTTGTAGCATACATTACACCGATCACACCGCTATGTGTTGGACTCTATTTTTGCAGTGCAATATTCAGTCAAATTTGGGGAACGAATTTTCGAGGAACGTTTCACATAGTATACATGAATTTTCATCTAAAGCAGACAAAACGAAAGTGTCGCGCACATACGATAGCCGAACCATCTGTCTATTGTTGTAAAGAGTTGGGTTTAAAAAGCATTTTGTAGAATTTGCGATTGCTCCTACCGCGATCATTTACTGAATAACCATTTCACTTCCGCAACAGTCCACAGACAAAAAGGGGTAAGCTTTTGCAGCAGCAAATTGTGTGTTTGTATGACCGTAAATGAAGTCATTATCTGCCGAATAGTCAGACTTAACTTAAGGTGCAACTTAAGGGAAATTTCAAAAGTATCAATTGCTAAATCAAGTAAAGTTGTTTTTACTTGGCACGGTTTTGCAATCCGCTTCCAAATGTCTGCTGTCATAATGACTGCTGAAGCTTGCACACTAGATCTGGTAGGCTAAATTTTTCGCCAAAGGAATCTTAGTGCTAGTGATTTGGTCACTATGGTAAAGTGAATTCTAAAGTGCTTAGAGGTTTCCTACCATTTTGTTTAGTTGAAAACGGAGTGACTCATTTATTCGTATTTAGATGGCTCTTATTTGAGCAATTGTTCCCCAGTCTTGGCTCAGTTGTCCTGGTGACTCCCTATCAAAATCAAACGGTGTACTAGTGTCGGGCTTTGCCCGTGTTGCACCACATTGCAGTGTGTACCCTGGGGTGTGCCTTGGTTTGAATTCCGGACGTCTGGCATGTGAATCAAGCGTGCTAGCGCTACTCCATCAACGCAAGCTGACCCATCCAAATTATCACATCCTTATTATGCTTTTGCACTCCAAGAATTGCCCGGTAATCATTCCCAAAATTAGTCCCTCAGAAGATGTATTCGCTAGCATAGAAGAAATGTCAGTACAACGATATTTTGAAGCAAAACTCTGTGTATGTTTTGTGTAGCCAAACATTTTCCGATTACTTATCGTACTCACTTACAAGACAAGAAATGAGAAGAAATTTGAGGTAGTTTTAGTCTGGATTGAAGGATAGTGCGATAGCATCGCCCGCTCGGAATGTATTTTAACGAATAGTTCATCCAAACAAACCGTGATTCAACGCGAGTGGGATCACTTTCTTCCCACCATACATCCTAGCAAAATGAGGGAAAGATATATGTGTACAATCTCCTGTCCGGTTTGCATTTACCTACTGGAACACTTCACTTCTGTGCAGTAGATATCAATGACCAAATGTCCGAGCACCCATTCACGCTGAAGGCTAAGCATTAGTAAGGATGAATTATTGCAAAACCTTGTCGGTTCAAGTAGACAAGTCAGAAATAAAGTTTCCTTTGGCTGCGTTTGTCGCCTAGTTGGATTGGATTGGAGTGGAGATAACCTTTGTTTCTATCTCCTTTTGCAGCCTTTTCTACATCTCTTTTCCTTGTGAATCCTGTGTAGACGTCCCTGTAGTTTGGTAGCGTACAATGACAAAATTTCGATCAAGAATGTTGTGAAGACATCATTGCAATATTTGTCATGTTTTTTGCGACACCACCTGCTCACAATGACGCAGATACGTTACGGGTTTACATGTGCCATCCGTTGAAATTTCAAACACTCAAGATGATTTTATATCCTACAGCATGCGAGAAACTCAAGCTTAGAGACTCCGTACTTGTAGAAAAACACCGATGACAAGGAAATTTCCATATTTCAAAGTGTTGCTGAGGACGCAAGCGCTGTGTATGTTGTTTACAATTGCCACTATTGTGGCCTAGGTCCCAAGGTCTTCCTCGTCACACTTTTGGACCTTGGTCGGAGCGGATGAAGTCACTTTTATAGTCAAACGGCGCACACGATGAGAGTTTTACAAGCTACTGCAAAGTGGCTGCATTACATATATACAAACCGTTGTTCGACCATGTACCACAAAGATGTTTGACGAAAGCATGCAGAAGAATAAGTCACGAGTTTATGCCGGAAAAATGGATGAAATTGCGCTTCATCCGTCAGATGGTACTTTGTTATCAATGTACAAGCCTGTTTGTTTTATTTCAACTAGATTGATTGCTTAGTTCAAAGCTTGGCGTTTGTAAATTTTCGGCTTTAGACATTGCGGAATGCTGCACTATCTCTTGCTACCTAGAGAGAATTCCACCATAGTTCGCATACCTTTGGTATATTTTCTAGGAGTTTCGGTCATTTCCGTGAGTTATTCTAAATCGTGAACACAAATCCTGCCTTCAAATCTGTTTACATATTACTCGGTTTTCCTTCAACAGGTTTCGTAATTACTCATTAGCCGCTAATTCTGCAAATGACAGCAAACTGCTTATAATATTTAGATGAGTTTGCATACCAGGCAGCTTTATCTTTATTTGCATATGACGATCGATTGCAACTCATTCCTTTGTGGTACCGGCAATTTAAAAAACAAAACACGGAACACACACAGAACACACACAGAACAGAACAGAACAGCACTAAAATAGATTAAGAAAGAGTAGGACTGTGCGGTTTTTTCCTGTGGACCCAAGTAGTTCTTCTTGGCAAAAGAACTGCTGGTTCATATTTTTGTGATTTGAAACCAGATCGTTGCAGCTATCAGCAAAAGATTACTCATCCGTATGTACGCTTAATTCACTCTTCTTGACAGCCGGTTTAAATAACACATCAAATTCTGAGAGGGAGGAGAAGGAAGTAACTCTGGTGATCATTACGTCAGAAGGGCATTTTGAACGCATTTGCGGAATACGAAGCTGAAGTTGAAGCAAACGCATTGTTAGAGAATTAATTACGGTTGCTAGCAGCAACTTCAGTTTGAAGTTCCTTACCTTTAGGCTTCCCAAATTTAGCTAAGTGGTCTGAAAATGACATGAGCAAACAACGCTTAGTCCCATTCTAGAATGCTGGCGTTTTGCTGTTCTGTAATTCAGCTTTTTTTTCTGCAAGTCAATGGCACATTGCGCGTTTCACGCAATTTTGCGACCAATGTGTTAAACCGCTAACATTTTGTAAATCAGTGGGATTTAATCCAAACAGAGTTTCTAACACTGCTTTTTTAGGTAGAAAATGCTCGCTAAGAGTGTGTGCATGATTACAAGGACCTTTCAGTGTAGACGTAGTGACACGTAACTTGCTGAATGAGGCGAGAAACATTTTTTCATTTCCTATAAGAACACCGTCAATATACTCGCACAGTATTGTCTAAGTATTCTATGGGTCTTTGTATATTAAGGTCACCAATCTGAACAACATTCATAAAAATATTGTTATTGTGAAGGTGATATGGTAATTAAAAATCAGCACTAATATGTTCCCGTCTTTATATAACACAATAAATGTTTCAAAGTCATAAGTATCGCCACAAACACTGTAAAACGTGTTATTCCCGAAGAATGCAAAATTACGTACGATATAAGGTTGATCTTTGATTTTCCCTTCCGGCTTCTTCATTAGTTTGGCAGACCTAAATTTGTGACAAGCTAGTTTTTGTTTGGCACCCAGCATTGTAGCAATAATGATACCGTAGTACTATGTAAATAATAATGAAATTTAGCTTATTAATCAACACTAGCCAAATAGTTTGCTCACTGAAATGAATATCATAGTTGTACTACAAAGCTTTATTTAATTACCGGGCATTATTTGAGGGAGTACACCGTTACGGCCCTAGGTTTTCTGACACTTGGGCTAGAGGTTAATTACTAGTTTGAGCATCTTACTATTCAAGCTTTCTTGATAAGACTGCAAGCTTTTGAAACTCTCGGAAGCATTCTAGTTAGGAAAGCGCTTTTACCGTTTTCCGGAGACATAGATGTAACCAATGAAACAATTTTTCGTCCTAAATCTGGTAGTCTTCAGGGCTTAATTTAGTGAATAAAGAACTCTGGAAGTAGTACTAAGCGCTACTGGTAAAGATTTTATTCGGGGCAGCATACCAACAAGGACCCAGTGTCATTTGTAGTTGCGTTTCACGTATCCATCAATTTATTCATAAGCATTACAGGGTTACGCAACAGTATACTACGTAAAAGACATAAGAAACAAAAGCAGATGAGAGACACTGGACCTGTCGATTTTCTCAAGTGATATTAGTTATAAAAAAACGAAGAAATGTCAAGTATGTCCAGAGAATGTTACACGCAATGCCAAAAAGGAATGAGAAGATCAGCAAAGAGCACAAGCCAACCAGCGGAGATAGTTTCAGCGTTACCGTTAACTGGTGGAAATAAATTGTCCAAGTTTCACGTGGAATGATCCATAACAAGACGAAGAAATGTCAATTATGTCCAGAAGATGTTACAGGCAATGACAAAAAAGAATTGGGAAGATCGGCACAAGCAAACCAGCGGAGATAGCTTCAGCATTACCATAACCTGGTTTTCAAAACTTGTGAGTAGATCACGGAGTTAATGATTTATCGCAAATTGTGAGCGCACTTGCGACTATCATGTTGCCTGACAAATGGAATATGATTAGCTGCGTAACCAACGCTTCGCTTACAGTATGTGCAAAAAGACGCAGCGTCCGAAGATTGCTGCCAAGGATAGAGAACAAGGTTGCGTTTGAAACGCAAAAGACTTTAGTTTTGTAGCATACATTACACCGATCACACCGCTATGTGTTGGACTCTATTTTTGCAGTGCAATATTCAGTCAAATTTGGGGAACGAATTTTCGAGGAACGTTTCACATAGTATACATGAATTTTCATCTAAAGCAGACAAAACGAAAGTGTCGCGCACATACGATAGCCGAACCATCTGTCTATTGTTGTAAAGAGTTGGGTTTAAAAAGCATTTTGTAGAATTTGCGATTGCTCCTACCGCGATCATTTACTGAATAACCATTTCACTTCCGCAACAGTCCACAGACAAAAAGGGGTAAGCTTTTGCAGCAGCAAATTGTGTGTTTGTATGACCGTAAATGAAGTCATTATCTGCCGAATAGTCAGACTTAACTTAAGGTGCAACTTAAGGGAAATTTCAAAAGTATCAATTGCTAAATCAAGTAAAGTTGTTTTTACTTGGCACGGTTTTGCAATCCGCTTCCAAATGTCTGCTGTCATAATGACTGCTGAAGCTTGCACGCTAGATCCGGTAGGCCAGATGGTGTACTGGACTCTGGGTTTTCTGTCATTATAGCGTATCGGCGGCCGCTGTGTGTTCCTGGACTTGGTCATTGGCCTGCAGACTTTCAGCTACCAAGAAGGCTTTGTAAATGCGCGTTTGGGTGGCATTTTGTTTAGATCAGATTGCTCCGATATACGTTCCAGAGTGAGCTGGCACCATAGTTTCGTTTTGCTCAACTAGCATGTCAAATGTCCTCCGTTCAAGCCCCGGAGATTCAAAAAAAGCAAAACTTCCTGCGTTTGGTGTCAACTCACCAGAGTTAATATGTTGAGACAGAAAATGGCTTTCCAAACGTAAGAGTAGTGAATGAGAATGAAACGCTTTCTATTGTATTTGGCCTCGCTGACCAGAGTGTTGTTTAGTAGACACTTTTCTGTGTTATTTGAGTGGCCGTTTTAGAATATGTGCTGTGTTTTGTTATGGTTAACTGGTTTTGTTATGGTTAACTTCAAATGCCTGGCTTTTTAAATAACCTCCTTTAAGTAGACATATCCACCCGTGCTGTTGAGTCCGTTTGCATTTGTTTTGTCTTGGGTTTTGATCGACATTTTCCTTATTATATTGGTCAGTCAGGCGCTTTATGTTCTAGATATTTCCTTTGCTCTATCTATTTATTCACAGACTATGTTGGGTTGTAATGTAATTTAGTGGATGCCAACTGACCCACTGGCGCTTTTTGGTCATGTACGATTCTTTTTTAATTGGTGTGCGCTGTATGATTTTCTGAATGGTTGTGCTTGGTCCACGCTATGGCTAGGTGTGACTCACCCATCTTTGCATTCCAATGATAATTTCTCCTGAGTAACTTGAGTAACTCTTGAGTAACTCTGGGACTAATTGTTTCAAAGAGACCTTGCTTCTGGTAAACTGGATAGATAACAACCTGTTGGTTTCTGTATTTCAAGAATGGGAACTACACTTACACACTAGCTCTCCGTCTTTTCTGAGCTGGATAATGGGCTGGCGTAATAACTATCTAGACGCAAAGGAAATCCAGGATCATTAAAACGAAAAGCGCACGAGAAACCCAAGAGGAAACCTAGGAGCATACCAGGCCTGAATCTAAAAACCCGTTCGTTCGCAGGACAGGTTAAAATCCAGAGAGCATAGCAGCGCAAACTAATGAAAATGTGCGCACAACCAAAAGGCACCACATTGTTTAGCTAGACTTAAAAAATTAAGCCATAACGAAGTGGAATTTGAAAAAGACCAAACACGTGAAATAAAAGGGGAAATTACTTAAAATAGAAGATGTCACGATGATCAATGGCATGGATTAAAGGGGCACCGGGTCACAAGACGCCGTAAACGCAAACGGGCCAATCGAAATAATAAAAGGAAAAGACTGTTACATTGTAGATGTTTACCGAGCCAATCCATTGGATTGAATCGAGTTATAACACATAAATTATTTTGAAAGTATAAGTAAAATAACGTATCTCTAAAGAACCGGGTTAGATATATATGATATGCCTTTTAGTAGACATGAGCTCTAGTGGTTCTGAAGGGATTATCCGTCTGAAGAGCGCTGACAACGACGTCCGAATTGAGGCAAAAGTTTTATGGACTAATTGTCAAGCTTCACAAGCAGACTACCTGTTTTCTGATTGTTAATCAAATAAGCTGCATACGCACCCAACCACAGAGTTGTCGAATCCCACCCTTGTGACCATTTTCTATTTTGCTTCTCACAGAGGGATCCATTTGTTCGGCGCCACCTGGCCTTACCGTCAGACTGACTGATTGGCGAATTTCCAACCTCCAAAATGGGCGCAAAACTTCTAGCAAGTTCCGTCCCACTGCCCTATAGTAAACATCACAGGTTTTTGGGAAACAGTTGGGGAACACACTTTCCGAAATGGTCTGCTTAATGCTTAGGTTTGCCAAAGTGGGATGGATAAATATCTGTTTTTTCCCAGTTGGCGCATTATTGTTTCTTACCAGTGAGCTTAAAAGGGGTACTTTTCATAGTAAGTAATAATTTCCTGAATTAGTTGTATTGAAGGCCTCAAAAGATATACGGTAAACCATGAAAATTCCACCCGGATAAAGCTGCGTGCTATCTCAAGGATTACCACTTGAGTCGAATCATAAACTCTCGGTCATGCGGTCAGTCATCCTGGGAACTAAGGCGATTTTTAGTTAAAAAATTGAGGTAAATGCTGTTTAGTTTAATCAAAATGGCCGATGAGCTTAGAGGACAAACAGCCATTAAAAATGGAAGGATTGCATTATCCTATAAAAACTAATTAAATCGCCAAACGTTTTCCTTGATAGTTTCAGCAAAGTCTCGGGATGATATGCGTTACAATCAACACATCCTTGAATCAGATCTGTAAATGTTGAATTGGTTCTTAATTTTTGAATGTCACACTAGTTTCAGTTTTCCCCTAAAAGTTCGTTTCACGAAAAAGCCGACGTATATTCGCTGCATAAAAAACTGATAATATACCTTTTAAGGTGAATGCAAACATGGCGAAACCCCAAGATTTCGGTAAACTAGGCTATACTTGACCAGTTTTAAATACCGATTATGCAGCCAAATTTAATTCGTAACAAAATTAAGGTTGCTTGTTATTGGACTGTATTCACATACAGTGATGTAACCGAGGAATCTATATTTTACGCCTGGATTATCAAGGAATCTGTACTTCTTATAGTATTGTTCTTTATTTGGTCAGCTGAAATAAGACCAAATATGGTGTGAGAATTGAAATAGAGCAGAACTCGAGGAGTACTTGCTCACTTCATAAAACGCTGCAAGCGGATTAGGAATTGAGATCCCTGGCGGTATTTCAATTTTGTTGTTTTTTTCTTGCGCAGACGATGATTTAAACGGGATCAATTAGCGAGTAATTAGATATTTAGGAGCTTGGTTATTCTATGAGTTCAACATAAAAAGCAGTATGTAGTATAAAAAAAGGCCAAATATATAAATGCCCTTCTCTTGTCGTATAAAGGTGGAAATTGGGCCAGTCCGGTAAATAGACACCTGTACAAAGGGAGCACTTTTTAACCAGGTCCCTATCTGAGAGGCCAGTCGGTTGTCAGATCCCAAGAGAGCTGGCTGTTTATCCGTCAACGTGTTTCATCAAACAGATTTTCGATATTTCAAGCAACGTGTTCAACAGCTTGGATAAGAGAGTCTTTTCCTATCTGTAAGGAAACTATATGCTACCCATTCACTTGTTAAAACATCTGACTACTGTGCATTAAGCTTTTTTTGTTGAAATGCCGTTTGCCGTGTTTCATACTCCAATGATGGTGTCAGAGAACTGTTAAGGTCAAGAAACTGAGGTTATTCTATAGCTGCGCCTTCAGCATCTGATCAGTTCCACTGGCAATAAAAGACAAAACGAATCAAAAGGACCTTTAATCTTCAAATCAGATAAGCAAACATGTGAAAAAAATGAAAAATGAAATTGTTATACACTGCAACAAAGCAGTAAAGTGGATCAGTAATCTAAACCGAATGTAAACAAAATAATCCAACTTGGACATTGACTTCTTGATCACCAGTGTTTCATGCACTTTCGCAGGGTCCTACGATCTATTCCTCTACCGCGTTCATGACAATTTCAGTGCCCTCAGGACCTGTCTATTTAAATAAATTTTCGTAACTTGCCATCCTCTCCAGCGGGGAGGAACAGTCTATTCAAACAACAACCCACTAGCCTAAGTATGCAACCAGATTTACACGGAATTTCGAACGTTACCTGAGAAGCTTTTACGCTGTTGTGTCATGCCTGCTGTTTTGACCTTATGGGTTATCAAACCAGTGTCGCTGCCATGTACTTTTTTTACCCACATATACAATAGTACACCTGACACATGGACATTTGATCAACAGGCCAGGTTCCATACTGCAACTATCACCGCATATTTATATCCAACTCTGTTTATCCAGCAAGATTAAATTCTTGCACAGCTTGTTACATATGCTTAGATTCTTAAGGGGAAATTTGTTTATTTTTTCCTCAGTAAAGAACATTTTGCATTCTTCTGTGAGTTGAGCCTTTGGCAACAATTTTTGGTAGTTCTCCTTAACAGATAATGATGTTTTATTCAGTCATTATCTTCATCTCAGTTCTTAAGTTCTTCCTGAATCATATTTGGCTCTTAGCCAAACGAGCACATATTCTCTTTTCTGCATGCCACTCAGTACTGATCAATGAAATATGACAGAAACATCCAGCTGAATGTCACACAGATTTTAACGAGCTCTATCTTGCCTGATAATGGAGGGAGAAAAGTGACCGGTGGCAAGCGGTGAATGGTAAAAGGTGGGGCCCAAATGTTGTACATTCATTACCATCACCACCGAGAATATCATCAACGGTACAATACCACTACTCAACATTCATATTTTGCTGCAGTACAATCCATAATGCAATGGAAGTCTTGTTGTGAGGAAAAGAGTAGATGGAGAGGGCTCACTGCTAAACTCTGAGATGCCTACATCACCAGACACTTATTCAGGCAATTTTTTTGGGAAGTGAGAACAAAAACATCACGGACATTGACTGGAAAATATATCTTGCAGTGTCTTTGATTGTACAAAAAGCAGGTAAAGCGGACAAAGTTCTGGAGGCTGAGTTGGCGAAAAATGACTTGGCATGTGCAAACCTCTACATCATTTGGTGTTTGACATTCTTCAGTTAAAATTTCTGGTGCATAACCATGCGGCAATAACATCTTGATAGCAGTAAAATAGTGGGGACCTAGTGCAAGAATACCAAAGTCCTTGGATAAAGATCTCGCAAAAGTAACGCACACATTTAAACAGCATACCTATGTCTGACTATTGTGTTGGAGTAAGATGCTCTTGGTAAGACTAAATCGGTGTTGTTTACGAACACTCTCCCACACAAATCCAGTACACAATGACTGGCAGCCTTTGGACCGACGGCCCAGCAACGTAGTTAGTGTGTGTGGGAGTCTTGGGCAGATTGAGCGCCATGTTTTGTCAGGTTTAAGTTCACTGGGACTTGCTTAGGTCTCAGCCAGAAAAGCTGGAAAGTTAGGCTGACTACATCCTATTAGATCTGGCGTTGATGCGTAAAGACCTGTTTTACTGCTAATTTTTATCACAGAGCTTTTTGTATAACAATAAACAGTGACTTCGGTCATCGACGCTTTCCTTGGGTGTTGGTAAGCATAGTAAACAACCCAATTACCTCGACTTACTGCATCTTATTTGTTATTCTGCCATGTCGTATTACTTATCAAGCACAGATTTTCTCACCACTCGTCGCTGCAGAAGACATTGAAAATTGAATGTTTCGAGACCAACAACTAGCAGACATTCTTCTACTCATGGAATGTTAGGAATGAAGGGGTTTTTATACCAAACTCTAAACAGAAATCCAGACATCAGATTGTCCTTAAAGGTTTTCCCACAGAAATCAGAAATAAGCAAACCTAGGATGAAGGCGGATTCTTGGCTGCAAACTATTTTTGAGGTAGCTTTTGTGTTCCTGCAAGATAGTGCGGGTTTTATTCACAAGCTTAGACTTGGTATGGTTTGATGACGTTTGATATGAACACAAATTGCGGTAAAAGTCTTTTGAAAGACGAAGCTAAGACACTGACATAGACGAAGGCATCGTGGGTCATCAAGCACCACGTAATTTCCGGTGAATATATAATAGCAACTCATGATAAATTCGTGATAAACTTGACCAGGAGGCAGGATTGCCGGGTAGTTTAGGAAAAACAAACGGACTATGCTAGATTTGGAAAGAAAGGCTTTTCCTTTTGTCTTGTACATCATATATGATCTGATTGAGACCCTTTCGTGCACATTTCCGACGGTAGCATATCACTGACGCACCTAGTGTAAATTGGCTGCACAGTTCGCCTTGCCGGTGTCCGCTAAATAACAAAGAGAGTTGGCATGTCATGGTAAGATTTTATTGTTTAACCCTATCACCCTTCAAACTTTAAAGGTCTTACACATAAATATAGTTCTATCTTCCGGTGAAAATTCAGACTACGTAATATTTCCATGGAAAAAGCAATTCGATTTTTCTTTGAAGTTAACCGACTATATGACACGCTATCACTGGGAAAAAAATGATAAATTTGTGACTTTTTCGGTCGAGGTTTAACTCAGTGACGTAACACCCAGAGTGGTTAAATCCTAGGTTACGCTAATGCTGAAATTTACTGAGTCGTTTGTGTCTGGTGTTCAAATTTTCTTTACACTCTATACAAAATTTACTCCACGTTCCGCTATGACACAGTGGAATGCACGCGGTGTGGTGGGCGTATGGGAGCAAGGCCGCACCGAGGTGTTTAGCAAAGTGGACTGAGGTTTCAGCCTCACATGGGCTCAAAGATTCCAAATACGATTTTTGTGATAGTCCCTAAAGTTATTGCTTTCGTCACACGCTGTAAATGATATCAGAGAAAAAGTAAACCGAGCTAATTTGAAGACGCCAAAGTTACTTTAGAAGGATATAGTGCACCAATGCAATGAATGAAATATAAACCTTTGGAAAAGTATTTGGATTCTTTTTTCTGCTCAAGCTCCCGGTAGCTACGTTCCAACGCGTCCGTAAAGCAGTCCGGTTAATTAGAATGTAGACCAAACCAAAACGGCCGCGTAGTTTCATCGCAATCAATTTTGACGCTTTTGGGAGTGTCTTGAACTTGTATTATATCTCGGAATGTTTTTTTTATTATTTTGGTTTATTTCAGGATATGCTTGTTCCCGAAGTTCGAAATGCTGATGATGTAGTCGATCGCGAGAATACAATGATTATCTCGTTGTATGTGCACCCATATGTTACCGATACAGTCTAGACAACGGGCTCAAATGAGAAAACGTTTTTGTAGCGTTATCCGCGCTATTATCTTAAGCGAGATACCTGCAACGACATTATTTTTATGTCCAGCTTAACCGGCTTCAACCAGGAAAGCACGGAAAAACTGATAATTTCTAGCGTTCACTGTACGTAGGCCTGTCGTCTAAAATACTACGCAACAGGGCTGTAACATTTACTGAAAATTTCGTTTTTATTAAAGAAGCCTAGTCTAAGTTAATCTGGTACACCAAGGTTTCAGTGAAATGTGCGGCTAAATATTTTTTGGCCGCTTGTCTATGTGAGAGACAGATGAGCACATCAGTGTCAAAGTGATATTTACGTAAAATGCGTAAATACGTAAAACTCTCCTAATCAGCGGTAGAGAAAATGTCGTGTTCCCAAAGTAGCGTTGTTGAGCTCCGCATGCAATGTTTCCTTAGACGTCACCGGGGAACTGTGATATTTTTACAGAAACAAATTTTTGTTCCCAAAAGTCTTGATAGTAAAAGTTTGGGGAAAAAATTCTAGTCTATCCAGATGATAATTTATCCAGACAGCCTGGTGACACGTAAACTGACAGATCTTTATTCAAAAGGTCACCCACACTTGTAGAGAGCCCGGTAGTGAACAAGACCTGGATCTAGGAGCCAACCGATTATTATGGGGAATTACGTTCGTCAATCCTGGTAAACCCAGCGACATAATATTTCTTCCCACTTATTGCCAGGTGTAGCTAGACCGGTTAATGCGAAATTACTACATTTGTGGTTTCAGTTTGTTAAGTCTTCTCAAGCAATGACCATTAGATTGCTGATGAAAATGAAACTGACTGTGTACACATTGCCGTGAGCTCTTCCAACCTATCTTCTATTGACACCCACAGACTGATAAACTATGTTTCTTGACAGATGATCACCAACTACTATTTGGCCTAAGTAATCGAATGACATATGGTAAACTAAACCTTTTAGGTTTCTGCATGGTTAATGTAGTAGGTAACCACTGGGAAAAATTGCCGTTTTTAGGCCACTGGAGAGACGCTCGTATTTTAACTAAATTAAATGAATTTAGTTGCTAAAATTTTAAAATTGAGTATGCTTTTAGTATTGATTCTTTAATCGAGAAATGTCTTGTTTGGATTTTGGTGTAATCAGGCAATGATCAATGAAAGGTGTTTGATGTAATTGGACATAATTTTGGGCTAATCAATACAACAAATACACTGAACAACTTCTTGGTTTCAGCAGTGGTAAAATCCGCAGTATTGTTGCTACAGTTACCATTTGCAGTGCATAAATACAAAAAAAACGACAGGAAAGTGAGATTTTATTGGAGTGTAAAGGAGTACTAAATTTCCAGTCTTCATTGATTAACTGTTGGAAAAAGTGATCTGGTTATGTACGTCACTACTACGCATAATAACGCTGTCTTTGCCTAATACGTTTGACATATAAGACAATTTACAATGTGCCTTGACCGCTGAGTGAGCAAACGCACCAAACCAACCCGTCTGATTTCTCGTGGGATGCCCCCTCTTCCCTCAGATTGATCGGTGGTTATCCTTTGTCCTATATATCTTGCAAGAAAAAATTAAACTTCCATCAGTCACAGTCATTTTGCTAAAGAGGTAACACCTGTTCAAGGTGCAGGAACTAAACATACTGATAATTGGTGCACGTGACAGTGTATTGCCAAGCAGTCCCCGTAAACGCTACTTAAGACGGTATGTTTAGGATGACGACAAAGGCCGACAAAAGCATGCCGTGTTTAAAGCATTCAGCAGTTCTTCAAGGTGAGAATTTATCAATAGGGCGAGATGGCCCAAGTGGTTAGAGCACGAATTTACTGACCGACAGGTCCGTGGTTCGAACCCGACCTCTGCCTCTCGACTTCCCCTGTCTAGGCTTGGGTAACCTGGCAGTATCCCAGCCCTCGAGCAACCTTCGGGTAGCATGGCAGTTAGGCACCGAAAGGGTGCTACAGCTGAACGAACGAATACCACTCAAGCGTTCAATATAGTTGGTGTTGAAATCAAGATGCATTGCATATATGTGGTCAACGGTTTGCATGCAAAAGCCAGTGTTGGCTGTTTTCCGAAAACCGTGACAAAAAGGATGACGGTTAACTTTTAGTTAGTGATATCCAAACTACTGTTTTTAACCTGACTGTTCCGCATATCAACTTAAATCAGGAGGCATCCAAAACTGCTGGAACAAACATATATCATAAGAGCTAACGGGAGTAGAGGATTTCATTACATTCCGCGTGGGGATTACAAAAGCATCTGGACCAGTTATTTGCTTCATACTAAGCAATACCACAGTTTTCAGCAGTAGCACATTTAGCGTGCAACACATGAGGCCTTCGTGTGTGTTGAATCAGACGTACGCAACATCCCCAGCTTTATGTGCAAAATGCCTTGAGAAATGTTTCTTTAAACCAGAAGTCACCTTTTTCTGACACCAAACGGTTCCTATGCGAACATATTTAGTGGAAGGTGTGGCTGACTACTGACAACCTTCGCAAGCAACCCATGAAATGTTCCAGTGTACGGTCCATCATCATGCAATATAACTGTCTTGTTTGTGTTATCATAACCGACAACTTAATGGGAAAAGCATTTTGCATTAGAGTTACGGATGTTAAACTAATTATCTCCCTTTACTGTTTAAAAACACAGGCTTCACGTCATTCGGAAAGGACATTCTTTTAAAAAGATATCAGCCAAAAAACTGGCACTTGACAAGCGGGTCGACTGATTGTAGGCAACTGACTGGTTTTATTTGTCGATGTGTGAATCACGTCATGGATACACAAAACCCGACACATATACTTACTTTCTCATATTGGGGGGTTTTTTTCATTTTACCGTCAGGGGATTTGCGGAACAATAAGTTTGCGGATCTTGGCAGTTTTACGGTGATCTAGTCTTGGGTTGCAGCAACACTTCTAAACTTTGTAAAGGCTTCTTGTCAAACAACCAAAATTTATTCGTGAAACCGCAACAAAAGTGTTTGCATTCGTGTATGTTTTGAGTGTGGTAACATATATGGTCCAAGTGGCCGCCTTATTGTTAAATAAATTTACAATACACATAAAACTACACTGAGAGTAAGGTTTCCTAAAAGTTTCTGGCTCATGAAATCTAAAAAAACAGTCTCCGGATATACTGAGGACAGATGTGTTATACATTTCGATTCTTTTGTTTCACCCGTTTGAACTATGAATTAGCAGTTTACGCAAAGATCATGCAACATCCCGTTTTGCAAAAACCGGGGCACTGATGATCCTCAGGCCCCCGATTGCTTACTAACGTGTTAATGGCTCATTTTGGTGATTCACTGTTCGATGAGACATGATACTGTTTTAGGTCCCGAACCATAGGTTGATAGATGTGTATAAGGAACCTTCTTTATTTTACAGCTTTTAAGTTTGTGAATCTGCAAAGTTTTACAGTAATACTTTCTAAGTATAAGTTAAAAAACGCAATTAAATACGTTGAATAATTTAGCTATAATTTCATTCAAGCATTCACGCCTATTAAACTGTGGGCACCATGCCACAAGTTGTTGTTGCGCGTTTATGTCACATCATGGTCAAAATGGCTGGAGCGACGATGTACAACCAAGCTTTGGGCGTAGCATTTAAACGGCCAATTTACGCTGAATGCCGTTTTTGGAGGACTCAAGCCGTTTCAGAGTGAAAAATCATCTTAACGCGGTCGAATTCAATCACTGCTACTGTTCGTAATCTCTACTGTGCTGCTAGAGTTCTGATGTTGACCAGAACCTATTCATCCATCACGCATTTATGATCGTTTCAAACTACAAACGTTACTTCTACAACTCATCCTAGTGGAAGCCAGCACTAAAGGAAAGTTAAGTTGGTGATCAGTTGTGGCGCGCTCACCAGACGGTGAAAATGTTTTAGATGGAAGACAAAGAAAAGAGCTTCCCCCAACTTAAAAAGGCAACAAAATGCTTCCACATTTTATACCGACCACTCTCGAGTTGCCTTCAGGTGGTTGAGCACAACGGTTTAGTTGGGCTCCTTGTCTGAACTTTTGTTGATGTTTGGGTGTCTCGGCCACGTCCGGGTGTGTTAATATTCTATTGTCACGCCGGTCGTCACGTTGTGCCACTAGTTTAGACGCACTAATTACCGCGTACAACAAGACAGGTAATCGAAATACTGCCACTTGTGGTGTATTTTACCGTCCTCAGTTTCTTACAACCTCTCCTACTCAGACTGAGAACTAATAATCTGCATAACACTCATGTATTAGGACCTGCTGCTGATTCCTAATGACGTGGAAAAGACGCAATCTGTTCCCAAAAGGCCGATGTAAACAGAATATTGAACCCTTAACCAGTTCATCATTCCTGCGCAGAACATTTGATTGTGCAGCCCACCGTTGCGATTTCATGATTACATACTCGTCAGAGAGTTTGCGGGTGTAATTGAATGAAATAAAGCCTGGTACTTGGTTTAATCATCCGATAGCTCAGTCAGGCAGTCATGCTACTGATGAACGCCTTGATATGCAGGTTGAATTACACATCATACGACGGGAGATAAGGGTTTCTGGTCCATTTGTCTTTTCGTTTGACGTGCTATAAGCTTGAGGACTCTGGTCAAAAGGGAACAATTCTCGTTCCATTTGAAGTCAATCTGGTAGGGAAAGAATAAGCCATCGGTAATCATGAAGCCACTGTCTTAGGTATTTTGACCTGAATAAGTGTAATTTTCCGAGAAATACACTCATTTGCAAATCACTTTGGTTTTGCGAGAGACGCACCTGGAACCCAGCTGAATCTCCCGTTTTTTGATGTTTCCAGGCAATTGAGCGTGCTGCACCAGGCCGCCGCATGTTCCAGTTTCTACGATATTCGAGATATCGTAATGCATTACTCAAACCGGTTCTGAGCTGTCGAAGAATCTTCAGCAACCTTATGAGTAGTGCATTACGTATATAAGTGTAATTTTTATTCAAATCTGTACTCCTAAATAGTTGGTTTGCGTAGCTCGGATGTCAGCAATCCCTAAACATGGATTTTCGACTTTCGCTTTCTAAACTTTCGATAAAATAAACTCAGTTTTCTGTATCATTTAAACTTTAGTTCGTTTGCATCGTATGTTTACTAGATTTTGAACGTTTGGTTGCGAATTTTAGCGTTCTGATACGATTGCTGAAGATTTCGGAACAGTTTGCTGTCATTCCTGGATTCCTGCTTTAGGGATTTCATTTATTAATCCCACAACCACTTTTCAGGATTATTAGCGGACGCAACTCTGGCAACCATCGTACAAAATGTACGTGGCGTACAGGTAACGATGACTGTGATTCTTTTAGGCAAACAGCCTCGCCAGTCACGCTGCTGGGGAACACTGTTTTATCACCAGTTTGATTGAGCGCGCGCAAGTATTTCTAGAGGTCCAGATTTCTCTTGGGCTGCTGGTTTAATAAGGTCTTAGCACGTTAATCGAGAGTAACCTGCTTGTATCTGGTAATGGAGACAAGTATCGTTCTGCAAGATGCCACACGTGTATTAAAGACTTTTGGCTGGGATATTCTGCCTGCGTTCGTTTTCTCTCATGTTCCTGAGACGAAATTGTTACTTTTCCAAATTACTTGTCATTTTACACTCGTTTGGATTTTTGGCCTTTCAGAAAGCACTTCAATTGATAAAAGTACTCTTGAGGTAGCAGAAACCGTGTATGTTACGCTTCAGTTCCACAGTTGAGAGATTTTGTTGCCTCGGGAAGAACTAGTTGAGATCGGGCACATTCTTTAGGTATAAGTGTGGTTCTTGACTAAAGATTCCGTTGTTAAGGGTTGAAATCTTACATGGAATGTTGGGAAGCGTCCCTATCCGTCGGGAGGTTGCTTTTGGCTAGCTGGGAGGAATTCCTAGCTACATAGGGGATCTTTTAGGGGACAACGGATAGGCACAGCATGTTCAATTTGGTAATTCTAACATGCATGATTCAGTCAGTCATTCTTGTATACATCGGATGCTATCTCATTACCTTGTTCCACCCACTTGCAGATATAGATACATCCAGATGTAGTTGAACACGCTTTAGTTGGGGAATTTATTTGAAACATATAAGTCCCGGAAAAATTGACAATGACTTGGCTTTTAAACGACGTTCATCAGTCAGATTTTTATTGGCTTCCCCAAGCTCACTATGCATTCTGGACGAAGGTGTTTTTGTAAAGAAAATACCCAACAGGAACCGGTTTGCGGCCCATCTGCATGGATTTCGGGGTCTTTCAGTTGCCGGTGGGTGTGAAAATCATCATTTTCTCAGTGACAATGATCTAGGTGGTAAAACAATTGACTTGCCATGATTGTTCTTCTTCTGAGGAGTTAACTGCAGGACAGTATCTAATCGCCGTCAACTCGAATTACAGATTTGAGCGCGAGCCTATCGTGAAAATTGTTGTTTCTGCTGCGGGGCTTGATAACCATTAAAGACTGGAAATTTGATGAGTCACGTGTCATAAAGTTCTTAAGCTGCAACTCATGGTTGACCGGTATACGAGGGATTTACCAATGAAACATCAAGGATCATGTACTGATCCCAGCAACAGTCATTTTGTAAAGTCCATAAAGTCATGGAGCCTTGAATCTCTGAGATCCTGACACGCGTTTCCTTAGAAAACACGAGAGTTAATCCTCTAAGCGGATATAGTTATGCAAATTTGTGCATCACGTACTGAAGTCAAGATACTTTTGTCCTACAGATGTCAGAAAATTGAAATTTGTCGTTAGCAGTTTCGCAAGTGCCTCACTGTCAAATGCTGTGCTAACGTACTAAAAGTAATGACCAGGCGCATTTCTTTAGATTCATCAGCCGCTCGAAGACCACAGACAACCTTGCGATTCCCAAATTAGAGCGTACTGTGCCACTCAAAGATATTGTCCGTATTTCGCATTCTTTCTAACTCCTTAATTTAACTTGCTGAGAGGCTGCAAAACTATTCCACGTTGACAAATGATGATTTCTTTTGGCTGTTCTTGGGGGACAGGTACTGTTTCCGTTTCCAAGGGAGTTGGTAGGAAAACACCATAGTCTCCAAGAGCTAAAAGCCATAAACCTATGAGAATACTGTCCTGATATCTTAGACACCATGTCAAACCTCTGACAATGTTCAGATGTCTGTACTTCATCGAGATATCTGAAATCCTGAGGTTGATGAAGACGGCCATCCGGTTCTTGGGCAATTTTTTGCTCGCTGGTGATTTCTCTTTATATGTTGAATGATTGACGTCATGGTCTGTGAAAACTGGGCAATGTGGTCATTGCCAGTAGTGAGCGCGACATAACATTTATTCAAAAAGGGGGGAATTCTGTGACGGCTACGGATGTACGAGACCAAAGGAACTTCGCTTTGCACTGAGAGTGTGCTAAAATTATCGATATATCATTCTTCTTGTCTTCGCTGTGATGACACTTAATATTCGACAGTGAGCCGGAAAATTTCACGTCCAAAGGTAATATTCGGTTAGCTGTTTAAAGTTTTAGTGCCTCACTTTAAAATTGCGCATGTAGTATCAGACCATAAGGCAAAGAAACGATTAATCATAATAGGTCAAAATAAATAACAAGATGACGGCGGTGTGATTGTAGACTGACTGCGATCCACATGCACACCCTCACCAGAGCTGTCATCTGCTTGGTGCACTACACTCAGCATCGACGAAAATAGTTCGCTGTGGCATAATTTTTTTGACTGAATTAACCAGTTATTTCTACTCCTGATATCTGTATCTTAGTGCAGGCATCTTCTAATGCGAATGGCGATCACTGTCCTATTAAGTATATTTGTGATATCTTTGCTGGCCGTTCTAGGCTTGCATACCTAACTGGCTTATTAGTTTATCCACGCCCAAGTTACCCCACTATTCCCAGTTTTACTTATTAAAACATGTTTGTCCCAAACTTTGTTCTCCGCTACGGAACACTGATAATATGGGAATTCACAGTGACTGCTGAGATTTCGGAAGAGATGCTTATTTACAAATCGGAGTAAACGGCATTTTTAAAATCCTTACCTATTCTACGACTGCTACACAAACTGTTGGTCAAACCAGAAACCTTGTGCGTGATTACCTATCTAGTTTTTTGGTTGCAAATACCTACCCTCTTAGTGATATGGCTATGAAGCGATTCATTGCATGTGTTTCACTTGTCGGGTATTGTTCGATTGCGTTGATAGTTTGCAAGCATGGTGAAGTCTGTCTACGTTTTTTCGAGAACATTTTTCGCCGTATCTCGAGTGCCTCAGAAACCGCTTTGGTTAATAGGCTATCAACCATCACTTTTGACAGAATCTGTTAATCACAGGACGCTCCATCCGGCTATATTTGTTGAGTACTTGCGGATATCATTGTCGGATCAACCTGTACCTATCGGGTAACATTTTCAACTGATTTCAACCTGACTGATAGATTTGACTGCAAAAGTTATCAACATTTTTTGAGAGATTATATCATTGTGCATCAGAACCGGAGAGGATCATAACGGTATAATACCTCACAGCCTGGACGGTATCATCTAAGTGCAACCGAATTCATTCAGTATAAAAATGTCAACTGGAAAGTTCAGAGTTGTTTTGGAGGCACCTACAAGATTAAGAGCATCCCTGAAACTAGATTTAGTTTTTCGCTTTCTCCACCTCGTCGACTATGGTAAAGGTATCAGTATTGACCTCTCAAAGCCCACCTACTGTTTTAGTTAAATGGTATCGATAGGATGCATCAAAGCTTGGTATGTGAACGTACTACCAACCCATGTAGTAAATATATCATGTATGTGTTTGCAACATTGGCAGAAAGTTTCACTGGGGATTACTCGTTCCCAGCAATCCTTTGTGTCGTCATTGTCAAATGTAACATATGCATCGTCATAATCCTTTCCCATCGTCTATTTGGGTAGTCATCCAATCAGAGAGGTTTGTTATCACTTCGGGGGGGGGGGGGCGGATTCTACAAAAGTAACAGTGCAAGGCTTGACAAAAAGAGAATTTTTGTCCCACAATTGTGTTTGATTTTTGCACTCATTTTTTCGTTTCTTATGGTTTTATTTCACTCAAAATGAATGCTTATTTTCGGGACATTTTAAGCCTTGTTAAAGCCACTTTTAACAACGAGGAGTCAGAATGACTCGGAGCTGACATGCGATAACAAAGAATTGAATGTGTTAGATGGTCAAGTAAATGTTTGCCAGCTAATCTGTGCATTTGGCCAATAAGGGGATAGTGGAAAAGACCGAATGCTGCGCGAAAACAGGCTTCATATTGTTCGGTATTCAATACATTTCTAGATATTACGTGAGCGCCAAATTTTTCCGCCAAGTGCTGCATAAAGGCTCATACGGTTTGAGTAAAATGCGAATTCAAAAACAATTATGCTGGAACAATCTTGACATAATTTGCTTTCACATGAGAGCCAAAGTGACTGTATCGTCACTTCGCACGAAGTCTTTGATGTTCGCTTTTATTAGTTCGGTCGTTATACACACATCTCTTTGAAGCTTTTTTCTTGAGCGTTTGCATTCCAAAAAGTAAAACGTGTTTTAACTCGCCGCATCTTGGTGAATGAGCGTATATGTTACGGTCTCCGTGTCTGAAATATACAGTAAAAGTAAGTGTAGGACTATCCCTACCGTTAGCACGCTACTAGGAGAGCAAAAAATTAAAATTGCCCCCATCGTAAATCTTTTATATAACGCTTATTTTATTAAGGAGGAAGATACGGAATAGGCCTTCATTAATGCTGTTTTGACGATGTCATTTAGCAAAACGTGTTCCCACAATCCTTTTGTTTCCAAATGATCGTGCAGTTTATATCGGAGGATTTTCCTTCCTCCTGGCCGTAGTTAAATTATCGCAATAATGACATACCAATTTAACTGGATTTATAATTTGTTGCTTTTTTAGTGTAATATAAACCTAGGTTTTTAAACGCCTAAGAGTTCTAAATTACGCCTTCTTAATGTGAATCTGTCGACCTTCTTCGTGTTGAATCAACCCTTACCCGACAGACCGGTTCTCGTGAGACATAACAATCATGTGAATTTCCTATTAAAAGAAAAATAAAATCTGCGCAAAAGACTCGAACAAAATAAAATAAGAGTTGTTGTTTGGAGCATAGATCAGTCTGTTTTTTTCTTCAGGTTCGGGTAGCCGATACCCGGAATCGAGTATACAACCGATCGAGTATACAACAGTCGTCGTAACCAATTCCCATATTCTGTGGAGCCGAACGCACACCCGCTTTCTGAACAAACAGACTGCACTGATCCAGCAAAAACTTATATTCAGACAGCCACAAACACTGACCGCCTGGATACATATTAGTTACTTACCAAGGCATAGTTCAGCTTGCTCAGGGATGAATCTGCTTCATGGGATAAGATTTGCTTTTGATATCTATGTGAAAGGTGTCACTTGGAATAATAACAACTTTGGCTATTGAGCGGTTTTCAGTAAAATTTATCCATGCGCGAGAGGTTTTCCCTCACCAGAAAAGAGCTTTTTAGGCCGTCGAAGCCGTATTCTTTGGTCCTCCGAGTAAAATCATAAAATGGACCCAGAAGCTTCAAAACATGGGCCGGTTGTGACGTTACACCGAACTGTACAAAACACAACTAGTAGACTTACTACTTTCAGGGGTGGTCGAATGAGACAATCGACCGGTGGAATTATTCTGATATATTAAGTACAATAACTGGACAATCACATCGTTAAAGTGGTAGTAAAGTCCGCACTGAGGCCCGGAAATTCTGCATAAAATCACCCAAACTAAAATTTGAGAGCATTTACTCTTGAAAAGCATACCTGTAATTCCTGACTTCATTTTACATGCTAATGTCATGGTGGTCCATAGAATCATCGACGAACGGAATTAAGAGGGACATATGTAGTTGAATATTTTGCTTGCCAACTTGACGGGATGACTTGGTCAGTACAACACACTTATTTAGATTCCGGATGTAGTCTTCACATGTTATGCAGAAAGTCAATTCATGATACACGGTGTGTTTAGATTGTGAACACGTATGCTGTTATAACATAGCATAAATAATGAATAAAGGAGGAAAAAAGCATATTTAAGCAGAGACATCCATTTGCATATCAATTTGGGTTTTGTCGGGAGACTCATCTGGAATCCAGCTGAATTTCTCCTCTATGATTTTGTTAAGCGTTTTCAGCAACCTTATGAGTAGTTTATTACGTCTATAAAAATGTGTTATTTTGGCTGCGGCTTTCCTAGCTATTCCAACTTATAATTGGTTATGATACATACACTGGTGTTGAACAATTAGGAATTCAGTGAGAGTTTATGGGAAGATCGGGAACTGTAGGACCATTGGAACATGGTCACCTAGATTGATGTAGCAGCTGTAACTGATAACGGGGAGAATGGCAACAAACATGCCCCCACAAAACCCACTTATTAAAAATTGTGCAGTAAATAAACTACTTTGCATATTTTTGTCATTCGCTACAGCAGTGGCTTGAGGTGCTGGATTACATGTTGCGAAATAATACCTTTTGATATCATTGTTCTACTTCTGTCCAACTTATATGAGATGGCTCGTGGTAGTATATCGTTGTAAGACAACGCTTCAGAGCCCTTTTACTGTCGATTACCCTGGGTTATAACTGGTCGTTAAGTATCCCCATTTGTCAGCAGCATGCCTTGAGAAACTTTCTTTTACGAGAAATACAATCCGTTGTGCTGTCAGTTGTTCAACGGCTCAGTGTTTACAAATTCAGTAATTGTCCAAGTCATGTAGCTACAAAGGCAGGTGTGGAAGCGTCTTATGTCATCATCATCATCATCATCATCTTTATGCATTGATGCGTTTTGACTAAAATCACCATTTACTGACAAACAGTAATGCTCGGTTTTCCAGGTAGGTCCACATATACAAGCCCCGTCATAAAAAAAACTCTCCCATAAGAAAACGAACCTCAGTCTCTAGAAGCTTTGTAGTTAAATAAATCCTATCTTATCTAGAGATGCACTTCAACAAAGTAGCGATTTATGCTAGTCTGTTTGTTGTTTTCTTTGCGGTATGTCTATAAGTTAGCAACTGTGTAACATAGGCACTAATCTCATCTATGTGACCGTTGACTTCCAGCCAGGATTACTGTCTTATCAAAGAGAAGCATTTTGTAAATCACATTAATCGTTACGTTGATCATTTTCATATCCTTCAAAGCCTAAATTGCCTCTGGATTGGAATCTTCTCGACTTCTGTTCTAAGTTTGTATAATTCGCGTGCTTGTTTGGTTGACACGTACCACGCAATGTCATTGTCTAACTATTGTCCTTGTCAGCTTGAAGTCTTTCAACGAAAGGGTATGAATTGACTGGCGTGAATGTCAAAGTTTTAATTCCACCTAATTTAAGATTTCTGTTGCGATTTACTTTGGAGGAAACTATCAGTGACCATATTAGCATTTGTGGGTTCTTGCGCACGTCAGAGTCAACGTCAATAGCAATACTATTCCTGCTACCCACCGCAGTTATAATAAACTGCATTCATTCCATTTATTCTGTGGTGAGATTCACTGTTCCACAGTTTTAGCTGATTGACAGGTCGAAACTGACAGCACCTTGTGGCATAACTTCGATTCGGTAGTTGCTCCACCTTAGGCAGCCAGTGTCGAGACTAAAAGACAGATGACTTACAGGAAATTTTACCGTGAAGTGTTTCCTGAAGCATGAAAGATGCTTGATGCTGAACGGCGCCAAAGCCGCTGAAACATTTGTATATGGAACAGTAACATTAGACATATTGACGAAATCTACAAAGGCTGTAAAACATCTACATTATTTGTATGCTAGCATGTGAGACACTAAACACCTAGTAGGACCGACAAATTTCCACAAAATACTGACACATTTATACTGGCTCTTAGAACAGATAAAGCAGGTTGCATTACTAAAATAATCTCGCTGACGTCAGTCACTGGTAGGTCTACCGAAGTTATGAAAACCAAAAAAACGAACTATCAAAGATTCCCAAATTCCAAGGGCAGGTTTCAAACTGTATAATGTGAAGAACAGTGGAACTGCCTTAGTGACCATGTACTCTAATAAGGATAGTGAGATCTTTGAATTCCATCGAGTAGACCAACAGCGAAGGTAATTAGTATACAACAGCAATTTGGAACATTTGGATAGCTGCGTGCCCTGAAAAAGGAACTGAGAAAGTCAAATAAGCTCGGATTTGTTGATCCACAATCGTTACTGTGTTTTGCCTCTCCTGTTAGTCTGCGTCTACATGAGCCCCGCTGTTCAGCGTATGTTACTTTAAACCCAGCAGTCTAGCCAGAAGTCTTAGATAAATAGTGTTTGTTGATAGTCAAGATGGCATCTGCTAGCAGTTGTTGGGGCCATACGGCAATGTGGGATTTCAGATTACAACTGTAGTCGAAAGACAAATTGATGTGATGCATCACCCCCCCAAAAACCCTTATTTTCACTGCTCAAATCACAGTTCCTCAAGGTAGTGTCACTTCTGATGACTGCGTGTTGCATCTACAGTCCACTGGCACCGATGAAATTTTGGAATTGCTACCCATCTCAAGAGAGAGATTGCATATCTGTCTTTCACAAATTAAAACGAATTCAACGAACAAAATAGGTGACTACTTTTACACATAGTGAGGCACAACAAATTAGTTTATATTTCCCGCCTAAGCTGATTTCGATCGATTTGGGTTAAGCCTACCTTACCGAAAACGCAACAGTCACTGTCGGCTTCATCATAATGCAGTCAGGATAACGGTGCGACCTTGAAGTAAGCCGTGTGATGGTTGAAGTCTCTTTTTTTCAGTTGACCTGGCAGCAAAGGACAAGCAATCTGTTTCCGACATTAAGGAAGTCTGAAAAAGATACTTGTTTCTTGATGAAAAATGATGATACTCCAAATGAAAATAATCACTCACCCGTTTCGGTGTCTAGCATTCAAGCCAACGGAAGGAGGCATTAAGAATGGTTACGTTATCCTTGGCAGGAACAGTCGAAATGCTGAGGTTGGGCTTGAACCACGGATCTTCCGGTCCGTAAGCTGGGGCCCTAATCACTGAGCTATCTGGAGCGCTAAGCTCCAACTAAACATTTTAATTAACAAGCTAACCATTGGGAACTAGCCAGGTGGCCGAATTGTCAATGTTTACGTCACCCATCTGGGTCTAACCAGTCAACTGCATGTATGGGGCAAGCGTCTGCGTGTCGTCCGTCGTTCAGCCAACAGTCCCAGGTTTAAACCCAGCTGAGGAGCTTCAACAAAAAGAAATTGTTTTTGCAGACCAGCTTAAACGACCCTTAACCTCCCAGCTATGGTTACATCGTAAAACAATATTTTCGAATGTGATTACAAGAGTAACGTCAACTACCTCTTCAATCATTGTAGTCTCTTGTTACCGAATAGACCAAACTGCCCGTGAAAATAAGGAGTTTGAAACTGTGCTTTATTGCTGGTGCAATCATCAAGAGTCATTAAATATACGCATTTCATTTTTAGGACGACGTTTCACAAGCTGCCTACCGAATCATTCATAAAATTTTCTGCTACTTTCAAGTAGGCAGTGGTATTATTTTTAACTGATTTTTTTCCTGTATTTTTCATTGTGCAGTGTGTGATAACATTAGATGGACGTCGGTTCGACTACATTAGTTAGTGTTCATCCAAACCCAAGTTCTTCAACTTAGATCAGCCAATGGTTCATTTAGTATAGTATAGATAAACAGCGGAGCCAACGTGATACCCGTAGTAGAATGCTCAAAAGGCGGTGGTTGGCTGAACTAGTGATAGGATATCAGACATTTTGATTTAGGGTAGCGGTTGTCTTTTAGAAGAAATAAGTACTTTCGGGAAGTAAACTGATGACTGACACACAAGCCATGTCACTTTCTTGGTAGAATCCATCAAATCTACCACTTTACGTGTCAATAAATATAAAAAGGACAGATTTCATCAAATAGTTATCAAAACAGTTAAAAACAAAATGCCAAGATAATCAATTCCTAAATTGTACTGGCTGAACTACACAAGTGTCTGCAACTGTAATCAACCCTTTTATAAACTCTTCATTTGGTCCAGGAACGTCGAATTATAAACAAAGGTGAAATATCATGTGGTGAATCCACCCACTGGCCACAGGGACAATGGTGTTTCGGTTGAGATCAACTCCTTTCGTTTTGACCTCCTCCAAAAAAGATATTTCTGAGTCTATTTCGCTATCTTTCTTAACAAAATTTCATGTTCTTTACTTGCTTTCTGCAGGTGGTTATACCCAGTCGGGCCCAATTGGGGCTAGACTGATGTTTTTCAACTTGGTACAGTCATAGTTTAAAAAACTGCAGCAATCACCAGACGATCGTTGACTTGATTTAAAATTGATTGACTTACAGGCGGCTGTAATGTTCATCCTTATTTGCCACGAAAAAAACTTGGACTTTTGTTGTCAATCTCTTACCACGTCGTGCATTCATTTGAATGGTTTCCTGCTGTGAAGAGAGCTGCAGAGTGTGGGACCAACAATTATGTAAGAATAGTGAAGAAATTTTGTGGGGTCGTTTTTCTAAGACACTCCATTTCTTCATTTCATCCTATCTGAGAATGTTGGCTGTCTTCCATACGGAATGCAGATAGTTGATCACAACAAATAGCCTCACTATATCGCGCGATTTCCTGTGCTCACAGTGCTTCGTATCGTGAATCTAGTAGGTTGCATAGAGTGAGCGATTTCCGTGAACCTCGGAAATACATCCTTCTGTGTTAGCTCCCGAAATAGGTATGCGTTCCACCAGCATTTTTAAGTTTTTGGTATAAACTATTGGTGGAGGATGTCTGATATCATCATCATCGTCACCACCACCACCACCATCATCATCGTCATCACCACTTTCAGTTGTAAGAACCGCGTATATGTCGTATAGTGGTTGTAGCTACCACAGTTTCGTTCACCGGTGATTTGGGGAAGTGAGGTAGATAGCTGCGCATTGGAGGCGGGAGCTGATAAATTGGTTCGTAAATACAGCGCCCTCAGTGGACTGTTAAGTGGGGGAATTGGGAAGGGAGCTATGCATTGAAGGCAATAGCTTGGATGCTCGAGCGCGACTGGGCCATGTCTGACATTGTTTGCAACCATTGATGTGGCCCGTCTCGGGGTCCCCATCCAGGAAGACGGTAACGACCAGCGCAGCTGAGTTTGCTGGTAATGGCTTTTATACTTCGTTGCCAAATCCTTGTTTGACCGCCTCTGGCTCCCTTCCATCCTTCACGTGGCTGTGCGAAAAGAAACCTACGAGGAAGTCGATCGACCGGCATATGCAGCACGTGGCTAAGCCAGCGCAACCTATGAAATGCGATCAGTTCATCTATCGAGGTTGAGTTGTTTCTTCCGAATACCGTTCGACGTGCTTTAGCATTGCTTATCCGGTGTTCCCATAAGACTCGTGCAATGCTTCGAAGACACCGGTGTTCAAACATTGAAAGTCTTTTGACGTCCTCGGCGCGCAGCGGCCAGGTGTCTGACGCTCATAGTAATATGGAGCGCAGCGCAGCCTTGTAAACTCGACCCTTGACGGATAAGCTGATGTCACGCCTACGCCACAGGTGACGCAGGTTTACAAAAGCTGCTCGGGCCTTCCCAATTCGGATGGAAATATCATCTTTCGCGAGACCATGGGGACAGATACAGCTACTCAGGTAAACAACTTTATCTACTACCTCAGTCGGTTCATCCGCAAGCATGAGGCTAGGGTTCGGACCCATCCGGTCTTGCAGTAGCACTTTATACTTTGCAGGTGGGACGCGCATGCCGAACCATGAGGCAGAATTATTTAGATTACTTAATAGTGTTTGCATTACCACCGGGTCAAATCCAAGAGAGCTATGTCGTCTGCATACCCGATAGGTGGGCGAACGCCCCCGGAGAACTTCGACCCCATAGGCATTAGAGGCTGACAGTGAGTCTTCCATGATCGTATCAATGACGAAGTTGAAGAGTAAAGGTGAGAGAGGACAGCCCTGTCTGACACCACTTAATCTGATGAAATCAGAAGAGGGCTTCCCTTAAACCTTTACACGGCCGGGGTAGCTGGCGTACAGCATCTTAAGGAGGGTCAAGAATGTACTGGAGACACGTTTGCACCACAGACACTACCATAGTGCCCGGCGGTCCACAGAGTCAGAGGCAGTTTTCAGATAGAGGAACACAACCATTTTTGGTTGCTGGAAGCAGTATTGCTGTTCCTGAATCTGTCAGAGAGTGAAGAAATGATCCATGCATCCTCTTGCAGGACGGAACCCAGCTTGGTTTTCAGGGATCTGTTTCTCCCTGTGTTCAGTCAACGTTCGAAGGATAGGGCCAGAGAACACCTTCGATGCCACGGGTAACAGGCTGATGCCACTATGGTTTTCACAC
Source organism: Clonorchis sinensis (assembly GCA_003604175.2). Classification (NCBI taxonomy): domain Eukaryota; kingdom Metazoa; phylum Platyhelminthes; class Trematoda; order Opisthorchiida; family Opisthorchiidae; genus Clonorchis; species Clonorchis sinensis. The sequence continues at coordinate 97,594,000 of CM030370.1, read as the reverse complement.
AGCGTCCGCGTACCTTGTTTGAAGATAGGGATAACTGTCGACATGCTCGGTTAGTAGCATCCCAAGATCGTGTAGTTATCTCGTAGTATGGAGGAGGTGATCTGATAATCTGGAATAATCCAAATCGATCACAACGCACAGTCACTTCACTTTCGTGCACCAAATTTTCGGCCTAAATTAACTACTATCAGCATGACATAATTGGATAAGGGGAATATGGAAGGATGAATTTGTGTTAACCATAGAATTCAATGAATAAAAGTTTCACACTAATTCACTCATCAGTTGAACAAACCAATGTAAACGTTTGTGCACAAAAATGATCGTAGAGCTGGAGACCTAGGAACGATATCATCCGAGCTGAGAAGTATCTAACTGAGGTAGGCAATGTCCATCCATTCAAATGAACAACGATAGCCCCTGAGTAACCAAACATTTGCGCCTGACTAGCGTCTTGCATGACTGACCGGAGGATAGACGCTTGATGACTGCATTTTCTGCTCTACAATTAACTAATTTGGTAAATTTGGTTGATGCTAGCAGACCCGCAATACATTTCCTCGCTGGAAAGAAACCACCAAACTTACAAAAATCGCCTTCTCTTGAGGAGATTACTGTCTGAAAAGTGTCACCAGTTTATGAACAAATGTCAGTCAAGGGAGAAAACTTACTGGTCCAGGCTAGTCTAAATTTCATCCCACCTCATCTTTGTTAAGCCGAAAGCTTATTGCAGAGTGGCAAGTTAGTCTGGACGAATGTAGTGGTCACTTCAGTTGCGTCAGTTTTGGTTGCCATGGTTAACCTACCGCGTATCGCGTTGACTACCAACTGGTGGCAAATTCCTATTGTTTGAAACACTAAGAAAAGTGTACAGCAAAGTTACGTCTTAGAGAGGTACGAGGCAACTGGCGCTGAAGGTGCTTGCACTAAACCAAAAAAGCAAGACAGGCTGTATTTTTACCAAATTTGCGTGGATTGCATGCTCACGAATGGGCCATTATGTGTTTTCAAAGGGAGAATATTTGGCGATAAACACATGGTTTGCGAGTTTCATTCCAAACCAGCTACTTTATTGGATAATTTTGTTCGTTGGCAGTGAATTGATCTGACACTTTACACATGAAAATTGTCCTGCAAACGCTCTCCCAACAGTGATCAGTCAGGGCGGTAACTTTCATGAACCGCCTACAGTGACCGAACTACAGACAGAAAAAATCCTAAGTTCTGTGTGTTCGAATTTGACTTCGCAAATTCGGCACATTGCAGCCACATTTGTATCAGTTGAAAATCATGATGTAAACCACTGGATAAACACTTATCCACCAACGGTCCCAGTCGGACAAGATGAATCCCAAAGTATGTAAGAAGGTGTAAACACCAATAAGCGAGGAAAGAACAAACGATTCTTAGTGCTATTCAAGGCGTGTTAAGCGCTAGCACAGTCAAGAATCCCACATCAGGCATGAACTGTTCGTCATACTGGATCTGGTGTGAGAGTCAGTGGCAAGAATGTACGTGATGCACCACACATAAAAGTGTCCTAAAAACGCAAGGAGCCCATAACGGCAAGCGAACACAAGTCACTGACTGTGACCTTAGAAAGTCCCAGGCCAAAAACAGCCCCGGCGGACTGAGGAAAGCAGATCCCTCGATAAGAAGTGATTATCGGTTGTTGGACCAAAAAGTCGACATCACAAACGATTGCATGTAGGGCTGAGATTATGGCAAGGGAAAATTCATCAGCACCACACTGCTTTTTCTCATTCCACAAATTCACTCCGCGCCCTATTCCTACGTCTACCACAGTTGCTCGGCGCTCCCGAACAAGGATTAGGTCAGACTTGGTGAAAAACGTCGAAGCAGGTACTTTTAACTCTTCGAAGACAGTGTATTCTAGGCGATGGAGACGTTTCGTGAGTTCCCTTGAGACCCGATTATGACGGGCACATCTGGTGTCATGCGTGATCCAGCAGGACTGCAAAATATGCACCAAACTCTCCGGTTGGACACAGTTTCCACGATAAAAATCATCTGGTCACGATGACCTCGCCGAGCGCTTCTAACTCTTGTCCTAAGCAGGTTGCATCGGAGCTGGATACCGCGGATAAATATCCGAGGAAACACTCGTTCTGGAAATACAAGCCATCGATTAGAAAGAGGCGAAGGCACCAACTCTCGTAAACCGCGACCGTGAGCGCTGCTGTGTAGACTATCACCCCAAGCAGCCAATAGCCCTTCCTGGGTGATTACGCATGCAACGTGGACTCGGATCGGAAGGCTGAGATCTCGAACAATTTTGCCAACTGCGGAATGGTTGCCCACACTGCGTACTACACTGCACTGGGTAGGAAGGAGCTTTTCCATACGCGCTTTTTGCTGCATCAGGATTATTGCACTCAAAATCGAGACACCAAGCCCCCCATGCTCTTTACTGGCGTGGATATAGCTGATCGGTGTGTCCTTCGGTAGACGTAGCCAGCCGCGAATAGATTGCCTGATGTAGTTGTCCAACCTTTTGAGCGTGTTTCGGTGGACTTGGCCTAGCACGAGAGAATATATCAGCCTCAGGATCAGGTAGTCCCTTGTTTTCTCCATTCGTTGATGCGGCTTCAACGAGGCACGCGTAATTTCATCGAGTAGTTTGAGCAGCTGCTTTCGGGGGTTAAAGACTCCTTTCCGTCGGGTTGTTACTACAGATGACAAAAAAAGGATTAAGTTTTTTGGATTGCCTTTCGATTGTGAAACAGCTTATCTTACCTTTACAGAAGAAATGTCAATTGCAAATTCTCACACACACACACTGCCAGATAATTTCATATAACTGAAAATATGACCAGCGATTCCAAAGCGTTTAACCTTTGACTAGATTTAATACAATCCCTTTCATAAAGGGTAGGCATACTGGGCTCCTGAATACAGAGAAAATCCATTCTGAGACTGAATTTTCATAGAATGGTTTGACCTTATTGCTCTCCGCCTTGAATAATAAAAACTCCAAAATGGAATGAGAGAAGTAGAGATTCTTCAAATAGCAAAGATTCTCCCAAGAGAAAAAAACGACATCAACAATTCTCAGTTGCATTAGCCCAGATTTATGGCTTGACGTCATAAGCTTGGTCTATTCATCACCCAGTTGCCTACGTGAAACATGTCCTTCAAGCTTTGCGACATTTTACTGTAGGTTGTGCGTGTTGTACCATAGCAGTGGATAGAGCATAGGCACGTATACATGATGACATCACTCAGACTGCAATTGCAAATGGTGTATCTACACATTTAAAACTGTTCCATTGCAATCGTGAGGGATCAAGTCCAAACAGTTGGAAACAGTTCAAGTCGAAGCCTCAAGGCAGCGGTCCAGGTGTTTTTTTCTAAAATAGCTTCGAAGCGAAACTAGTGACGGGCTGCCGGGTTGTATTCAGCAACCTTAGGATTGGTGTGTCATGCCAAGATAAAATGCTGTTAGATCTGGAATATTGTGCCAACTAAATCAAGAGGCGTTTTCTTGCAACAAGTTCTGCTGACGAACGTCATAAACGAGAGACTCAACTGAGTGTTTTGTTGACATCAGAAGCATTTGCAAACAGGTTTATTTCGTCATTAGCATGTGAGAACTCGGGGAAAACTAAACAAGCCAGTGCGTGGCTTCTGGGTTTTTGGGACGCATCTTTAGCAGAACAATTGGAGAACCTCAAATTCGTTGTTATAATCCACAAATATCAGCTTCAAGAACGCAATTTTCAGTAGCGATTCGACTAACCTAATGTGCCCTTTTGACCTCATGTATATTTCTTAGGTTCATTAAAATCCGGGATTTGGAGACACTGCAATTGTTCTTCCCTATTAGCTGTACCAAATATTGGAATCCAAGAATTCCAAAGCAACAGAGCAATAAAGTTCGCCAAATTTCATTGTAAATTTTGTTCATATTTTTGATACTGATCGTAAATTGGGCAAATCCAGTTTGGTATTTTAATCCAGCGTAGATGGACTCTGAACGCTGAATGTTTTGTCTAAGAAAGTCACCGTTATTGTTAAGTAAGACTTTTCATACCAAGCAAGTAGACCCCGTTAAACGCCGGGATATTCATTTGCCACACATCGTAGGCTATAATCAAATAAGAGAGTGAGCTTTAGCATAAAGAGACAGGCGTGTCTTAGGTCTTAGCCAAATGTTTCTGATGCAAGGTCTTTGCGAACCAAGAGTTCATAACTAATTTAGTGTTAACACAAAGCACGATCTTTCCGGCTAGTTAGTTGAACAGTTCGCCTACTGGTGGACCACTAGATGACCACTAACTTTGAGTTTCCTGATTTCTCACGGTGATTTCATCCTGGCGTTGCCACATGTGCTCGTGTTGCCACCTTACCAGCCCGTTCGACAGCCAGTTCCGTTCAAATTGACTGAAAGGTGCACCGGTTGGATCCATTTCTACATGCCAGTTTACTAAGTTCCTGACAGTGAGCAGTGTTCCGAAGATCTTCTTTGCTAGTCTCATATTTTGGTGTTTCCAGATTGAGTTTGCTCCGTTTTCGTCTAGAGCTATTGAAACCAAGGAGATTGGGCCGTTTTTTCTTTCTGTATAGTGTTCTTTCATTCGTGTATAGATTTTTCTCACAAATTCTTACTTAAGGTTCCACAGTATTTTGACGTTTGAGCGCCATTGAATCTATCAATCTATGTAATGAACATAGATGCAAAACAATGAAAACCTGATGGATGTTTAACCTTTTCCCCATCTCAACTTGCAGGCCAACGACTGGATACTCTTTGGACCGGCAAAGAGAAGAAATGGATAGGAGTGATCGCTTCTCTGATCGAAATCTTCTTCTTCGGGGCATATTTCTACGGGATGAATAGTTTGATACCCGCATACACGCATATTGGAGTTTTTGAGACGTTTTGCAATGGCACCGATTGTAGTCGACAAAGCGTCATGTTCTCTTACGCATACATTCTGGGCCTATTTTGTCAAATGTTCTTCTCTCCTCTGACCGGTTTGTTAATGGACCGAATAGGGCTGCGTGTTGCAAAACTAGTGGCTGTCTACATTTACACCCTCGGGTCGTTTTTGTTTGCCTTCACGAATGGAAATACCTCATATATGCTGTTTCCCGCAGTCATCCTTGTCGCCATAGGTTCGCTCGCTAATTTGTTCTGTAATTTCTTCATTAGTAACTGGTTTCCAAAGCAAAATGGGCTGCTTCTTGCTCTACAGAATGGTGCCTTTGATTCGAGTGCAGCCGTTGCGTTTTTCATATCACAGACATTCCCCAAAATTTCGTTACAAACGTCCTTTATTCTGATCGGAGTGATCAGTGCCGTCTACGGTACATTGATGGGTTTGTTTTTTCTCAAACAATATGGAAGTGACATGGAATTATCACCACCGGAATTATTGGAGGAATCGTTGGTCGAAGACGAGGTACATGTTTTTTTCTGGTTAATTTCTATAAATCTTCTCTTATTCCCCAAAATATTTATCCTGAAATTGATGATACCGCTCAGATAACACATGTTGCGCACCCACTCTAAAGCACAAATGTCTATTTTGATAATCGCTGTAGCTAGTTTACATCAAATTCAAAGTAATACAACTACGAAAATATAGAGCAAATAGTCTTTGGGTGGAATTATATATAGATATATATATCATGACTAGCCAAAATGATGTATTAGTGAGATATTTTGGTGTGAAAAAAACAGTACAGACGTTTTGACAAACTGCGCAAACTGCTCAGACAGGAGCGGGCTCTGGTTCACGGTCCCGGATGATAAAAACTATTCACGACAAACAAAAATGAGTGCTGGTAATGTGTTAAAATATTGGTAGCTTGAGTGAGTTTATTGGTTGTTGATCAGGTGGCTGTTGATCTGACAATTGCCTTGCAAATGTTTCGTCACCATACGAGGAGACATGATCAGTGCACAATGTGTGCATACTTGTGCGCACACTGATGACGTCTCCTCGTATGCCGATTGCTTGTAAGCCGATTGCCAAGCTCGGCGAACACATCACCAGCCACCTGATCAACAACCAAAAAATAGGTGCTCAACTACTAGTGCACACAAGCGTGTAAGTTGTTTGTTTGAGTGCGGCTATAGGCCTTTATGTAGCCTTTTATTATACGTTTATTCTTGCGCTAACGTTTTTCGCTCTCTTTTCTTGCCAGGCCGTGTACGCTTTTTCCTGCTCCCTGGTGCGTGTTAAAGCATGTCCTGTAGGTGTTTCAACCGGTCTATGCTCTTTGTAGCATCCAGTTAAATCGTTGCATTTGCGGGCAAAATTAGTCGCATGCATTATCCAACCTGACTTCTTCACTCAGTAATAGTTCATTTGCAGTTACCAAAGTGTCCCTGTTATGAAGGAACGCGAAATATTTATGAGACTGAACTAAGCAAATGTATTTCGACTCATCCTGCTTAAAGACCATGCGCAGCTGAATCCACAAACAGAAACCTTCGTTGCAAAAACACATCAACCGCCGGTACAGAAATAAAAAACATGATAGTCCTCACAACAACCAATGTACGGGCGTTATATAGATTATAAGGTACTCAAATGGACGCTAAAACCATATTTACCCAGATTAATAAAAGGCATTCTCAGGAAGAATAACTTAAGTGCAAAGCACTTGGAGGGACGACGTTCAAGATAGAATCTATTCAGATTTAAGAAGGCCCACTAAAGCAGCTCAGCAGTGGGTCTAATTTGGATGTCCTCAGGTCAATGCCCATTTTATGTCGTTGTTGCATACGAATAACGTGGACATTAGAAAATACTGCTTTGTGGGCCTGTAGCAAATGTGTCGTCAAACGGAATAAAAAGGTATATTCGTAATGGACTACTGATAAGGTTGCTGAAAACTGCAGAAACCAAATTGATTTGCAGATGAGTGTATTTCTCGGAATAAAAAGGTGTTTACCTGGACTATTAGAAATTTTACAGCAACATGCCGGAATGATCAGTTCGCTTCCACAGGGTTACTTAAAACTGCTACCCTTAAAAGTGTCTGCCCTTCCAAGATAGCATAGGAGAAGGTGAGTGAGGTCTGCGGCCCAATAGCTGCTATAGACATCCCACCTGCATGTTTTCCTTAGTGCTTTAACCGCCCATTTAGGCTACGATGAAATATGATGTTTTCTGCTGTCTCTAGCGATTTGGTCAACGCGTCCCCCAATTTATTCTCAGCCTTGCATGACTTTTTACTGAAACAGCAGCATTTGGTGTTGGTTGGAGTCTTAAGGAGCCCCTAGGGATATGCGACCAGATAAGGTTCAATGCGACAAATATGCCATAATTCTTCTGAGGAAAACTGCCACTATTCAATAACTGGGTAGTGTTGCGGCCAACATCAGAAGTCTGCTACCCAAGCAACGCGCAGTCATTTATAAAACTTGACCTGATGAATTCTGCCTAGGATCCTGTATGCTTCGTAAAATTACCCCTCACTACTCCCCTGGTCTCATAACTGCAGCCGTACGCCGACATCGTTTGAATTTTGTTTGCCTCTCCGAATTAATATATGATCGTGTTCTGCCAGCCTGAAATCAAAAAGAAGGATGTTTACAATTCCTTTTGACTGCCTCTGGTGTCCCTTCAGTCTTGGAGATCTTTAATACGGGTTTAAATTTGACCCTGGTTGATCTCCGGGTTCCTTCTTATTAAGTGTATACACGACCGAGCTGGAGGATCACAATTTCAAATTTTCTCTTCCATGCTACTAGCTGCATTTCCAAAGTACAATCACTGATTTTGACTACTGCATGCCATGTTGATGTTGTTGAGTTTGCTGTTCAATTCCTTTCGATTGTCTGTAAAAGTTCTCTGCTGTAAGTAAGGCGTCGGGGCCAAATTTGCTGTTTAATTTTCCGTGCAACTCGGTATGGTTCACTTTGCACAACCCTGGGTTTTCTGCTCAGGAAGCAGAACAACCAATAAACAGAGCGTATCACGGTGTCGGTTACGACAGAAATGACTATCAGATATTGATGAATAACTTTCGCAAACAGAACGTGACTTCGAAACATGAGATGCTTCTCAGTGGACTCTTCCAGACTTCATCAGTTCAGGCGCCATGGATCCTGTTGAGATAATAGAACCGTTTTCATTTCTCCATGGGAAGTGAAATACAATCTCTTAGTTTCTGAAGAGTTGTAGAAGACGCGAACAAGAATAGGATCTCAATTGACTCTAAATCGTTGTTGTATAGTTTTATCGGTCAATTTATATATGCGTGGTCTAGGTCATCGACTTTGAGTCGCTTTCTATAAGCACAAGATTGATGTTCATTGTGAGATTCAGCAGCCTGATTTTCACTTCCTTAGGAGAACTGCATTTGCTATTTTAAGCATGGTTTTCCTTTTAAACCTTTGACATTTTACCCTCTCTAACCCGTTTTCCTTGTCCAAATTAACATATTTTTGTGCTTTTTTCCCATCAGATAAAAGAAGACGAAACCGTAGTCATAGAAAACGTGGATATGGAAGTGACTAGAGTTGTTAGGAGACGTTACCCGAACTTGAAATCTTGCTTTTTGTCTTCGCCGTACGCTCTGTTAATGTTTTACTCACCCGCTGGAAACCTGCGTTACTCGTACTACAATAGCAGCCTGAGTAAGCAGCTAAATCGGTCTTTTGGAAATGACGAGCGAATTGTGGAAGAGCTGTTGGAAGCGTTTTCCGCTGTAGCTCTATTCGCCTTCCTTGTTGCTCCCGTCAATGGGCTTATTTTCGACGCTTCGAGGAAGTACTTTCACAGAAAGTTGGCACGTCAACTGCAAGATTCCAAACAAAAGCCACCTGACGAAGAAATCTATTGGACTCATATGCGAGCCATGTATCCTGTTCTACTGATCACAGCCACGCTTACTCTCCTGATGACCATCACACAATTTTTCCCTGGATACCGAGCTCTATTTTATATGCAGTTTGTGATTGGCATCGCATTTCAAACTATGTCGGCTAGTTTGAAGGCCACAAATGTGATGCTCGGATTCCCGGTCGAGCACTTTGGCACACTAATGGGTGTTTCATGTTTGTGCACGGCATTTATGGCTCTGATCCAACTAGGACTGTTACAGGCACCGCTTGATGTAGCCGATGGGTTAATGCTACTCATTAGTGTCTTGCTTTACATTCCTCCATTATTTTACATTCTTAAAAAAAGATAATGTACCACGAAGCAATTTGGGATTCAGTCTTTGTTCATCACCATCCTCATGTGTGCACTAAGCATGAATTAATTGAAAACATCTCCATAAGCATTGGGTTCCCGATTTTTTCTTCCTCAGAAAATAATCTGAGGTACCTAATCATTACTCTTGCCTATATTCGTCGGAACCAATATTCTTCATGTGTGCAATTAATATCTCTCTTGTTCACTGAATTTTATGTGCGACAAAGCAAACATTTAAAGAGAACAGTTTTTTATAGTCGCCAGTTTTTTTGCAAATTAGTGGTAAAAACGTGGAGATCACATTTGCTGCAAAGGAGACGCGTAACTTTTCACAATTGTCTGGGACATGCGAGGAGGTAAACAAACCGTGTATTTAAGGATCTGTCACAGGCAGTAGGTATCACACAAAGCTTGGTTTACAGTGATTTGAGTGAACCCATCACAATTCATAAAAAAGTGTGACGGGAAGCGACCCTTAATACATGTCACTTAGAGTTTTATGTAGGCTTGTTATACCCCCAATAGATTCCAAAACTTCGTACAATTTCATGGTTTCGATCATTTTCTATCACCAAATGCCAGAGCTACGGGGTGCCGCCTCGGAACAGCTTGCTATGCAGTACATTTTCCAAAATCCTTACACTAACTAGCCAGGCTGCACAGTATATTTCCGCGGCTCAAAGAGATTACCACCTACTGTGACTGCTCCACGAAAAGACAGGTTAACTCATGTCATCATCGTTGACATGGAGGTGTTGACAACACATCCACAAAAGACAAGAGCATATTTCGGTTCACCTTGATGTGATGTTGTGTCAACTGTACCATGAAAATTCCCCAACTCTACGACGCGATCTGCTGAGTTGTATGCAGCAGGGCTACATGAGGATTGATAAAACAAAAACTTTGCTCCGTCAGTTATGTTAGTAACGAAGATTTGATAATATCGTGAATGTATTCCCAAGATTCGCACCAAGCCTACATGTTGAAACTCACGGCAAGAATTTGTACAGCCATGGTGATGTGTACTACTGCAGGCCATTTATAAGACTTTTATGCACTGGTTACAAGTGATTCAAAGGGCCGGAGGCTTGTCTGACGAAATCGATGTTGAACGAGTTCACGTTTTAGCCGCAGGGACATTCTTCGGTTATCGACGAACGTGTATTATTTATTCCAGCGTAATGAGGCAGTGGTTACATTTAGACAGCTGTCGTTTTCTGGGAAGAGCAGTCCTTACATCGCCTTCAATGCAGCCGCTGAAACTCTAACAGGAACGATAAAGTTTACTGTAAAATCTGTCAATCCGTAAAGTTTTGATGAACTAGACATATCTGTAGATGATATCTTAATTCAATGTCCTAATGATGAACAAGCAGCAATTAAAACCTCCTGTTCTGATGACGACACCATGACATTGCCTTGACTACGGATGCTGTATGCCACCGCGACAAAGACTGAGTGCCTTCATATGGTAATGGTTAGGACGAAGGTATTTTGGATCACAGAACTCAGCTACAGTGCAGCACATACACTAAACAAGTCAAAATGATCATTAACAGTTAAGAACGTAATATATAGAATCAACCTCAACCTGCACTAGATTCCGCCGCACTACCTCTACTAAAGAGCTCGTCCCGATTGATTTCAAACAGGCAGTTTTTTAAACGGAAGGCTAATCTGAATCCAGCTGAACCTGTCGTTTGTAATTTAGCTCGGTCAAATTACTTGCTTGCAAACTACTTTGCAAACAAGTGTGAACCGACAGCAGATCATTGAGAACACAAAAAAGGAAAAGGTCACGTACATTCATCGGCAGTTTCTGCGCATTAAGTTCACTAGGAATTGGACGAAACACCAACACGATCATCGCAAAGCTATCAACCAGAGCAAATCTAGAAGGAGCAATGAAGTTGTTGGTTTGGCCTAAGAGACGATCTGAGAAGGCAGCAATTTTTCTGTACCGTGTTTTTCCGTGAACAATCAATGAAAATGCTGTGTTCCGACAATACTTGATCCCAGTCATTAGTAGCTTTTGGAAGCTCGACAGCAGCTAAGGAGTCTTTTCTGCTGAGCCGAATGATCCAATTGAACCTGAATATCCCGTTTTTTGACGTAATTTTCTGCGAGTACCCACTGCTGCAGTTGAAGCACAAACTGCGAATTTTTAAAAGGATTCTTTTCTGAACACTGATTAGAACACTTAGCAAAGCATTTTGAGCCAACGCTTTAGGCTTCACCTCATGGCAAACTGCCGTATGTAAAAACCGGGGTTTACTACTCGGTCCAGTAACTCTAGATGTTATGCTGATTCTTTGGCAATAGGAATGCGAGTTCAGATATCCAATCAAGCTAAATCCGCTAGCCGCTCCAAGCTAGATGTTACTTGATTGATATGTCAAGCGGCGCGAGGATTATCAAAATAATTCAACTTCCACTTTCGGAAGCTTGGAGTATTTAACCTCCTATCTAATGGTACTATCATATCCTTGCTTATAAGAGGTTGTTGTTGGACAGAACTAAATTCTTTTGCGCCTAAAATTGGGTCGGTTTTGACTGGAAACAAGAACATAAATCGCATCCAGTCCTGCTGGAGCCAAAGACTAGTATTCGTATATATTTGAATGCAGTCCGGCATACTCTGAACTACTTTAAAGTTGAAAACTAATCTATCCAAATGCGATTCTCTAGAACTGCCTTTAATTGGCATCTTCGTGTTCACTAAAAGCCTAGTACTTGTAGCAAGGGTTTGTTTCCCTCTCTTAGCTTAAACAGTCGGCGAAATACTGCTACGCCAAGAGAGGTGCGCTCGTTCGAAAAGCCACGGTGTATGTCCAGTCTCTTGTTGCTCACACATACTAACGGCTGCATGTGTTTGAGGAAAATAACCAAAACATTTTGCTGAGTTCTGTTTACTAACCTATATACGACTAGCAGTGTCAAAAGTGCTTTTTCACAGAAGAGGCAGAATCTTATCCACTTTACGTTAACCGATGACAGCAGGCTTATCACGGAATAGCGTATAGCGGATAATGTTCAGATTATAAGTTTAGGACTTCCGGACTTCACAATCATCCTGCTTCAACTGAGTTATTCGTTATGGGGTTCGGTAGACAGAAAAGCGTTTGGAGCTACGTTTCTGCATCTATCGGGTCCGGCGAGTAGGCAAGACCGGAGTCATACAATTACTCGCTTATTCCGCTAACTGAGGATTAAACTAGAGTTGCTGAACTTTCAAAGGAACTCGTCTTGGAAACAAATAACTTGGTTTCCATTGAGGTCACTATTGAAGTGTAATTGTGTGCTACGTCGAGTCTTGTAGTGAAGCTTCTTATGAAAAAAACACGACGAATAACACAAACGTATAACAAGAAAGCTTGACTGAAAAACTAGAAGCTACCTCTTTTTCAACATGCGGATGCGTTAAAAAGACCCCGGTACCGACTTTAATTTATCCAGCAACACTTCACACATCGCTATGGGCGGTAATAGCTCGAATGACTTCAGGATTAGTGTGAACCAGTAATCACGGCCGGTCTTGATAATGTCACACTATACGTAAAAGGAAAAAAGCCATTCTTCGCTAAGTTACTTACTGGCAAACAGAAGCCAAGCACTTACAAAATAAAGCATTTCATCTGGACCAAGTCTTTAAAAATTGAACATTTTCACGCGTCTTCTTGAACTTCTCTGGGCGTTCATTGACTATCAAACAACAGTAAACGAACACTGCAACTCGGTTCCACAATTGTCGCAATAATCTTCAGCTTCCATCAGATGGGGAGGGGGGCGGAGCTTGGGCACCAGACCGTAGACTACTATTATGCGTCATCAGTAGTACACACCACTACATTGATAATACAAGTGGATTAAATGGTTGTGGAACAGGTGGCTGCTGATCAGTTCGACGGGCGTGGCAATTGACTTACAAACGCTGCGTCACGATGCGAATACACACCACTACCGCGTACTGACGATATCTCCTAGTATGTTGAAATCTAGTTCGGTGAACGGATCAACTACCACCTTGTCAACAGCCAACGGGTAGTCTCACTTATCTCCCCGATCAGTGCGCACACTGCGGGTGCCATCGGTTGTGGAGCAGAATCTAGCAGTCATGAACAAAAGACTGACTGTAGCCAACCGACGCACATCAAGACTTAACAGCGTGTTGTCGTCTATCTATAGCCGCTGAATGAAGCTATAGAGGGGCTGAAGGGGCTTTTGGCAGTGAAGGGTCCACAGCACCCCTGGTGACGCTAGTGGTACCGCTGAGAAACGCATGGTCTCAAGACAAACAGTAGTTCATTACGTATTGTTTAATTGAACCCATTAACGAAACAGTAACAGTAGGTGTATAGTACACATGAAAAAGATTTTTCAAGGCCACAAGAGACGAGGAGCAAAATTGTCGCTGTACCGTTGACAATGTGAAGGACGTTCATCTTCTATTGACGTTACTTGAGCACGTAATTGACTGATACCAGATACGTCGCTGTCACATGCGTAACGACATTCCAAGATGTGTTCAACCTGTTTAGGATTTATTAATCAAGGTCTAAAGCGATGAAAGTGTAACAGGCATTTGAAGGAATGCCTTTCACTATGTCTGTGGGTGTTCCAACTAGACTTGCCACAGATTATCAAAACTTGCACATTCAGAAGTCATAGTACGTTCAGTTGGGGTCGTTGCCATCTAGTTTGCTGTGTGCCTGCGTGTTTGTTGTTTATTTTACGCATATTTGCAATTGCATATGCAATTGTTGTGCTGTTGCGGTGGCGCAGAGGAAATAGCAACTGTGACTTGCCATTTGCCACCAGGTGTTTAGTTGATTAAAAACCATGTTAACAGTTTCCAGATCTCTGAAGCACAGAAATTGACAGCTATCATTAAACCTGTTTCAAACAGCCACTATGATTGTAGATTACGTTTAGGATTGTCACTAGCCATTAACTGGGAAACGGCTAAAAGCAACCGGTGAATTTCCACCAGATTCTGGCTAACCTCGTTACAAATATTTCGGCTTGGTGACGGAATTGTGGATTCGCCTGCAAAGTAGAAAATGATGTCAACATGAGTGTAGCTTTTACGGCATAGGCAATAGTGTGCCTCGTCTTGGAAAGCGCTTGAAAACTACTCAGTCATGTAGTTGTTCACATCGATTTGGTACCCAGTGAACAGCTGAAATGGAGCTATGAAGTTTAAGTGATTCAAGGAAGTTGCCAGAATGTGGCTCCCATAGCACGCTTGCGTTGAAGTCGGTATACCTCCAGATTTCATAGCCATATATTTCCATGGCTTCAAATGATCACCATCATAAGTCTAAGGATGGTGAAACATGTACGTCAGTTTGCAACTAAAGTCGTCTTAAGTGATAGACCCCGACGACACTAGTCTAGCCCTGTCGCAACACGTATTAAGGACGATCAACATTCTTCACATCACTAACTGTTAGAGTATGTTGAAAAATGTAACGATTCAAGGGCGCAGTAGGTGCCTCGATGGGATGAACAGTTGACAGGTTCCATAGGAACCAAAAACTGGTGTGCAGATTGAGTGAACACTTTTCGCTGAAAAACTGTCCGGATGAATCTTCTGATTGCCTGTTTCCTAATTCGCCCATGTGGTGCGATGTGATACGAACTCCTGCGTAGCAAAGCGTATCTGTTATTTCTGGAGTTTTAATTCGGCAGTCATTCATTGAACTCACAGATTTGTTTTTACCCGCAGACATTACCTGAGAGCGACTGAAACATCATGCTTGGCGCTCAAAATATAGCTTAACTGATGATTATCAAATGAGCGTCACCAAGGAACATCCACACCTGATATGATATTGTGTTGTGTTTTCTAGGCAAGATTTCTCGGGTCGTTTTACTGTGAACCTCAAGACCGCTCCCCGGGACACAAATGCATTTTACCACGGTGCTCATCGATCAGAAGACATTAGTTATGTTACGCGGACTTTCCCTATAGAACGGTGAGCTTTCATCTATTGCTTTACAAGGAAGGAAGTGACATACTAAGGAACTACGTAGGGCTTCTACTCTCTGTCTCACAAGTAAAGACAGATCAAAACGCTGGCTCTAAATCCGTAGCAAATCGATTAACAAATGCGTCCTCTTGGCTTATTTTAGTTTCCTGACCACTGATCTCTTGGACCAAACTCGCTTCGCTTGATGTTCAAAACATAGATTTGACGTTTTTTGTCACCATGAAAGAACGTCTCCAACGCAGAACACCAGAAAGGGTGGAGCACACACCAAAGCCAGATAAGTTCTTGGCTGTGGACCGCATGGCAAATAACTTTGTCCAATATATTACGAGCTGCTGGGATTTTAGGTTGCCAAATCACTGGTTTATGTTACTAAGGAATTTATAAGTGCTGAGGTGAGGAGGGGTGGGGAAAAAAGGAAATAAGATTTCCTGCAGCTTTAATTTAATCATGAATTCGGGTTTAGAATTCAGATGCGCGTACACAACTCCTTTGTATTTTGTTGTTTTAAAGACAACCGAAGCTCCCCCTTCAATGTATTGTTGTTTGGTGACAAGAACTTAGATTCAAGGTGAAGGAAATTATAGTATCTTGTTCCTGGAAGCCGTATTCTGCGAACGTCAGAATAATCCAACAAACGGTCACTTTGCTGGTGGTTGATCAGATGGCTTCTGATCTGTTCTCCGAGGTTGGCAATTGGCTTGCAAACGTTTCGTCTTCAGTTGGAAACCAATTGTCAAGCTCGTTGTACAGATCATTAGCCATCTGGTCAACCACCAGTAAACAACACGAGCTGTTAATATTTCGACACATTGAGAACGATATCTTTCTTACGCAACCCAGATGAGGCAGACAGACATGAAAAAAATAGAAGCCGAGAAGAACAGCTTGTATCCCTCAAGCTCGCAGCATAACTCAGCTCAAAACTCTAAAATAACCGGAATCCTTGGTATTAGTTAATATCCCCAAGGAGTGAAGAGTAAAGGGGGTCCAAGTTCACTTCAACTGTTCGGTTGAGATCACCTCCAGTGAATTTGGAAACAAAACATGAATTCCAAGAGTCTTTCAAAATAGATTGAGCAGTCAAATTCGTTACGAAATTAGATGTTTTCTTGGAGGAAGCTACGCGTAATTCTGCTAGAAACTCTTCGACAAACCACGATTAGCTTCTGCCATCTTTGAGCTTATCAGCTAGACAGTTTTATCATATTTCCAACAACCCTAGGTTTTACTCGGACCCAAATTGTATGAAATTCACAAAGTACACTCATCTGCACGTCGGTTTATAAACCCAGGGAGTGCGTCTACCTGGTGAACCCAGATAGGCGCGAGACCGACCTTGGACTGTGGAAGTAAACGACCCTCGTAACGACTGACTAAAATGTGATTCATTTTTCTCTGTCAACTCGATGCCGGATGTACAAATATTATTGTGCCGACTGCGATGTCGAGGAAAATGCATTGTGATGAGACTCAAAATAGACGAATTATGGTTGTGAATATACCAATTTCGCTGCTAAATAGTAGTGTTAACAAACTAATGTGTAGTAGCCGGGGTTTACTCATGGGGTTGTATTCCTCAGTGAGCAGAAGGCTTTATGAGTTTAAACAAAAGGCCAATCTCCACACATGTTTGTTGAGAGTAGACTGGTCCGCTTGCCGCAATCTTTCACCAGCACCATAAGAACCCAAGTTTCAAGTTAGCTGAGTGTGCACCACGAGAGTGTGACGGGGTGGGGTTGGTTGTTCTACCATAGCATCTGTTGCACAGTCCAATGCATCAGTCCACCCTGGCATGTATCAATCTTTGTGAGTTGGTTTCAGAGCCTGGTGGTCCTTAGTGCCGTTGTTGTTAGTAAATTTTTGCTTTAAAGAACAGCATTGAGGTGAACCCGAAGCTTGAAAATGCTCCTGAGTTACACACACTGTGACTATCAACCCAGCGTATATGTAAAATTGTTGACTGTACAGAGCTAGGTTGTTTAATAAGGGCGAATGCCAGTAGCTGATTATAGTAGTTCCAGTAGCACTGTTGGTTCCCTAAACTCACGCACTTGCCTCTTATCAAACAGTCCTGATGACAAAGTAGAGATTGTAGTGGTTACTTCTGTTATACCTGTGGGAGGTTTCCTCACTTACTACCAACAGTTCAAGCTATACGGACAGGTAACATAAGTATATCTTATTACCAGTCGCGAAGTTGTCTTACACTCCAACAAAATTTTAATGAAATAAATAATTTATAGCTTTGTAAAAACTGCTTGTTTTTCGAGGACAGACAACTGGGAGAAAATTAAAGGGCTGCTTATCTTGTAATGATATTTCTCTTCTCCTCGTTGGTGGACTGATTGATTTTTAGTTGCAGATGGTCAGAAGAGTAAAAAAACTGAACTCAGAAGTCAAGTGAAATAACACTCCATAAAATGACTAGCACGTAGACAAGAAAACAAACGATTGCCTAACACCGCTGTCTAGTTGAGACGTTTTAAGACAATTTGCTCAGAAAATTTGACTCCCAGATTCTTCCTGTGCTTGAGCAAAATCTGTATGAGTTGCCGAAAAAAATCCTTGTCTGTGTCACTTTTTTCCTTGTACCTTCAGCGTCGAACGAAGCGCTACGTAGCATTAAACCTCATTACTCATGAAAACTTGGTGTGTTTCTCTTTCTGACATGTTACAGTGATAGGCTCTCCAAGATTGTAGCATGGCAGATGAAAGGCCACTGTTGGTGAGGTCGAAGGGATAAATTGGATACCATATCAAGCACTCGTCCAGCTAACTGTTTCGCTTGGAAACTCAGATGCGTAAAGTGTACATGAAATCCACAAGTAGATGTCTTGGAATCCAACGAATGTGGCCGGTTCAATTCTTTGACACTGTAGACGACCATTGGTCATCACGCAATTTCGGATTTTTTTCCAAACTACTGAAGCGGGCCTGTGTTGCACGAGCCTGATGTAGTTTATATGGTGATCCTCACCTGTTTCTTCTCGCAAGACTTATTTTGGAAGGTCTTAGGAACTTCTTTTATTATTCTGGACTACCTATGCCAAAAAAAAGTAGCGTGTGTAGAATTCGTATGCTTTTTGTAAACATTGCTCTGAAATAGGATCGATCCAGAGTTACTTGTATGGTTGAGTTGCACCAAAATGCGGTTGCATGATGAACAGCTAGTGGAAGCTTAACTTCACTCACCCTCAAGCGAGGTGATACATTAAAGAATGGTACCCCTGTCAATCTATGTCAGGGACTCAGAAAAAACTACGAAAACCCATCCAGGGATTGATTTTTTTAGCTTATGTTAACAGTTTGTACCTATCTTACGGATTTCCTGCACTATTTAGCTTCTCAGTATCTTTATAAGCCGTTAATAATGACATACTACAGCCAAACGTTCCAGCCCTTATCTTTTGCTTCAGCAGGTTAATTACTATATCCGGAAGCGCTAATTAGCAGACGACACGTGTAGTACACCTTTGAACGTTTGACGTAACGCGTACAAATAGAGTGCGAGTTGCTAGAGGTGGAACCCTTGAAGTTGTTGTTTTTTTCTTTGGTCATCGGAATACCGTAGCAGCCTTGTATTCGATAATTTGATGAACACTCGTGCGGAAGGGGATTCGAACTGTCAGTGGCGACTGACGCTGAGGATTTCTGAGAACTTCACTTCGGGTCTTATGCACGTTCTCTTTGGGTGTTGGTCAGTTTGACCAATGATCCTCCTGGGATTCGCTTCAGCAGGTCGCCAAAGATAGCTGTTGTGGGGTAGAATAGGGTGGCTAGGATAACAATTGTGCGGCCGATGGTGAGGTGCAGTTTTGCCAAGTTAACTGAAAGACTACAATCCGCAGGCATCACCGACGTAACAATTACATTGTTTTCTAAAACAGTCCATTTGAAGACGGACACATAATTCGCCAGATTTTAGTTACTCCACGTGGGAAGCACAGTTGATCTCGAATCTTTTCGTTGATGCAGCGAATGAAAATCAATGTTCCATTTGAGTCTTAGTCAGATAAAACGTAAAGGGCTTTACTGAGCTTTTTATTTCAGTTGAGAAGCCGTAAATGCAGAAAGGCATGTTAATGCATAGTGTTTGTGAGCTTTTTGAGGATGAACTCTTTTTCACACGGTCGAGTATTCTGGATGGGTTTCAATGATCACATTTACCGAAAACGTTTGGTTCCATTAAAGATTCTCCTATTTCTAACAGAATTGTCCACATACAAAAAGTAATAATCGGATTTAGCGGGTAAACCCATGTTCTGAATGCTATTCTGACCTGAAGAAAATCAGATAGAAGAGATATACAACAACCGGATCGGTATTTCGGTCGCTTTTTGGTTGGATCATTTCATTTGGGGAGATTTAACAGTTCCATGGTTCTATTCACCTAACAGCTTTACCGAGGTAAGAAATGTTCGGAAACTAATAGGCAATTAAATTGTTGACTTATGTTGATCACGTGTGCTCCTGATGGTGTGATCAAGCCGTGTGTGGCGTGTTTTCACGATCAAGTGATAGGAGGATGAAGGCCATGGTCTGCACCTGCCTGCCAGATGCCTTCAAACCCAAGGTGGCAGTGACGTCTTGCGTTCCACATGCAACGATGCGTGGGTTGAATGCAGTCGTGCATGTATGCACATTCGCTTGAAAATGTGGTATTTTGATTGGGCGGGTTGAAAACAAGGTGGGGTTTCGAAGATTAGATGGAGTCGCATTGGAGTGGACTGTGGTAGTCTTCTGGGACTAATAACCCAACCAAAAAAAAAATAGTTCCTGTATGACTATGTTTCATGTGAAGGAAAACTACGTAGTTCCCAAGATGTACTTTGGCTTTTTCACTCCAATATTAAACAGTTAGAAACTACTGTTGTTGTCAGAAAACATTTAGTATGATCTTTGTAAGATACACGCGAAATTAAGGTGCGTTCTTTGTAATGATCGTGTCCAACTCACTCTCCAGATGACATTGATGAGAAAATTTACCCACCCCCAAAAAAAGAAATCATACCAGAAATTAGAAAACCTCAACGAGAACAAAGCACTTATTTATTGCATCAAAATAGTCCACACTTTAGATGGATAGTTTTGTGAACCATTTTCCGTAAGTGAAAACAGAAGCCATTTTTTAAAATTTCGGTTTACTCATAATAATGGTACCAACCAAGAGAGTTTCCTGTACACAAGGACATCTTTTACAGAATAATCAGTTCGCGCCGATGAATAGAAAAATGGGTGGGATAAACATGATCACGCTACTCACAACCATAAATCCGTTGCCAATAGCTATGGGAAGTTGAATGAGTCCAAACTGAACCAGACTAAAGATTCCACCAATTAGGGATAGCACACCCATAAGTGTGCCAAAATATTTTAGTGGGAACGCGGTCATTATAAATGTATTGGTGACGCTGGGTAGAATAGAACCCATGAAAACAATAGCCACAAACTGTGTATAGTAGACCCACTGCTGACCAGTAATATAAAGCGTACAACTGATATACAAAGACAAAGTGGCGAGCAAGAACAGTGTTGGAGCCAGCGCACACATATGATACCAGTAAATTCGACGTGGTTTCAAATCACTCACAACCAACATGCTTTCAAGCTTTTGTCTTGCGACTCTTCGGGAGTAGTCTATGACAAGGCCAGTAAACGGGGATAACAAAATGGCGCACATGGAAGTGTAAGAAGAAGCAAGTAGCAATTTATTCACCACTTCATGTTCATGAGTGAATGAGTAGAGTAGCTGCTGGTCAAGTTGGCTGAAGTACAAACTGAAGCGAAGCACTCCGGGGAGGAAGTACAAATAGGCCATTGTATATGCCTCCGATAAAAAACAAGACTTTTTATCAGGATAATAATACTGGATAAGGCGCTCAACCTCTCTGTCGTAAACGGAATCTTCTTGTTCGTCAACGAATCCGGGCTGAAACAGATAGAACGTTGACTTTAGTATAATCAAGAAAACGCTGAGAAAAGCACCTTTGCGTCTTAGACTACTAAGATATCTTCATGCGCTTTCTGGTTGAGTTTAACCTTAAAATATCAAATTACTTTGAACATAACTTGAAAATGAAATGAATTCTGAAATTGTTTCATTCCGGAATTCATAATTCCTCAAATCCTCCTAACGTTTTCCTCACATCCTTACTGCTTAAACGAAATCAGTAGTAAAAAGACGTTGGTAAAACTTCCCTTGATAGCTACTTCAGACGACGAGATTGATGACCATGTCTAAGCCAAAATGCGCCGTTTCATGTACAAAAACTTATCCACGCGCCAAAACTCAGAAACCATTTAGGATCCCAAAATACAAAAATTGAAAAGTGTGCATAATCTGGAAATTCTGAGAAATGCTTGATGAGAGCAACCAACCTGGTTATCGGCGTTTGACCTGCGTTAATCAAGTGGCATATGGTTTTCAGAATTAGTGTAGAATTGTTGGCCCATTAGCATTGACATGGGGGGTGGCAATTGGATCACACACTATCAACTATAAAATGTTTTAAAATGAGGTCCTCCAGAAATTTGATATGAAGTTTAACAGAACTATAAGAGAAATTACCTAACATGTCAAAACAATCGGTCACTGGATTATGAAAGAGCTTTGAATTGGCGTTTCTAGTGAACTGCAGGTTCTGTGAACAGCGAGGCGAACGTGTAGGATGTATTTTCCACTCCCGTCAGCATCACTATAAAAACATGTGTTGGCAATGTGAGGTTTTGAAACTTCGATAGAGCTCTCGTCCGGCAAGTGAAGCCAAGCTACACTGAAAAGCCGAAAAGCATTGTAAAATGTTTCACCCTTATTTGGAATCGTCATCGTGTTTATATGCGGGTCAATCACACTGCTGATCAGACGCCCGTGGCCAACAGGTTAAGTGTTCAAACTATGAGACGAGAGGTCACCGGTACAGGATCCATTGACTCTGATGTGATGCGCGCGGTTGACTATGCGCAGTAAGGATTGAACGGCTGCACACTGCTTTTCGTCTGTTCAGAATTAACTGCCTTTACATACTGGACAAAATCTGCATGAAACTCCCCTAAGTTCCTCACACTACCAATACTGCCTTTACATACTGGACAAAATCTGCATGGAACTCCCCTAAGTCCCTCACACTACCAATAATCTACAAACCACTCGAAGGAAGAATAAAATTTACTCGATGATTGAAAATTTACTATGCGATATCGCCGCTTGAGGACCTAGTCAGCGCGTGTGACTAGATGTTCGGATTCCCAAGTGAAAGAATTCATTACATGCCAGAATTGTAGTCCATATAAAATGAGCTTCAACTTGAGTAGCCCCAAAAATGGTTAAAACACAACGTTGCATACTACCAGAAACATTCTTAGGGTTAGTGGTCCAATCTGTGATGAAAGACAATCTAATATAAGGCCTAGGATTCGTGAGACCTTGAAGAAAAATATCGCTGTGTTATCACTGTATGGTGGTTAAAGAAAGACGTTAAGTAATTTCTTGGCTGTTGCTTACTTCAGTGTAACGGAACATCGCATGGCCATCAACAAGCGCGTCGACGAGTTGCGTGCATCAAACCAAGGTTTGATCTCGCCAGGTGACTATTATACGCTCGCCAAGGTGGAACGATCGTCCAAGTCACATAATCCAAGAAGCTATTTTGCATTACGTCGGGATGCGCTCTTTTGAATACCTACTCAAAGACAGTATTATTCTCAATGAACCGCTAGATTGAAACATGTTTGCAGCTTTGTTCAATTCAAGCTGCGTTATATTAAGATATGCCATATTCTTGGTCAACTCGTGGGTTCTCATTTAAACGTTAAATTACGCAGAGAATGAATTTGTGGACAGCTGTGACAATGCTAGACTGACAGACACGGTAAACTTTGTAACTAATAACAGCAGCTATATTCATTGTTCCTGGTGGTTTGAGAAAGGAATATAGTTTGTAACTAATAACAGCAGCTATATTCATTATTCCTGGTGGTTTGAGAAAAGAATATAGAAACCCTTTTTGGCGTCATTGGGGACAACAGTTATTTTATTAGAGATGGACCAACGCATTTGCACCAACAGTAAGCTATCTTAAAACGTGAGTGTCACGTGCACACAATAATCTCTAGATTAATTTAGCTTTACGGCTGTGCAAACTATGGGATTCGGCAGCAGTATTGCAAGCATGATGATCGCTCCCTCCGGAGTGTCATAACGTTTACCCAGTCCGCTGAACTGGAACTGTCACAGATGGGACCGATAGATATCCACAAAGATCAGTATGTCAACTACAAAATGACTATACTGACGAAGCAGGACTTGCCAGTACTAAAGGGGAAGTAAGCATTAGGTAGTGGACCTGGCGTCATAGTCCCAACAGAATTTGATATTAGGCTGAATTGAAAATTTCTATATAAGCTGGCTAAATTTGCACTGCATTAGGTCGAGCTTGCTCCGCCAAGAATAACCTCTTTCTCGAACACATCTTGTTTAGTATGGAGCCTCTTCATTTAACACCAGCGAAAATTTGCCCCACTTATTACGCAAACCACATGTGAAAAAAGTAGTACTTTGATTTGGGAATAGTGTCCTAAAACCCTTATCCCAGCGATCCTTTGAGAAATATATGATACGTTAAGAGAATATTTGCGGTGGTCTCAACTACTTGGTGCACGTTGTCCAGGGATGGTACGGGATTTCGTGTGTCTATTAAATTGGTACTGCTGCAGACGCGACCGACAGTTGTCCACAAGCGTTATTCTTCCGACGAGAAAACATTTCATCAACGGCAAAATCTGACTGACATTGAAAGAGGTAATACTTTTATTTGGACACAATGACTCTAGCGGTCCTTTTTGGCAGACAAATAGGAAAGTTTGCACGGAATTTCAGCGGATCGATAGGCTTGCCGTTTTGGGTCATAGGACTCGGACGTATGACTCACACAGACATAAACTCTCACGGCCAATAAGGCCTTTAGACGATGTCCGTCCATCGCGATGACTGCTGTTAACAATGGGACAGTCTTATAACAACATCCGCGATTGATGTATATACGTAATGCACTACGCATAAGCTTGCTGAAAATTCTTCGAAGAATTTTCAGCAAGCTTATGCGTAGTGCATTACGTATATACATGTATCGTGATATCTCGAATATCCTAGCAACTGGAACATGCGGCGGCCTGGTGCAGCACGTTCAGTTGCCTGGAAAAATCACAAACCGGAGATTCAGCTAGGTTCCAGGTGAGTCTCGTAAAACCAAGCTGATTTCCAATTGAGTGTATTTATCAAAATCCGCGACTGACTTTGAAAAAAAACTTTCAGGAAGATAACTGCAGGCGGCTCGCAGAAAACGCATATATTTCGCACTATCAGTTTTATAATTCCAAATTTCCCGGAGAAAATATCCCAAAGTTCAATCTATTTTTTTGTCAAAGACCGATTCGGTTGTTTACTACTTCACACGAACTATTTGAAATAGCGCTAAAACCGCGAGCAATAAACTGAGAAAAACTCAGATGTTCTTACAGCACTAGACCCACAGTATGAGTCGCTGAATTCAGTTAGTCCCCAGGCCACTTCGGCGCCACGGAGCCATTCCGAGAACTTCGACATGAAACTAACTTATGCTGAATAATTTTAAATTCCGTTTATGTGTTTCCTTCTGTTGCAGCCACATTAAGATCTTTAGATTCTTAACTACTGTCTTAACTACTGCTTCAGGGATTGGGTGATTTTCACATCAAGCATAGGATTACCATGAAAACCGAAAATACTTTTGCATGCAACTGATATGCTAACCGAAGATCAAAATAATAGACTGAATCACCAGAAATCAAAGGGATTTAAAGTATGGTAAACGGCAATTTTGGTCTTTCGCACATATCGCGGTTTTTGCAAACATCAAGTCAAACTAGAAACATCAAAACGTATTTGCAGCAAGTTGTATGACAATTAATGTGGCGAGCTGTTACAGTAAGACTGTCTTTATATCGTGTTCTGAATTTCTATCATGTGTTCTCGCAGCTCGAGTTGGTCCCATAGACGTTATGCAGTGTGACCAAAGTACGAATGCTTTAGTCGAGCCGTAACGCGTGCGCTGTCTTCAGGGTAAATTTGAAATCCTACATGTAACGTTACACAGTGAAAGTGTATATAGTGGGTGACTATAGCTGACGTCCAGGGAAAGGCCACCGCCAACCCTACCACTGATAGCCACTGCTCTGGTTTGCTAGGTTGTCTGTTGTCTGTCAACTCATTGAGTTTTGCGCATTTCATGTGTCGTTTTGAACTGAACTTCATTGTATTCTGTTTTCCTGATTGTCCTGTGTATATCTGCGAGTGAGCAGCTGGGTTTCGAAGACTGCATTGCTGCATTAACTGCTTACACGCACTTGCCGTAGTTAAGCTTTATGAGGAATGCGGGTTACAAAGACATTTTTTGCGTGCGTCTCAACTGTTCGGGTATCTTCAAACAACGTGAAACTTATTGTCCTCCAGTTCAGCATGCAGACTGCTCTATAAATCCACCGCCCACTTCACACTCCGGTCTTATTCCCTCCTGTTTAAGAAGAGAATACGGCATTCAAACACCGTCCAGTGTAAGCTGTCTTCACTATTGTTTATTGCGCACGGGGGCCAATCTGTGTAGCCCAGTGTGATGTAAAACTTTAACCATGAATGTCTACTCACAGTCCAGTTCACTCACCGAAAGTACCGGCCGTCAGAGCTTGTCGTTGCCCCAGCAACAAGCAAAGCCACTAGTTCATTTGCATCGCAGTCAAATTGATTGAATGATAATAATTATGGCTGTTACGCACTTCACCTTTAGGGCATTTATGGACTCTACGACATTCTAACCTCACTGCCATTTGAATTCAGATCAACAAGGCAACAATCGATATTTCAAGGTTTTCATAATCTCCCCTTTTCCTGCCGTTCTATAACTCGTTGAATTTAGCTAGCCACAACCAGGATTCCTGGGTAGCCTTCAAATTAAATCATCTACGACTTAAAAACCCCTGTCCAACCTTACAACATCATATGCATAGCGCGCTGTTTTCACGTTAAGTTCTTAGCTGTTTTGATATCAAAACTGGTCGTCATTGATGGTCTGGGTCCCAAGCCTGCAGAAGACAGTGCACAAGGATGAAATCGTTATATGTTTTGCAAACATTTCCTAATGGAAAGCCAGTTAGAATTTCTGACTCTGGTTATATGAATGCAGGAATATCAGTGCAGGAATAAAGTATACAGTCAACAACGACCCATAGCTCTCCTACTGTTGACTGCTAACCAGTTGTAAACAAGGTTGATTTGAACGTGAATCCACATAAGAGCAGTTGCAGAATGGCCTCTGAGACCGAGGGGGAGTAAAATTACGACGCAGAGACAGAATTCAGATGGGTTTAATAAGACTCACCAGTGATTTAAGATCACGGTAAAATGTGACTCCAGATCTAGGTACCTGGTGGAAGGTGAAAGATGCAGGCATGGGGCATTTTGAGGTTCGGCCTGCCCGAACAAATTGATGCAGGCATGGGGCATTTTGAGGTTCGGCGTGCCCGAACAAATTATACTTTCACTAGCTGGTCATGGCGCGCGCATCAAGGTCACCATTACTGTACTTAATGGGCTGTCCAACCTGAGAATGCGTCTGCATAAACAACCCCAGAGTTGGGAAAACTAGGCTTGTATGTGCCATATAAATCGCGGTGCTTTGACGTTAGGTTCAGTTGTATTTGATCCTGTTGCTGACACTGAAAACATGTTTGTATACCCTCATTGCCGGTTTATGCGCAACAGCCAAAAATGGTCATCTTTTGGCGCCCTCCCAAGTGAGTATGTCTGTATCGTATTGCGTGAGGTAAGTGCGATATCATAATGAAAAGTAAGGAAATTCCTGATGACCGTCAGTCTGGACCTAGTGTTCACTGAAGTGCCATCATGTTTGGACCTAAGGATAACTAAGAACAGACCACTACAAAATGTCCTACCGTCTTTATTACCTCAGGTTCTCATCTGATCCACGACCTCTTAGACAGTGGAACATTCGGTTCCACGCATAGCACTACTGTGACCAGAACTGTCTGATGATCCAGTCAGTGCTGACAAGGGAATCCGTAACAGTTGCCAGGTGTCCTGTTTGTAGCTCCCCTAATAACTAGATTAATAAGGCAAGCCTTGGTGAAACGGGTGTTCTTTCATGAACCACCAATAAGTGCACCGTTAGGCTTTGCATTATGATCCTTCGAGCGCCACTAAAGAGTGACAATAGAACTATGTGATCAAGATCTTTATGATGCCTAATGAAATCCTTATAGTGCTTGTGGTTTTCAAAGTCTGTCAAAAACAAGCCATCTGTTAGGTTTGCTTTAAAATCATGCTGCCTACAGGTATCCAGTGCATTAGACCGGCCAGATATATGCGAGATCCTCCTCTCTTATCTTCAAATGCTCGTTACGTGCAAACTGTGAATAGGGGATTATTTACACGAGTTTCCAATGCCAATTCTGTCTTTAAGTCCAACTATCACAATTGACCAAGCTATCTAAGTTTCAGCAGGCAGCAGCCATTATTTCGATATCAAAGGCAAACAAGTGAGTCAGTGTTGGAACATTTGCAGACGTGCTTTTTTGCCAAGGACAAATGAGTCAACCCTTACAACAAACGAATGACACCATGCGGATCAGAAGGATGAATGATCAGCGCCAAAGGTACGAAGCCACAACACCTAGAAGGCAAACGACTTAACAAAATCTTTTGAATTATTGATTCCTCAAAAATAGTGGATTTGTAATTTCATCTGAAATTACCTCTATTACATTTTGACTCATCTTTTGGTTTAAAATTAATCCTGATTTGAGTGACATTCATTGGATTTTTCCTGCTATATATATAGAATCAGTGCGTGCCGAAAGAAGTCGGAAGAATTCAAAATGGATTTTTGGGTTTGAGGCGTTCATTACCAACAGCCTGAGAAAAACGCAAGAGGGATAAACGAGAAATAGAATGTAATTAGGTATAATTCCAGGCGTTTTAAAATTAACAAATAAGTTGACCTTCCTCTGCGGCACTGTCATGATAGAAAAGAAAGCAGGCTTTATTTCTCGCTTTAATTCTCCTAATTAAGCCCAGCATAAAAAGCGATCAAATTTTATTCGTAATTGACTACTCATAAGGTTGCTGAAAACTCTTCGACAGCCCACGACCGGTTTCGCCCTTCCTGGGGCTCATCAGGTAGGTGCAGTCCCCGAGTTTCCGTCAACCTTATGTTCTACTTGAACCCAAATTGAACTGTTTTTCGTTGCCTGAAATCATCACAAACGAGAGATTCAGCTGGGTTTCAGGTGAGTCTCTCGCAAAAACCAAATTGATTTGCAGATGAGTGTATTTCTCGAAAAAGATCAAATTTTAGTTTAACCGAACGTGATACACTACTCATAAAGCTGAAAACTCTTCGACAGCCCTCGACCGGTTTCGCCTTTAATGGGTCTCATCAGGCTAAAAACACCACAAACGATAGATTTAGCTGGGTTCCGAGTGATTTTCCCATAAAATCCAAATTGGTATGCTAACGAGTGTATTTTGCTACTGTAATTAAATTAATCTGTGATTTTTCCACCCTCTGAGTCTGCTGTACTTTTGTTGTCAAGTTAAAAATCAACCTAATCCTTTAAGGCCTTGTTGTCTTGGTTGCCTTGTGAAGGCAAAGATACACAACCAAAGTGGAACGAACTGTGAAATCGGAAAAAATAGACAGGCATGATAGGCTGTCGTCTTTAGACCATACGTTGTCAAGCCCTATGTGACCCATCTGGATCGCCCCTATCCTACCGCAAAAAATTAGAAGGAAGAGAGATTTAGTACAATTTTAAATATAACCTTTGTTTTTTTTACTTTAAAAGTCATATGACTACACACCATGCGCTGACGAACTATGCGCCAGGTGCCTTCAGATTTGCAGTTTTGACTGTGTTGCTTTTCCGAGCAAACAAATTCGTGTTAAGGTGAAGTTTTACGTGACCGTCTTGCTTTTCTGCACGTTTAAATCCACAACAAACTATAGAACTAAGCCACCAAAATATTTCTTCGTCACGTAGACAGTGTAAGCGTAGGTTTTTTCACATGGAGTAGTTATTAGTCAGGCAGAAGTAGAAACACAGTAAAACGGAAAGACCTCCTGGACAGAGCAAAATAACTGTGAGCAAACCAACGGTACTAAAAGTAACTTAAAATTGCACTTGTTGTCTTAGTTATGGATGCCCCAAATTTGTGAGGCATTGCCTAGGAACTGTTCTCAGGGTTTTTGGGTGCAGTCTTCAAATGTCTTAAAATGATTAGAACGGTGTCGAATCAACCTAGTCTAAACGACAAGAAAGTGGTGCGTAGAAGTAAAGATGTTTTGTTGTGCACGTATTTTCCGGTCTTAAACTTCTTGTTCACCTGTCATCAATATAATACGCAACATGGATAAAAGCACCGACTAACATGTAAAATGCGCACATAAAAATCGCGATGAGGAACTACACAAATGGTCTTGTCAGTGACATCCAGCATATACTTTTCAATCAGTGAATGGTCCTCGCTCTCTTGAGTAGAAACAAGTAAACAGGGCAGACTTGGAAAGTAGTCAAACCTAATCGAAATAGCAGGCCCTGTTTTGCGTAATAATCATGAAAACGGATTTTTACAATGAGGGGCAAACTCAGGCGACAGTGCTGGTTATGTTTCCATTGGACAGAAAGTGTCTAGATTAGGCGACTTACCAAAACGCATCGACAACGCGCGTGCAACAAATTTGTTTGTACCTAGTGTCTGGCTCAGCACAGCACGGGAACTCCGTTACGCAATGTGCTCCATTATATCTCACTCCGTCTAATTCCAACGTACAATTTTTATATCCCACCGAGAGCAGGAGCACAACACGATCGCGTTGAGACAGACGTCATCCAGGAAAAAAATCACGACGTTACTCGAGGAATGAGAGTATGCGCGACCTCATATTAACTCTTACCTTTCTTTCAATGAACACCCGGTAGCCTTTCACGCGCACAAAATCGCTACTTGAATTGGCAGTAAGGTAAAATGCAAGCCAAGGTGAAATGACCGAGTAATTTTAAAGATGTCGCTTTTTGAATTTTATTTCGTCGAAGTGGTGGTTTCTGACACCGGAAAACTACTAGTTAGCCCACTTAAAGCAATTTAAATGCCGCGGTTGCAACCTAAAACGCTTGCTAACTTACCCTCAGGACCACATCCTGTTGTATAACACATTTTTAGAGTAGCAGACAGGGATATATTCTACGGGAATGATACGACAAATAAGGTCAATTTTACCTGATTCGGGTAGCTTTCCGAATACGGCTCTGGAACTGGTGTAGTCAACTCCAAGATTTATTCCACCTGATCAGAACAGGAACACTGAAGCCAGAAAGGACCGCTAAATAAATGCATTCTTTTGATAGTTTGCATCAGCAGCACTGATTATGGTATCTTTTCGGTGCGGTATATATTTACTTAAGCGTGGACAAGAAGCAATATGTATCTTAGGTTAGCTCATTCTTCATTATCCAACCAAGAACCGCGTCTCCTCAGGATGTACATTTCGAAAATCTCACTGGGTTTGAGTGATAAATAGCCCGTTTGCTGCGCCACGAAGACTGAGATATAACAGTCTTACAAACGAGGCATAGGTTTCAGACTAGATGTGAGCAAGTTAATGTGAGCGGATAAGCCCATCTGATAGGGTACTAGGAACACCTGGTAATTATTCGTAAAAACACGGTTCGAGCTTACACCGCATAAGCATGTTATGGCTGACTTTTAGACATTATGCATATGATGGATAACTGAGACCCACAGGGATTCACCGTTCAAAAGTGGAACGGTGAATCCCTGTGGGCACATGCTACAATGGGAAAATTCGGACAGTAGGACATTAAAACTGCCGCGATGCAGTAACCATAGGACCAAAAAGACCCGATACCTGAGGTGCTGTCAGCTTGCTTACGCCAGTACAGAAGAAATGAAAACGCTCGGACAGGATTCAAAGCAAGAAATTCTCAAACTATCTGGTCATCAGCTTTAACATAGCTAAACACATTCGTTCGCAAATTAATTTGGTTTTTCGGAAGGCTAACATAGAACCCAGTCGAATCTCTCGTTTATGATGTTTTTAAGCATCTTACTGTGCTGCACTAGACGGCTCCGTATTTCAGTTGGTATGATGTTCGAGATATCACGATACATGTATTGACGTAACACACTTCTCATAAGGTTGCTGAAAACTCTTCATCAACCCACAATGCTTTCTTTCTTTTTGAGGCTCATCAGGTAGGCACAAGTCCCCCGGTTTTAGTCAACAATACTTCCTACTTAAACCGAAATTGCACAAAACTAGCTAGGTACACTCATTCGCAAACCAATTTGGTTTCGCTGGTGGCCCACCTGGAATGCAGCTGAATCTCTTGTTCAGCTGTAACATCCTTTCACCACTTAGCTGCCATACCAACGGAAGGAAGCAGGAGGGCTAGGGTACTGCCAGGCTGTCCAAGCCTAGACAGGAGAGGTCGAGAGTTAGAGGTCGGGTTCGAGCCACGGACAGTAAGTTCGAGCTCTAAGAACTGGGCCATTTCGCCCTCAAATTTCGAAATACAAACAAGGGGAAAAGAAAGTCGCCCAAGGCTTAACTAACTACGGAAAAATCCATTTATTCGGTACAATTGGAATTTGCAGATTAACCGGGATTTTCGCACCTAGCTACGATGACAGCTGTCCAAAGGGCTAAAATGGGTAAGATCAGTGAAGGGTTATGTTCGCTCGCGCATCCGATCATGCTTTCAACATGGTGAACTGCTGAACTGTGCTTTTGAGTTTAATGTTCCATGTAGAGACAATCATCTCGTGTCTAATGCGAAACAAGAAATAAGTGCGCGCATCAGTTGAGTTTCAATATTTCCCTCGCCGTCAAAGACACCGATAGAATACGTGTGTCATAGTGCTTTCTAACTGAACGATCAAGCACTTGAACATCTGATGTTTTGAAGATATTTTTGACGATCATGAAGGGTTTATAACAACAATATTGAATTAACCTTCATGGCTAATTTATCATTTAACGCGGTAATTAGGCGCAGATTTTTTATGTGAAACCGTTCAGAGATATTTTTTGGACTGGAATATTAACAAATGCAAAGCATTTCTCACGTTGCACCTACGAGTGTCCGAACTGCGCGATGATGGACGAGGTTACCGAAATTCATGCTATGTATCATTTGCTCCGAACGATCTTGGAGAGGCCAAATATTGGAGCTCTTACTGGGCTGATTTAACTCCGAAGGTCTGTGTGATTTGCACAAAATTGAAGATTTGAATGTACACTGTAAAACTTGTGGGCTCGCGAAAAGTATAGTGTCTTCAGTAATTGCGCGCAAAAGCGTCAAAAGCGCAGGAGCATGTGACTATTTTTCTTAGCTTGGGCTAGCTTAATATACCACGAGCATAAAATGACGCCCTTCTTCCTTTCAACATTCATTTATTTGACTTTTTTAATGCAAACAAATCCCGACAACAAAATCTTGGAATTCAGTATTCGCTAATTTCGGTCTAAGGACATAATTACGCAAGAAAGTAACTATTTTTTGGAACGATTCACCCTTGATGTACTGACTCCGCGAGTTCTGTTAGAGCACGAATGGAATCGAAACAACAATAGGCGATACAACGTAATTTACAAAATGAAGAGGGAAATTCCCCTAGTACTTTACCTGTTTACTTAGTCAATTATGTCACATCGTAGAACGACTTGCGTCGGTGCCTTCCGAAAAGCACAACAAAGCCAGGTAATTTCGTAAAGATATAACAAGCATGTATGCTGAACCAAAAAACAGGTGTGTCGCAACAAGAGACCAAGTTGTACTGAAGTGTTTTGGTCGCTTCAAATAATCAAGACCTCTTTCGTAAAACGTCTACGAAACAAAGGTTTTCGAGTCAATACACCAACCAAGCAACCGACGGCCAAAAACTAACCAGTCAGCCTACTTGGCTAATTCAACCACCAAAATGCTCCATTGCTCTCGTAGACCTGGTCGAATTAAAACAACTATTACCGTTTCATTCCCTCTGGCAGTCATCACAGTCGTCTTCAGCTATTTCGACTAACTCGCCTAAAAAACATGTAAATCCTTTCAGCTCGTTACTATTTGAAAACGTTGTTGAAAATGTTACGAACTTCCTGGAAAAAGTATTATATTGTCAGCATAAACTTCACTTACAAATAATCACTAGGTCATGTGTATGCTAACTATCAGATGAAATATGCATCAGCGACTTCTATTCTATGGACAAAAATCGAAATCTCGCCTTGACATAATGTGGAATCAACAGATATTTATTATTCGGACTTATTTTTGGAAGGAGACTTGCACGCACGAATTCAGAACAGTACTGATTCAAAAAAACTAGAAAACGGTTGTGTAAGTGAACTCACAGTGGTAGCGCCCGGTGTTGTATGTTTCGCAAGCTTTTTCATGTCTGTTGTCCTCTGAGTAAGGATAAATGTCGACACCAGGCAGCCAGCCACAAGAGCGAAACAACCGAGGAGAATGAACGAATCGCGCAACGCAAACGATGGAGAAGTTTTTGCAATCACGAAGGCAAATGCTGAACTGGATTCGTAAGCACCGTTTAGACCAGATATTATCATCCCTCTCCACACAGGAAAGACTGACGCAACGTGAAGATTACACAGCACGCTAGCATAAGCGCCAACAGCCCCAAATATCATGGCTGGAAAAATCAGGTATGAAGTGCCAGCGCGTACGAAGGCAAACATTAGACATCCGATGAAGTATATTGAGACCCCAACTAATTTTGTAATCCGTAGACCAATCTGGTCCATCAGAATTCCAGACAAGGGGGCAGAACACATTTGAAAGCAAAGCGCAGTAATGTAGGCATAGCCAAACATCTGTTCCGCTCTGGTGCAATCAGTTTCGTCACACAGTTCACCAAATGTCCCTACATCAATGTAGGGCTGTATAAGTGCATTAAACCCGGAGAAGAAGGTGCTGAAGAAGAAAGTCTCCAATAACGTCCCGAACAGAGATATCCATCTTCTTTTTCGCCCTCCCCAGAGCCCGTCTAGCCTTCGAGCTGTTGCGGGAGAAAAAAGGATGGAAATATATGTAAACGAATATCTGTCGTACAAGCACATCGTTCACATCGTCCCTTAAGTAAGTGTATTCTTCACTTACAATTTCTATCAATGAAAGCACAGCCGAATATCTGTCGTACAAGCACATCGTTCAAAAAGTTAGACGCTCGTCCCTTAAGAGAGTTTATTCTTCACTTATAATTTTTATCTATGAAAGCACTGTCTACAAGCTGATGGACCAGTTTGATTGCAACCAAAATGATCAGGAAACGTATGTTGGTCACATATATTCTGACGGTTTCGTCGGCCTTAAATTAGGAGACCGGCCAAATTTACCAATTACTTCAGCATAAAGTGTGGGAATATTCAACTGGCTAAAGCTATCTATTTCTTGTAAATTCCGAAATAACCGAAACTGTCATTTCGTCAGACTGAATGCAAATTAAACAGGCAGTCACTAAAGCTCTGAGCTTTCTTCTGAGTGCTATTTTATGTTCATCCAGATAGCACTCCCCTTTAACTTGGGCATATCCTGATATGTTCACTCCATTTTCGTTAACTTTTGGGTAAGCGGAATCTGACTAACCTCTGGGTCAATTCTTTTAGCTTACCAAGATTCGACGGGCTTTGGGTTAGCTTGACAGGTCTGTTGAGTTGACCGATGGTACTAGTGGGATCGTCCTAGATTCTGAATGCTGAAACTTTTTGCTCAATAAATGGGTGACAAAAAACCTTTTTTAACAGAATAGTAATGTAAAATGTATTAAATTTACAAGCATCTTTCTATTACGGCACGAACGTGCGCTTGCACGTGCGCTTTATCCCAGAGAGCAGGACACACATTTACCTCGGATGTGGTCACAGAAGAAATCAAACTGCTGAAAGATGTAATGTGGTTAAATAGAAGCACGGACTGCTAGATCGGAAAACGGTTTCTATAGGGTAAAAAATGGAGGTGCTATTCACAGCGCTGAAAAAAACATTTACACTGATGTTCCTTACACTGGTGATCATGCCTTCAGCCTATTTTAACGAACCCTAAGCTTATCCTTGTACCAGAATTACAATGCGGCACAGTTGCGTGCGAAGGCTTATGCACGAGCTACGTTGCTGTCGTCGGTAAAATACCAATTTCAGCTTTATCTACAGCTCACTACATTTTTCAGTTAACCTGCGGTCTCTGTGATAGGTATATCGGTGTAACTGACAGGAGGTTTGAAATGCGAGCAAAGGAGCAGGTGCCCAAGAGACTGAACCACGTCAGCTGACCCTAAACCAACGCTTTTCGAGTCCAGGGTCAAATCGTCAGCTGCTGGGTATCTAATCATCATAAGTCACGGAGTTGAACTTAACTTATTGGTCCAAGCACGTAGCAGACGGTCACAGATGTTGACGTTCCTCAAGGTCATATGCATGAGTCGGTTTAGGCTCAGAGAGAAAGTAGAGTTACACTTGGCCCGGTCATGTTCTTCTGGAATTGCACTAATGTTGTGAACTGCATTGTATTATGTGCCAAATGCTACTTTACATGCTTGGGGCAAAAGAGAATATACGAAATGCAGCAAACCCCGTTGTTCTCATAGCCTTGTTCAGATCGTCTGATTACATTACGTGCAACTAATTCTATATTCAGGATCTGACGTCAAATCGTTTACTCTACTCATCTCCACAGATTTAAGGTCACTTCAGCATTCATACAAAGATCCCAGTGAACCTGAGGGCGTATTTCAAAACTGTGAGAATCTGTCATCCGTTGTTTATCCATGCAGTAGCATTACGAGGTAAAGAAGGTGTCCCGAGAATGATAAAATATTCGAAATCATACACATTTAAATCATGCACTGATTAGTTGATGATGGATTAACCAACACTGTATGATGACCATGCCTTTTCCACTAATCAGCCCCACTGAAGTAGCTTTTTGAATGCTACAAATATTGCACGTGCTCACACATTTTATGAAGTAAACACCTATTGTTGTTTTTAACTTTTAACTTTTAATATGTAAACGAATATTACCTGATGGATTTCAAGAGAGATTTTGTCAATATAAAATTAAAAGTAGGTAGATTAAGTTAGCGGCTTCTGACATCCTTTTTGAGTATTGATCGGTCAATTTCCGAAAATGTTCATCTGCTTGTCGATAATTCAAGTCTGAGTTCAGAAGCGTCTGCCACTCTGACGTTTTACAAAAAAATGTTAACTGATCTAAAACGATGTTCATTCTGTAAAGTAACTCTAAAATCTTCCATGGATTTCTCCACAAATGTCATCATCGTTTGATCAGACTTTATGCATTTCTCCAAACCCTGGGCTATATTGGGGAGTTTATTATATCTCATACAGCCTGAACGGATGCGTCAAACTAAACCCGAAATGTATAACTGCTCAGACTCTAGTTAAAACATCGTGAATGGGAAAAAACAGTGTTGCTTCAGATGTGGGATATGGGGTGAGACATAGTCTGTAAATACGCTAATACCTCATTCCACAGCTTCTGGAGAGACCCGGTTGGCTTAACCCGTATAGTGCGTTTACAATTACTGAGAGCACCCACCCAGTTAAACCATGATTCGATCATGTAAGAGAGGCTTATTTATGCGGAATATTTAAAAATATAGCTGTATTTTCCTTATTTGTAATCATCAGCATCGCGTGTTCCACAAACCACCGGCGGGCTTCGAATCCCCAACCACCCTGCCAATACTTTGAACGCTTAGCACTCAAACAACAAACTAATGATAAGCAGTGTGGTTAAATCGCAACGCAAAAGGTTAAAATTGTCATACGATGTTTCTCAACTATTTTGGAATAAAACGGACCGCATATAAAGAGCGAAAGCGCAAGTAAAATTTACGAAACATTTCACATGTCAATTAATGGTCCCCAATATCTACCTGGAGAGTCATGTAACCATGTTATCTTTGCTCAAATGAAGGGCTTCGTGTAACGCGAAAACGTTACACGGTGTTAGTTTTATAAAACTTTCTAATTAAACTGTTTTTTACTTGATTTCTTCATCTTCTGTTCGTAAGCTGTTAATAATACACAAGACACAATTCATTTACCGAGAATCGGATATCTTTGTTACACACGTGTAGTTTTCTCGGGAAAAACTCTTTAGGCATACCACAACCAACAAACGTAAGTTTCACAAGCTACCTTTATGTCTCAAAATTTCGCGAGAATTCTCATGTGCACATTCGTTTTTATGGAGATGTTCAAATCACCTAAACCATGAGACCATTTGTGTTCCTGCATGTTGGAAATAATAACATTTTCTGATCAGCAACCGACGGGGTTAGCTAGAAAAGAAGTAATCAGTTTTGTGAAATCTTTTTAGAAGATGACGGACACGCTAAAAAATCGGATAGTACTTGGCAGCAGCTCCCCCTCCACTTTGGATGAGGAGCGATCCTTTTTAAGCATGTCGGTTTCAGACTTCTGTTTAGTGTGTGTGCAAGGATACTTTACTTCTGAATGACAACGAACCGAGCCCTGTCAATTTTGTGTAGAAATAACAAGCAAATCTGTCTTCGACCCACATGTCTCTAAGCACTTGCCGTGCTAGTTTAACTCAGTTTAATAAGCTGTTTACCCCACTATCTTGGGTTTATAGATCACAGAAAAAGCATTGATTAGAAAACTATAAACTGCCTTGAATTTTTAGTTCCAATTAACTGACTGAAACAAATTGCCTCTTTTGTAAATCTGCAAGCTGATACGACACTGCATATCATGACAGAGCTTGTGTAATTGCCCGAAGAACCTAATGTACTTCAAACTGCACATAGGTCACGCAGTTCCACAAATCCCTCCTGAACAAAAACTAAGCTGAGAGTAGTGGTGTGGTACTCCACCTCAAACTCAATAGGCTGACATACAGTGATGGACGCAGTACAAAAGAGAAGGCTAGCCGGTTTAAGCAGAGCACTCAAAAGAAATGGATGGATCAGGTGGTAAGAAGGGTAACCGTGGCCCGTACAGGTTAAAGGTCACGTGAAATGAGTTGGAGGGATCAGACGCTGACACTGATCAACCAAAGAGTTGAACAACCATCGGAAAAACGGGGATGAACTTCCATATAACATATCATCAGCAGAAGCTACCTTACCCCAGCCTCGACAAGACATACAAGCACAAGCATGACACTGCTCGATGTACTAAGACGCGCCGCAAACAGTACACCCTGATGTCTCCTTGTGTGGTAAATAAAAGTTTGCGACCAAATTTTTCACCTAAGCAAGAAGATCTACACGACTTTTGTGAACAAAGTTTTATGAGAATGCTAATCAGAGTTAATTTTATAGGAGAATTGTAAGGAGAAATATTCGAACACCGAAGTTGTCAGAGCGAACACTTTTCATTGATAGTTCTGCTGGACACACCGCATGATACAGAGCACTGTGCTTGAGTGAGGGTATTTTGCCGAACTTTCTTTGCAAACAGTCGGGCCTCATCAAAAATTAGATATGTTGGTTTGTTTTACCTACTAACTAGTATGTTACTTGTAAAGCGCATCTCTTCTCAATATCTGCAAAGGGTGCTCGCATTGACATCCCGCTACCTCAAATTACGAATTCCCACTAAAAACTCTTCATTCTGCCCTACCCTCTTGTGAGAATCCCGAACAACATCAGATTTTTTACAGCTTCTTTGATGTTATCCACGAATGCACCAAGAAATATACACCAAAATTGCAAATTTGAGTCCGCCTAGTGCTTTGACATCTCAATGGATTTCTTTAATTAGACAAATTTGGAGAATTACATCTCTTAAGTAGATGCTAGCACAAGAAACGCCAAGCGCAGAGCTAACCAGAAAATAAAAATATTCTTTCTGTTAAGTGGAAGCCTTTCATTCTCAGATTACTGTTCACAAGAGGCTCAAGTACATTTTGCATTTGCGATTTTCTTCAAAAGGACGGTTTGTTTAAAGATACTCTCTTATTTCAGTGAAAAAAATATTCGATGTATCGCGGTATATTTTCCTGGCTGAAAACACTTCTTTTAAGATCGCTGGAAATGCTTAGACAACCCAATACTAGTTTTGCCCTTCTTAGTGGCCCTGCTTACTTTTTTCCCATCCCTGCAGCCTTTTTGTCGTTACCAAAGGGTAGCGGGATGAAATTTGTCACTTCCACACAAAACTAATCAAATGCACTATTCTCCTTGGTTCACTTCCTTAGGTGCATCACCTAAGAATCCTAAATTGATGCTCTCCTGAATGATTAGTAACAGTTGTCTCATCAAGAGTGCACAGAAGCACTCAATTACGTTAATCTGACTCATACTGACTTATTTTTTGTAATATTGGCATCAACGTTCTCCCATTCTGGTAGCAAGTGATGCCCAAGTTAAGGTCATTTGCACCGACATCTTATCTAATGGTTTCTATAAAATCTGAGATTTATCTTACGCCTTGACGGGATGACCACAAAGAATGCCTTGTTTACTACAACTCTTCCTATAGAGACCAAACACTACTCATGTGGTATGGCACACTATAACATGCATCCTCTCGTTTCGCATGGTCTATGAACGTTACTTTAACATCTGTTTCAATAGTTTGGATGGCTTTTGGCATCTAAATTTTCCTTCCACCTGCACCTTTTACGAGAACTTGTAGAGTGCTAGATTATTCAGGTGTGGATATGTTCAGTAGGCTCAGATGATGAAAGCTATTGAGCTGAGGACTCCACAGACTATGTATTGAGGGTGAATTTAGCGTGATCCTCTTTGAAGTCCAAGGTAGGGGAAGCTCATACTAGAATGAGGGCTCAGGGGTCACTCGTTATAATGTCTCATGCTTGGACTCATTGGAACCCTATATGGTCGGGTGAACCCCCAAACCGGAATCCTGATAGATAAAAGCCTTGGTATCAAAACACTGTTGGAAAGCTCAAAGGTAAATTTCGTTAAATAGAGTGTGAAAACACAAGACAAGACGCCAAGGTGAGAAGATACATGATTCTTTTTCAGCTCAGCGATTCTCAACTTAAAGCCAGAAGGATGAAACGTGCAATACGTAGTGGTGTCAGTAAAGCTTTTGGACTTGGAAACTGAACATGCCGGATCTGTAGCAAGTGTGGGTTTGTGTGCTAGTTGCATTAGGTTGGTGTGCCACCAATACACTCAGTGCCGCATCGACAAGACGTCTGCGGATGAATAAAGATTACGAATGGCTCCTTTGCTTTCTGAATGACTTGAATTGACAAGCTCGTTACAATGTTAGGCGTGATACCCTGATAACGAAACCAATCATAATAGGTTAGCTTACCGGGAAATTCGGCAACCTGAGCTGGTGTCTGTGCTAGAAATGACCTTTGATAATTGTCATCCAGTAGACCGAACCAAGGAAAACAATAGCCAACTACAGAATTCTATGTGGATTTATTGTGGATTGGGCTTATTTTGTGGGATCATGATCTGGTGTACCTTGTTGTGGAGATTACAGGATGATTGGTTCGTTTGCATCGTATGTTGCTTTCAATGAATGGGAAACTTATCATCCGCACACTGACGGGAATAGATTTAATGCATGAGCACCACTAGCCTCATGATAGAGCCATGTCTACCGTTTTCATTGGCTTTTGATGGGACGATTCCCAAGGTCTCATCACGGGTGGCCCTAGTATTCAGTCCGACTCCACCTACTGGTTAGGGTTTATATTTTTCTTTGCCGGGCCATACTCCATCCACCTATTAGCCACTTCCATTCAGCACAGAGTTGCACAAAAAGAGCTCTGAAAGATAGGTGGTCCGCTGACATGCGGTTTTCATTTTTCACCGGCGTAACCTACGAAGCTTGAGATGCTCATTCACCGTCAGAGAGCTTCCTGTGCCTAAGGCCATCTAACGCATCCTACTATTGTCAGCTCGGCCATACCATACATGGCCAATGCTTCCAAGACACTGATTGTCAAATACTGACGGTTTTGCAGAGGCCGTGTTTCTATTTCATGAGCAATGTGGATTGCACCGTCACAGTGTATACTCTGCCCTTGACAGCGTCAGATCTGTGCCATAGGTGTCGGAGGTTGAAAAAAGCTATCTAGCCTTCCCAGTAGGGGAATGAACCTCATCCCCAGCCGTCCAGCGGAAATTTATACAACTGTCCAGACTGGCAAATTTATCTACCACGTCGACTAGTTGGTTCGCAAGCATGAGGTTTGGGTTTCATTCCATCCAAGGTTGCAGCAGCACTTTACAATTTTCAGGTGTAAAGCGCATGTGTGGCAGAGTTATTTAGGTTAATTAAATCGTTTGAATTTTTGATGGATCTCAACCAAGGAGAGCAATATCCCCCACATGCTCAGTGACTGTGAGCAACGTTCTCGGGAGCAATTCTATCTGGTTTCAGAGGCAAACAGGGGAACTTAAAGCAGCATACCAATAAGAAATTTTAATATGAAGGGCGGAGGAGGACAGCTTCGTCTTACGCCAATGGACGTGGTTAAATGGGGCGGAAGCGTAAAGTATGCTTGTAACTTTGATCGCCAGATACGGTCAAAACCTCTGACGGTCGAGAGGGTTAAAAGCAGACTTCAGACCAAGGAAAATTATCAACGTGGGATGTTTGAGACATGCTGCTCAAAAACTTGTCTCAGTGGGAAGACATAGTCGATGCTTCTGCTTGATTCTCACGAGTTTGTCTCCTTAGTAATCGCTTATCGTGCGCAAAATAATATCAGAGAGTCGCTTGAATGTTGCGGTTACGATTGTATTCAAATGAACTTATAGTGCTCTCACTGAAGACTGTGATCATGATCGAAGTTCTTCCCTCCACTTATATTGTGTTTTGTTTCAAATCGTCTGTATTCGGGCCCTCAGATCTCCCACCAAGTCTTCATTACTTTGGAAAATTCCAGCGTGCACACAAAAATGAGGCCGGGTACCTTGTGCCGTTTGGGGATGATATCTCGATCCTACTGCTCGTTGCTGATGGCATGCTAGTGCCGATGCTTTATTCAGACTCGCTGGGTTTTTGGTGGTTATATTAAAGAAGGCCAGTTGAACTGCTCTTTGAACTGTCCCACCCATTGCACAAGACAACGGTTTTTTTGAGTGTATTGAAGTCTTGTCGTTTCCATATGTCGTTTGGCTGACACACGTCTTCAATTAAGGAGTTGATCAAATCAGCTGAAAAAAGTGCGACTGTTGCTTGCTTCAAAAGTCTTCTCCTTTTCGACCCATCGGCATTCCCTTTTACTTTTCAAGCTCCTTATTATCTGGTGTTTCATGGGTCTGCTTGTGTTCTGCTGGTGCCTGGTTTCTTGTACGGCTCTTTGAAAGAAAGAAAATTTACTGATCTCGACGATATCCATTGTTTAATTCCTTGACTCGGAGAGCTTGAATTGACAGTTCTAAATACTAAGAGCACAACTTTTTTTTACCTTTCCTTTGTCCAATCTCCAAACAAAATGACTAAGCTTTCAGTAGCCTTCAGATAAGCTCCGCTTAAAACCAAAACTATTCTGAGTTTCTTAGTGAAGTTGTTCCATTTTGGTAATAAATGTGGAGATCGAAATGGTGATAAGCCTTCACAGTTGTATAATCAAAGTCAGGTTGTATATCCCAGGAAGAAAGAAAAGCTCAATTAAGTGTCTTTATCGATACCTAATTGCCACGTGATCTAAATGAGACCATGAGTGGTTTGCGGTTATTCGCCTCCAAGTGGATCGGTGTGAGCGCAAATGTTGAAAGTTTCTGATAGCCAGGAACAGAGGGTGTTCACCAAACAACCAAAGTTGTCGCCTTGTATTATCCGCACGCTGAGGGTCGACTCCAGATCTACCAAGCAACTATGCTCCTCCAGGGCTTTGGTGATCATACCATCCACAAGAATGACTACGCCCGTTCTTGTTGACCGAAGCAGTCGTGTCAGATCTCGTTAAAATCCGTACCTCTCATATTTAGAGCTACACATTCTCCGGCTTATGCACATACGACGAAAAAACACCGTTTACTGCATCGACATGAATTGATCTTCAAATAACCAGACAGTCGTACGGCGCAAGTGAATTTTTACAGAGATCCAGTTCAGAAGCTCTTTTATCCTTGGGACTAGTACCCTTTATCATATATATCACGAATCATTCTCTCAGGACGACCAGACACCCGAAAAGTGATGCGTAAATATCTGAGTCCATTCTCAGCCATTTGAGATGCACAATTAAAATTTTGTCTTCGGCGCGTGTTTCGAAGAGACATGTATCTGAAGGGATGGAAGGTGAGATTTCAGCAACGGGTGTCTGCTATCCGGTTCAATGGAGAGTACGGACATTAAACGATGCAGCGCTGACTGGATCTTTGGAGGTAAGCAGTAACTATTGTCGGTCTATAGTAATTATTGAGTTTTTATTTTCCTGGGCAAGAGTTTACACACGAAAGAATGGTTAGGGAACTGAAAGATGTGTTGATTGCGGCGCACCATTCGATGGGTAGAGAGAGTCATCGGTGCGGGCCGGTCAACGAGGCGAAACAAGCGGCAGTGTTACTTCCCCGATGCCCAGACCAGAAAAGGGGTTTATTTGAGATATCCCATCTTGAGTTGTTGGCCGGTAAGTCTGATGCAAAAGGCAGTGAAAGCATATGGGGTTTTCTTGGTGGACTCTTACTCTGGCAGCGATTGCCAGGTTTTCTTAAGGACTCTTCCTGAACCAACGACTCAGTATTCTGGCCCATTTAGCTGCGGAGGGCTGATCTAGTTTGCGGGCTCATGGGGAAGGCATAACTATATGACTCCAAATACCGCTGCGTACGGCGGGTGCCATTTGCGTAGCAAAAAGCACTGGTTTTAAAGGTATTTCAGTTCTACTGAATAGCTTCCCGGTGGTCACCATCAGTCGTTGAGCAATCGGAGTTTTTAAGGCGGGCTGTTTCTGATCTGTTCCTTCTTGGGAAAAAGCAGCATCGCTGCTGTATAAATATGCAGAGGTTTGTCGCCCGACAGAGACACCATAGTGTCTTTACAAATCCATCGCAGAGGACATTGCAGCTTACCTCGGACCTCGTAACACAGTTTCTAGCAGTACGTCGAGCTGCTCAAACCTGATGTTGCTTGTCTGAATGAAGCTTAACGAACTGAGTTCCAGTCAGTGCAGCCCGTAAGATCACTGTGATGCCTGGACAAGTTGATAATTGCGATTCAAGCTACAAGTACTATGGGTCCAAGCTATTCAGTTCTCGCTACCTTGTATGGA
The DNA here is from genome assembly GCA_003604175.2 of Clonorchis sinensis. Taxonomy (NCBI): domain Eukaryota; kingdom Metazoa; phylum Platyhelminthes; class Trematoda; order Opisthorchiida; family Opisthorchiidae; genus Clonorchis; species Clonorchis sinensis. Next base: position 97,549,476 of record CM030370.1, on the reverse strand, counting down.
TTATTATAAACCGTTAACTGGATCGTACAACTTCTGCTTTTGCTTCGGTACACGGTTATCTCAACTGGGTTATCCACCAGGCGTACGTGATTCCGTTGATCCAGAACCAGCCGTATCTTGCGACACAAACCGAACAGTCATAAAAGAGATATCAGTCCAACAAAAACTTAAGCAAATTATTATCAACGTTCTGCAAATCCTCACTATTTTTGATATTACTCAGCCCGTATCGGCTGTCTTCTTAACCTGGTTCGCACACTTATATTCCGACGACAAACCCTGACACACCTTGTATGACACTATATTTCGTCTGTTTGTGAGTACTTTTTAACCCCAACAAAACGCGAACCTAAACAACCGCTATATTTTTTAAACTGTGCATTTAGGTGTACAAAGACTTCATGATTTAAACGCTAGAGAAACAAGGGTTGTCCAAATGGCACTTTTCTCAAAGTAAATTATGTGGCATGTCCTGCTCATGTGCTACATTTTCAATCCAACATTGAAAATGGATAAATTCCACTAGTGCACTGTAGTGACACACGCAGAACGTTTCTGTGTTTTTCTAGATCTCAGTGCAAGCGGTGGTTTCTACCGTACGGTGGCTGCCTATGATTTTGAGGCAAGCAGACGTACAGTCCTCTTGTGGGCATCCATCTTCAGTTAGAAATTAAGTGGGAAAGCCCAAGCCTCGAAATGCCTGAACCTAATTAATGTCTGCATGTATGCTATCAAATTCACTAGAAGCCAAGGTGGTTGTCCTTTCAAAAGGTTTCTTTTGCTGTTTTACTTTTAAACCTTCTTGCAAAAAACAGAATGCGCAAAACACTCTTGTAAAAGAAACCAATAATTGTGTCGATTTTATGGGCAGAAGAGACCCAAACGAGGGTATGACAAAATCGTGCATTTTTTAATCTTTACAAAACTTACCGTCAAAAGTAAAAGGTTGACGCGATTATTGTACGCTAATATAGCAAAAGCCCAAAATTATTAATATAACCGTTGTTTGCTTCGAGCTTACACGTACATATGTGGTAGACTAGAAGGCCTCCTAGGTTTCTAAAATACTACTTTTAATAGGTGTCGCTATGCTCAATTATTCTACATTAAACAATGCACTCATCGTATAAAAGACCTCATAAAGCCTAGTAAATTTCAAGCCACCCGAGTAAACCAAAACCTGAACAGATAAAAGAAGCAGCTATCAACCAATCAAACGTTGAATAGTATGCATTCATGAGACTGCATCTATCTGTTTGTTCCATTGTGTTTTGGGTCAGTTGTGTAACTGTTTTCATCGTTTTTGTTACACCAATTTCTAAAGCATTTGGTTATTTGCAAACCGCGCACCTGTGCAAGTGTTGGAATGCTTTCTATCCTCTGATAGTTGTTCCACGATTAAAATTTCAGCAGACAAATTATTTAATCGTAAAAAAATGAGAAGTCGCAATAATCACTCATATCTGCCTGAATCACCAGTGGATGCTTTGAGGTGTATTTGATCAACTAATAAGGTGCCGTAATTAAGGTGGTGCCAAAGCCTCTCCACGTAATCCAAACAAAGCTTGTTGATGGGAGACAAATGTACATATATTTTCATGCTAGTGCTAGAGAGCATGTCAGTTTACCCTATAGACTGTAGATCACCACGACTCTAACGTACAATCCAAGATTTCTGTGCGTAGTGTAAAAAAATGTTGACCCTTAATCTAGTTTCTTTTACTGCTGCGCGTTTCTAAGAGCTGTGCTGCGAATTTAAGCTGTATGACAAAATACTAGGCTGATATCTTAGCTTGATTTAACAGGCACGTTTATTGGGGGGTGCTGCTAACTAACCCAACAAGAAGAATTTTACAACCGAATTTCCAAATAATTTTGTGACTTAACTGAGCTAACTATGGAGTAGTGCACTTCTCATAAGCAAAACCAGGACGCAGCCAGATGTATTCAAGACCAAGCTGCAAAGTAACGGACAGGCTGACTGAACGGCAGTGCAGTAACCATTTCATAGAGAAATACGTCAGAAAAAGAAACAGGCCGAATTATTTTCACGGGTATTGTGGTCAAAATATTATATTATTATATTTTACTTCTTGACTGATCCTCAATATTCCACATTTTTGCACTTACAGAATAACGTCACCTTTCCACAACACGTGTTGTTGTCGAAGACATCCAGCCGATTGCCTGAAACGAGGAAAACAGGGCGGATAATAACGATAAATGAGGGGGCTTACCATGTACAGTACAGACCAACATAATTGACGGATCTTTGTAGCAAATAGATTTAGTCTGTGTTCTACTCTTTAAGAGCGCTCCAGTCCAGAGGGACTTGGTTTTTGTCATCATCAACATCATCACCATCATCATTATTATCATCGTGAATAGCAAGACACCTGTGTTCAACACTAATGCTTCGCTGCCACCAGGATTAATTCGAAAGCCTTGTTGCGAAGAAGAGAGTTAAGGTGAACAGGGAACGGAGTTAGCGCTATCTCACTACAATCATCCCGAGGTGTCTGCACCTCCTAACACTCATTCGGGCAATCTGGATATAAACTGACAACAAAAATGCCACTGACATAAATTAGCAGCCATATCTTGAAGCGTCTCCAATCCAGCGCAGTGGGGATCACGCGGTCTCCATTCTGGAAGGTGAATGGCACCGATAGCACCCAAACATTCCGTAATCTCTTTCATACCCCTCAGCCGGGTCAAGGTTCGTCCACGTCTCTGCTTTTTCCACTCTAAATTGGGCACGGAATATAGAACCCTCTTTGATAAACCTCGGTTCAGCACAAGTAGTACACGGCCTAACCAACGCAGCTTCTGTTGCTGGACACTTTCTTCAGTGGAAGTTCTAGTTGCACAACTCGCTTTCTGATTGCCTCGTTTCGGATTCCTCGACACGAAACCACACAATCTCTGGTCTTGAGACAACTACTGTCGAACACCTGAAGATGTCTCAATTTCACTGCTCGAACAGACCAAGTCTCACAATCATACAACAAAACAGCCCGCATTGTAGCGTGATGCACACATTCCTTGAGATTCAGAGATATACCGCTTTGACGCCATAGGTGTCTCAAATGAGCAACCGCTACCAGAGCCTTGCAGATTTGTGCGTTGCCTCCACCTATCACACTGCGATCAGCACTATTAAAACTTCCAATGTACGTGTAACGCTCATCAACTTTGGGTGTCTCTCCATGGACTGTAAGTGGCGTCTTTAGTGACTGCATCTCCAGGAGCATAATCTTACACTTTGTGGGTGCATAGTGAATACAAAAGTGAATACAATAGTGAATACAATCGTGAATACAAACTTTAGCCGGTCCGTCTCAAAGCACCTTCGCCTTTTCCTCCTCTTTGAAGACGAGAACAAGATCGTCTGCATATTCCAGATCGACAAGTTTTTTGTTACAGGCTATTTGAACACCGGAGATTTGAAGGCTTTCCAGCGTTCGTTCCAGTATCTCATCAATCGCCAACTTAAATAGGAATGGAGAGAATGAACACCCCTAATGGACATAACTTTGTGTACGAAAGCTTGCTGTACTCGAGCCCGTGTTTCACGAGCCATCATAATGCGACAAAGCACAAGTGACGCCGGTGGTCCCGTTACAAAACGAGGTCAAGCTGGTCCCCCTGTAGTTACCACACTCACTACGAGCCTCTTTTTTGAAAATGGGCGCTACTAACTACTCTCTCCATTTTGTCTCCTTCTTCAAATGCAGGCAAAGAGATGAGACAAGGGCTGATCGTGTATTTCATCCCGCCCTTTGGGAGGGTCATCTGGACGAGATTCTTGGTGGCGCTTGAGAAAAAATGTGCAGTCATAAACCTCCGGGGGCGTAGGTGATCCACAGTTGCCGCCTATGATTCGATGTTAACTGTGGACTCCAGATGAATGGCAGTTGGTAACTATGATGGCTGTTTCTCGAAGTCTTCGCCCCCTACCCCGGTTTAGGCGTTCCTCTTTATTCAAGATAGCTACTTTATTCCAATTCTTGGTGGTTCCGCTCACAGATGACTCCCGGGGACCGGTTGCGGGGATCAAAGTAGGTCATGGTTGGGCGATACCGGCTTATTTTGTAATATACTTATGTGTATATTGTAAATATCATGTCTTGCGTGAGTTGTGATCTTCCCTGAAATCTGTCTCCAAAACCGCTTTTAAAACCGCATATAGCCATCTGTTTAATTTGTCTGATATTCACTTTCAATCTGCCTGTTATGTGACAGCGGATTTTCCCTCGTTTCTTCCTTCACAGCATTCAGTGTGTCAGCATTATGGCACTTCTCTCCTTGTAATTATCTAGGGTGTCAAACTAAACTAGTTTTCTAACACAACCTTAAATATACGCTACAAAATTCCATTCCACACCTTGTTTGCTCAACTCAAGAGTGAACAAACGAGTGGTGGACCGTTTGTATGCTACAATTTTGTTTTACAGCTGTAGCCCCTTGCCTAGTTTACACGTCCAGGGGGAAATAAATGCAACCCCTGTAGACGTTTATGTCGTTTAGTGACGTCAAACAGACTTTGCGAGGTCTATATTCAAGCGTAAGATGGTTCTGCTCAACGACGCTGCTCTTGGCACAGTCGCTGTACGCCGGCGACCATTCGGAGTTCAAGCTCCTGCATTTACTCTAATCAGTATTTGCATACTTTTGTGTACAAACTGTAGGCGGAATATTCATGATGTACAGATTTCCGAGTTTGGGTTTAGGAAGGCAAACAACTTAGGACTTCACTTGTGAAAAGCTTTCAGTGAATCCATAGACTTCCAAGCCTCCGCACTCATCAGCGTGGCGCTTGATAGCGTCTCAATGCTCTGTTTGTGAGTATTCCTGGGTCATGAGCCGTTTGTACTGTTGAAGTACTCTTATCCCTAAATCCGTGTGTCATCATGCGATGCCCTATCATTTTAATGTAAGTTTTAATCTGTCAGCTTATTTGTAGTACATTTAAAAAACATGTTGCGCCGGACTAGGTATTCCGTGTGCAAACAAAAATTCACCTAATTATCATTTGACTATTCTATCTATGGTCTTGAGAAAATATGACGTTATACTGACCGGTCTGTGGTTCACGAGACCACTACAGCTGTGACCCTTTTAAAGTGAGTATATTAGTCAAGCACGCTAGTCTTTGGAAATCTCTTCTGCTGTACAAACCATTTGCGTATGCATGTTAAAGTTGTTGCATTGAGCTGAGATAGCTTTTGGTGCTTAAAACAGTGTACTTGTTGTGCTGTGGCACTTTAATGCTGTTGAGAGTTCCTAATAATGTTTCTGATCAATTAGGGCTGCGCTTTATCCCACCTAAATATTATTGTGCCCTAATTACCCACCCTGTAGTTAGTGTTTTGGCGTGCATTTGCAACAGAAATGTCTTGCGAGGATTTCAGCATCTGTATTTGCCATCAATTGAAGTTTCAAGATTCCTTTCTTTCGCGACTTACCTTTGCACAGATCCATCTTTGTTGCGTCGATGGCGCGAATTTTTCATCGTAGGTTTGTCTCACGGTAGCTTACAAATAATTGAAAATCTCCCTAATCTCCCGTGTTGACTCCTGCCGTTTACGATTCTGCTTCCTTTAGAGCGCTGAAACGCCTATGTCCTTTTCCTGTCCCTTACCAAGGGGTTTATTAGGACCTAGCCCTCTTCGTCATCACTTTTATGGGCTCCGTCGGCTTTTTATACATCTGTCCCGGCACATCTTGGACTGACTTGAGTGGCCTTGCGTGCCAGTCTTTTCGGCTTCATCGAGCTAAAATTTTCTGAAAACTGACCTTCCATAATATTGAAAATAAATCGCCAAGCGTGTGCCCACTATGCAGTCAAGCCTGGCGACCACTATATTGTCAGTCCAACCTCCAGTCCATCTCTGTACTGCTAATACAGCTAGACGTTACTCAGTGTGTTTTCCGCTTGGCCCACTGAACTGCCTCTCTTATTGCTGTCCTACTAGAAACTCCCACAACAAGCACGCCTAAGAGATGAATTATCAGCGTTAGCTATATTTTGACCAAGCAATGCGCGAAAAGTACCTTTTTGTGTGGGTTGTTTTACGATATTCAGAATTTGCGCTTACATTTTTCTCGTTTGAACAATCGTCCTCCTGTCATGGACTCACCAGGATAGCACTTTCACAGCACGTGTATTTTTCATGGATCATTGGTACCAAAGTGTTTGCATACCTCGACGAAATTTTAGGTTAGTCCAGCTGTCCCTCCTATGAAAAATTCCAGTGGCCTACACTGTACTCCGTTGTACTGGTACTTTAAGACCGGAAACCGGAAGCGCTTCTTTAAATTAGATTGCATCGCCTTTATTTCCCTATTAATGTCATCCCACCTGTGGAATTTCTCGTATTCTACCGTGATCTTTGCGTCTTGTATTTACTCAGTTACCCAAGCGCCGGTGGTGGCGACGGCACGCAACTGTTGGTAAGCTACTTACGATCGTAAAGCATCCAGCTTATTTATAAGGCCTCCAGCTTTGGTGTCACGGTCCTACTGCACAATATTACTTTTTGCTCCTGAATAGATGGCCTCAGGACTTGTGGCTGTTAGAGCAGGATATCTTTATACAATATTTGCAAACTAACAATTATCAAGTCTTCTCTTCACCCCTGCAACGTTAATTCAGGTGAGGAACGACAGCACTTTTTCGTTGCATTTTCCTTGAGTCTAGATATTAGTTCTTTGATACGGTTATTCTTTAGGACCTATGTTCTTCTGAGTAAAATCTCCAATGTGAGGTCCAAATTCAGTGCAACCTTGAAAAGCCTCTGATTTTCATCTATAGCTTGAATCCTATCCTAAAGAGCTGTCTTATTCCTATCAGTGGATGATCATTTTCATGTTTGTGGAATAACTCGATTATGGTGTCTTTGTAGCGTTTTAGCCAAGTGGTCATTTTTGGGGAATCGGCTCCTGGGGTGTTTTAACAGATTCAGCACTTCCTATGATTGTTTTTCCATTTTGACGGTATGGTGGTCTTTGATTCCTGAAACTCTGTTTGCGATGCAAGCTTTCAAAATACATTCCGATTTTTTACTCCAGCGTCACTTCAAGTGTTCTTGGAATCAATACATTCCAATTGTTTGAGAATGGTGGCAAACGACGTGTTACCAGTCCTGGTTGCTGGATGTAGGTTCATTGAGATGCAGGAATTTGTTTCATTCTTGGTGCCAATTTATTAGTTCCCTATACTAGTCGCTTTTTACGCACGACGCCTTCCTACTTTTCTGCTTCCTTCTGTTTCCTGGTAAGCTCGGATTCTAATCAAATCACTCGCCGGTTCCCAGCTACATATATAAAACCGCATATATAACTGCATATAAAACTACATATAAAACTGAGCCTACATCAAGTATAACACAGTGAACAGCAGGTTCTGCGTGTTCTCTCTTGCTTCCGGTAGTAAATCAGTTGTAAATAATGCTGGCTATGAAGCAGGTGGATCACCTCACACTTGATACACTTTCTTAGAACTGCAAATCCGCTCCAATTCTTAACTAAATAACCACATTTTCGGAGGTTACGCGCCAGTCTCAAGGCAAAATATGTTCACTGCATGATACTGAGTGCCTTGGTATCATCCACATCCTGATCTTGGAGGAAATGGTACACTAAAACCGAGTTGTACACCCACTAAACATATAACCACGGGTGGCTAACAGTTAGAACGATATTGCCACTGGTATATACAGGTCAAATTCATCATTTGTTGCACGAAAGCCTTTTAAAGCCAGGAAAACAGAATAAGTTACGTTTTTGAACCTTATTTATAAAGTCAACTGCAAAACTGTTTCGTTCGAATGAAGATCCGATTCAACATGACGTAAAACACGAAATCCGTTTCCGAATGTGAGTCATTGTTTTCCCACTCACTGTTCAAATTTGTTCATTTTCGCCACAACAAGTATAAACTAAATGCACTACACTCAGATAACGGATTTTGATCAGTAAGTTATTCTCAAAATTAATGACGCAATGCGGCAGAGAGACGGAGGCTTTATCGGCTCGGAAACTTGAATGACCTCAAGTATTTTAACTCTATGAATGCGGCAATATATGGATCACATTCTCTGAAAAGCCAGAGTTCAGGCAGGTTCTACTTTATACAAAACCTGCAGGTTCGATTGATGTCATCGTTTGTAAAAATTTTCTTGATTTGTTTATTGCCATGTATATCTCTCGCCTCCTGTTTTTTTACTTTGATTATGCTGACTTTGCTCAAAGCGTAACATTTTTTACGGAATATTTCCTACGTGCTCTCACCCACAATATACATAACTTGGTGCACCTGTTGAAAAATGTGAAAGTAACTGGATCATTGGAGCGTTTTTGCGCATATACCTTTGAGTTATTTTTGGGTATTTTGAGAAAGGATGTTTTCGAATCACATAACCCCGTCGTACTGCTGAACGACGGGTCCCAACTTATGTGGACACGCTGGACTGTCTGCCGACAAGTGACTGTGAGCACTTTTCCCCGATCAACAATTTATTAATAAAGGTTAGTTCTCATTCAGAAATGACCCGACCTGACCACCGTATGCCAATCGGGAATATGCTGCGTACTCCTTCTTTCTCTCAATCTGTAGATAAACTGGCTTGGTTACAGAAAAAGAAAAAAATACTATCCCCTGAACAGAATTACTAAGGCCTATTAAAGGTGGGACAACTATTTTACACTGAGGCTTGCCATTTCAGATACCACAAGGAACACGCTCCACTATTACGACTGGCCCTATAAAGAAGACCATTCAGTTATGCTTTGTTCAATACCCTGGAAATCGGAAACTTCGACATGAGAAGGCCGCCTTTAAACGGATTGACAATGGCCGATTGACAGTTGGTTTTGACAACCAAGTGATGTTATTCGTTTACTACATTTCCATTTTTTGCACGTATCTCGTTGTCCTTTGACCATACCTCATGCTATTGCAAGAACGCCGTTGTTCTTAATTATATACCACATTCGGTTATATTTCGAATGCCGTGAGTTTGGGTGGTGAGACCGAATACTATGGGACGCAGTCAGCTAGCCGGCACACATACCTCAGCTAATTTAAGGCTGCAATCGTTAGGGTCCTTCGGCTGTAACGGGTTTTGAAAGTGTTTTGAGAAAAGCCAACAAAGCCGCACTAATTTTTTGGAGGTTTCAACACTTGGTCACTAAAAGCGTGCTTACTGGGCATGCGCAAGATATTTAAATGAATTCGAACTCAAGTCTTAAGAAAAAACTCCCAGATGAAAAGGCGTGTTTCGAATAATTTCGCGAGATAAACCTTATGGAATACACTTTCAACGCGTCCAGCACGCGTACTTTTCACTGGCGTGTTTGGTGTAAAGGGTGAGTACACAGTCAGTTATTATCTCATATAAAGGGCTCATTCACGTAAGTTTCAGCGAATACCACCACCATTATTGTATGTGACACGATTCCGGCTACAGCGTGGAAAGGCAATTTTGGGCGGACTTTGTTACCTCACAAATCAGAAGTAGTGTTTTCAAAATAACTAATTAGCAACGAAAGCCTAAGTTAGAAACGCATCTACCCCAAATAAAGTGTCTGGAAACCTTTGCACTTACACCGAACCATGTAATGCGTTCAGAATGCTTCGTTCCTTAGTCAGAATTCCGTATAGTATAGGTCTTGGCTATGGTTAGAGCGGAAACGTATCACATTGTTTATAACAGTGTCCAAGTCAAGGTCACCAGCCCGGTCATAGTGGTTTGGAAGTCCATTCCCGCGATACGTTTTACATAGAAAGGACATAGAAAGGACAACTCCTAGCGGGCTTTGTCTCTTCAAGCTGATTATTGATTTCCTCAATGAGGACGAAACCAAAGCAACACTAGAATCCTTCGATATTAATGAAACAGCCAGCAAACTCTTTGTCAACTGGGAAATTATATTTTTGATAGTCGTTTGATTCCTTAGCTGTAACTACGTCAGAAGTTGGTAGTAGAATATTCCTGTCGAATGGTGGGGCGATGGACACTCCCAGTTCTATTGAAGAATATTATCGTGACAGACTACGTTGCGCTGCCACTGTCTTAGGGAGCACGCTCAATCTATATGCTGCGAATAGAATCGCCTCAATACAACTGAGAATTCGAGGGGGGTATGGACACGAAGGCGGATAAAGTATTCAAAACAATTCACTAGTTTCTTCGGCCGGGCATCATGTGACTCCGCTGTTGGCAATGGTTATGCCTCATGTGTCTCCACTTAGGTAGTACCGACGGATGCAAAAAATTTGGATTGCGATTTGAGCAAGAAATCCTATGGGCGCTGAACATTAGCAGTGTGTTGAACTACCGGAAGCTTCTGGTTCCTGGTCACCGACGCTGAATTCATTAGGTTTCTTACTCATCTAAGAAATCACCTGGTCAACTTAGGACAATGCAAGCAAGGAACACCAAAACGACCGCAAATTAACAAAATTGCACTCCGCAGCAAAACCCTCGCCACAGAAGTCAAAAGCCAACCACAATGGTTAACTATAACCTCTTCATCCAGTCTTCTATCGGAAACTTAATCAAGCCAGTCGAATACTGTCGAACAGTGGATGAAGCCTCACCCGGGCACGGTTGTTTCACTATTCCGGCTCGATAAAAGGGAACAAATTTACGCCGACTTACGTCCGTACGCTTACAGACGGTATAGCCATCTAGCCTGTCGCTATCTACGCGAAAGCCCAAAGAAGAGAGGTGATAGGCTACAAGCTGTACCTGATGAACGTTTCCATCAGGATGGCCACTCTCCGGAGTCTCCCGAGTAAAACAAATTCCATCCATGCCACTGAGCCAGGGACGCTTCGGGTCACCATCGACTCCGAAGGGATGCCAAACCAAAGCTTCTCCCGGTACTCTAATCCGGGGGCTGGATCACCCATCTGAATTGTGCCAAAATTTAGTGAGCCGATCGGGCAGATCACAAGCTGACGGGGCCCGTTTTATATACGGGTGCGGAAGAAAAAGACAATTGCCCACAAGACTACTGGGTCTGCTTTACTTTGGAAAAAAAACAATAAGTGATGTTCTCCGCCAAAAACATAACCACCCGCAAAGACTGTAAATGACATGCACTAAAATCAGCCCGAAGCTCAGGCTTACGTTTGCTTCGGCGGGAGGCGGAATACGGACATCGAAATCCGGCCTCTCCTGAACTACAACTTCATTCAGCAGTAAACACACCAGCGTCCACAAGAAGTTCGAGTTTCTTTATGCGAAACGACCCCAGAAAAGTCTCCTTTCCTGCAAGATTACAACTCACAAGGCCATCCACTAGGGACCGCCATATATATAGGCATCCGACCTTTCCCCAAATTGTGATCACTCTGCCAACCCGGGTCACACAACACATCTCGCTTTCCGTTATCTAGCCTCCAGTTACGCAAACACCCCGGATGTAAGAAATAAATGTGCCCAGATCTTGGAGTTCTTGACCTGAATCGGAATAAATACTGACAAAGAATGCTGAGACGGCTCCCACAGGCATCTTGCCTCTCCGGCAGACTAAATATTTAAGATCTATTCAACTGTCTCTTTATTGCAGCATTATGATTGGCCGCAGCCCAAACGAGCACCTCGAACTTCAGTTGAAGCAGCGGAACCTATTAATCATGGGGTAGCTGAAACCCTTCTACAGCAAAAGGCTTTGATTTTCTTAAGTCTCTCAGGTGGTCGCAGTTCCCCGGTTTCTGTCTACCTTTTCCTACTTAAACCCTAATCGTACACAAACAGTGAAATATAAGCTCTTGCAAACTAGGCTGCTCTTAAAGGGGACTAGGCTGCATACAAGCCGAATCTGTCAGACAGTATATTACTCGACTAATAGTGCCGCATAATGAACACCTCATGTTTCTATTTGTACCCTATTTTAGAGATCACAGTACTTGAGGTAAGTTTCCAGCAACTTTATTTACACTAGTTCCCCTTGAGAAAATATACATCTCTTTGTATGCTCCTGTGCCGCACACTGTTCTAAAAAATCTCAAAAAATGCTTCGGCAGGAACTCAGCGGAATACCTTCTTAAAGAAAACCTAGTTTTTAAGTGACCGCATTCTTCGTAAAATTTTGTTCTTTAACTCATCACTTAGTCGCAACAGCAGTTGCATATTACCTTCCTCCGGCAGCTCTTTGGCCTACGTCTCAAGGATGATAACGGTACCACCAAGTCATCGGATCGAACAAGCTTTTACACATTGGCACTTGGATTTTCAGACCTCTTCTTCCAGGGACCCACCACCCCATTAGTGATTTTCTGTGGGACAGATTCGGGCTGAATTTTGCTTCGTCCACTGAAGGTTTACCGAGGCTTTCTAGAGGGCGGTACCGCACTGTGTTTTAAAAATAGCTACCTAGTATACCAGTGGCCTCTTGCTTATCTACGGCATATTCAGTGTAGTGCATAGCATTGGGGTCACCCGTATGAGCGGAACTGTGCGGTAAACTTGGTGACACCTTTCAGCGTCGCTCGAGGCTCAATGTCAGAAGCCTTGCTCCCAATGGTATTTGGCGGTGGCCTGTCCACATCTTGAAGTATGTCAGCAGTTTCTCAACCGGAATTCAGGGGTGAACGGTGTCAGGAATCGTTTTATGTTACCAGAGCCTCCGCCTGTGCTCCAGACCTAAGCCGGTACCGGTACTTACCATCAAGCAATGCCCTATTGCCAAAATTTCCATGGTGCTACCGACAAGCGGATTTTTCTTTCAACTTGGGTCATCAGACCGTCCCAAAAAGGCTTGGGAAAGTAAAAATCAGACAAACAACCGCATTTTCAGAAAATCACCTTGGCCTGTAGCACACATCTAAAGCATGCGGCCACATAGCATTCAAACTCAGCTACCCGCATTCATATACGTGAGCATCGTACTGAGCCTCCCCACAAAAAGTACTTAGCCTGCCTTACCGCTGACCACCTACATGAGGTTAAGTAGAGAATTTACGTATGTCCTCCTATTCTCAAGAGGTGTTAAACACGTATATCGCCAGGCGGGAGGAGTTATTGCTTCAAAATTAAACCTCCATTCGCGACTGTTATTATATCCGTGCTTGTTGTTTCCGGAGCTGGGAATTCCAGGAATCTGCATGTTTTGTAGCACTAACACTGTCCCAGACAAAACCTCGGATAGCCTTTGCGTGGTACATCCAGCTAAATACTTATAAGCATTGAGAACCATTAGCTGAACTCCGGCCGATTCTCCTGTCAGCACCGGAGTAAGAAGATCCTAACCTGGTGTAGGTTATCTCCATACACGAATGTGTATCCATTTGCTCCGTTTGTTGCCTCTGCAGTAAATATGAGGTAGATCAGAGCTCACGGGGAAATTTACTCAGTCAAAGAGGCACCGGCATTCTTCTGGCCATGTCTGCCACTGGTCTTTATTGAGCAGCTGATTTAGTGGTAATCAGAGGTGAAACCCAGAGTGCAGGAGCAGACCGTAGTGGATGCTAGTAGACGATGATTTTTGGCTAACCAAGAACGTGGTTGCCGGCATGCTTTTGATGGAATAAAGGTCTTCTGGACTTGCTAGAAGAGCATATCTGTCGGTGATGAAACCAAGATATAGCATTGACCGTATAAAGAAGAGAAATCGTCGACGACGTGCTCTGATGCTCTTTTCTCGGATATCACCAGGAAGCCCATGAGGATTAGACATCAAAACTAGGACAGATCGGCACCTTTTTCATGACATTTAATACTTCTGGCACTGCTGACGCTAAATAGCAGCACAGTTTGCGGGAGCAGACCGTGGTCTGCAATCACCATCACGGACCCCATCGAAGTACCCCTTGACCTCCAACTGCACACGGGAATAAGCCAAGTCAATCTTTTCAGAGCACATGCGTTCAGCTGGCTTTGCTAAAGCATCATCTTAAAATAGGCGGGAGATTTCGATGTGTCCAGTGCTCCAGTAAAGCCGGTAAAAAATTGTACCCACTTGCATATGGTTCCACTGGCATTCTGTGTTATCACGATTTCCGCGGCGCATGCTGGACTGCAATTCGGTTGCAGAACGCCAGGCCTGTGTAGTCTGTCCAGTCTCCGATAGGCACTAGCCAGGAACGTTTAGGGTATCATATGTCCCAGCTCAAAAACTTGTCCCGCCTGTGGAGGAGGCCCAATCTTGCTTCCATTTTTTGTTGCCACTTGAGCCTCTCAGCAAACCGATTAATGATGTTGCACGTGGCTCATGATTGAACGCGTTAAAATGTGAGTCATTGGAGGGCCACCTTTGCATGAGACGTACGTGACGTTGTAAAGAGAGCTAGTCGGCCAAATGACACCATCCTTTTCAAAAATATTAAGTTCGGCACCTGAGGTCTGGTGGCACGTGGCTCGAGCTGCCGAGTCAGTAAAAAGTACGGAGCTTTTGAACTTCAATTTTACCTTCAAACTGATACCAGAAACAGCAAAAGCTCTGAGTACGGTCGGCTTTGCATAAGATTTGCTCATTCGTTGCTGCGTTCTCTCACTGAGCGGCGTGATGTCGGAACCCACGTGGGGTCACTAGCAAAGAATGATGTTGCTGATGCATGCCAACACAAACTTTCTCCGGAAAGCAAGATAAACTTTGAGCCCAGCTATTGTTGAACTGAACCTCGATAATGGACCGAATGAAGCTGTTACGGAGACTGTGTTGTGAGACCAATGGAAATACTTTTTCATGGCACCGATGACTGCACCTCGTAAAGTTACAACACCCGAATCGGCAATGACTAATAAAATGCCACTCACCGTTGTTCCAGAAACTTTGAGTAGGTGCGCACATTTTTGACCGGCCTGTTATGGCACTTCTCTGGAGCAGTGGACCGAACTACACAGACGCAAGTGCTGGGAGTGGTAAATGAATGACCGTATATGATTGTATCGTGCTTCAGGTTGGTGACGCATCGATATTCAGTAGTGAAGGTGTGAAACGCCAAATCTTTATCGTGTTCAACTGTCCAGTTTTTTTGTTATATCTGTTCTTAAGAAGACTTTGGAGGAGACAAAATGACGGCAGTTAAATTGATTTCTCGCCACTAAAATGAGGCTGAAACCCTCATATTCCTGACTGACCACAAAAGTAAAAAATCATCCTTTTTCTCGGCCAGGTTAACGCCTTGATAAAGGGCATCTGACATCAACGTTGGTTAGTTTCGACGGCATTTTGACAAGCTCAAAGGGGCTGTGACTCTGAAACAGCTTTTGGTATAATGAAGCTTATGCTCTATTCGTGTTCAGTGGTATCTAATTTTTTATACATAGCCAAAGGGCTTGGAGAGATTTGCTATGAACGCATCAGTGTATCGCCCAAACCAGGAACCAGAAATGTCAAAGGAAAAAGATAAATGTTAAGCCACGAATGAGGATGCTGCAGCATCAGCTCAGGAATAGAATAATAGCCTTTTCTGGCTAGTGTTGTCTTGGTACGCGACCTCAGAGTCAATGCTTCGACGGACTTCAACTAAGTTTCTTCATACCGCTTTTGTTTCTGCTGCAATAATATTCGGAGCCGCCTAAGTTCGGTAAACTTCGTGGGTATCCGTTTTCCGGACATAACAACGATAGATTCTGCAGCCACTGTTCCTCTGAACCACAAAAACCAGCGTTCCGGGCAGCAACCTCAAAGACGCAAAGAGGCACAACTCAGTTCAAATCGGTTTAAAATGTGTGAGTTGCAACATTCGTGAAGTTCTGAGGCCTCCTTGCATTAGTATTGGCAATCCGCCTTCGACAGATACTGATTGACTGTGATTGGCTGTTGGACGGATATTTTCGGCTGATCAGGACTCTCCGTTATGCTGTGCGGCAAGCGACTCGGTTTTCTGACTGATTGTTGCATGCTGGTCGTTGTAGCGGCCGACCCTTGGGCGCAACCTCAAGTTTCTCTGAAACCGTATCTCGAAGGAAAGAATCTTTAACATGAAAACTTATTATAAAATAGCATTATTCGGACCCTTAAAATCTCCACAGTGTTGCTCCAAGCCTTTAAACCGACCCAAGGCCCACTGTTGGCACCGAATTCGTATTTTATTAGTTGTTGATAGCCTCGCGAACAGTGTCCATAAAGAACGAAGTTTGCGAAAAGCTGGTTTCTCCATATGCCCCCTTCTGTGTGGGATTTCGAAAGGATCTCAAGACTACATGAACAATAATTACGCCCTCCAATATCCACGGAAACTGAAAATGGAGCAAGCATTCGCGACTTGTATTGGAAACACTCTCATATCATTGAGGCAGGCATTCCGCCAAACAACTCCATGGAAATTTATCACAGCCAGTAAAATTTTTGTTTTATGATGACCAGCGCGCATTATATCAGGCGCGCAGCAGGGTTCGATCTTCACCGGTATATCGAAACCTTGATGGTGCCGTTGGACGGGCTAGTGAATTTATGGGCAGAACAAGAAGGCGCACAATAAGGTGGCGGGTGTTTTCAAGTCTTCGCGCAAAATAAACAAATTGAGACGGTCTTTCGGGCGCACGGAACGCGCCAGTCCGGGAAATATTAGGGATAGGTTGAACCGCGGACAATCCATCGGACTGGGTACTACAAGCTCGGTACCGTCATCGCAACGCCCTACTTGGGTTCGTGCGCAGCCCCGTACATGAACATCTGGGGTGAGTCGTTTTGGGTTGTTAATGTGTTTAGGATTTGCCGAGGAATCGTGACAAATTGGGGCCAAGTTGAATCAAGGATTTTTGGATCCATCAAGAACGCACGGTAAGCCATTGCTGCCATTCAAACAAGGCAATAAAAACCATGTCTGCATTAAGGCCACAAAATAAGGTGTCAAAAAGATCTGCTGGAAAGCACTACGATGTAAGTTAGACTGCGGCCGGGTATAACGGGCAGCCAAATGTAATCACATCTTTTAACTACTGCGCTGAGGCGACGTTGCTCGATTTCAAGTGCAGATAATAGGTATGTGGTCGATGCGAACGGGTATGGGTATATGTGATTACGACGGTCTTTCATTGGTTTAATTGTGCGCAACTAAGCTAGCTCGGAGCCTACAGGGAACTGAGGACAGGGATAGATGTGATTGTTTAACGGTGTTTCGTGTCCGTATGATGGGGTGACCTCAAATGGTGCCAGCCCAAAGAAAAGTGTGGGGATTTGGAAAGCGAGTTGCTTCTGAGGCGTCATCGCGCGTGTATTTAGTGAGCCTCTGTTAACATTTTCCGCTCTACTAGCAATGAACTTTTCGATTCATAGGAGGATATGTGCCACAACCATGGAAGCTCGGGACTGCAGCACGAGCGTCCGACAAAGGTTGCTTTCGTTTCAGTTTTCTCTTTCCTCAAGCGCAGAAGGAGGATTATGGGATTCAGCACAAGGTAGGGATATCTGTAAAGGGAAGGCATGCAGACAAAGTGAGAGTTGTCAACCGCACAGCCTTTTGAATCGCAGTAGACAGAAGATGCGGAAAGAACGGACAGGGAACAGAAAGATATGAAAGCTCTCCAAAAGCTTCCATGTACAAGCTTTGTCTGTCAAGGGTGCCCATGTTCTCCATTCCGATTTAATTTCGTGATCGATGAGATAATGCGTCAAAGGCCAAAATGCATTTTGAAATCCAAAGGTTAAATATCGCCTGACGGATAACCTGTCGACCTGGAGTATACTGTTATCGTTAACATTTTCGAAGGAAAGGGTAAGGCGCAAGAGTTTGGGACGAACTGACCAAGGACATTCCGTCCTTTGGTATACAGTTTGCACCTAAAAGCGTATGGCCGTGCTCGTAGACATGAAGTCACTGAAAACGCCACTTACAATCGAGGGAGAAGTGCTGGAAGTTGTGGAGCGTTTTACTTATCTTGGAAGTTAGATTCGTTCTGGTTGCAGTGAGGCAACTGAAGTCAATACACAAACCTGCGGGGCTCGGGTGGCGGTTGCTATTTTGAGACACCTGTGGCGTCAAAGCGGTGTATCCCTGAGTCTCAAGGGACGTGTGCATCAAACTACCGTGCGGTCTATTTTTGTTGCTTGGCTGGAAGACTTTGCCTGTTCGAGCAATGGCCTCAAGACGTCTTCGGGTGTTAGACAATCGTTGTCTCAGGACCAGAGCTTGTATGGTTTCCCGTCGAAGAATCCGCAAAGTGAAACTGAAAACCAAGTTTTCGGTTATGCCACGGGAATTTTGATTGTGCCCAATGTGTCCAACACCAGAAGGTGCGTTTGTTAGACCGAAAAAGCTTATCAGGTACGACATAAATGGATCAACATGTATGACACAACGGGATGGATTACGGGGAGTCAGGCTCAGTCAGCCACTTGGAAGGCAAAAGCGAGAGTGGTGGCATTGTGGCGGTTTATGTTACTTGGCTGTTGATTGAAGGATGTTGCTCCTGGACAGTGAGATATAGTAAACCCCGCAGTCCCCGGATAGATCATCACCATTATCCAAGACAGTTCGGTCACACCAGGTGGGGTTATCTTAGTAGCCCACCTGTTTGGATATTGTAGACATAATAGTGGAAGTGAAGATGGGTTGCAACACTTCGGCATGAAAGATGAGTTTGATGAGGACGAAACCTATATGACAGACAGAACAGAGCCTCAGAATAACCTGAACTAGCGACCAGTACGTGTCTGAAATAAGGCAGCTTTTTTATATATAACCGGATGCTGGAGATCACAAACACAATCAAGTTAGCCGGTAGCCGTCCCACAAAGGAGCTCCTAGTTTGTGAGTACACAACTAAGTTGAGTAGGGTATAGGTTATGATGTCACTGACGTAGCTGTTGATCCTATTAGACCACATTGTATCGGCATCGGGAAGCAGAAGTAGTCCAAAGTCGGGACTTAGTGCTCTAAATGAGCAGACCTGACACACAATACCCGCCGGCTAACTAGCTCTTTGCTATGGCTGCATACATCGGTGCACGTTTGAGGATGCATGCGGCCCTCTGATACTAGGGCTCAAGTCTTAAGCACTTGCTCCCACGACTAACTAGTATAAATCCTCTTGAGCTTTAGCGTCCCTGCGTCCAGTAATGCATGTGGTTGCTGAAACCTGCTGTTAAGTCATTGACATACATATGGCTCCCTCATTATCTGCCACAGGAATAACTGAGCAGGTATTGAGTTTGCCTTTAGAATAGTAAACTCCACTTTCAGCGTGAAAACCAAGCGGGAATTGTGAACAACAAGGCTTATTAGGCACTCAGTGGGTTGGCCACTACGACTTTGTTTAATTACGTGTTTTCGACGATATTGCGGGGGATGTAGACGAATTGTAAGTGATTATACATTTTCCTTTCGGAAAACTTGTAGAATGAAAGCGGCTTCCTGAAACTGAGGACTGGATTGACTGGGTATGATGGGATGTCTTTGGCCATTAAATTAGGTTACCGCGCGAAGCTGAGGCTTCATAAACAGCACAGCACATACATACCGGCCTAGCAGTTACGACAAAAAGCCGGGATAGGCGGCATCGCGCACAGTTATGAGTATGACGGACCGTCGTTGGTTGTTAGAGAAGGATATCACGCATGGTTGAGGCCTCATTTTTATCAGCCCGCATAGATACTGGCCTGATGTTTACTATAAGTAGCAGAGGTGAGGGATACCGCGTACCGGTTATCACCATGTCGGGCCGTCGTTGGCAGACGGATCAGGTTACCGCGCATACCTGAGGCTTCATAATTAACGCCGCACATAGACACGGGCCTAGCAGTTACGATAAGTAGGTGGCAGCGCTTGTTTTTGTCATGACGGTTGGCAATGGCTGGCCTTATTTTCCGCCAGGGAATTTAGGCTTGATGACAACCTCGAACTAAGGAGTGCGATTATTTTCAATGGGAGAGATAGTGCTTTGTTGGTACTTAACAGGCAGTTATTTTCTATGGAGGGAAACCTTGGTAGCTCAGGTGGCGTAGATGGTCTTTTACTCGTTCGCTGAGCTGGGCATTTTGATTGCAAACGTTTCATCACTAATCGAAATGACATCATCAGTGCTTTATTGGTTGTGCACAACTATCAACCCATTGCTATGCACCACCACGCTCTCCAGTAACGCACTTGTGTGTCACCTCGATTGGTGATGAAACGTTTGCAATGAAATTGCCCTGCTCAGCGAAAAAGCCAACCACCATGCAGTTATTTCCCAACGCATTTTGTGGACGATATCTCATTCGTAAAGAACACTGCAAAATACCACAACATGCTGGAGTGAGACTTCATGCTTTATCTATCGTACTCCGGTAACAGAGCGCGAATCGGTGAAAGTCTGTGGCCTTCGAAGTTAGCTCGATTAAACAAAATGCGGTGAACAAGGTATCACCAAAAGATGCAAACGGATTAATCTAATGCCCGGTCAAATTAACAACGTCAAAAACCTCATAGTTTCAGCGAAAATAATTTGGATGTGCTTCTCGTGAGCGGCGTTGTATCGTCTATTAAATAGAGGTATTAATAGTGCACAGTTGATGAAAGCCATAATATGATTCAGAAGGTATATATGCACTAATAACAGTCTTTACTATCGTTGACAGTAGTGAGTTGCAACACGTATAAAAATAAATACAATGCGGAATGTGGAGCAAGACAAAAGGGGAACTTATCGGTTGTGAGTCCCTTGGTGAAAGTCCGGACGGCGGTAACGTGTTTTCTCCGCAGCATAGTTGCTACACGTGTTCCATATTGTCCGTGGACTTGTGGAGGGCGATTGACGTCCTGCTCCCTGCGCGCGCGCGAGTTTTGTGTGTCTTGAGTATGCTCGGCTTTCCTATATGTAGGTGCGTTTGCGTGTACGTGGGTGTCAGCACATGACTTGTTGCTACGCTTACTGGACGGTAGAGACAGTCAATATCAGATGAGTCACCCTTGTGTGTCGCGATTTGTAAGCGTAGGGTAAAAAGCGAGTCTCGTGATCTAGGGAGCGATTGTGAGCTGTGTAGTCAAGTGAGTCACGATTGTGTAGCGTGGTTTGTGAGTGTAAAAAAAGGACAGATCTCGTGATCTAGTGAGTGGCGGTGAGCTGTACAGTCACGTATGTTGGTGAAGGGGCCGCTACAGTATAACTACTTTATCCTAGGTTTCTGCCTACCAGTAACGGCAACCTCGAACTTTCGGCTGAGCGTTGCTATTTACTGTGCCCATGGATAAACAGTACAGAGTCGTCTGCAAACATAAGCTTTTGGACTTTAGTCTGGTGGGTTAATCGCTTTGCGCCTATATTGTCTAATGCCTACAAATTCAATAATCATACTCTGCAATAGCCTCATCCCACACGGGTGCCACACTCATGATGGCCGTTGAACGAAGGCTGGTGCATGTTTTGGCAAGGTCTCGTTGCCGTTTTACGCTTACTGGAATTTCAATTCGCCTAACTTATATCCATTTGCTTGCGCCTTTGCTTCCGCTTTACCATTTCAGCGTTGGCTAACGCTCACAGGTTCAGACGAGTAGAACTTTCCAAAAACCTCCTGGACCGGCGGTATCGGCAGCTTTTTAAGGCCACTAAACAAGCACGGAGTGCGTATCAAATATGTCAGGCTTATTTTCGGAATTGTTGCACAATATAACTCAGTCCCATTGCGCTTCGATTAGCATGAAAGCTACACTAGTAATTTGACACGCTGGTCTTGATTTCTCCAGTAGTAAGAGGTTGAGTGACGCCCGCGCCACTGGCGTGTCGTACATCTCAGCAAACTAATATTTCTACCGCTTCTTGGCGACATTTCGCTTCTCATCTTTCTGCGGGCCTACATGAGAAAATCTTCATTGAACTCTGGTACAACTTGTATTTTCTCCCAGTTTTTGATCACATTTTCCAAAGTCGTTTAACTATATTCCAACGATCCCTCTTTATGTATGCAATGATAGAATCGTGCATTTATCTTTTCAGAAGAAGCTCGCTTCCAGCGGTCGATGTTAACACTTAGCTTGTATGCTCGTCCCTCTCAGATGCTTCAACGAATGTGTACTGTCTCGATTAGCAAAAATTTTGATCACACCGCACGTCGTACTTCATGGATGAAATGCTTGAAGTATAACATCAAACTGTTCTTATCTGTCCAAGAGGCATACCATTTTTATGGGAACTGGTTGGTAAGCCAGACATTTCGAACGCATCCTTCTTATCTTTCTAATGGTTGGAGTGGAATTCGATCAGCTACTATCAGGATGTATTTATTCTGTTTTTACTGTATATTGTTTTTAGATTATTAATTTGAACTGGCATGTTCATCTGACTTCCTTGAGGCAGAAGTCCTCCGTTGTAAAGCTCTTCTTTGGATGTCAGTATTGCCCCTTGTTGTTTCGCACCTCTCTATAACTTCAGTCTTCACCTGGTTCATTCCGAACATGGGTTCAACTGAAATGTCTGACCTCCCGATGTTCGCTCTATGCCGTCCTTATTCCAAGGCAGATTTCAATACCTATAAGCTGTTTGACTTTAGCCGCTAGCACAATTTATTACTCTAAATGTTTTAGTACGCCATTTGGTGATAAATACAGTTCCAACTGTGTCAATAAACTGTACCCATATGAATGCCGTCCATAACCAAAGCAATAAGACTGCTCATCCCCGGCTGACCCAACACCACCGTTGTTCCAAACCAACAGCCTTACTGCAAGACTTCCTGACCCAGCAGTTTGTTTTAGTGACACATGTGCGTCCCTTAACCTTCCACCCCACACCAACAACGTAGACACCAACCTGCCTGATGTTTGCGTCTGTTAAGTGCATATATACTCCCCATCTTTTTCTTATCTTGCATTCTCCCCCCAGATTTCACCGTAATTTTGACTACCAAAATCCTTTTGACCATGCTTTTTAAAGCCACAGTTTCAACATTTTCCATCAGGTAGCTACTTAAATATGGTTATGCACTGGCTTGAACTTTGCCTTTCTCTATACAGTGTGCTGTTAAATTCCGGACTTGACTAGCACGAATCGGATCCGCTTCGTGCCAAAGTTGGCGTCCCAATACCCACCTGGTCGAAAAATTTTGGCTCTTCCAGGTCTAATTAGTTGGGATAGACAGCAGCGGCGTTAATAATAAGATGTGGAAGACTTTGAACTTTCCAGAACTAAATGCTAAACCTAACCACTAAACTCATTTGAACCTTCAATTGAGTTTAGGGCAGATGGATGGATGAACCTCCATTTTAGTACGGTTCACCAAATTTTGAACAAGTTTCTAAATGATTTGTTGGCAAAGCATACAGACGGGCCGTTGGAGTTCCTCTTCACTATTCTGCCAGGGAAGTTATGACTAAACTCGGCAGTTGCATTAGGTTTCGAGATATTTTGAGGAAATGGGGTGCAATTATAAGAATCCCGTCTGTGTAACCAGTGTGCATGTAATCATCGCTCACAGCAGAAGATAGCGACCTTGTAGCCATGAGCTCTTGGTTTTTCTGGGGAGGAATTTCGAAAATGGGTTCAAAGTGAGTTGCACATACGGACCCAAAGAGCAAAGATAAAGTAATCGGGAATAGGTTGGTAGGCTAGCGTGCATAATTCCACAGTAACGCAGCTCCCTGAATAGTTGATGCAGCAGGTGGCTGATTTGATGCAGTCTGCCGAACTTTAGGCTTTCCAAAAAGAACCACTGCAAGGCACACGCATTCGATGACTAGACGGACGAAAGTGTAAAAGGAAACTACATATTCTGGAAAGCAATCAATCTTGAAAGTTCTTTGTAAGTGAATAAATGATTCTTTTGAATAGGACTTAAGCTCCATGGGGGATTGTCTTGGATTCAGGGCGAGTAATGATCATGAGAAGACCATTGTAATCCCCTGTTGAATGATAACCTACAACGCGACTACGTTGGTTCACTTCGGGGGCCGTATTTTAGTGTGGGATGCATTTTCCATGTTGAAAGACGACACGAATCACGCATTTGTGTCAACTGTGACATGTATGTTGTCTTGCACAGCCAGTATGATCTCAAAGATACTCTATATATTTAGATCGCCAGCACGGAGCACATAGTTTGAACCTTGGATCCCCTATCCGTTACTGATGAAAAATAAAAGTAACAAGTTTCAAGAATTCAATTCTCCAAAATACCAACGACATGTATCCCGAAGGAAATGCTTGTTAGAAGGTTCTGAAATCGGCGGGAGTACCACGTATCAATATTACCGCTGCGAGGGTGGGTGATCCCATATTCAGTTCAGTTCCTTGAGCATGTAGGAGAAAACAGACATCAACCAAATTTGTGTTGCAAAGTGGCGCACAACTATGTCATTGTAAACACAAGCCTTCAAAAGACATTGCACTAGGTTCAAAAGTCTCGGAAGGAAGCTAGGAGTGATAGATCCAACCAATCTCCGTTGAACTTTTGGACACTGCGATTCTGATTTGCAGTCCGGTTTACAACACATTTTGGGCCATCTTTTATCCTCGCAATACAGCAAGAGCAGGTTTGATCTTGCAGCTGTCTCGGGATTTTCAATAAAGAAGCTTAATTGGGTCATCCAGCGGTGGTTTTCATTTTCCTTCTGACGACAATAACAAGTCAACAGATGCTGGCTCCAGTGGCATTCTCAACGTGAAGTAGGCGATCAATCGACCGTATCCCAGAAACCTGGAATGCATTGTCCCAGGAGTTTGACGGGAAACTTGATTGAAAACTACTGGGGTAACACAGTAATGCTCTGTAAGTTAAAACAACCCAGCAATTTGCCAGAATGTTGGCAGATCAGTTGCGTTTACTGTTGATTGATTAGACGAACGTTGGTTAGTTTGTTGAGCTCGGTTAGCCTGAAGACGTCTCGTCACCAGTCAAGGAATCATCATGATTGCGTGGTTGATAAACTCAGAAATGGAAATCTTGGATAGCACAACTGGTTGGACGCAGTAGCGCAAAATGAGCATTGCTCATTGCACTCGCCGATCCAAATTTAGCTTATTTTTTAGTTTTATATCACAAATAGCTGCTTTACGATAACTAGTGTTTCAGGTTAGATGGACAAACAACTTTTACCGTCGTCCGTCGCACGAACCTGTAATTAAATGTGCAAAGTCAGTGAATTTTCTCCAGGACCATTTGTCTGCTGATAAAAAACTTCTAACTGGGATGTTCCCCTGTGTCGAAATGCCACTTTCTAAGGAAATCGACTGACAGCGATAATACAGTGAGTTTTGAAAATGTCAACAGAGTCGGGTGAAGGATAAGGCTGATTGAATTCACAGCTGAGAAAGAGCAAAATTGCCGCTGCGTTCAAGCTGCCAAAGAGGGTCATTTCATTTGCTGAAATCTTACTGAAATCCTGAGAGCTTGAGTTCGATTCCGGTAAGTCACTAAGTAAAACGCTGTATCATCTATACAGGAAAAAAGAACGTACAAAAAAACCAATAAGGATATTTTTCTGTATTCGGAAACGGACGACAAAATGGTTTACGTTTAACGAACTATATATTCAGCTTAGTTCCAGATGAGTTACCCGTCAAAACCAAATGATGTGTAAATTAGTGTAGTTCGCTGATTTTGTGCAATCTGGGTTCAAGTAGAACATAAGGCTGACAGAAACTCGGGGACTGCTTCTACTAACTGGGCCTCAAGAAGGCCGAAACCAGTCGTCAGCTGTCGAACAGTTTTCAGCAACTTTATGAGTAATGTAGTACGTCCATACAATGATAAATCTCTCTTGGGATTCCCTGCATTGATATGTGTAGCGTATACCCTATCGAAAATAACCGGAATATTGTAAATGAGGCTTGGAAAAAGTGACACACTTTTCCAAATCCTGCATAGGATTGGATTTGGGCATGCCATATGCACAAATTCTTGATCTTTCCAACTTGATATCAATACGATTTTGAGGAATCGGTTTTATCGAGGTCGGTCGTCTCGCTACACAGGTATAACTATGTGGCGTCACTTGGAAGTAACATCCTGAAATTATCCACACTGAGCTTGAAGGCTAAACTTTAGCATTTTCCCAGCAATAAGGGTTTTAAGTGAAGATACGCTCAATTCCCTAATAGCCACCCACACGAGCGTTTCCGTCTTTATAGAAGCCTTTCATTTTGCCACAAACTGACAGGGAAATGAGCCCTCTTTCGCATTTGGCCCACGCGTTTGCCCACCAGTTTGCGAGGTACGTGTATATGTTAATACCATGGGCTCTCCGGGATCCAACGGCATTCTCACTTTGAACCTTCGTTTGAAAAGTACTCATACTAGGTGCTTAGAGAGGGTTGTTGGATTATCAGACATACTTCTGACTACGCATCAGTAGTCAGGCGATTGTCTAGATTAGTTACCAGATGATCGGACTAAGATTCGTGTTTAATACAACGGCTTCCTCTGCAACATCTGAAGATTTACTCCAACCACAATGTAGACCACAAATTTGGCTCCCAAATGATCATTCAAATTACACATGGTGGCTTACACCTAAAGCATCAAAAAAGAACCCCTATGAACTGGCTTTTTATTCAAGCCAGGCAGTTGAAACAAGCCCTTTGGAGAGCTTCAAATTTACACGGTTAGTCGTGTCACTCTGGACGCCCCTTAAACTAATCACTGGGAGTTGCAGCAAGAGACGAAAATCTATAAGGAGAAATAAGCTTCTATTTGACACTGTTCGCGTGGCTGGTGAAAACTCTCTACTGTCCACTGCCGGTCTCGCCAACCTAGGGGTTCAATACGGTCTACTTCCCGGATTTTCCCCAACTTTTCGAACAGTGAATTTAGTCGTATTTCATTTGAATCTCCCCAATTTAGTATGAGAATGAATGTTCGTCAGTCCACACACCGTTTCCTCCGTTCGACCTGTGGTTCATGGAAACTTACAGACAACCTCAGGAGGAACGAAACACTTAGGGAACTATCCAGAATTTCCATCAACAGTATGAGTTGCACCATGTGGAAAAGCAACCTCAACCTTAAAGCTGTTGTTGCTAAAACATACAGTGGTCTCTGTGCAGCAGTTTTGCTTGAAGAAAACCATAATCAAAATACTCAGTTAAGTCCGGTTATTACGCCCGTCATAACTTGAGATGTACATCACGCTCCCTAAAAACTCACTGAAGATGTCATCTCGATTGGTGATAAAACGTTTGCAATCAAATTGCTCAGCTCAGCAAACAAACCAATGAACAGATGTACATGTTTCAATCGTATGATTTCGAAATGGTGTTGTCAGTCAGATACTTCAGTACACTGTACAGTACAACTGATCTGTAAAGTCAGTCGTTTACATTGTTCTACCGATTGGAGAGTGACTCATAGAAATTAGAACTGCGTGAGATAGGGCCACGTTAAAGCCAGTGCTTTTACATGCCGCTTCTGGGTTTGCTGTTGTATTCAAATTTCCAGTGCTCCGGCTGTTGCCAGTGCACTCTAGCGAGAGGTCCCGAAGAGATTTGATCTGACAGATCGCAGCTAATGACTCGGCCGGATTTATCCGGTGATTAGTACCGATCAGGTGGGCAGCGGTCGCAATGGTCACATAGTCCGGTCTCTCAGCAATGATGCCGGCTGGCATGTGCTCACCAATCCTTAGCGATAAGTACCTATCGAGTGTCTCACATAGTTTGCAGATCGATTGCAAACAAACGAGTAGCTAAATAAAGATGAATCATGGACGAGCACCTTTTCCTTTTCAGTTTGGTGCCGCGCATTCGGCAGCTACTGAAATGCGTCATTGGTTGTGCGACATTATGTTCCCTGAAGAACAGTGGTTGGTCACCAGGTAACCATTTCAGAGACCCTGTTACATACTTATAGGAGTCAGTAATACACTAGGTCCTTTTCTGGCGATGGGCTGCTTGGTTTTACGTAAATGAATGACTCGTGTTTGGCAGCACAGATTTACCAGGTAGCATCTCTTTTCGCTTTACCTAATATGAACGATGGAGGGAAATCGGTTAGCGTTTTCCTAGGCCAGTTTCGCTTATCTCAGTAGAATACCTGTCGGGATATCGTTAGCTCGGTCTTGTTTGTTAGTGGAGATCAACCACCAATCCACACAGGGCTTTCAGTAGGAAGCTTTCCCAAATTTTTCTAACCGTATGCTTGATCGTTCGGTGATGCAAGGAAATGGTCGACAGCTTCTTACTTGATTGGTCCACGCAAGAAAAAAAGCGGGTGCTTTGGAGGAGGAGGCTGCAAATACTTTTGGTGTAGAATCTAGCTACTGGTGAAATGAGAGTAGTGGAGTGGGGATAAATTCGGCTCGGAACTACCTCCACAACTCCAAAGCGGTTTGAAGGAGACTGATTTTCGGACTAAAACATCAACATAAACTCACAGGGATGTTTATCGTCTGATTAGCTATTACCTGTTAGCTAATTTTTTTCAAGACTTAATACTCAGTCTGACAGCATTGTGAATGAGAGCCTAAACAAGAGCTTTTCGTTGAGTCGTGTACGAAGGAAAACAAACTAGATAACAGATAAAATAAATATTTAAACGTTCATACTTTTTCGTAAATTCTGGTAGCGCTTGGAATCGTCCAAGGGTGTACAGTTCTGATACACTGATATTGCACACATTCTTTTACTGCTAAGTGTGATCTCAAAAGACTGGCGGCGGTGCCATCGAAGGAAAATCACCAAGGCTAAACTGAAAACTCGACTCCCCTGAGTGGCTCAATTTTCCAAGGAAAATCAAAATTTTCTGCACTATGTAACTACATCTTCCTTCATGAAGAAGACTTTTATCTTCCACGCGTACAGCAAATCTTTCCAAAGTAGTATCTCGTATCACTAATAACAAACTGCAGCTACTGTTTCACTGTCTTTCAAATATTAACACCCGAATGTGAACGGAGAGACGCTACACCCTGAATATTTACACTGTTGATCAACCGGACAATCAAGTGCTCAAACTACTAGCCGGAAGCTCATGGGTTTAATACCCCCAGGAGGTTTTTCACATACGCACTACTGATGAGTCCCGATGAGGATGCAACGGCCATGTAGTACTTTTCTTATTTTCAGAATGGGTTGTCTTCATTTATCAGACAGAATCTTCATTAAACAGTTTATATTCTCCTCAAACTACCAGACCACCATTTTGCTTATTTTAAATGGTTCTACACACGAGAGCAGACGGAGAGCAGCTGCCGTGACCGTGCCTTGACAGGTTGATAGTGGAATAAGATTGAGGCAAACAGTATAACTTTTCTGAGTGTGATCAAAATTTATTCCAGCCTGTCTGCCAAGAATTACCCAAAACTGTTCTTTCTTGATGATATCTAGTGATTTTTAAGTGTAGGTCCCATATCTGTAAAAGACTTTCTAGCTTTAGTCGCATATTCTATTTGTTTTATGTTTTCGCCAAAATCCTCAGTATTTCGGCACGTGAATGACTGTCTATCTATGCAGCTTATCCCCAGACTTTTTGATTCCTGTGTAACGCAAAAAGTGTCATTTACGGATCATCTGTTGCAGCAGTTTCGAAAAAGTTACAACCAGTAGCCAGCTTTATGTGGTTCTCTGGATTCTCTCCAAACTCGTGTGATAAGGTGACTTAAATTGAAATAGGACAGAATTCTTCTAGAATTTATCGTGTGTATTTAGCTAACACCGCAGTGTAGCACGTAGCGCATCCATGGAAACGACATGCAGCAGCCCTCTGTGATTAACACTAAGGAGACCGTGAGCGATTCTGGCGTCAGCTTCTCCAATCATCATTGATAAGGTCTCGCAAAGTATAGTTGGCGAATTTTCCACTGGAACCATTTATCTTCCGGATACCTCTCACTTGGTTTCGTCGGTTTGTTACTGCGTCCTTTGTAAAATTATTTTCTCACGCTTCTTCAAGACATACTACTTGTCGGAATTAAAATGTGCAGCCAACTTGTCCAACTACGATACTGATTTTTGAACAACTGTTTAGTTGTAAATCTTCCCAAATTAGTTTTTTTGCTCTGTTGAAGCTTTCCTTTTGCCGACTTTGATTATAGGAAGAAGATCCATCTGTGTCACACATGTAATGAGATCACAGCAAATTATCCAAGCATAGCACTGTGAATTCTTTCCAAGGTTGGGGTAAATGTTTGCTGATTCCCTCTTAAGGACGTGGGCCTAGATTTTCAAACAAAGCCTGGGCATGGAATTTTTCCGCTGTAAGAATTTCACTCCACTCAGCTATCTGGCATACACGTAAGGATAATTGTTTTAGGTGTTGTCAACCTGAGTGTGCAAACCTGTTGACGATGGTATAGTTCTCCAGCCAATAGTCTGAAACCACAGTCCTTGCACGTTCACCTGATGTACCCTGGCGTGCGCGGGACATCTCAGAATCTGACGACAGTTTTACGGCTGTGGTCAATCTACTTACTTCTAAACCTAGAAGCTGAAAAATCCAAAACTCTTCATACCTTGACCGAGTCCAGAATTCCCTCCAGAATCAAAGACTAAGTTTACTTGATGTTCTACCATACAAGTCCAAAACAGCGGCGGTGTACATTCACCACTCCATTCGGAATTCTTGAGAAGAACAATGCTATCATATTTTGAATATCGGCTGTCCTCGACTCTCAGATAAGTTCTGAGATAAGTTCTATTTGGAGAATATGGACGAGAGATTCATCCAAAGGTTTTTTGAACCTGACAGTTGCAGCAGTTCAGTATCCAAATCAGATGTTTGTAAAGCACTCTAAAGCTTTGTGCGCAAGTGAGAAAGACAGATTTATAGGGTGCAGTGTCGACGCCTTTGGTCAAAATCGGCATAATATTTCGTGGAGCTACCCACTGGGGAACACACAGAGTAAGATTGTTCGCTTAAAGTGCGTGCATTCACCCTAGCGCTTTCATCATCTGCGCGAAAAAAACGGAGTTTTTGCATAAAAAATTGATAAACCCACGGTTTATGTTTTGATACCTGTGGACAAATGTGGTTTGCTGATCTTAGTTTAGCCAACCGAAGTTTGATTACCCATTGCCAAAACATAAAGCCTCTGAGTGCCTCCCCTTTTCCATTACCATAAAAAAAGAGAACTCTTGTGGTTCCGGTGACGGCGGGAATTTACTGACCGGAAGGTCCACGGTTGGAACCTAACGTCTTCATCTCGACTTCTCCTGTTTAGGCTCGGGCATTCTGGTAGTATCTCAGCCCTCGTGCCTTCTTCCGATGGTATGGCAGTTGGGCACCAAAAGGGTGTTACAGATGAAAAATTATTTCATTGTTTTTCTTTATTATTAGTTTCAAAGCCAATCGCATTCCGTTGGATTAACCAAGTAGTTGTGGTTAAGAGGGATCAGAAGTCCGTGACTTGCATTATCGTACAGAAATGTTCGCCCATAATGAGAGTAGATAATATCAGCAGGTCAATGCATTTCAAAAGCAGCAAAAGAAATAAAAAGCGCCTTAATGGGCACCACATTAAGTACATTGTCTTTAAGGGAAACCGTTCTGCTGCCTTGGGATTTTGTGTGCACGTGTGTGAATTGTGTGAAAGTTTCCCCTTTGAAAAGTTTTCCCTTTGTTGACGAATCCATCTAGTGCATTTATACCGTTTTTTATTAGAACACGTTATTATTTCTTCTCTGACTGTTTAGAACCATAAAGTGGTTGGTAAAAAATTGTGAGCGTGATCGAATCCAACGTGAATGAGGGTAGCAAACTTTAGGCCATTACCATAATATATTTACATAAGAAACCTTATGAATTCACCGTGAATTTCTGATCTAATTAAAGGGATCCGATTATTTTGGTTTACCACTATAAACTGAGTCAAAGCACTCCAACCTATTGATTGCACTTTTACATTTCTAGGCAAAATGGCCTTTTTTCTGCCCTTACTCTTTTATTCTCATGATGTTATGCATTCGGGTCTTGCCGAGCTTAAAGTTGTCAAACTTTTTCAAGTCCTTTAGCAACAAACACTTTGCAGTTCCTTATTATTTCCAATCCATTCGTTTTTTTCATAGAATTTTTGAAACTGCATATAAGGTCACAAGGCTTGTAGACGTTTATTCAGGCTGTTTCAGAACGACAAAAAAGAAGGTAGGCAAAATCAAACCTCCGTTTGAATGAAGCTTTCTTTTTGATCAAGCATTTCTCATGATGAGTGACTCTGTCTACGCCTTTCTTTAGCTGATATCATCCCCAAAACTACCTATGAGGAAGATTTTGATATGTTGATTGCTTCAAATATGAAGCCGTGGATAGTTGCGGATACAACAAGAGCAGGAGCAGCCACCACTTAAGTACTTTGGACAACAAATTCGTTTTCGCTTTCATGTATGCCAGCCTTACTTGCCTACAAACATTCATTCCAACCTTCAGTGCAGATTACCCGCCTCCTATTCGACATCAGAATGGAAGCTTGATGAGTTATAGAGGTTTTGACGCCGCGTCACACGCGGCGATATCGGGTGTCAGATATAATGTCTTTGACAGCTAACTCTTTTTTATCACAATGCCGTTTGGTAATCGGGCAGAATAAACCGATAGGTGCCAGATTGTAAAGGAAATTCTGGTAAATAGCAGTGCCAGGTTCTTCATGGACATCGTAGATAGTCCCACTAGAGGAAGTATGGAAGTATGCAACTGGAAGTATGCAACACTTCAGGAGATACTGCATTCGGGTGGATGTTATTTTCCGTTCATACGAATGGTCAATTTATGACTTTGTGATAACTGTAGGTGACTTCCTCTTATGCATAACAACAACACTGTGCCCTCTCTTTAACCGGATTAGACTTCTAGTCACGGTTAGGATGTTAGTTTTTGTTGACTTACCGTGATGTCGCCTACACAGGCAATATCCTTGCTGTTATCCACACAGCAATTAAGAGAACGTGTATTCACAACAGCATTTAACTCTTATCTCGCATCCCTAAGCTTATTCCAATAGAACACTGCTGGATTATATTAGTTTCACGGCTTAGTTCTGAAAACAACTTAGCGGCGCAGCACAGTGGAACCTGGTCAAGTTTCAGTCGATCGGCTATTACCTCCATGGTGTGGACGGCAGACTCTAGGCAGTAGCGATTAGCTCTTCAGCACCAGGAGCAAAGTCGGAAGCGCTGTGAACGTATTCCTCTGCTTTTTTCAGGGAATTTGGCTTACGGCTTTTCATCACTCATGGTTTTGTTCAGCGTAGAAGTTTTCTTACATGAAATGTGATTTTCGTTTTAGGTAAAGTGTGCACGATGTGGAACCTTTGGTTAGATAATCATTGATAATCTACGGTGGTGTCTAGCCTGCTGCTTATTTTACTCATCTCATGGGGACTTTCTTCTGCAGAGTGTGAGTGAGTGACAACAATGTCTCGAACAACTGTTATCCATGCAACAAGGTTGGCAGCAAGTTCCGCGAAGCTTCTGTTCTAGTGTGCCTATAGTGTATCAAGCTGACCGCATATACACAGCCCTGAGGTACCGTCAGATACAAGAGGACTTCAACGCATCCATTAGGTTAGCAGGCAGTGACTGAATTCGAAGAAGCCACCGAGGAAACTTATGGAAGAATAAGACTATATAAGCGTGGTAGTGAACCTCAAATGCCCTTTGGATCATCAGTTGATCTTTGCATCCCCATACTTGCCTACAAGTTCCCTTATTTTTACCAAATACACGGGGCGCCATATTTGTGCACTTTTGGAATCATTTCATCAAATGGCCAAAACAAAAATAAGTAACGAAATAAGCAGCCAAAACTTTTTATTAGATTAAAGTAGAAAAACCTACATTAAGGTTTATCAGTAAGAGGATTTTGTCGTCTTTCACAGTGGCCAAAGCGAAACCTCAAGTTTGGTGCAAAAAGTGTCTTTGTCGTTTGCTGCTTGCTGTTTTGTTGGAGCGCGTAGACAGACACTTTTTCACTTTTTCCAGCGACCACAAGGAAACAACAAGTAGGCCGTTTCCATGGGGTTTTATGTCTAGCGTTTTGTCTAGCGTTATGTCTAGCCTTCTTGGTGCTTCAAGCAGCGCAAACCCTGTACAGCAGTGCTATTTCTCCTGCCGGATAGGCAGTCCACCAGAATTTGCCTCCAGGATCGGCCTCCGGAAGACTCCGTGGATTAGAAACAAAACAAGTTTCTTTTCGTACTGCAACATCCCCTTCTTTTGAGTTTAACTGTTATCAAGGCGGTGCAGTCTGATAGGTTAGTTTAAGCGATCAATGTTCAAACATTCCATGAGCAAAAAGCTCAGCGTTCGGTTGGACAAACACGACCACTTCCGATTTAGCTGCAAGAGAAGGAGATAGTATGCACCTAATCCATCACGATTTCTAGCTTAGAAAACTTTCCAAGCTCAAGAAACGGTGTTTTAGACTGGTCATGCTACCATGAAATCTATATTACCAGCACGAGAATATTTTGATGGTAGTTAGATAACCCGGCTTTGGCCAAAGGCAGCCATACTACGGGACTGGCTTTTATCCGCTTCCTTCTTCTGATTGAATGGCAAGTGGGGCGCGCCTAACAAATAGGTTATATGGAGCAAAATACACTCATTTGCAAATAAAGTTGTTGGCAACACTGGACTCAACGAAATCTCAGCAGAATATCTTGTTTAAAATATTGTTCAACTGAATGTGCCGCACAGCAACCGTCTCATTTTTTTCAGTTTGCATGATATTCGAGACATTGCGGTGTATTTTTTCTGACGGGACACATTACCTACTAGTTTGCTAAAAAGCCCATAACCGCTTCCATAATTTAGACCATGATCAAATAGTTCAGCTGGGATTCAGGTCAGTCACCCGCTACTCTCGATTCAATTAAAAAATTTATATTTTTCCCCAAATGAGATAAATTCGTTTTTCAAGTGAACCAATGGGACTGCGTCTACTTGATGATCCGTAAGGAAGACAAAAGTGGTCGTGGATTGTCGAAGTGTTTTCAACAGCCTTATGAGTAGTGTGATTGCTCAAGAAGAGATAGGCTGGACTGTCTCAGCTGAGTGTCATGCCTGAGCTGTCGCCTATCCCTAATCGCCACCAGTTCCTCTGCCTCCACGCACATTCACACGTAACAGAACAGTGGCCTTGAATTCATGCATCCAAATTTTGAACCATGAGGTTTTACTGATACATGTGTTATGTTTAAAACTTATTCTCACTTTGGAGGGTGGTGAGGCTGCCTTGCACATGCGCACGAGTTCGACAATAAAAAGCAACAAGAAAAGTTAGTCGCACAAACGATTTATACTAACTGCAAACGTACATGTATATTTTGGTTTCAGTTAGGGTTCGATTTCATAAGGTTCCAGAGATTTGCGCATAACTTCAAGTTCAATTCGAAATGTCGTCTGTTGCAAGCGGCCTTAGGTTCATATTATTGGACAACATAAATCCCGATGTGAGATTTCGCATAACCTCAATGACACTTTTGAATAGTCCTGGAACATCTCTACGTAGAATCTTACAAGTTGAAAGGTCTTTCATTTCACAATGTTTTCTCAATTGTTTAACGTTGAATTGATTGATGATGAGTGAGCCGCAGAATTAGCCACCGTTAGCCATCTATAAGATGTGGAAACTGACCCGACTGAGTTTCTTTGTAAATTGAATCTTTCCTGAAGGTTAGGCTGACCAAAGCCTTCCGCTTTCCAAGACAGAAAATCCACCCACGCATTTGACCACGCCTCTGATTGTCCTAACTCATTCGACGTTACTTGTGAGGTTTTCAAAAAGGCTGGCGAAGTGTGTACATAGATAAAAAAAGGATGCACCATTTTTAGGACATCAGAGATTCCTGTAAGCTACATTAGACCTCATACAAAAAAACCATGCGTAAAATAAAACACTGCGCTGATGTGATGTAAATCTTGCAATACGCTCGTAAATTCAATGAATAACCATACTACCTAGAAAATTTGAAGCAGTCAGAAATTTTATCCATTTTGTAAATGCATCCGCAAGACATTAATTTACAGTTGTTTCACTTGCTGCGTCCTCAATAATTGGTTGGCGCAAACAAACTGGCAAAGCGACACACTGGTTTACCCATTAAGGCCTATACTGATTTATCTGATTATAAACCAAGGTGGAGAAATGCGTAGTTGACTCTCCGTAATCCCACGAGTCATCTTTTTAGATAAGTTGAGATATCAAACAGCTCTAGGTTCGGTAAAGTTTCCTTGGACTTGCATAATCAGCTTTTTCCATCAACGGATTCAAACAACTTGCAACAGGGCCATTTTTTGTCTACGTGTTACCACATGGTGAGTTTGGTATGCCAAAATGCTGCATTGCCTGTAACTATCAACAGTTGAAATACAGCTTCTGTAATCTGTCTACACGGAAGCTGAAGGACTTTCACGTTTTCACTAGTATGGTCCCCTTAATTTACCTCAAAGTGCAACGCTTTAGAGTGCTCAACCATAGGGATGACGGAGCAGAATCAAATTTTGCGAATAACCTACAAAGAAACCTCTTGAAAGCACTCTGGCAGAAGCGTACACATCTTCCACACTTATCTATTTTACGGTCAAGAAGGTCGCTTAGACCAAATTCGTGTTGATTACCGGTCTTCTGAAGAAGCGTCCCCATGCCACGCAGTGAAACCGAGTCCGAACCTGCTTCAAATAGAAACGAAGGAACTTATTGTTCACTTCTTGAGGAGCATTATCAAAATTCTGGGTGCAAACGGAAATCTGACTGATAATCCTTGGTTGCTCGTTACCTCTCTATTCAGCTACTTTTCAGTGGTAATAATATTGATGGAGTGAATCAATAATCGCTCCAAAACATCTCTGAAGCCCTTCAGAAAAGCTGCTTAGGCTCGTGAACCTAACAACACTGAACCAACGGTTTGTGTCACGAAGCTGGATATCATCAACCAAGGAGCACGTTTTAGAGAAAAAACGAACAAATGACCTCGTCGTTCATGTTTTCACAACATGATTAAACTAGTGAAATTCGAAAATAGTCCGTTAATAAGAAAGCAATAACTGAGATCACGTGCACAAACGTTGTTGACCCGAAACCACGACCCCCGGAGCTGGTTCGTTCCTGTAATCTTTCGATCCGAGTCCACTGACCATATCTACCGCCTGCAGTGTCAAAAAGTTAGAGGACGTGCACCAAGGGTTTATATGATCAACTAGGGTTGTCATTTCAGTGAACTCTATATACCTATTCATTGATTTGAACTATGTTGAGGGGAAGTAGCAAAATTCAAACCAAGCTTTCAATGAACTGAACCAGTGCTTTTCACCAGAAGCTTCCAAGCTGAGGAATACAACTGTTGAGTATAAGTTGGTCAGGTGAAAATCTCAAAACTGAATCGTTTGTCAGCCAAAACAGGCAGCTTTTTTCGTAAAATGTTGCTGAGAGAGAGATAAGCGCAAAAAATCTGACGGAAATTATCGGTGCAATACGAATAGGGGGTAGTTGGACTGCGTGTTACTCGTAGTCTTTTAAACCTCCTAATCGTTGTGTAGAGTTACACCTAATCTACACTGCACTTAGTCTTCCGTAACGTGATTCGTACTGTGAAGTCTGCTCAATTTTCAAGTCAGACACGTAGAATTTCAACCAAGTGAACAAAACCGGTTGTGTTCTGTTCGTTTCTGGATTGAAACATAATTCTGAATTGTATCCACTGGCAACTCGAGCTTATGCCCGTGGTTGTCAGTGATTGGTTCCAAAATTTCCCCAATTCTTCAGCCCTGTTCTTGCAATCGCAACCAATTTTCGCCTTGTGTACATGTCCAAATCTGTCGCTTTTCGGTCGTAGAACATGTTTAATCTTACACGGCCGTGCAAGTATACAAAGAACGTGGAGCGTAGTAAGAGTGTCCAAGCTGGTTAAGTGAACCTAACCGCAGAATGATCCCTACGGCGGCTGAAATAATGTTTGAACTGTGAGCAGCCAATGAATGAGGATGATGGTTCATTGCTGTACTCTTGTGGGAATATCCACCAATAACCCTGACAGAGAGTTAAGAGCTAAGTGAACTTAAGTAAATTAAGTGGTGAAAAGAAAGGCTTTTGGAATGTAGGTCATTTTGAATGACATTCAGAGTGTGAAAAATAGGCCAAACTACAAACGGTCAGTCCTCAGTGGCTATGGCAAAGTGCGATTTAATGACAACTATCAGACGAAGTCGGAGTACAGGACACCAACGAACGATCATGCTACTATTCCACGAGCATAACGTACTAGACAACAGACGTCCAACTTTCTGTAGACACCGAAATTAAGGCAGTGCCGGGGAATATGAGTAGCTGTTTGGGTGTTGGTCAAACGGCTTGTCAGACAGCTCGGTGAACAGGTCAGTAAACAAAAAAACACCATTAGCTTACTTGTTGATAGGGATTCAGTTAAGCTTTTGTTCGGTCAACGATATCACTCCCATCGAATGTAAGTGTTAAGCTTAAATCCCCGACACTTTGAACGCAGTTCTCATTGCATTTTGATGGCCAGTCTTCTCAAAGTTACCCCCTCCTGACCCACGAACAAATAGTCCACGTTAGTTGCCTTCTCGTTTTCCTCCCAATGGTCTAACTGCTCCGAACCCATGAGCTCTGTCTTTGTACGTCCCGTCTGTATACTTCTCAGCAGTGGTGTGCTACACAGTAGGATAAACACTAGGGTGATTTCTTTGTTAATTATATTCCAGTGGCGTCAGAAACTCCTCACTCAAAACAAAAATAAATAAATAATAAATAAATAATAATAAATAACAAATAAATAAATAAATACAGACGGAGTGGATGGAATGTTGACGCGTTTTGAGAAGATTCACTTGCCCTAGTCTCATGCATTCACATAGGAACGATTATGGATGGAATGTTGACGCGTTTTGAGAAGATGCACTTGCCCTTGTCTCATGCATTCACATAAGAACGATTACGCGCTCATCTTTGCTTCTCTACAGTATTCGAATACCGATTTGTCTGTTTATATGAGCGGCGCAAAAATCATCGTGTCATTATTTACTCTCAGTTAGTTTTGATACGTCCACATAACTTCACTCAAATTGGTAACTGTGGGCGAGCACACTTGCACACCGAAAAAGTGATTTTATCATTATACAAGTGCGGTCGGTTAAGACCATAACATAGTTTGGAATTCGACTTGAGGACAGAATTTACTGGTCGCTCATCCTTGTGAAGAAAACTGGCATAGAATACCCTAACGAAATATGTCAGTCTAAATTGATATGGTCAAGGCCAGGATTCTTCTTAAAAAAATTTAAGAGGAAATGGTGCATGTATACAGACGTCTAGGGTGAGAAGCATCTTGGATAGTGGAGGAATAACAAGGTTATTCAACGGAAATAAGGCTTCTGCAACGCATACCAGCCTGTTGTTTGTATTCCCACATTTATTTCATCATCAGACTTGCAAAATTGACGAAATATGTGACCAGTGGGATGCAGTCCTTCTAGCTCGGTTTGGTGATGACGGCCTGACATTTAAAAGCACCAACCCTTTTTGGGTTCTGCTATGGCATGTCGATGCCTTATTCTCCAGCTTTGTGTCGCACAATACACCTTTAGATGTCAGTTATGAAGTAAGTATTCTTACATGGTTTAGACAGCTATCTTTGTGCCGCATTTGGGTGGTGTGGTTAGCATTCGGTCCAGTTCACATTGTCTTAGGTTTGCAGATGTCGAAGTGGCGGTAACAAAATGAAACACAGAAATATGAACGTACTGCATATAGCGGAGTCACGTTCATTGTGTCACAAAACCTACCTTAAAAATGCGGCCTGCGGTTGGTCACGTTTGACCAGCTGCACTTGGGTATAGAGGCCAGCAAGTGGTCACGGATATCTTTCGTTTTCGTTTATCACCTGAGTCTGACAGAAGCTGGTCTGTAATACGTATGGGTAGAACATCGTCTTTGCGCAGATAAACCTCTTAGACAGTCACGGAACCCCCGGTCCAACTGTGTAGCTCACATTTTTCATTGGCACTGGTGGGCAACGGAAGCAGCATGCAATCCATGAAGATTTTCTCTGGCGCAAGAGATCCACACGAACGAAGGCAAGGTCAGCAGCTTGCACGCACTATATCCGCAAGATCCTAATGGTGTTAAATTGATCTAGCTAGTGACTGAATGTTAGAATACATCAACAACCGTGGGATGGAACCGAGGGAATACATATATTACTTGGTACAAAATATGTGGCAATAGGGCTGGGCTATATACGACCCAACTTTCTAAAGCAGGGCTCCAACTAAATTAGTTGAGGAAGGCGAAGAATTAAACCGAATGCTTCAAAACTAATCTTGCCGATTTACATTATTCTGAAAAACCCGTTAAATTGGAACAAAAATTGGGGAAATTTCTCTACAAAGATTCAGGAGACGTACGTACTATTTTTAACCAGAGCTTTTACAAAACCTATGGTATTTATAGGAGGTTTTCTTCTACCTATTTGTAACTGCGTGGTTTTCACATTAAATATTTCGTCAAATTTTGACACGCCGTGATTTGTAACTGTTTGTTTTTACCCCTGAAATTGTCCCGTTTCGAATTAGCATTTGTCCTTTTGTAAATTGTTCCGAATCACCCTTGTCCAGCGGACATGGTAAACTCCGGAGTAAGTCAACATACCCGTAGAAAAAATGAGTGGAAATGCGATTCTGTGTAAATGAGATTTGATGATTTTTAGAGTGCCCGAACCGATAGTTCACTCACGTACAATGAGTTGGACATTAACGAAGTCTATCAAAGCAGTTAACCGACAATTTAATCAGCCTTTTACTGCGTAGATTTGCGGCGGTCGATTTTTTCACAGTGATTTACGATAATGAGTCAATAAAACTTCATGTGTTTGGTGAAGCAACGAGCTTGTGCCCGAACGCCAAATTAGCAGTGAGGCTATGCAGTCAATCAGTCGTGTTTGAGGAAAGATGCAATCGGATCTCGAAAAGCTTAGCTAAGTAGAAGTTTTAGTTAGAATAGCATAAGTAAACCAAACACGAAATTTTTGAGCTTAAAACGTTGGACGCTCGTCTCCGAACCACATAACCTTCAACAGGTGTCGCAAACTAAAATCCAAGTTCGTGTCTTGTAGTGATTTAGCTCAAGGACTGGACTAGATAAAACATGATGACCATTCATCGCCAGACAGATAATTTTATCAATAACTCACCAATGGATTCAAACGGATTCATAGTCCTGTCTGGTTTTCCGAGACAAACAGTGAACCGGCGAATGAAAAATTTGTCAACCCAGAGCGAGACTCATGTATGCCATTTTGCCGTCTTGCATATACATTATCGGCACGTGGACCACACGTGGGACATCAAATACAAGAAGACGTTTGGTAGTGTAAGGAGATCTGAGAATTTCTAATGCCACGTTCGTCAAGTAATTCAAGCCAGTTTATGACGAAAAGCATCGAAAAACTCTGCTATTGATTCATCCCTCTTGGGAACCGCCAGCAGTGCGCACCTCATGAGACTCTATGTACTCTTTAACCCGCGACCCTCCGGCTAGTAGTTTGCATACTTAAGTGTTGAACAACGGTCAGCTGTTCAGTAATGTGATTAAATCACACGTTGACAGGATATAGCGTCAACTGTCCTTCAGCCAGAGATCACGTGAACACCTATTGGCTGGCTCTTCGAGGAACGACTTCTTAATATCACATCTTTAAATTTATAACGAGACGTGTCATGAATCGAGGCAGGTCAAACATGTATCACCACCTCAGGTTAATGTTTGCCCTTACCTTGTGCCCCCTGACTGCACCCTTTCTTTTGCCGAAAGGAAACTGACTAATTCTATTTAGACTGAAATGTAACCACTGTTGTTGACACACATGACAGCCACGTCTTCTGATCTGTTGAAAAACAGGACAACTTGTGACTGTATGTGTAGAATCTCTAGCTAAGTCAACCGTTGGATTCATGCATTGTTCCTCCAGTTCCCCAAATGAGGTCTCAATTTAGATCTTCAGATCATAGGTCGTCTTTCTGGAAGTTTTGTTTGCTGAATTCCGCAAAACCACCGCTGTCATCAAACTTGATTTTTCTATCAGGTGAAGTTCACATATTAGTTTTTCTAGTTTCCATCATGAATCCCACTTTCCAATGGACGCGAAGCGAAGTTACGAGAAAACATATTACTTGCATATTACCTCATCAGTAGTGTCCAGCGCTACACGGGTATCTTTTCCGAATAGCCTATGTGTACATCACCTGCCGAAATTTGTTGTCATGAAACATACAATCCGAGTGCGTAGTTTTAACGATTCTCACAAAGCCATTGTCAGAAGAGAATGAATTTTTTTGCGGGCTGTGGTTGTGAAGAACAAAATGAAGTGTATTCCTTCGTTGTTCGATCCTGAGGATAAAAAGGAAAAAGTTGATGATGCTATGGAAAAAAACAACTAAGACCAAAACTTATCAGCAGCCTTAGTGAAAAAGAGGGAGGCATCAAGTACCAGACAGCCCAGTGTCGCAAACTCTCCGTTTAGCATCGGATTTTTAAAACCGCCTCGTTTTGCATGTTTTTTCTTCACTTCGGTCCATACACTAGGGCTTTTGTTCTCGCGCCTGGAGGGTGGAGGCTAGAAAAGTAAAATCCTTCTCCATACAGGTGAAAATGGCGGAAAATGCGATTCTCTAAGCTTGTAATTTAGAGGCACTCCATCCATTTGTGGAATAATGCAGGACAGGTATGGAAAGCGGGCAGTCTGTGAAGAAAATAGTTGTAGGTCAGCCTACTGTAAAGAACTGCTTGATGTGCTAGACACACGAAGTTCAATACACCATTTGGTATTCATCACCGCACTGAGAGTTCTAGTTTAACTGGGAAGTACAGTTTACACCTAGTCTCGGAGCACTTTTAGCGTCATCTCTAAATCATGAATAGGTGGATGCTAATCCGCCCACTGGAGACATTGTAGGTTATCCTGAAGTATTTCTGCGTGACACAGAAAGCCCTTCTGATGGGAACAATGTATTTTTTGTACTCCAGCTCTCCGATTCCTCTGGGAATGCGAAGCCCAAACAGGCCTTGATTCACCTTTGACAGCAGCTACCTGCTTTCTGCGCTGAATGTCATTGGGTAAAGTTGCAACCTAAATACTAAACAGCGCTTCCTGGGCTAATTTCCTTGATTTTACGATTTATCAGTTACTGTGTCTTAACGACAGACTGCTTCTCGAACCTTGTGGAATGATATGTTAGAAGGTCTGCACTCTGATCGTACTGGAAAGGAAGACTGGACGTTACTGACAAGGCTCAGTTGCTCAGCAACTTTAGGCGATCTGGTTATTGTCCAGTCTCGAAACACATTATGCAACGCGTACACTTGCAAACAAAACCTTAAATTATTAGTAATGTGTTGGAATATTGATAGCTCAGAGGCGTTCATTGGTAATTGATCATGTGACCGTTGATCTGTTCGCTGAACATCGAAATTGACCAGCAGACGTTTCGTCACCATTCGGAAAAACATCTTCAGCGTGTTCTTGACAACCTTTGATTAGCGTGGTGAATACTAATAACTAAAATTAGAAGATCGTCTTTGTCTATTTTTCCATTGAACTTGAAGTACTGGGCCTTCACAATTTCCTACGGTATTCGGCAATTATTCCGCTTCTGGAATTCTGGTCTAATTTGAAGCTAGTCGCTTATTTGCAAAATTCATCACAGAATTGCACACTCGTGCGTTCAGTGCAGACTGTGAGAAATAGGATGGACAGTTAGAAGCTTGAACTTAGGTGCTTATGCGAAAGATAGAAGATGGTTTTGGACCACCTCTGTAAACAGCTAAATTGATGAGTTTGTATTGGATCGAATTACAACTAAACATGGTTAGAGGGAGGCTAGGTGTAGAGCGGTACGATTATAGATGCTGACGACGGACTGATGATGCGGTTGCTGGAAATTTAGG
Source organism: Clonorchis sinensis (assembly GCA_003604175.2). Classification (NCBI taxonomy): domain Eukaryota; kingdom Metazoa; phylum Platyhelminthes; class Trematoda; order Opisthorchiida; family Opisthorchiidae; genus Clonorchis; species Clonorchis sinensis. The sequence goes on along the minus strand of CM030370.1, from coordinate 97,505,718 downwards.
AGAGTAAAAGCTGAGAATCACTGATCCCCAAATGCGTTCGACAGTGTGCACTTGTTTGGACTTTTAATCTCGATATTTCCCAAGTCCATTGATACACAGTCGCAGCAAAACGGGCTAATTTTGCCCCGATTTTCCAAGTGGCTTGGATTTGGTTTTGAAGCCCCAGTAAAGGGACGAACTAAATGCGCCAAAGCTTCTTGCATAATGTATGCTCACCTTGCGTCATTCCGATTCAGCGGACGACTGCAAATCGACCCTCTGATGACGGCGCGCAACCTCCCCATGCAGTGAATTCTTCGGCTGGAAACAAAGCTCTGTAATGTCAAGGAATGACTCTTAAATGGATCCTGTAATTTTGAATCCCGGGTAACAGCCATTTAACCAGCAATTAACACTCAACAAAGTTCTTTCCATTATTTTGGGGTGTAAAGTCTGTTGCGATTTTCTCATGCTCATTGGTGATTAGGACAAACTTTTGAACGATTAACAGTCATTCGTTTCAATATAACTGCTTATATCCGAGTAAAATTGAGCAAGTGTATACAGGTCAATAAGGGCATTTGTATCAGCAAGTTTGAATTTTAAATCACTTGCATTTCGTGGCAAATATGTTTTTGAGAATAGATTGGGTGACTGTGTTGGTTAGTTAGTTGAATTTTCATGGGACTGGGATAGTTTATTATGCATATCCTATTAACCGTAGCTTCAAAAAAGTGACATTCTTGGTGTTCTGTAAGATGTTTGCCTAGTCGATCATCGTCGAAAGATCAACAGGAAGAACAGTATATTCTTTCACCCTGGACCAAGATGAGTTTCAGTCACCATTCATCCTTCATACTCCGAATGAAGTTGGGACTTTAGGATGGTACGCCGGATCGTGAAGGCCTGGTGTTTGAGCTACCAACATACCATGATAAAGAATCATCATCTAGCCTAACAGAATCCATGGGGGCTAGAAGATATTGTCGAATTTATGTGCATAAACTGCTTTATCATAAAGCCGAATGGGGCGGATGCATTGAAGTGGTCATTCTTAGAGCCTTTTCTGACCGATCGCGGTGAACCTTATCGCACAGCAGCCAGTCGAGAGTGCTGACGGCAAGTTTTTCTGCTCCAAATTCACACGTTACTAGTGTACTGACAGTAAATGATCATGCCGGGAAGCTGAATACAAAATGTTTGTTGACATGCCTGGACCGCAACAAGTGCAGTGGGAAGATTAAAAATGCTGAGAGGTTTTCTGAGCTGGTTTTCAGACCACAGAGGTTTTTTGCTATGTTGACTGACAGGCTAGTCTACACCCGAACAACAAGTTTTGCACAACTGGGTGGTCGTTGGTTTGTTCGCTAAGCTAGCTAATTTAGTCGCACACGGTTCATCACTGACCAGGATGACATCACAAATGCGCCGTTGTGGTTGTGCACAACCGCTGACGATGCACTGCTGATGTCAACTCGATTAGCGCTTAAATGTTTGTAAGCGAAATGCCTAAATCAACGAACAAAACTTCGGCTACCTGTGATAATAGCGCTACCAACATTCTCCAAGCTAGCAAAAGCGGCTTTCGGGCCAAACCAATGTCCATTTTTTAAGTCCATTCACGAGTACAACATAGTGCTGTTTTGACTGTTTGAGTAGGTATTCTGCTACAAAAATAGGCATCGCACTTTTTTTCTGACGGTCTGACCTTTAGTGTATCAAAAACTAGCAAAACCTGGTTGACTTCCCATAATGATAACTACTGCAACCCCCAGTAATTTCAAGTATACTAAAGAAGTCTTCAAATAATACGGCTTGGTGTCAAGCGGGTGGTGTTCTCCAATAGCAAGCCTGGAATGCGAATAAATCTGGGAGCAACATGAAAAATCAGGGGATGACAAGGACTGGATCTTTGTTCTGGCCGAAGTCGAATCTCACAGACTAGCTTCATTAAGGCATTTGAAGCAATACATACGCATTATTATATATACCACAGAACTTTCGTAGGAAAAAAAACTGTGAGAAACGATCATGTGGATGATTCTGGGGAAAGATAGCCACAAGATGTTCTCGACATATGTTCTTGCACCAACAGAGTGCTAGATGGCATTTCGAACTACCTTATTTTATCATGAGTACCGAAAAAATGCCCCGAAAAGAAGGGTTTCGAGATAGGGCAATATGTGGTCATATTTCATTTAATAACTTGACTGACTGCACTAGTCGTAAAATGAGATACTCGAAGTACTGATTTCATATTCCAGTCAGATGCGTACGCAGTGTTTTTGCCTGGTTGGTTCAACTGAATTATAATTTTTCAATCCCTTTTATCATTGACAAACAGAAGAATCATTTCTACTTAAAAAGGTGTTGGGATAAGCACCACATGAATTGCAGCGAAATCTGTTTCCAGAGTTCGTTGGCTAATAAATCCGGTCCGTGTTTCGGGCAAACCAGTGGATTCCTTTAAACTCCATATGTCTATGCTAAACGAAAGTCATTGAGAGCAGCAAACAGTCTAAAAATTATTGCTTTTGTTACGCAAGGTCCCTCACTTTGCACTCACGAGTCGGACTTGTGCGGAAAGGCCCTTCGTCTGTCAAAAACACACACCGAACCACGACTGAAGAGAAAAGGTGTTTGGTCTTAATGAGGACGTCTGAATGATCCTGACTTTCAAATGAACTGAAGTTCGGTTATTAGATTGTAACCGATTCTATTGTCTTAGGTTGTAAACGTGTTTGGGCTGGCCACTTCTGTTCTTTCAGTCCAAAATGGTTCGTAAAAGTTGGCACAGGTTTCTGAGGGACGTTGTTTTTGACTTGGTTAATTTCAAACACTACAAACCAGCACTAAGAGGAAAAATCCCCTCGGTAAAACGTAATCACTTCACCAACCCTTTACTAGGAGTTGTGCATCAATTATGAAGTGTTCGTTAATTATCGTCTAATAAATCGTTCTGCTGCTACATTGAATGATAACAATGAGGCCTCGCAGAATCATTCGGTTTCATTACTCGAAAAATTTCATGAATCTTGCTTTTGAACTCAGTTTGGGCCTCATCCCACAGCAGCTCTAAGGATGTTGACAATAAATTTGCCCGTCTTGCTAAAAATCTTTAAAACTGATTTTAATGAGAGGTCGTTTTGACTAAAACAACACCTCAGTGACATAGTCAAGAATGAACAAAACATGTACAGGCAGTTGAATGCATGGTCAGAATGCCCACAACAGCTTCGTTTGTATAGAAACATCACTGTGTGACATCCGGTCCCAAAGTTAACCTGAGTTAGATGGCTTATCTTTTGGCACATGTTCATGAAATTTTATTGTAACTCTTGGAGTCTTGTCGATCTAGTCACGTAGAAACATCGCTTCAGATAGACTGAAATGGGAAAAATTCAAGAGATACTTGGCCTAGCGATCGTGTGACTGGGCAGACGGTCCTCCATGACTGGCAACATATCTCCGAACGTTTTACTCAAATATTCGCGCACACTCCGGACGAAGTGTGGCGTATGGTTATACCGTGACAAATAACCATCCGTGATTGGCTTGCGTCCTTCAGCCGCGACTCTGCTTGGTGTTGCAGGAGGCGATGTGCTAAAACAAACAGAAATTGGACGACAACAAAGGCATTTAAAATTCACACCCTCTGGAAAGAGAAACGCTCCGCTAACTCTTGTGTCAATTACTAGCCCAAACTATCAGCTTGGCTCTTTATTGGACGCAGCAAGGTCAATAACAGTGTGCGTTTGACCTAGACCAAGACCACGTCCTGTAAAATTTGCCAGTCAGATAGGAAACTGTCTCATAAACACACAAGGTGTAAAACACATCTTTGTGGCATAAAACCAATTGCACAGAGTTTGCCGCTTATCTTAATCATCTCGCTGCATTTTTTGGATCTGTTATTCACAAAACATTCAAATTCGACCGTGGTTAATCGTATATAATGCGAACTTCAAAGACTTGCACCTCTAAGCAACACTTCTTATGATGTCTCCGGAATTCCCATCCATTTCTCGAAGAACTTCATTATCATTCAGCTGTAGCACCCTTTCGGTGCCTAACTGTCATGCCACCTGAAGGCTGCACGAGGGCTAGGATACTGCCAGATTGCTCAAGCCTAGACAGGGGAAGTCGAGAGGCAGAGGTCGGGTTCGAGCCACGGACCTTCCGGTCAGTAAGTTCGCGCTCTAACCATTTAGGCCATCTGGCCCCTGAAGAAGAACTTCATGCTCAAAAACTGTCGGTGGAAGTGCGTAGTCTGCCTGCTTTCTCCCATGTGTCCTTTGAGCGGCCCGTGCATCGGTATTTTGCCAACACAAATGGTCCAACCATCAGGCATTTTTCAAGTTTCCGAAGCCCCTACGCGGACGTTATTTTAGCTAGCTAATACTCTTGCTCTCGATCAGACGATTTCCAATGGACCTTGACACAACCAGCTTGTTGCAGTTTGCTAATTTTGGTCATGGAGTTCCGAGAATGCAACCAAAAGTTTGCGTTGCAATGACAGTAGTTAAGAAGCTTCGCAAAGAGTAATTTGCCAGTGACTAACTTATTCGGAGGCCAGCACAGTTTGACGTTTGATTGCGTAAGCTTCTGGTCGGTAAGCTTCTTTCAGGAAATGAGGCCTTACGGGTTAGATTCATATGTGCAAAGGATTGTGCCCATGACTCTGATCATTAGAGTTTACCTCACACGCCCAGGCGTTTTCCAATCTGTGCAAAGCTGTCATCGGTCCGACAGTTCTCGTAGCTCGATAAGTAAGTGTTTAGTAGATTCTTGTCCCTGTTGATTTCAGCCGTCTTGAATTTGTTCGACGTCTTTTAACAGAAACTTGTTTTTCAGCTTACGGACATATATGATCGTTTACTACTCAGTCCTACACGAATCAGGTAAGTCTAACGGTGTCACCTTATCGGTGTTGTTTTGTGCCATTTCTAGGTTCAACTATTAAACATCTGTCTTGTTTGCCTTTTGAATTTACGTTGACTGATGATGACCAAACTTACTGGTCAGGTACAACATGAAAACTCCTCACTACCCTACGTCCTTGCTCAGCCTGAGAAACGTACTACACAGTAGGTAATGGATACAGATGCACTTTACAAACAAATTCCGATCCTGAGGCGCACGAAATCCTGTCAGCAACCACGAACAGGAATTTTTTCCTGATGCAAACATTTCTAGCGCCTCTAACTAAAGAAAGAGCAACGGTTTGCTACTCACAGTAACAGAAGAATCATGCTTTGATTATGGCAGTGGTACTATCCGAAGGCGCTTGGCTGCTGAATTATCTTGTATTCACCGATTTTGAAACACTAATGGACTACTAATAGAGTTCCTTTTACAGTATCAGACCACTTGTAGACTTGCTCATTTTCGATTACAAACTTGTAAGCATTTGACAGCAGTGGCATCATCGTGTGACTGAACGCAAGGGTACGGTCAGTCCTTGAAAAGCAAGGTACACTTCCCCACTCAAACTGTGATCTTTTTTGTGGCCACTGGTTTCTTCCCTTAGTGATGTTATGTTTCGCGAGTTTACTGTTCTTTTCTTGCTAAGTCATTCTTTGGTTTTTACAAAGCTTGGCAGTGCTATTAGTCCTTAAAATGTTTATGGGCTGTGGAGATTGTCCGGATTACAATAGCTCGGCTGCCCGTCACCCAATTCTTACTGCAAGCAGCAAAGAGCCTACTGATCTTTGATTTTTTGTTTTTTTAAATCCACTTTTACCCATGCAAAAGCGATAAGAGTTGGTGAAAATTTGCTCAAGACCCCCATGGAAGATTCAGGCACACAGCCAACCGGGAAGAAGCTAGAATGCCCTACGTTCTAGCTACAAGTAACTCATTTACGGTGTTGTACAATTACATACAAGAGATATGATGTGACCCATCCCCAAACAATCCTGAAACGATAGTCACCGTTATGCCTACCTGGCAGTCTAGAGACAATATTGATCTGTTTCAATTTCATTCACGACTTTAAGCTTTTGTTCGATGCTAGTGAAAACACCATCTCTGTCGACTACCAGTAAGGACGAACTTACTATCTGGAGATTCTTAGCCATTTGAAGTTCAACAAAGGGACATTCATCTTTTTCCTTTGTGCCGATTGGGTTCGCTTTTAGACAGTCTAAATATACCAGTGTACTATGGATCAGCGGTAAAAGACGTCCTCGACAAAGTGAAGGTTGTTGTGAGTGTAGATTTACGAGCCCCATTCCTTCCACTGATTACTTGTTTCTGTTTGAACTACATAACTTAGTGGGATATTCCATTCTATGGCCATGGAAAGGATGAACTAATGTCCTGTGGGCACAATATATATAGTAAACAGTATGTCATTCCTCGTAACAAGCATTGATGAATGTGCGAGTGAAATAATGCTGCCATAATGATCTGTCCACCACTCTCAGGTTTCGATAATTTTGGTTCCTGTCCGAATCACTGTTCATCTAGGTGAGTGTCCACTCCGTGACGTAGACTTACATAAGCTTACTCTGGTGCCTGAATGACTCCTGGTGTACAGTGAGGCCGCATCGAGTCCTTAAGGTTTTGAAGCTCAAGAACGGGTACGAAGCCAAATCCTGTCAGAAGCCCATAATCCTATAATAAATTCTAATAAATTCTAATTCTGATGATGCCGTAACTCATGAGACCGTGCAGGACTGTGACCTTATTCTTGTGATCTTAAATCCTCTTAACTTTCTCTTTCGGATTTTCTCGGTGACTTTTATCAACTTCTTCGATAAGTGCCACCGTTAGGCGAAATGTACACCAGTAAGAACGGCAAACCTATGAACAGTATAAAAGCCTATGCAAAGGCGGCAGGTGCGCACCTTCACCTAAAGAATCAAAATCTCCTCATACAAATAACAAGTGCGAACAAGTTGGTATCTCGTAATGCACAAATCATCACAACCGAGAGATTCAGCTGGGTTCAAGGTGAGTCTCTCGCGAAAAAAAAACCAAATTGATTTGCAGATGAGTGTATTTCTCGGAAAAAGCATTGATGAGGTTTAAAAAAGTAATTCAAATGGTGAAAGTTGTGGAAATTTTACATGACAAACACGCATCCGCTCGGATTAAAATGTGATAAAAAAGTTGCTGTTTAACCTCTGTTCTACCGTAAAATCGCACGGTTCATCTGTTCTTAAACAACATCACAGTAGGGGAAATAAACATGATCAAACTAGTGGTAATCATGACTGCATTGCCTACCATCAGAGGAGCTTTTAGTAATCCGTACTGTATCAGGCAAAAAATTCCACCACTGAAGGTCACCACACCCAAAACAGTTCCAAAATTATGTACGGGAAAAGCAATCATTACAATTGTGCTGGTCACACTCGCCAAGATGGATGCAAATGCTTCAACAGCAACAAAAGTAACGTAGAATAGCCACTCTAAACCCTTGATGTAGGGCACGCCACTTATAAACAACGACAGACAAGAAATAACGAACAGAGTTGGTGCCATGGCACGTAAGTGGTCCCAGTAGATTTGTTCGTCTGAAATGCTATGTTGCAAATTGTTCAATCGATGTTGCAGTCGACGCCCGTAGGCAATCCGACATAGGTCTAGCATGATTCCTGTAACTGGTGATAGTAATATGGTACACATTGATGCGGCGGAAGAAGCTTCCAACAGTCGTTTCACGACAACAACGTCGTCGTGGAACGCATTATTAAGCTGTGCATTCAGCTGACTAAAATAGAATGAGAAGCGTAGCAGTCCAGGCATAAAGTATAGAATGATTAGCAAAAATGGTAGGGAGAGAAAACAACGTTTGAGGTTCGGGTAACGTCGCTGGATCACACGGGTCACCTCGATCTGATACCGCCTGGTTTTGATCTCATTTTTTGCCACCGGCTGGATTATGGAAGAACAGGAAAATGAGTGTTAATAAGCAATGGGACCAAGCATGTTTTGTATAAAAAAAATGCATTGCAACCATTCTCTCTAATGGCATCCGACTAATTCCCTAGCTGTTTTTGGTCTTACCGCATCAGCTGACCAGACAACGCATGCGTCGCTGATCACGTCGCCTTATATCGACATGTGACAAATATCTACAAATACCGCAATAAACTATAACCAATCAAAAACTGTTCTGCAGGTTTCAAGTTCCTATGACGCTACCCGACTGGGAATTCTCGATAGTCGGGTCATTCGATCGACGCAACCGGGACAGTTACTGGGTCGTTGTCCGAGTCAACCGTGAATATGTTCGCCTGTTCAGAGTTGATGATTCAGGTGCGTCCACCTTGCACTGGTGGAGTAGTCGTAACATGCTCGCCTCGTATGTCACGTGCCCGAAGTTCAAAATCCCGTCAAAGCAAATAGTATGCACTGCCGATTCACTCTATTAAGAGGTAAACTCAAATCGAGTGCCTCCTGCACTTGGCATGGACTCACCAGAATAATTGAACCAGGACAGGACAGTGACATGAACGTGAGTTCCACGCCACATCCCACAACCACCTGTAGACACTGTGTTACCGGTCCTTTTTGCCAAAGCAACAAGCCAATAAATATGTTGCTTGTGTTTTTTTCAGTTTTTCAATCATTTAGAGATTTCACTTAGCTATAACTGCATCAGATAGTGGCAGTCGTGAATAGTTTTTCTGTCGTAGTTTGAATAGACTGGTCTTGCTTCACGTTGGAGCGCCCAAATTTAGGCCTATTTTATCAAAAAAAGAATGACTTATTTCACTGGCCTAAGGTGACTAAACTCTGCCAGCCCCAAGACACCAGTGTAAAACCACGCAGAATTTGGTTATCAACTTTGAGAGGATCTGAACTTCTTAGATGACAATCGGCTATCCGTGAATCAACATCAGTATGCTTTGTATTCGGACGAATCTTTACGTTAATAAAGAACATCCTGCCGTGGCCAATTTCTAGGATACATTGCTCCCAAACAAATATGGAATTTCTGCATCAGTCTTATTTTAACAGTACTTCTCTTGTTCTCGCGGTATCAGTCTGTTTATCACACACGTCAACTGGGTATGAACAAACACAATAAGAGAAGACTGTCCAAACGCCATTTGTGTGCAGACCGCTGTTAAAATGCGTTGCACGTTGGCTTTAACCATATGTTTCCCACAATTTAGCAATGCCTGCAGCCATAGAATATCCCGAATAAAATAAAGCGGCGGATTAGCTTCGCTGAACCTGAGGTGAACAAGGCCTTGTCTGGCACGAACACATTAGGTTAACTCACCATCCACTGGTAGTATTGGTATGCAAACAATACACTAAAGCACGCTGTATTCGGTACATTCCCTCTTCAACAACGTCAAGTAGATTCTCGCAGAATTACCTGCAGCAACAATATTGTTTTGTTTGTGAAGTGCAGTAAGAACTCGTCAAAGTTTGTCTATTCATTAATACCAAAGTGTTTTAGAGTACGTCTTTCAAATAAAGCTACAAAACTATGAGTGTGTCTTTGCAGATAGAGAACTACTGCCAAAGGTGTCCAAAACCACGCTTATTGCATAGTAGACCCACAAGCACCCGATTTCCGGCTGTTTCAAATTTTCTGTCAGATTCTTCCAAGCTACTTTCAGACAATTTAAGTGTCAGATGTATTTCGCCCTAAATGAGTAAAAAGACTGTGAAAAAAACAAAGTCCTTTGTATGTTTGAGTCTCTGCACATTGGATAAGCTTTATGGCCGTTTTTGAGTTACATTGATGTAACAAAACAGAACAGATGTAACAGAAATCTTTCATTCGACCTGGATATGACAAAAGCGACTTGGGTTTTACCCTGCATTGCGATGTTTGCTTCACCGTTTTCTGTGTTTCCGGTATCAGTGAAACAGTGATTTCCCACAGCTAAGTCAGACACACGGGAAGTGTGGAAATTGTTAGAAAGTTGATCCCGTCAAGTTAATAAAAGGTAAAGGCTTTAAAACACTTACTTGATATCTGGTCGACCCTGGATATCATCCATGCCATACGGGGGGAGCGGGATTAAGCTGCTATAAATGCTTGGATAATTTGGTTGACATGCAAGTCATCTGAGTAGACTTTCCACTACCGATTATACCAATAAACATGCGGTGAGATGACATGAGATGACAGTTCACGTGAGATTTAGTGTTGCAAGTCAGCCATTCTTTTGAACACTCATCAGCAGTGCAGTTTTCCTTAGTTTTTAGAGTTGTTGGTTAGTCGTTTGACATAACAGTATTTAACTATAGAGGAAAATTTTGGTAGCTCAGGTAGCGTAGATGGTCGTTGGCTTGTTAGTTGAGCTGGGCAATTTTTGTCCGCTGAGCTGGGCAATTTGATTACAACCACCACTACGCTCTCCAATAACGCACTTGTGTGTCACCTCGACTGGTGATGAAACGTTTGCAGTCAAATTGCCCAGCTCAGCGAACAAGCCAATGACCACTATTTAACTAAGAGTGACACATCGGAAAGTGTCATTAAACTGTAACTACATGTAATGGAAGTAAATGTGGGTGCTATTACAAAAACCAATGCACCAAACTATGCTACTTTTCCGTGATTGTTCGTGTCAGGAGGGTCAGATTCCTGGAAGTAACCACTGAATGCCCGAAATCTACTGGCACTCTCAACTCCGCTAGATGCTGGCCAGACGGACGACGCCCCCTCAGTATGCAGTGCGTGACAGCCTTGTATCAAAGCCACACAGTGAGTCAGCGTTGGACCAAAGTCAGAAAGTGTCCCTCCAATAAAATAGCTTGAGGCCGTTGTATTTTCGCGCTCGTTCGCACTCACGCTCTGACATTAGCTTGTTGGAATAAAGCTGTTGTGTTCCCTCTGGTGAGCCTTTTTTCGGCAGCAGGCACTGGAGCAGAGTCAGCAGTCAGATACAACAGATTGGCGAATCAGCGGTTATAACAATTCGCATTGGCCAATACATCACAAATTAAAATGCCGAGGCCGAACCAAGTCGAAATACATCACCCATTCTATTCAGCAGCTCTCTGACCTGCGGGCACTTTCTCTCATCTCTTTTAAATTTGTACGCGTGATTGTATCTAATACAACAAGTGATTACTTTTCAGATTTATATACTTTTGAAAGGCTGCATAGCACCACCAACCTTCAACTGCTCGTCTCGTCTGCGTGCTTTCCTATCCACTAGCTCCTCAAGTAATGTTATCGGACATAACAGGCCAAGCTAATTCGTGGAACTTCATACTGAACTCTATACAGATAGTTTGTATGTGGTCAGGAGATTTTGAATTTCCAAACAAGGACTGAACACAGTTGATTAACCACTCGTATGAAAATTACGGTATTCAGTTATCAGCCTAAAGGTCACGGGTTCCGATCTTCCTATGGACCCGTCATAATTGAGCTGCAATCATTCCAAATGAAAACGGGACACCGACGTAGTATTGCTTGTCTTTATATCTCAAGCCGATTCCAATCGCCGAATAAAATTTCCATTGAACACATGCACGTCTGTGTTGAAATCCTTCAAAACTGCACTCTGAAAGTCAGTCATTGTTTGTTTCAGAAATAAATAACATATCACATTAGGAATCAGTTATATGGGCGTCCACCCTCCGTATTCTTTTTATTGAGAGAACAAAAAATTCGATCATCGTTGGTAGCTTGTGTTTGCCCAGCTATTTGTTCTACGTTATTTTCAATCGACAAGGAAAAAAATCTAAGGAAACTGAAACTTAAGCAAATAAGTACTGTCGAAAAAACTGTCCGAATTGTGAAAAAGCTTTTTGTACGAAATAACCCATATTTGGCTGCTTTTTATCAGAAAATTTGTTTGTTTACGAATCAGAATGTGCTTGCAGATGCTTTGTTCCCGAAAACCGAGTATAGTGTCAAGACCTCCGGTGTCTCATGAACGCTGGTTTCAAACCAGCGGAGGAGAATAATAAACAAATAATGAACACACATTAGCCCTTTTTGCCTCGGGAAGTCAGTAAGCCTAGTTTCGAAACATTTTTACTGGTATAAACAACCAGCGGTCGCCCAACCAGACAGATTCACTGATTTATAAGTAGCTAATTCTGGGGCAATAACATAATACGTAACTAACATACTCTTATTTGCGTACGAATTCGGTTTTGCTAGGAGACTCAGCCGAATCCAGCGGAATTCCTCGTTTATGATGGTTCGTTTCGATTGAATTTGCTGCTTCAGGTCACCTCATATATCACTGGGTACCATATTCAAGATAGCGCAGTACATTTTTGTCTAAAGGTAACACGCTACCCATAAAGCTACTGAAACTTCTTCGACAGCCCACGACTGGTTTCGCTCATCTTGGGGCTCACCAGGCAAGTCGTGTTATTTTGCTGTTGCGTACACACATTCATGTGTGTATCGTACAGAGCACAGGCCGACTCTTTGAAACGAGATTTTCAGTTGGATTCAGATATCTCCTGTCCAAAAGGAAATTCGCATAAAAATGAGTGTATTTTTTTAAATCTGTCTATTTCCAGTTCAAATAGAACCGTCCTCTTTAAAACTGTTTTCTCCTTCAGCTAGGTATTTTAGGCGGATGGAATGGCCGCACATACTACCAGGTAGGTTAATATATAAAACTGTTAGTATTGCACTCGTTACCAGTTGTGATATCCTGTACTTGCAATCACTGCTTTAGTCAATAGCCTTCAGTTGCTCCACAGTGGAAGTACCAGCCATTTGTTTTGCATTTACCAAAGCAGTGCATTCAGGTACATACTGACTACTTACTGTTAGTTAAAGTCACCCAGGATAAGGTAAGTAGAAGCGGTAAGTGTTGCCTGTAAAGCTCAATGCTACGTCTGAGTTACTAAATGAAAGTATCTGATAGGTACTACATAAAAATTATCACAACATGAGTTTGCTGAGTGACTGAGTCCAAAGAATCCCTCTCGTGCGCACTAGAAGTTAAGATTGAACATGGTTTGCAATACCAAGTCCAAATGATCACAGTTAACTGTATCTCCCTCAAAGCAACCTAAAACAGTTATGATTTTGGTGAAAAACTGGCGTGATTTGAAACCACGCGCAGCGGTTGCATCTTAGGTTTGGAAAAACTTTTCCACATTTGTTATCATTGCTAGATTGCTTGCCGAGTTGTATTGTCGGCTTCCAACTCAGCTGTTGTTTCAAGGCATGAAAATATCCCATAGTTTATTGCCAACAATTAAGTAGTTATATATTTATTCGTTCCACGCAGTAATCCAAACTTACTCAATACGAACCAATTGACTGTGCACGCACCCCCAACACTGGGCTATAACACTCCCCATCTTTCATTCTCCGATGACGGAAACTGTAACTCCTAGAACTAACTTTATTTCGGTTCACGGATAACACCTGATAAACTGGCTGATTGACTGCAGCTGTCTCGGGTGCATTTATTCAGTTCTGGTAACTCCACCTTACAAATTACCAAATAATTATGGAGAAGACTGAAACACTTAATTTCTGGGTTGGAACATATTATCGCTGATGCTGGCCAATTTCGAATAAAAGCACGGAACGTTAATTTAGGAAATGGCGAAAACATGTTTTCGTTTGACATCACATCACCATTCAGTTCGAACAACCCCAACCTCGCCAGAGAAACAATAACTTGACCGCTTCAGACTAATTCACACAAGACAGCAACCATGAAACTCGAAAGTCTGTGCAAGCTGTTGGACTTCTACATATATACATACTTAAGCTTTGATGGAGAAATATATCAACAGCTGAAACGGACATCCAATACAAGGATTTACTGTTGAAGTGGTAATGCAAAGATTAGACAGCGCGGTACAACCAATGAGCAGTCCAAAGCTATGGATCCACTAAGCTGACGGCACTTTTGTCGTTATGAAACAAGATTTACTATACAATATGTATGAACTACTCAATACCAAGTTTGAGGATATCAAATTTACAGTCAAACTGGAGAGTAACTTTCGACTTGCATTTTTGGACGTTTTAGTGAAGACAAAGGTGGAGAGGTTTCTGAAAACTTGTATCTACCGTGAAGAGAGATTTACGGGTCAAATATCGAACAGTGACAACAATCGTCCAATGAGCTACAAGGAGGACCAAGTTTGAACTCTGTTCAAGAGGTCGGAAACACTTTGCAACATCACAGTATTGAGGAATAGGGAAGAAAACCATCTATTCGGAGTAGTGTAGTACAACGGATATCCAAGCAATTTTACGAAAAGAAGCTTAAGGGGGGAAGACATCACAACAACAACAGCAACAACATCAAGAGCAAGCGACCAAATGGGTAATTCAACCTTACGTCAAGAACATATCTGATATCATAGCTAGATTTTTAGCTTAGAAAGTAATCCTCGTAGCCCACAAAGCAGATGCCACTTTTCAGAAACTGATCTCAAGACCAAAAAACAAACAAGACAGAACCAAGAGGAACAATGGGATGAACCAACTTCACCTATTGCAGCGAGTTCTACGTTGAGCAAACTGTAAGGAAATTATGCGCACAAGTAAAGGAACCCAACGAGATCGTCAGAAGATATGACCCCGTCTAATTGACATCCACACATGAAGACCAAGAAGGTCACAAATTCAATCTGGGAAATGCAGAAATCTTGGCATACGGGGACACAAGGCACGGAAGGTAAACCACTACGGATTCAGTCAACCGGTACACTGAACTGATCTAACTTACACACCGCTATGTGCAAAGGGCCGGCATCTCAGACGGAATACTCAGAGACCTGAATATCGCGTTAATAAACCAAACCTTTGAGTCAAACCGAAAAAGTTTACAAACTGGGACCCAGAGGGGTCAACAACAGAGGTCAAACCAGCAACAACTGGAAAAAGAGAGCAAGGGAGTCCAAGTCAAAGATCATGTTGTCACCATTCATTCAGAAGACAGAATAACAGAACAACCAATAAAACCACCCGACGGAACCACCAACCGTGATCGAAGGTCAGCCCCGGCTAGCAGGACATATGGCGGCACACACGCAACCACACTCAACGCACAACCATGAAACCATCGCTACGCTTGACCGCGCTTCCCAACAACGCACTGACGATGTCCCCTAGACTGGTGATGAAACGCTTGCAGTCAAATTGCCCGGGTTCGAAAATACCAACGACCTTCCACGCTGCCTGAGCTAGCAACATTCTCCTTAGTAGAAAATACTAAAGTATTGAAAACATGATCTTCACAACTGTTTTAATTTATATCCTGTTACAAGTAAACCAGAGCTTAGGTCAGTACTTCTTCTTCGTGAGATCTACTAGAAGAAAACATACATCGCTAAAAGTTGACATCGTTTTTTATGTATAAGTTTCAGGTTCCATGCTGCTTAACTTGATTAGCAGCATGTGCTACCTGAAACCGTACCATCTGAAAATAAAAAGGTACATTTGTTGCAAACAGACAATTACTAATGATAAGTGACCAACAGATAAATAGAGGTGGGTGCACCCCGGTGGTTTAGGCTCCTCTCACCAGGAAATGTAAATGAGAATGAATTAGTGAACAACAGTTCAAACTAATGCACATGTTTATGTGTTCCGAACGCTTACATAGAAGAGGGCAAGATGAACTTCACTGTTTTGACATCAATAAACCGGATTTTTCTACGGAATAGTCCTATAACTTGCCAGAGCTTTTTCGTACACCATTTTTTCTGAAGGACTCCATGTTGGTTTTCCCATGGTTACCAATATCCACTGGTTGTAAATCTTTCCAATTCATCCAAAGGTAGTAAAACTTGCGAAAAATCCTGTGGTTCTGCTAAAGGTTGCATAAACTGTTGTACTTAAAAGCATGCATGCCCACGAAGATTATTCACTGCGTTGCGGACGAGCACTTAGCACAAACCACCAAACATCTTTGGAGCCTCTAACCCAGTCCAACTCTAAGCCTGAGGGATACTTTCAAATGCTTGCCAGGTAAGAAGTAATTTTAAACGCATTGGGAAAAATCTCTCGGGAATTTTTTGATCATATTACCCTTCATAGTTAGTTACTTTCAGATCGCATCCAACAGGCCATACTGACCTTTTAATTCCACAGCAATATCCCTTTGCATGCACCGATTCAAGGCTGTTACCTTTTCAATGACTGGACTTGGTCGAATTTATCAAGTTTCCGTTAGCAACTGAGTATTTTACCTCGCAGGTAGCCAGTAGCAATTCTATCCCCATGTTGCAATCAACTACCCTCCCAACTTAAAAAAACTGACGTACCGCTCTTCGAAAATATCAAGAGAAAACTCAAGAGAAAACAGCAAGTTAAGCTTCCTAGAATGTTCAACCTCTGAGTAGAACCCTTCACGACGAAGTTGGCCGGCCAAAACTGCAGACGATTTTTTTTAACTTGAAACTTGCTTCTGTTTTCCGCAAAATTTTTACAAAGTGATTAAAATAACTGTCATATTCAGCATACGGACCTCTGCCAGTCTTCGAATAAGTCAATAATTTGTCGGCCAAAGATTCCACGTTTGTCTTAAAGTAATTGGATACTGACTAGCAGTTCACGTTGCTGCTGGTGGTAGCTTATTGTCCAAACACGTTATAGTTCTGTACACAAGTACAAGAAGAGAGCAATATGACACGAACAAACATCTACTTCTAGCCCTTTTTGTTGAGATTCTCAGCTGCTGGACAGAATCCAAGTTAAATGGAACAGACAAGTCGGCTCACATTGGTAGCACTTGCTGCAGTTTGATTCTTTGCCACTTTGGAGAATTCCGAACAGCATTTCAATGGCAATCAAATAGCACCCCTGAGGCTCGCCCTGTGGCGTATTTTTGGCGATTTTGTTCAGCAGATTGGGGTATATTGGGGAGATTATCATTGAGATTTTGAAAATAAAACCATTTCAAATACTTGATCAAAACATGACCGCGTTCTGATTCCAGTTTTTTTCGTCACTGAAATATAATCCAGCAGTGCTCTAGGCAGTTGTTTTAGTAGTAGTGAGATCTTTCAAGTCACTGATTGAAATAAGTTCGAAAAGGCTTTCGAAGGTTTTGAATCATGTTAAAATACTGGGTTAACCTACGAAGCGAGAAAGAACAGCTGAGTTAAGCGGTTGGCCTTTTTGATGAACCTCACTCAGTCACGTGGTTTTGAGTTTTCTGACGGTTTCCTGACAAGGCTTTACATCGTTTAACTCTGATCGTTTAACTATGGGTAACTTAGCTACTGCTATTGCTAGAGATGTCATCGGCAATATTTCGAAGTCAGCGATAAAATTGGGTCTGCAATAATGCGATATCCTGAAAAGTAATACAAGGAGAATCATACTAATAACGACAACGTGCAGTATAAAGGTTATCCATTATTTGACCATCAAATATTCGGCCAAAATGGTTCACCTAACGAAAATTTCTTCTCTGTGAAATGCATCACAAAGCGGAGGAACTTACATCGTCAGGTGAGTCCATTTGCGTTTCGGTCGTTACTGAACAAGGCTGTTCCATATCTTTGCCCCATTGAGTCAAGAACAGTATGGCAATCAGACAACCACAGATCACTGAACAACAACCAAGAATTACAAAGGAGGTTTGTATGGAAATCTGAGGAAACGTTCTTGCCATAATAAAGGTAACCACAGCGCTGGAATCGTAGGCTCCGTTCTGTATAGAAATTACTAAACCGCGGGCCTTGGGAAATAAGGAACTAATGTGATTGTTGCAAAATATGCCGGCCAACGATCCCACGGCCACAAAAATGACTGCTGGAAAAAGTAAATAAGAATGTTCACGGCTGGTAAAGGCAAACATCAGGCATCCCATGCAGAATATCAGAGTAGACGTCATTTTGGCAACTCTAAGTCCAATTCGATCCATAAACAATCCGGTCAGTGGAGCCAGACACATCTGAGAAACCACTCCGGCTATGTAGGCGTTTCCAAACATGTTCAACTGTTGACTGCATTCCGTGCCATTACAGTGGCCATAAAACACACCAAGTTGAACATACGGTGGAATCAGTGCGTTGAATCCGTAGAAGATTGCCCCAAAGAAAAGTATGTCAATCAGCGATGAAATAAGTGCAAACCATCTTTTGATCTCGCCTGTCCACAAACTGTCCAGCGTTGTACCTGTAATGCAACAAATGAGATGTTCTCAAAACAGTCATATTCCACTCTTTTGGGTGAACCATAGGAGGTTTAAACGTAAAAAATTTTTAAATTAATCCAGATTTTGGGACGGTTAATACTCACCAATTTGACGTGATTGCCCAACTTTACTAAGCCTTATTTTCTATCCAGCACTACGTGTGCAACATTCATGAATTAAAAATTTGCGTAAATTGAGTGCGACTTTAAGGTTTCGATGGCGACTACCATAACCTCAAAGAACAGCTAGATTTGCTTAGTGGCAAAAACCCAGTTTCCATTAAATATCGTGCGTTTTTTGTTTGGTTTTTATATTGGATGGATATACAAATAAGACACCCTCAGATGTTTGAAACGAGTATGTTGATGATGATTTTTGTGGTCATGCGGGTAAAGTTGAAGGTAATAAAGTCGCCATTCAACCAGAAAATAGACTGAAAAAGAAGCTGACTTGGACAACCAATCGCATCTGTGGATCGATTCGCGTTAGTCATATCATCTTGCTCATAAACACAAAACTGATCACCTGTCACTTACTGGAAGGAGGTAATTTGACTCGTAGTGACTACTTGGTGACTAGCAACCAAACAATGTCATCCTATGTCATCGAACTTCTACTCAGTCGCATTTGCCTCATATTGTTCTGTGCCGATGAATATTCCGTTTTACGCTAATTTTACGCATTCAAAGGCCAAAGCATATTAGTTTAATTCCAAAATACAAATGTGTTCCGAAAAGTTGCAACGAATAAAGTAAAAGCATCCTTCAACTTTACTAGTTTTTAATTGAATAAATGGCCCTCATCTTAACCTGAGTTTCTTATCACATGGACATACATGAGGTTTACCAAAAGTGCACACAGACAAACAGCTCATTCAAAGCCAGCATTCAGTTTTTCTGGCTGAGTTCCACTCGCATCACTGAAATTATTAACTGAACGTGGTTGTCTCCATTAACACACTGTGTGACCCAGGTAGATGAATGTTTCGACTTGCATTTACCTAAGAATCACAGGACAACGCAGTTTAACCTAATTTACCGCGATACAAACCACACTTTCAGACTGTGATGAGCACCACTATTACTGTTTAACAGGCTTTTACCACGATGAATTTTGAAGTATTGAAAAGTTATTGCTAAGTTATTGCTTCTTTGGTACTGTAAAAGACTTCTCCACCATAACAACGAAGAAAACTGAAGTTAGTTTAATTCGTCCTCCGTCATCAAGGTGGAGAAACACACCGTCTGTCAGAAAAAATTGTTTGCCTCGGAATGTGAATTGTGTAAATACAAGCCAGTCCTAGAACCAGCATTCATTTGTGTGCTTGTGCTGTTGGTATTTATAGCTCTGGAAACAGAAGCATTAATAACCAAAGCAGTTGCCTCCAGATTAGATGTCCTAGTACGAAAGTAATTTTTCATTTTATCTAGAAGCGCGCATTTCTGGCAGTTTTGTCGTAAACGATGAGTTAATTGTGTTACATGCAAGGTTATCCAATACACATCGACATCGTATCCTTAGATTAGCAACAAGCAGAAATTTCCCATTCCTCACAGTCTTAAACCAGTCCACGACTGAAATGATTTCTTTGCTAGCCCGTTAACAAAGATATCAGAATTTATGAGACACTATTGGTAATTCAGCCCTTAAATAAACCCACGAAGAACTTGATTGACTAGTTTGCGCTGTGGGCCGGCATCTGTGTATGGACTGACCGAACAACGCTGGCAGGCATTGCGTGGGACACACTTAAGTATGCAGACACAGTGATCCGCATGTAGGTAACCCTCAAGATGTCCATTGTCCGAATAAATTCAGGAAATAAGACCGGAGGTTATACGAGACATGGCATTGGGAAAGACATCGACATGCCGAACTGATTACCCTCAGGTTTCTAATCAAGCGTTGTGCAAACTAAGACGCATGCGTCGGTTAAAAATGTAGTCCATACCACTCAAAGAACGCACGCAAGACCAACGTACAGCTAATTAGTACTAGACCGCAACAAGTTATCTGTGCGCAACGGTAGTCACCACACTCAATTCCATCGCTGCTAAAGTTGTGGCCTTCTGAATTGCTCGGATGTTTAATCTACAAATGAAATACATCAAAATAAAATAAAGTTAAGACACAATTCAGCTTAATAAAGCATAATATGGCGCTTACATAATAATGGCAGAATGTATACTGAGAAGAAAAACGATAGACGATCAACCAAACAGGGGGCTTATGTGTCTAGCCACAAAAGATCCTGGAGGCTGGGCATCAGTACTTCCACAGACGACGGTAAGTAAAGTACACTAACCACATTCGTTTATTAAAGACCGGCATCCGCTTTCCTATCCGCCTACCTTACTGAACTATGTCTATGACTCATCGCAGACAGTGTTTTGTACAGGCTTCTTGTGTAACAAGCTGAATGCCCTGCGCTTGGGGCACATCTGCCAATATTAGGGCAAAATGTGAACGAAAGCAGGCCGTTCCTAATACATCAACACGTCCAGCTGGTGGCCCAACACTTTCCAGCTCAAGGGATTACAACTGAACAGACAAAATCCACAGTGTAAGTGAAAGGTGGCATTGGTGGCAGTTCTCGTAGGACCCACTCCGAGCACACATTTGGCTCACCAATGCTAGCCACACTTAAACCTGGTCTGTAGAACAACGGTCACAGGAGGTCACATCCAACACACTTGTAGGCATTACACTCTGTAGTATCTGTAGTGATAAAGCAGATCATCAGCAGATATATGAATGAGATACAGAAAGTAACCTACCACAAACTAGGATATAAAAAACGCATTATGAGTGTGCAAGAATAACCGACATAACAAAGAAAACAACTAAATAACTCGACTATCTAAGCCAGAGGAGTTGTGTAGGTTTTTACGGTTTCCAGATGGTTTCCATTGGCTTGCTCATACATGTTGTCTAAGTACGACTAACAAACAAACATCCACACGTGATAAATGAAGCTGGTTTCTCGATAGAGTTTCACTGAGGTTGGTCCTTGTAGCTTTGTGCTAAAAAAGTGGATTCATTCGAAAGTATAGTGTAAGGCGCTTCTTAATTTTTTAGCCTTGTTCAAGATTATGTTGCGCACGCAAAGCTCAAGATAGTGTAAGGCGCTTCTTAATTTTTTAGCTTTGTTCAATATTATGTTGCGCACGCAAAGCTCAACAATACATTGACTTCATTTTTCTCGTATCTTCTGCAGTTAAACTCATCTGGAAGTTTTTTGGCTGTCAGTCTAATTTGGTAAGACATACCCTGCGAAAAGCAAATTTGAATTTGCATTTTCCAGTGCCACATTATCATCCAAAAGGCCGGCTTAGTAGCCCCGAGGATGTGACCTCTTTTAGGATAAAAATATCATCAGAAATATGCAGTACTTTGGGAGGAAACCGTTGAGAGCTTTCTAATTGAGACCATTTCGATAAGCTAGTGAAAATACTGATAATTTTCTATTCAAAATATACAGCTGCTTAAATTACCCAAGGAACGACTGTCTAATTAGTCAAAAACAAATTTAGTTATTATGGATTCTGGTAATTTCGTACTCAGGCAATCGTGGGGAATATTCATATAGCCATCTTAAACGGGGTTTTTTTGGTGCATGTTGATTCCTGAAAACACAGTCCATTTAGTTAGAAAGGGCCCAAACAAATTCATCTTTTCAAAAAGGAAACTAATCACAAGGTTGCTGAAAACCTTTGACAACCCACATTCAGTTACAGAATATCGTAACCGAGATATTTAGCTGAGTGTTCCCTGAAGACCTAGTCGATATGCAAATGAGAGCATTAGTTGAAATTCATCTTTTGTTAAAGGAAACCTCTCAAAAATTGGTCTGACACTATTGACTTGAGGACATAATATCTACGAGATTATGTCAATTTCTATAAAAGCCTTTATTTTAAAACCCATTTTGGAATTCATTCCTTTGATAATAAATAGCCAAATTGCACGCTCAAAACCGTCAAATACTTCAGTTTTGAAAACAAGTTCTACTGGCTTCTGAGAAATCCATTTACCTTTACTTCTCCATCCTTTCGCTTAAAGCAGACACTCAGGGCTTTACTAATCAAAAGGACAAGAAGGCTAAATTGAGGGCACCAAGGAACTGCATGGAGCCAACGAATGGGAGGGTGGTGTTAGGAAGAAAACTTATTACCATCTAGGAGTTTTACTTATCTAAGCGCTAACTAGGATCAGAATGGACAATCCGTTTAGTTATTGCCATCACACGGCACCGTCAAGGCTGATCGCGGGGAAACGTTTTAACTAGATGTTTGCTTGTTTTTACATCTTTGTAGCAAAGTGATGTATGGTGTTGTTTCATATTAACTTGCGAACCAGAGTCATTTACGTTCACATGATTGTTTGTCAAGTTTATCAAGTGTTAGTCATAAAACAATGAGGATCCTTAGTACTGTTTTTCATGTCTCATAAGTACAAGGAATCCGCAAATGTTAGAACCTCTCATACTTTTGGATAACAAAAAAGGTTCAACAGTGAGGTAGTAGCTTTAGATGAGTATGCATGTGAAAGGCAGACAGCCCTAGCCGCCGTTTGGGTCCCTTAGACCACCCAAATTCGTAAGAAGTTAATGTGGTGTGCCACTGAATGCCTCTGTTTAGGTTATGGCTCTGTTATCGCTGCTACATCCAAAGGAGATTGTGTACACTGAGTCCTACTGGATTTGAGGTTCTTCTGCTTAGTTTTGATTTTATTTCCTTATAACTTTCACATCTGCCAAGTTCCTTCCAAACAATCTGGATTTCCTAATGTGTTATGCTCACAAAGGTGTTTTAGGTGAATCTCTGTGGGCATCGGTATACGCATCAGATTGAAGATTGTATAACCATATGTGTTTACCTAGGGTGATTCGTATGAACGGCGTGGGCCCTGTATTTCTTCGCACGTATACTTTGGAACTTAAATGTTTGCTCATACTTATCTAGCTACAGAAACTCAAAGCAGCCAATTTGGCACGGTGACGGATTGGTTGGTGCCATATGCTGCTTTTCGCGCAACAAATGTGGTGTTATCGTCTGTTCAGACCATAATGCTACGACAGTATCACAGGCTTAGTTAATGGGAGAAGCTAACGAGAAGAGGCTAGGCGAAGCGCAACGAATTAATGTTCTGAGGGCAATTGTGGTACGAGGTAGTCCAAGGGTACATTTGTACTGTTTGCTGCAATAAAACTGCATAAAAAGTTACCTGTCTTTTCTAGGCGAGTAACATCTTCAAGTCTATTGATTGGGCACTTCCAAGAACAAACGGATCAGAAAATCACTACCCTAAAATTTATATACCTTGATATTACAACGGCGACATGACCGTTACTGCATTACAAAATGCTTCCGGAGTATTTCGACTAAAGAAGGCGTCTATTACATATAGAATATGTTTGATTTCCTCGTAGAAACTTCTAATATGACACAAAGGCACGAGTACATAACTGTAGAGCCAAATTTGCCTCGGTACAAAATGGCGTCGTAGTCAAAGTTGCTTTCTGGCTGCAATGCATAACCAAATACAGCTTTCCAAGAAGCCTACCTATCCAGTACCGGCTGGACGCCCACCTGTTCAACCCGAATTCCTTCCTGTTAAAAATAGTCAGATAAACATATGCTTATTCCGCGGATGATTGTATCCAATTTGCACACCCGAAAGAGAAATGATGAAAAGAACCAGCAGCTGACTTGAAAGCAACTCGATTTTGTCTCAACGTGGGTGCTTCTAAAACACTCTATTTACCAAACAGCTCGAGAATCACAGCAGATACTCTGCTCAAATTATTACTCGCGGTTTAGTGTGCTGCAGAAGTTTGTGCTACGTCAGAAGCACCCTGACACGTTTGCAGTGAAAAGGGGCTGAGCTGAGCTTGGAATGGAATATTACCGATTTCACAATAGTCGGTGGTTGACACGCAAAATATATATATATACATATATATATATACATATATATATATTGAAAACAAATATAACCTCCAAGTGAACGTGAAAGTTACAGTGTACCGCTGTATGGGAGGAAAAGGTTGACACCATGCAAAAAGCATATCAGGATGGTAGACAGGATGCACTTCCAACGCTTGCGAAAATTCTACAAATTAAGTGGCTCAGTGGAATCCCAACAAGCGCATAATGAACAATGCAGCAACGCAACAGAACATGATGTGATGTGGACGCAACGACTAACAACATGACCAGCTACTTAAGTGACTTGTCGAAACTGTGGTCGGGCATTCCATCACCTAAACTGCTTCGCATCGTAAAATTAGCCCCACAGTAAAAGTTTAGCCTACTTGTTTAAAGTTGTGGAATAAATAGTACCCAAGGCCAAATCGGTAGGGCAAGTCAAGCACACAGATCTTAGCTAAAAGAACAACATCCCAGAAGAATACACCATGAGTATTACTTTCGCTGGCACGTGACAAAGCATGTAGTCAGGGCCGATACCATGATATTGTTCAGAAACCTAATCCACCGCTCGTTCGGCTGCCACCGGCAGTGTAAGTTTAAAACATTAGGGTTGGGCTACTACATCAGGCGGGCATATACCCAAACAAGCCATTTGTTTTAAAATAGTCAGTAGTTAACAGTTATGAAAAGCAGGCTCTAAAACAATTTGGTATGAAATGTTGAACGTAGATGCAGATATCCCAGGCTTGGTGAGTTCCAGCCGTGTGAGCTCTTAAATCTATGTGAAAACACCAAAAACGAAAGTCCAAAAGTAATGGGTGAAATAGAGTCACAGCGGTACTTATCTATCTGACGGCCAGAGCCACGGAATTCAGCATGAGTACCGGGTTAGCGTAGAATAAGGTAACTTGACAGAGAAAAGTACTGCCGAAAACCGATGAGGTGTACGCGCCCCTCAGTCTAGAAAGAATCCAGATAATGGTGCCATGGAGTCCGAGGATGCTGCCCTGAATACACTTCTAATATTTAATGCAGGTCATAAAAAAGATGTAACGGCAGCGACTTAAAGTCTGCGACTAAATTAGAAGACACGTCTTTTGAAACATTTTGATGTGTTGAGCTGATCTAAACGTAGTTTGCTGCTGTGGTTATTCCCACAATCTCTCATCTATTTTAACATTGCATAGCTCGCTATAAGAAAACGCACACGGATTATGTGTCGCAGCGTGACGTTTTAGCAGCCCAGTCTTGAACAACAAACTACAGGTCATGTGCCCTCTTCCACTAAGCTACGCGTTATGAACAACGTGTTCTGGTGAATAAGGAGTCTTTCCTGGATGTCCTTTAGGCACAAATCTTTATGATCAGGTATGCACACATATTACCCTAAATGTGGATTACATAAGGATCTGAAGAAGAGTGAGTTGACTTCTAGAAACCTGGGATTATTTGTGATTGATAGAGCGCTCTGTCGCACTTTTGACCGCCACTTGCCGTTGAGCCGATTAGATGTAAATCCTCGGAGTCCTCGTCTCTAAGTCCTCAACAGCGTTAAAAGCTTCCCATGTATCTAATTTCTGACAAGTTTTTAACAATGCCACCCGCATGCATTAAAGCAATCAACTGTTCTTCTGCTGAAACTTTTGCATGGTCCGAATCCCACCGGATAGCAATTAGAATCGAACTACTGACCAACTACGCAAGATCTAAAAGCATATGATGAGAACACTGAATTTCCTCCAGTAAGTCGTTTAAAAACAGTGAGATTAGCATTAAGAACAGCTTTAACCCAATGGATATATTAAGTGGTCACTTTACCAATTGTCAAGAGAATTCCCTATAACAAAACGACGTGCATCCCATCAAAAGAAACTGTGCTACTGTGAGGTACGCTGCTGAGCCAGTTTTGGTCGTAAAATGCTGCACCTAATGATACACTGTCTCTCAAGTTTCCATACACTACATAGTGGTCACTGCGTTGACAGTCAATTGCGCGTAGTTTGCGGTCAATTTGCGACATTTGCCGGTTTGTACTGAAATTATGTTTACTCAAAACGGTAAGCTTTGATCTGCATTTGTGTCACTGAGACGCTTGGTCATTTCAAAATAAAAAAATGATACATATCAGTTCAGGCACTAAAAACGTTTTACGTGATATAACGTAAAACCCCATCACATGAACAGCGAGAGATCCATACGTCACAGACCCTTCTTACTTTGTGTAACAAATTGCGTCAGGTTCCTGCCACAGGGAGATTTCTAGCTTCATTACTGCTTTTTTCAAGGAATACATTAACCTACCCTATGCGGTAACTGAAGGAATTTTACAAACCCAAACAGCCAGGATATCCAGCCCGTTCACTTAGCCATTTGAAAGCTCATAGTAGCTACTACAATTTTTAGCTTCCGTATTCATGTGTTCAACTACTAGAAAAGAGTCCAAAAACTCCTCTTGGTAAAATTTTTGTCTGTTCTCCGGTGACTCTAGTCCTTCAACGGCTATAATGCTGATGGTGCTCTACTAGTATTTTGCCCTTCTTGGTCCATTATTTGACGTGTCCTTCATTTTTCGGATTATGTAGCGCACTTGTTGCTTCCACTGTCCTCTCTAACATACTCCACCTGCTTTTAGGAAGATACTCTAAGTTTAATTGTGAGCTCATAGATTTTTCTCTCGTTTAACAAAGGTGTCACACTAGGATATGTCTTGACGTCTCATCAACTTTTTTCTACGCCCTTACAAATCAGTAAATAGTCAGACGACTCTTGGATAGCGACTTGCCAAACTTTATACGACCCAACAGTTCATAGATTTTAATCTCGGTATCTTTCACTCATGTGAGACAAAAACGCAAAGGTGCGTAACATTTCAGTTCCCGTTTTTTGTTATAGCCGTGTTTCCTAGTATGGTTCCAGCACTTCCCAAAATTCTACTTTTCTTCCTCTATGACGTTCGCTGCCAAACCGGTTGTCTTGACAGGTGAGTTAGCTTTTTTAAATACTTATTACTCGGCTTTACAACTCTCCGTGTGCACTTTGATTACCATATTTATTATTGTTCCGGAAGGTTTCACCTTTTATCCATAGGGTGAACTTTGCTTTTACTATATTTTCTAACCCCGCATTTTGCACACTCTTTTGTTGGTTACCAACCAAGTGTGCGATAGACAGATCTCACGTCTGTAAACTTTTTTCGTTTGTACATACCTATTAGCCAGTGTCACTAACTGCATGATCCGGACTGCCATTCATATGCAATATTCCGGTACCCGTTCCGCACCGCTGACACGGCGCACAGATTAGCACAGGCTCAAAATGCTTTTTATGATGGGCAAACGATCAGTTTTGGAGCATCTTAATTTTTTTAGTGACTCGCTGATTGACGTCAAGCCCACCGTTTACACTCTGGTCCCAAAAGTTACAAAAACAATTCCTGTTGAAAAAACCACCACAAGGAGACGTTGACTCAGTCACATGCTACATGGAAAAAGTAGAAATTATTTATGTGAAAAGCTAATTTTTGCGTCAAAATAAGTAGTTTAATCTGTGCTTGTGTTGCCATAAGTCTCATTTTATAGACAGTTGGGTGCGTCAGATATATCGTTTTGAGAAACACGCTTAGAAGAGACAGTACTAGTCAGTGTGCGATAAGCACTCGTGATCGTGTAAGTAGTTAAGTATGTACAGTAAAAGCGTGCAAGGCCAGTCTCCAATTGCTTCCTCACGTTTTTTTAAGTGCGTCCTGCAAAGGCAGTTTTTTTAAATAAAAGAGTATCGATTCACTACTGCATAACGGCGGCCTTACGTGTGCACCATGTATCACTAGTAACATTGTCCTCTGGTTGAGTCCATGGTTGAAATTCGTTTCATTTTTCAGTCCAGCTTATGATGTGGTGGCCGAGGTTAATTCTACGTTTCCGTCTGGTTTGATTGAAATTCCTATATTTGTAAGACCAGTTATTGTTGTATTAACAGTTGTTTTTAAATTACCTATTTTACGGTTGAAATACTTCCCGATTTTTCTCTGCTCAAGATTGCCCACAGGCAAACTGCATACGGACTTTGATCCTATTCGGTGGGTTTAAGATTTGGTCGAACCGCTACCGCCGTCCTCTAGTTGACGGGTTATGCTGTGGTTGAATCTATTACAAATAGTCTCATGCCTTCCATGAACTTGCTTTTCTATCTGTTTGTTGAACACACTGGATTGTCACTCACTTTCAAGTTTGTCAGCTTCGGTGCTAGAATTTTTCTAGATACTCCTTTTGAAAACAAAAATCGCGCAGTGGGGCACTTTTATCGTATTAACAATCGAAGCAAAATCTGCTCGACACTTAAAATGCGTTAGCGCAGCCCTGATGCCACGCACATGCTGTGTTGCTAGCTACAAACTTATACAGACTAAAGACAAACAGAAATAAGTCGTGATCCATGATTTCCATAGAGAAAACAATCCTAATTTATTTTCCTACTTTATGGTAACCGGTCTGTGTTTTATGAGCTCTTAGCTTCGACAATTCGCTAGTAGCAGCCGCTGCCAAGTGCTGACTGAGCATATGCTTTATTCATCCACTGTCTTCTGCCTGGGGTCTGTTTAACTCCGTAATGCCTCTCAAAAGTCCACAAAAGTGAGATACTTTACCACTTCGTCGTACTCGAAGGTTGTACTTGTAGGCCGCTAATGTTTGTTGTGTGAAAAAATTATGCAAAACATCTGTGTACCTTTTATTCTTTACCATTGTGAAAACAAAATCAAGTCTTTGCCAAAGTGTCTTTATTTCTACCCAAAGTGGTTCAGACATCAACAACATCGCCTGTAGGACCTCCTGGTTACACGTGCAGCTATTTGTCCTTCCTGCTGCAGTATCAGTTCTAAGGCTTGCAGCCCGCCCGTGGTGGGTGAACAGTACTTCAGCTGACTATATTTACCCTCTACTTGAATGAATATAGCGTTCCTCCACACCATTGTCCTTGGATTCTGCATATTTAGGGGTAAACCAAGCATCTAAATACATTGCATTTCCTTTGCCCGAACCAGTATTGTACGAGCGTTTGTGTTATGTCTGTTTCATCTAATTACTCCCAGATTACATGCGGACTGCACCAATGAGATAAGGCCAGCCCTCCGTACCGCATACTTCCGTCTAGCTTACTGTATTGCTCACCATAACCCTCGGATCTTTCAGCTTTAGCCAGAGGATATCCGTCGAACAGTGAACATATTCGGCAAAAGTTGAATGATAGAGGACTGATATGGGTGATTATCAGTATATCGAGACATTCCTAGTGCGAGATATTACCGGTGAGTTCTTTTGCCCGCTGATAGATGCCGAGATTCCCACCTAAGATTAATTTTGCTACAGGGTGCTTGCATTTGCTTGCAACCCGTTTTAAATCTTTAATTACTTTTTGAAGCTCTTGTTGGGGAAAAGCGTGTAGTTACTATCAGTGACTCTTTGTAAACGAGTCAAAGTTATGGCATCTGGGATTAGTCACTCCATGACGTACTTCACCCAAGGAGATCCGTATGGTGGTCTCCTTTTTTCTTCGATGGAGAGAATTTTTGATTAATTACATCATTATCGCGTATTTTAGGGCATCTAACTATATGTACATCTGAAGCGTATGCCGTTTTCAAACGACCATCGCCTCAGTCTATGGTATCATACGGTATCATACTCTAATGCTTTCTGTGGTTATCTTGTCATCGTGAAACACTTGCCCTAAAAAGGTTTCAGGAAAGACTAATAGAAGACGTGAGTTGCAGTCTTCTAATAAATAATTGTAAGAAGTAAACTCACATAAATTCATGATGTGTATCCCGGTGTATTTTGACTTTTCTAGTGGCTGGTCCGAAATGTCTCGCGCGAAAAAGCAATGTGCTCTTTATGAAGGCGCTAGGGTAGGCTCAAGGTCATTCCCATGTTCAGTTCGCCAGTCGCCACAAACTGTCTCCCGTGAATCCAGCAGTGGTAGCTACCTGATACTCCACGTGTAGGCGGTGAGCTAAACCGGGAAAATTTTGTGCCATATTTAAGCTTTCTCTTGGATACCGATCAGACGCACCTCCCCATGGCTTGCTAATTTTCAGATACCAGAGAAATGGAAGTGGAAGCTTGGCATGTGCCACTGGAAATTAAGCTATAACGTGTTTCCATGTAGCTCTTGTGGGATCGCTCATATTCGCTTTAGAAAATCAGCAAAGAACACCAAAAATCGTCCTTCTCTGTGAAGAGTGTTACCTAAAGTAGAATATTCCAAATGAGAATCGGAAAAACCATCGCTTCTAGGGCACCGATCTGAGTAATGTCTCCCAAAGTTCCCTCCCCATAATCGCTACTTCTCCGCTCCACCACAAACCACCGTGACACGATCTCGAAACCAAAACCTTTTTCAGACATCATAAAGTTTGGGAACTCGAACGCCGGAGCACTTAAAGTAGATATCGGCGCAACAGTGCTTTGAAAACAGCAGCGCCACGTTTTTTCGAATAACCATGTGTCCACTCGTCATTCGCGAGTGGACATGTCATTAGAATACACAGTTAAAATGTTTCAGAAAATATCAGCAAACAAGACCTTGAAAAAATTCCGGTGTCTGGCTACCCTCATCCGCAATTTTTGCTTAATCCACGAACAATCCGCAAGATGGATATTGATTACTTTCTTATGGTGTGGCGCACTTTCTTCAGTACTGCATGTGTAGAGTTCAAGAGCTCATGGAGCCTTCATCGAACTACCTCACAATTGACTCAAGAACTGCTTTCGACGAGTTGCTGAGAATTGTAGCTTGCCTTAAACAGGCTGATTTTTTAGCACGCCTGGTGACCCCAATCATCCTTTGAAGCTATCGTCCTCTCTGGGGCTATACGATTCTCTGACTTGCACATTAGTGCCTGCTCCAACCTCTGGCGGTAGCTGATCCGAGGGAACCATGTGGCCGTCGTCCATTTTACGTGGTTCCAGGTTTGCAGCTACATGGGCCCCAAATTGATATTACCTGTAACTTTATATCGGCCCGATCCGACCTGTTTCAATTCTCTAATCTAACCCAAATCCATCCGCCACAGGAATACGCATCCCCTGTCCGACTAGCCCAACCCTGACATCCGTTACAAGGTTATCCAGAAAGTGAAGTATGCCAATGCAAAGATGGTGTGGCACAGCCGTACACAGTCTGAAGGCACCTTCGCAACTGTTTTCCTCGTACCCTCAACAGTCGTTTCTCGCCCACTTGAACCTATAATTGCAACTAAAGACGAACTTCTCACGCGGCCCTAAAGGCCTCCGTAACGAGTTTGTTCTTACCCACTGAAACTTTCGTTCTGATCTAGCCAACCTGTTTTTCCGCTGCAATTTCGGTTTGTCCCTTCAGCAAGCGCAACGATTTATTTTGTGGTTTGGTTAGGAGCTATACCTCAACACCGTCTCTATCAAAAACTTCCTCTGCAACTGACACGTCCACAACGGCAACAGTGGTGAGTCTTCTTAGTTTCAATGTAAAGAGTTGCAGTCCAAACGGGTAAAAGCTGTCGTACACCCGAACTGTTCTGGACATTCAAGGATCTTCGTCATCTGAGCACACACACGGGCGTGCTAAAGTGTTAATCCACGAACAATCCGCAAGATGGATATTGATTACTTTCTTATGGTGTGGCGCACTTTCTTCAGTACTGCATGTGTAGAGTTCAAGAGCTCATGGAGCCTTCATCGAACTACCTCACAATTGACTCAAGAACTGCTTTCGACGAGTTGCTGAGAATTGTAGCTTGCCTTAAACAGGCTGATTTTTTAGCACGCCTGGTGACCCCAATCATCCTTTTAACTATCGTCCTCTCTGGGGCTATACGATTCTCTGACTTGCACATTAGTGCCTGCTCCAACCTCTGGCGGCAGCTGATCCGAGGGAACCATATGGCTGTCGTCCATTTTACGTGGTTCCAGGTTTGCAGCTACATGGGCCCCAAATTGATATTACCTGTAACTTTATATCGGCCCGATCCGACCTGTTTCAATTCTCTAATCTAACCCAAATCCATCCGCCACAGGAATACGCATCCCCTGTCCGACTAGCATAACCCTGACATCCGTTACAAGGTTATCCAGAAAGTGAAGTATGCCAATGCAAAGATGGTGTGGCACAGCCGTACACAGTCTGAAGGCACCTTCGCAACTGTTTTCCTCGTACCCTCAACAGTCGCCTCTCGCCCACTTGAACCTATAATTGCAACTAAAGACGAACTTCTCACGCGGCCCTAAAGGCCTCCGTAACGAGTTTGTTCTTACCCACTGAAACTTTCGTTCTGATCTAGCCAACCTGTTTTTCCGCTGCAATTTCGGTTTGTCCCTTCAGCAAGCGCAACGATTTATTTTGTGGTTTGGTTAGGAGCTATACCTCAACACCGTCTCTATCAAAAACTTCCTCTGCAACTGACACGTCCACAACGGCAACAGTGGTGAGTCTTCTTAGTTTCAATGTAACCCATATTTTTGAGGGCGAAACATGCCGTTTGTATCAACTTCGAGTTCTGCCATCTCCATCTTCATTTTTGCTTCTTGTGACCCTGATTATTTACTCAGCCACCCAAGGTCACTCGTGGACAACAACGATTTTTCAGTTCCAGTTCAAGTCAAAAGGTTTCATCATTAAGCCATTCGTAACTTCTACTTCATTGTCTTGGATTTTTGGTTCCCAAACCTACGGTGACTTTCCACGCACTTAGCGTCTTTCGTTGGTTTTAGCTCCCTCCCCGTTTCGTTGTCGCCCGCCAGGGTCATGCCTCAGTTGGCATGTTTCCTACGAGTTTGGAAATAAGTCTATTATTGGTACCTATCACATGGCAACCATGCCTCTTTGGATTTGCGTTTCCACCCGTTTTTCTGTTTCCTGCTACGTTCAGGCTGTACCGTCCCGATCATGCCCCAATTGGTATGCTCCTTATTAGTCGGGAAATTAACCTATTATTATTACTACGTGATAACACTTGGCTCCCTTTCGAAAAAAGCCTCGTCGGTAAATCTTCTGCCTTCTTCTTATTTTGTCCTTAGCTCGTGCTTGAAGGGAACGTTTTTAAGTTTACAGCGCGTACATACATTACCACTCTTCATCCCGGTCACTTAGTGTTGAAGTATGCGTTTATTTCGCAGGTGTTGCCGCAACAAATGACCCATTAGTGGTCTCTGGGTTCTACGGAGATCACTATGCAGGTCTATATTGAGTCCCAGCTCACCCTTCACATCCAGTCTTGTCAAGTCGTAGCTACTAATGGCCTCTAACCGACTTCGTCTTCGGAGTGGATGACAGTTGTCAACCATTGCACAAGGCTAACCCATTCTGCGCGTTGGGACCCAACGAAGTTAATCCAAGGATCCTGAAGGAAACGTCGTTTACACTGGCAAATCACTTCGACCTGGTGTTTTGTCTGTCGCCTGACGAAGGCCGCCTACCCTCCGTTTGAAAGAGAGCGCTTCGTCCGCCAGTCTGTAAAATCGGTGACCGACTATTGCCCTGCAGCTACGGGCCGATAATCCTCGCTTGCTTGCCATGCAAGGTGATGGAGCGCATTCTGAAGCAAGCCATCCTAAATAACCTTACTTTCAATAACTTGATATCTCCAGTTCAACGCGGATTTCTCCCACACCGTTCTTGCGTGACGAACACGCTCGTGTTTATGGACAGTTAACCATAGCTAAGGCCGAGGGACTCATATCGGATGCCCTATTTCTCGACTTCTTAAACGCAGTTGATCGAGTCCCACATGTTCCGCTGCTCCACAAACTTCAATCTTACTGAATTCAAAGAAAAATCCTACATCTGATCAAGACTTTCCTATCAGACAAATCGGTCCAAGTGAAAGTAGGCTCGATCTACTCTCCTCCAGCGCCGGTCTCCATTGGAGTTCCTCTAGGCTCCGTTTTTGGATCACCGCTGTTTCTGATATACGTCAGCGACCTTCCAGATGTTCTTGCAAGTCCATGTCTACTTTTTGCGAAAGACTTGAATCACTGGGCTCCCAATGTCAGGGCGCTCCTAATGGATGGAGACGCTTCAGAGCAGTGGCTGTTGGACTGGCACCTTCTTATAAATGACCAAAATTTTGTCCATATGTCAGTTGGAGGAGACTCAACGAACGCCCTTGTCACGCATGTTGAGAAAGAACCAGAAGACATCACGAGGGTAGATGCCAAAAAGGATTTGGGTATCTGGCTCTCTTCAACCCGTCTGAGGTTTCTTGGGGCGCCAGGTTTGCAGGCCTTAAATGGTGAGTGGGTTGGGTGCTGGTTGTTTTGGATGGGAGGCGCCCCTTTGGATATGTTGAGCAGAGAGATGATGGGGATTCGGGTCTAATAACCGCTTCGAGGAGGAAGGTGGGAGTGGTGGCCTAATGTCGTGCTTCGGTGTGGGTTAAGGAATATTTGTTTGATTGAGGGAAAGGGAGCAAAAACCCAAGAGTCCTCAGATCGTAAAGCAAAGGTCTCAGGCAATCTCAGCCACCTGTGTAAGCCAGCACGCTTTGTACAGGTCATGGGATGGTTTTGGTTGGATGGTGCGGTTACTAGAAGCAAAAAGATCCGTTCGGTAGTTATCAATGGCCAACTCAAGATATTCGGAGAGTGAATTTCTTATGAGCTGCCTTTGTAGTCGAGTACGAGCAGCTTTGACCCCTACTGTTTGGAATGTTTGGGTAGGGGACAGAAGGGCTAGGGATATCAACAGAGTAACTGCATCGTTTTCATCTCTGAATCGCAATAAAATTGGGCAACTCAAGGATAGTTTTGACTTTCTCGGCCGTGAAGATGTGAAGTCTCTGTCAGGCATTTTGTACGCTGTCAGGATACCAGCTTTCGTGCGCCGTAGCTGGATGCGATCGAAAGCACTGTAAACTAGTACTTGATTGCTATGTTCTATGCGCAGTCTAATCTCCAAGGCGAGTGTGTCGGTGGATGGGTCACACGTTGCAGCAAGAGTTAGAAGTCAAGCAATTTATTGTGTGCTTCGGTGGGATGCTAGTTCGCTTCCCACTTCATCAACACGAGCTCCGATATTTGCCGGGTCAGTGCAAAGCTGAGATTTTGCACTAATGAACAGGGAAGACAACTAGTGAGTAGGGTAGGAAGGGGTATATTAGTTAGTACTACCGAGTAGTCTGAAGTTCCCTGAGAGGCTTTATCGACCGGCTTTGAGGGGTGATGGGGTTGAGCGGTGAGCCGCTGCGAGGTGCTTCTTTGGACAAAATGAGGGTAGGGTTGATGGGTAATCAAGGTCCAACCAATCCTTGGAGGAAGATGGGACTGGTGGTATTGTTGGCTACTTCAATTTAAGTTGTAATAAGCTTTGCTGGACCAGTGCTGAAAGGAAGCCTAATCAAGGAGGAAAGAGGATAGATGGAGTGCAGTTATTGACGGGGTATCCCAACTAGGTCATTCATTGCTATGCAAGAAGTAAATAAAACGCCACGGACATACTAGGGTCTAAAATTATTTTAACACCTGACCTTAAGGTTCAAGATTCGCGGTTTCTTGATTCTAGGACCCAAGCAAACATTTATCCCTGTTACGATTTTCCCGCTTTCACCATCCTCACCCAAACTATTGGACATCAACTCAACCCTCCAAGGCCGCGCATCTCCAGCAGTTGTTTTCAGTTTTAGTTCAAACTGGCCGGTCAGATCACAAAAATACTTCTGCTTTCTCAAGTTTGTTTTTCTGGTTTCTTGCTCTTCGCGATTTACAGCTTCATACCCAGCGGGATCCCTGATTGAACCTCTCCATTTTGTTTTATTACACACCCTCTTCGAATCGTAACGACCTGATCCCGTCCCAATTTTATGTTTTCCAAGAGACAAAACATCCATAATGATTGCATCTTTCTGTCCAGTATGTCCACTAAATTTTAGTCGCGCCAGTTTAATCACGGCATCATCTGCGTCAGATTATATACACCATTTGTGTGACTTCCCCTGATATCCATCGGGTCTTTACTCTGACTGCACCATCAAGATCACGCCTGACGGCTTCCACCTATCAACTGGAAAAGACATTATTATCATCATCATTGCCGCTCTACGTGGGACGCACAATAAACAGCTTCTTTGAAAAGCCAAATGCAGTTGCCTAGAATGTTTGGCATCTCAGGATCCACATCAAGAATCTGGCGTTGGCGATAAATAATTATGCAAAACCAACCGGACTAAATTCCCTTCTTCGAAGCAATCAAGCAGAAAAGGGGACAAAATTTGAGCTAGCGGAAAACCTTGGTAGTTTTGACTGGTTGTCGAGCTACAAAGGCTGTAAATTTACATTCTATACCATTGCGCTGTGTACCGTGAATAAACTCGGGCAGCTGGGGGAAAAATTTAAAGGCTGTCACGAAGACGTTGCTCACCCCCTGGTCCAGCTTTCCGAAAATATGCGTCTCAAAAAATGGAAAAGGATGCGTGGATGCGAACTGGCAACACATGGCACGAAATAGCCAAACAGTTGTTCGTGGATCATCTGACAGTGAGTTGTGAATTTACACTCGCACGGAACTTTTGGCCGTACGAAGCTTCACGGTTTCACGGATTGATAGACAGGCTCGAACCTTTCGCCCAAGTTTCCCGTGTTGGTTTTATTCTCATCGTTCAGCGGCTGCCGACTGCCTAAAAGGCACAAGCGAAAAAAGTGTGTAGCATTGCTCTTTGAGTACTCAGCGCGGAGCAGTAAGCTTGCCAGAGTGAGGACTTACATAAAAAAAAGCCTCTAATTGCGCTTTTACCTGGGTACTAGGTGAAGCGTGAACAACCCGGAATAAGAAAGAAATTGCATAGTTAACTTGTTCGCTTTGAGATTGAAAACCTTCTCAGCATGTCCCCGCCATGTGTTTGCTGGCCAACGAGTGAAAAACCTGCTGGCCAAGCTTTGTTAAAACAGAGCATACGTAAGCATTTGGTCTCCTCAGAGTTGACGATACTCCAGAGGAAAGAGGTCAAGCGCCGCGAGACGTGTTTCCTAATCCACTGCTTTAAGGTTGGCAACCATTTTCCTAGCAGCTCGTTGGACGCGCTCAATGAGGATTACGCCCTTTTCGCGTCCTAAGTAGACAGCTTGGTTGGCATATTCAGGGAGTGGCCTGACGTAGGCCTTACACAATATTTTGAAGTTAATGTGAGTAATGCTTAGAATTTCCGCCGAATCATCCGCAGTACGGCGAATGCCATGTTGAGCCTTTTTTCATAGTGCAGTGAAAACGACCTGTTTGAAGAGAGCCAGATACCCAAAACCTTTTTTGG
This sequence comes from Clonorchis sinensis, assembly GCA_003604175.2. Taxonomy (NCBI): domain Eukaryota; kingdom Metazoa; phylum Platyhelminthes; class Trematoda; order Opisthorchiida; family Opisthorchiidae; genus Clonorchis; species Clonorchis sinensis. Next base: position 97,468,465 of record CM030370.1, on the reverse strand, counting down.
CATCTAACCTCGTGATGTCTTGTGGTCCATTCTCACCATGCACGCCAAAGGCTTTCACCTGGTCTCCTCCGGATGACATGGACGCACTTGGATATTGGCAGGAAAGTACCACTCTAAAGACTGCTGCTTTGCGGCGTCTACATGCATTTAGAAAGCACTGACACTTGAACTCCAGGATTTCAAGTCGTCCATAGAAAGTAGACTTGGTTGGGTATGCCCTTCAGGGGGGTCCCCCGTTACGTTGCGTTCGCATACCCATCATTCCCCCAGTAGTACAGGTGCATCGACCATTGCCGGTGGTTTTGAGTCTGGCCCTCAATCAAGGAACTCCGAAGAAGAGCACTGTTGTTTTGTGTTTGTTGCTGCTGGTGATAGACTCCTCCCGGTTGTGTCACCAATCTGGCAATGCCACAAACAACAGAGTTCAAAACAACGGACGTCACCAATCTGGCAATGCCACAAACAACAAAGTTCAAAACAACGGACATTTCACCTGTCAGAAAAATTTAAAAAAAGATCTGGAATAACCTGAAGATATTTTGCGATACCCGACTCACATTGACATGCAAAGCTGTAGCTGCCTGCGTCATAACTGAGGTTGCACCGCACCAAAGCCCACCTCATCTACCAAACAAATCACACCTACCTACTGCTCTCAGGAGTGGATACACAAAAAAGAATAATATGTGCTCAGTGATATTCCAGAATACAGGGCTAGCACTAAGGGCTTTTTCGCCATGCATTACTCGTTTATTAAAGCTGATAGCTTCGGGGACTGGTGGTCTTTACTCTTATATTCACTTTCCCTCTTAGAGTATGGCATTGTCCAGCTAACGGAATAACCCCCAGAAAATCTAGTCAAGGATCCCGGAATTTCTACTCCCGTCAGTTCTTGCGTTTAATTTCCCCTACCAAATCACTTTTCTCCGTACTAACAATGATTTTTTCTGTCTCTGATACCATAACAGCTTATAGTGGCAGGCTTAGGGGATCGTTGATCGCTAGGCTACTAAATGCACATCTACTCCCATCCTATCTCACTTAATCGCTTGCTGTCACCACTCTAATCGTTTTAAACGTTCAGTTTTTTCCCTATTTTTGGACTTACTCTCAGCTGATGCCTCCTCAAACTCATCAGGCCTTGCTGATCTCACCCCAATCCGTCTTCTTCCCAAGCTTCAACGTTTGGCTACACCCGATTCGGACACCGTGTTTGGCTGTTATCTACCCCATTTTATGTGTGATTTACACCCGAACGGATCCCCATCCGGGCCAAAACATACCAGTGACCTTACGTTGGTTTTGTTCTACATCAGTGGATCCCCTGGGCCAACCTCCAAAAAATCTCGCTGCCCACAGACTTTCACTTCCCAGCCCAAAACACCCCAAACATGACGTCCGTCAAGAGGTTGTCCAAAAACCGAAGTATGTCAGTGCAATGGTGGCACGGCACTATCATGGCTAGTTCGATAGTGTATCCGCAAATACTCACTTTTGACGATGCCCTCGCCCACTCTTGCCCTTACCTAGAACAGCGAACAAGCTCTTCACCGGGCCCCAACCGCCCCCAGGACCCATTCAGTTTAAACCGCTAAACCTTCCGTTCGGACACGAACATCTTATAATGATGATAATAATAATGTTTATTCCCAACTTGTGGGTGACATACCGTCTGGCGTGATCATACGTTTGCAGTCAGAATGAAGCATGACTGGGGGATTCGCGGGTAGTGCGGATTGCGCAAAAGGAGGACAATGTCATAAACAGTGGGAGATATTCGATGAAATAATAATAATAGGTTTCTTTCCCAACTTGTAGAGAACAATGGGCATGAGGTCCGACTGGTTCAAAGACATAGCCGGCTGATATGAACCAAAACTGAAAACCATTGATAGCCATGAGCGACCTTGGGCGGTTGGTAAATGGCCGGAGTCACAGTGAGCAAAAGTGGATATGTTGATGGAATAATTCGCCTTTCGTTCTATGCCTCACACAAAGTAAGTCATTTTCTGTGCAGTTCGCGTTCCGTCCTGTGCGTTAGCACTAACTTTCTCCTCCAAGGGACTTTTGCACCAGACCCCACTCTAGTAGTCTCCACAGATCCAGTGTACGCAGTGACTAGGAGATTCCTGGTACCGTTTATCCGTATTGCTGATTCCTCTATTTCATTATCCCCACTAACGCTTGTTATGATCCTGGCCATAACCCCAACGGTCCAAGACCAAATAGGCTCAGCGGCCGAACCTCAGGCGCACACCCAAATTTTTCTAAAAACACGGATGGGAAGGGAGCAAAATTAACATGATTTTTAGCATTTGATGGCACTAATTCGAGTCCTTTAGATCTCACCGCGCAGCTGCAGTTTTACTGGACGTTGTTTGAACGTATTCAAAGCACACTGTGGGCGCGGAATTCGTATTAAATGGCTGCTAGTGGCTCCGCGTATTGTATCTTTAAAGACGGTGGGAAATATTGTAAAAAAGCTTATTTCTCAACGTGCTTACTTCTGTGTCGGAGTTGAAAATAATCTCAAGACTACATGAACAATAATTGTGCCCTCCATATCCGCGCAAAATTAAAATGGAGCAGCCGCTCGCGACCTATTTTGGAAAGTCTTCTGTCGTAGCGACAGGCGTATCCTCAAGCATAGCCAAGGATTTCGTCACAGCTAGTAAGTTTTTTTCTTTTGTGCTGTTCGACACACATTGTTTGGGGCTCGCCGCAAGATTTAAATTGCAAGGGTATACCAAAATCTCGATAGAGTTGCTGGATGAATTGGTGGGTTTATGGGCAGAACAAGTAGGAAACACCATAGGGCGCCCAATGCTTCCAAATTCTTGCACAACTTAAACTACTTGGGACAGTCTTATGAACGAAAATAACGCGCTTGTCCGGGAAATACTATAGATATGGTGAACTACGGGAAAGCCATCAGGCTGAGTATGGCAGTCGCGGTACCGTCATCGCGACGTCGTACTTGGGTCCGCGGACATCCTCATACATGAACGTGTTCGGTGAGTCGTTTCGGCTTTTCGTTTTAATTAGGATTTGCAAAGGAATCGCGAAAAATTGGGGCCAACCTGGGGCAGGGATTTCCTTGGGTCCAACGAGGGCACACTGTGGTTCATTGATGCCATTTAAGCGAAGGAGTAAGACAACCGTGTCTCTAGTGGGGCCTTAAAATAGAAGAAAAATCCAAAACGTTTGCTAAAAAGCACTATGATGTGAGTTAGTCGGCGGTCCGAGAAAACAGGTAGCCAAAAGTGGTCACAATTCCTAGCTACTTCAGCGGGACAACATTGTTCAGTTTCAAGAACGCTAATAGATATTTGGGTGCAGACAATAGGTATGCGGCTGATGCCAACATGTGTCGGTATTGGCTGAATTGTGCGCAACCAAGGTAGTCAGGAGGTTGCAGGAACATGATATCAGAGAAAAACCTAAGTGTCTGATTGTGTTGCGTGTTACTGCGATGAGGTGACCTCAGAATAGGGTATTACACCCTGAAGAAAATCTGAAGCTTTGCAAAACGAGTTGCCTCAGGCATTATACCGCGTGTAGTGAGTTTCTGTTAGAATTTTTTGCTCTGGCATCAATGAATTTTTTATTCACAGGGGGATTGCCCGGAATACATGCTACAACCAGCTAAAGCTCAGGCCAGAAACACAGGCACCCGACAAAAGTTGCTTTTATTTCAATTTTATCTCTTGTCTGTTGCAGAAGACGGAGTATGAGGTTCAGCATACTGCAGGAATATATTTGCGGGTAGGGCATGCAATTGAAATGAGGGTTGTTGACCCTGCAGTCTTTTGCATTGTTGTGGACGGGAGGTGCGGAAAAGGCAGACGTGATACGGACAGATAAGGAGAGCTCTCCATAAGATCCCGTACATAAAATGGTGTCTGAAAAGGTTGCCCACTCTCGGCATTTTTATTTAATATCATTTGCATTGTTGTGGACGGGAGGTGCGGAAGAAGCAGACGTGATACGGACGGATAAGGAGAGCTCTTCATAAGATTCCGTACATAAAGTGGTGTCTGAAAATGTTGCCCCCTCTCGGCATTTTTATTTAATATCATGGTCGAGGACATAACGAGTCAAACGCTGCAGGGTTTTCAGAACCTAAGCGTTAAAGTAGCTTCTGACGAATACTTTGTTGAGTTGAAATATGCAGAGGTAATCGTTTTCACCTTTGAGGAGGTGGAGAGGGCGCTGGTGTTTTTGGATGGACTGATCAAATTCATCCCGTCCTTTGGTATGCATTTTTCACCCACAAAGCGTAAGGGTATAATAATGATGTTGTCCCAATTGGTGGGTGGCATACCGTCAGGCATGATCATAAGGCTACATTCAGAAAAAAGCATGGCTTTGTTCGTAGTTGCAGGTAGTGGAATGAGTGGACTATAAGGTACAGTAAACTGGGAATGACAGTGCAAACCATCATTGCACTGACATATTTCGGTTTTTGAACAGCCCCGTAACGTAGTCATGTTTGCGGTGATTGGGCTGGGTTGTGCAATTTTGTGGGCACCGTTTTACTTAAGTTGGCCGAGGGAATCCGCAGAGGTCGAAAGTTTACCACAATTAGGGTATTGACAGCATGTGATTAAATGAGACAGGATAGGAGAAGATTTGGGCTTAGTAGACTAGTGATCAAGCACGGGTTGAGTTTGCTGATATATGCCATTATCTAGAGCAAACCGGTAGAAGCAGGCCGGAAGGTGGTGCGGTTAGGGACATAAATGCATGAGTACTAACGAGGTAGGACTTCCGAGATGATGGACTAATATATCTCGAATTCATTACGTGAGCTGGACAGTACCATAATCCAGGAGGGAAAGTGAATGCACGAGAAATGGTCACCAGCACCCGAGGCACCGCTCCCAGACACGCAGTCATCGAACACGCCCATATTCTGTTAATAATAAAATCGATAGAGTAGTCCTTGAGAAAGCACCCTGATCGGTATTTATGCAACGTGTTTTACCCATCCTGTCTGAACCTGTTGTACGCCCTAAAACAGTAAGTACGAGCGGCAAAATTCTTTAAATCACCTATAGCGTCAAAGCGGTATATTTGTGAATATCAGGGAAATCGTTTATCAGGCTGCAGTACAAGATTTTTGTTGTACGGTTTTGAGACTTGGCCTATCCCAGCAGCGGAACTAAGACGTCTTCAGGTGTTTGGCAACTGTGGCCTCAGAACCATAGCTGGTGTCGGTCAGTGTCGGCAAATCCGTGATGAGACAATTAGAAAGCGGTTTTGCAGTTATGCACCAAGGACTCCCACTGAAGTATGTGTCCAGCACCATAAGATTAACTGGTTAGGCCGAAAGGGCCAATCAGGTAGGACTATGTGGATGGTATGCAAGGCGCATTGAGGGAGTAGATTACGGGGGGTCAGAGTCAATCGACCACTTATAAGACAAAAGCGGGAGTGGTGGCATTTTGGCGGTGCATGCTAGCTGGATGCGGATTGAAGGATGTTCCTTGGCAATGCGATACAGTAAACCACGCAGTCCATGGCTACATGATCATCGTTCTCTGAGTCAGTTGGTCTGCATCACTTGTGACCGTCTTAGTAGCTCATCTACTCGGACGTTTTACACATGATCGTGGAAGTGAAGATGGCCCGCAATACTTCGGAATGAACGATGAGTTGGATGAGGCCCAAACCTACCTGAAAGATATGGAATAGAGCCTCCAGAATAGCCTGAAATCGGGAGCAACTTCAAACGTGTGTGTCGGAGATGTCGAAGTTTACTTATATAAAACCGGATGCTGAAAATCACAAACGCAAGCACGTTAGCTGATCGGTTTCCAAGTATGGAGCCCCTGTTAATGAGATTACTACTGCGGTTGAGTATGGGCTGACTACAAGTCGATTCTATTAAGCTACTTGGCATTGGCTTTGGGAAGCGGAGGTTAAGTGAGTTAAGTTACGTGCCCTAAATGAGCGGACTTGAAACTTACTCACTAGGTCTTCGCTACGGCTACATCCATGAATGAGCGTTTGAGGACGCGTGCGGTCCTCGTATTCGAGGGATCAAGTCTATACCAATTGTTGTTACGACCAACTAGTGTACATCCCTATTTAGCTTCAACTTCGCCGCGTCCAGCAATGCGCATGTTTACCGAAGGCTGCTGTCAAATCATGGATGCACATACGGCCCCACATTATCGCAACTAGTGAGTTTACCTTTATAACAGGAAGACTCCAGCTTCGGCGTAGACACCGATCGGGAATTGTGGACAACAGGATTTAGTAATCACTTGGGGAGTTAGCCACGGCAGCTTTGTTTATGTGCTTTCATTGATATTGTAGAAGATCTACACGAGTTGCACTTGGTGGTACATTTTTCCTTTCAGCAACCCTGTCGAGTGGAAGCAGCCTCGTGAAACTGTGAATTGGACTGGCTACATAGTACGTTTGTATTGATGTAACCGATAAATAGAAACATGATTCGCCAAGGGTGGTTTTGTATTTTTCAGGCATTGGCTTGGCAGACAGACGACGTGTATGGATATGAAGGACCGCTGTTGGTCACTGGATTAGTCTGTTGCTTATATTTGGGGCCTTATAGTCAGCTGCGATCGCGGGTGCGGGCCAGGCAGTTACTACAAGCAGCCAAGGTAGGCGAAACTGTATGCAGTCATGGGTATGACGGGTCGTCATTCGCAGTTGGATTAAGTTATCTTGTGTGGGTGGGGCCTCATAATCAGCGCCGCACATAAAGCCGGCCTAGCAGTCACGATCAGTAGTCGGGGGGTGGCAACGGCTACCGTTATCATGGTGACCGCTTTATAACGTATTCCACCTATGGAGCGTCATATTCCTAAGAAGGGTGATACCACCGTGTTCGTAATTCACCTACAGTTACCACCCGAAGCTGTTTCGTCCACAGGCTAATTATGTAAATATGAGAAAGAGAATCGTCCATAGAATGGCCCTCGCGTCTCCACTGCACAACTTATTCTGTTGTTCAACAATGTTGTACTTACTAGAAGATGAGCTCGATAGGAAATGTGTTGTGAAGAAGTTTGCATAAAGCAAAGCAAATAAACAACAATGACAGATATTCCCCGGGGTGGAATTCGCACTGAATATTCTGTAGATGTTAGCTCATTCTTAAAGAATATGCTAAAGTGCTATTTCGTGTTTCATCTCCCATAAAGTGATAACAAAATGCGAATGGGTGATGATCCGTGACCTTGAAATTCCGCTCACTTGAACAAAACGCTATGAGAAAGATATCACCGGAAGATGTAACTAGATTAGACTAACTACCTGTAAAATTCACAACTTTTGAAACGATGAAATTTAGGGTAAAACAATGTGGTCGTGTTTCTGGTGAGCGGAGCCTGATTGGTGGTTTTAGACTTAATTTCAAATTGACCGGCCAGATCGTGACAATCCAGCTACCGCACCAATTCATTATTCTGGTTTATCATTTTTCGCACTTCCAGGTTTACTTATCATGTGCAGGCAGGACGACCTTTTTCGCCCTCCCTCACTCTGTTTTTGCCCGCCACCTTCAGACCTTATCGATCTGATCTTGTCTCAGCTGGATGTTCCACCAAACGTAACTAAACTCCTGGTAACTGTGTTTCTTTTCCCATGCCGGTTTAGGCGTGGTCAAGTCTACATCGAATATTGCTCACTGTTAACGACATTGTACTTTTTTCGCGCTAACCTCAGTACCAGCAAGTCCCTCCAGTCGTGCTTTATTCTGACTGTAACCGTATGATCACGCCCGACGGTATACCATCCACATTATTATTATTACCATCTGAAAGGTCGTTGGCGTAGATCAGAAGCAGAAGTGGTCTCAAAACAGAGTCTTGCGGAACGCCAATGGAGACCGGCGACGGAGTAGGTCGAGCCTACTCTCACTCGGAGTGTTCTGACAGTGTGAAGACGAGACCAGAGTTCGGCCGGCAGTGATAGGTTATGGTGGACGACAGTTAGCTCGCTCAGTGCAAATGGTATCTGGGGATCTGCTAAATTCTAGAATCAATCAGAGGCTAAGAGGTGTAATTTGGGCAAGGTTCTACATTCTGTTGGTCAACAGGTGCCCTCCGTGAAACTGATTCAATACAGCTAGCTGTAGCTTCTTTGAAATGACAACGCATTCCGAAAACAAAAAGGATCAATCGGTTAGTTATATTGTCTCATGCCAGTTGAAGTAATTTTCGTGATTTTGTTGGTGGCTGTTGATTGTGGCGGTACTTGATGACCTGCTGAAGCCTGTTGGGCTGAGTCAGCAGTCACTGGGGGAGTGAAAACTGCTCTCAACACAAAGTGTTTCACCTCTGGTCTCATGACAATTATAGTGATTACAGTGTCCTATGGTTGTGGCTTATCTGAACCACTGGAATGCGACTAAGCATCGACCTCTCCGAGGCTGGTGGCTGACTGTTATTTGACCTTGAAGTCGTATCACAGCAGCAGTATGGTCCAACGCTGGAGGCGGTAGGCACCGGAATCTCGTTCTTCGAGCGAAAAATGGTAAGGAGCAGCTCATGTTCGACCATTTAGGTAACTCAACGGCCCTAGAACATTTACTGAGACTTTTAATGGCGGACACGATCGCCAAAGCTTCCTACTCTGTCTTACTGTAATCGCGCTCGGCTGGTGCCGGCGACATAGCAGCATGTTCGATCGCTTTTTGCCTTATTTCGAGGAATACCAACTAAATCACTGTGCCAATAGCATAGTCCGAAGTATCGGATGCCATGAAAGGATCACATTGGGTGAGAAGCATATCGAAACTCAATACGGGTTTCACAGGGTCCAACGCGCTTTGGCATTCTTTTGACCATATCTACTGGTCCTCGGTGGGTGTCTGGTTCACCATGCCTCGGAGGCTATGCATTGACGGATTCACGGATTGATACACAGGATCGAGGCTTTCGCCCAAGTTTCCCGGGTCGGCTTTGTTCTTGTTGTTCAGCAGCTGTCGTTCACCTGAAAGGCACAAGTGAAAAAAGGGTGCAGCACTGCTCTTTAAGTTCTCAGCCCGGGGCAGTATGTTTGCCAGCGCGAGGACTCACGTAAATAAGTGTCTAATAATGTTTTCAACTGAGTTCTAGAGGGAGCGTGGACAACCGTCTCAGGAAGGTTATTCCACGCAGCGACTACCCGAAATGAGAAAAAAGTTTGCCTAATGAAGTTGTGCGCTCTGAGCTTAAAAATCTTCATACCATGTCCCCGCCGTGTTTGCTGCGTCAACGGTGAAAAACCTGTTAGCCAAGCCTTGTCCAAACAGGGCGTAAGTAAGAATTAAGTCCCCTCGGAGGTGACGATACTCCAAGGGAAAGAGGTCGAGCACCGCGAGACGCGTTTCGTAGTCCATGGACTTGAGACCGGCAACCATTTTCGTAGCAGCTCGCTGGACACGCTCAATGAGGATTACGTCTTTCGTGCATGGCAGGTAGAAACGAGCTGTGGAAACTGACGAGACCGGGTACGGACATAAAGGCTGCCATGTCCTAGGTGTTAGCATGCTTTTGGTGGCGTCAATCTTCTCCGAGTCTAGTTGGCGGTTGCTTTATCAGTGGAGCACCCGATGTACTGCAAGAAGAGGGTGTATGCTTGTCAACGCACTCTGAAACTATTCTCTCGAATACGACTGAGCAAGCAATCAAGGCGTTGCCACAATTCGTCAGCGTTGTAACCCATGACTAGCTTTTCAAATAGGAGGTCGCACTGAGGCATCTCTCAGCATCTTATCCAATATTCGTTGAAGTATGGTTGATGATGTTTTGACACTAAACGGCAGCTGAGTACACTAAAATAGACCGCGGTACATGTTAATGGTTTGCTCTTCGAATTCAACCTGCGAGAAAATCTCAGCCAAATCACTCTTTGCAAAACAATGACTACCGTTCGGTTTCGCGAAGAGGCCGTCTGGAACAGTCATGATACTTTTGCGTATCCAGTGCAGCTTTGAGACCGTTGGAAGAGTCTACATACAACTGGATGGTTCTGTTAACCTTATTCACCATTATGATCGGTGCGGTGTATGCCGATCAGTTGGTGTCCGGAGGCCAGCCACCACTAATAACCAAGCAGCACGCCAACTGGACGGATGTCACTTGCGGGCCACTGACCAAACGAAGGCACGTCCTGACTGGTCAGAATGCCAGCTAATCGGTATCGAGCATCTTTATCTCGGCGCTCCTCGCCCACTCAAGGAGATTCTAGCATGGCCTTGTGGAACATTGTGATTACCCTATAAATACAGTCGTAATAGTCTTCCTTTGTCTCCACAAACCTTCTCTAAAGCCACCGTGCCTTTTGATATGTCATAGTTGGCGAAGCAGGAAGCCAAGGACCGAAATAGAGTTGTACGACCGTTCAGCAAGTCACAGCAGTTGGAGAACGCAAGTCTTCTGTGGTCGGTCCAGTTTCTGATCCACAGTGGGCAAGGCTGCATACTGTACAAGACGTTTCGGCCTGAAAACTAGTCGCACTGGGCAGAAGGCACAATCTAGGTTTAGCTTTTGGGCGCTATTTAAGATCTGCCGGTGAACATGTGTGCATGTTTTTGCAGTTAAGGTGACTGTGGGCAGTCCATCCAAAACTAGCTGTGCATTGTTCTCCGTGAAACCGGGAGAGATATCGTTTGCACGTTTCAGGTCGACAAGGCCTTCGTCAGCAGCCAGTTGAATGCCAGGGTTTTGAAGACCATCCAGCGTTTGGGAACCCTGACAGGTGCCATTTTGTGTACCAAGGCTCATGGAGACCTTTTCGCAAACTCTCACATGCCCGGAGGTCAAACTACAGAAACTTATCATTCACAGACGTCTGAGGCATCCTTTGTTGGGTGAACGTGTTTAGAACTGACCGGTCAAGTGAGTCGATTTTGCCCCGGGAATCCAGGAATACTGAACTCATGGGTCTTTTATACGTTCTGTCAGCGCAACCACTGCCACATCGGAATCCCGCTTGCTGCTCTCGAATCGGTGTTTTACGAGCCATCATAAGGCAACGAATGATGAGTGACCTCAAGAGCCTCGTTACAACGAGCCAAGCTGTTCCCTCTGCGCTTAGTGCGTTCATTGTAGGTTTTTTTGAACATCGGCACTACCACCGATTCTCCCTTGTTGTGTGGAACAGTCTTTTTTCCACACGCAGGCAAATAGATCAATCAAGCGCCTACTGAGGTCTTCATTCCGTCAGCACGAATGAAGACCAGGAGCTCGATGCCCCCTTGAGGTGCTATATGCAGTCATAAACTTCTTATACCTTAAAGGGTTCCAGGTTCAACGTCCATGGCTCCACTTCAGTTCCAAGACGCAACTAAGTGGCAGCAGGTAGTCACAGGAATTGTTAATGGCTCCACTTCAGTTCCAAGACGCAACTGAGTGGCAGCAGGTAGTCACAAGAATTATTGTTCAACGTGCTCAGCCTAGTAGTGAAGGTGTCCCTTGCTGAAGATAGTCGCAGCACTTTGATCCTCGATGGCTTCGCTCACCGGCGGTTTCCGCAGACCGGCCGTACGGACCAACTGATATTATCTCCTGGCTTTCTGGGCTTCCATTTCCTCAGCCTCCCGTGTCCACCAGGCTTTACAGTTGGCGTGCACGCTCACCTTCACTTACGGTCTGATAATTCCTCAGGCCAAATTATGTTCGCGACAGGCAGGGACGTTTCTCCGAGATCCAACCAGTGCCACTGTTGTCTGATATTCAACGCTTGAGCAAAAAAGAGGAAAGCCCTTCGCTGCGGAGTTGTTTCGTAACAAACACGACTAAGTAGTTACAAGTCAGTAAAAACGAAAGTAAACATACCCTATGCGCAAGGTTTTTGAAAAGTGAACATTCTCGTGTGTCCTCTTGAACTTTCCTGGACGGATGCGGGAGCGGATGGACATCAAACAATAGGCTACTTGCATGTTTCGTCAATAGTATCCACTGTTACACCGGGAACACCGCGCCACAGGCGCAAATTCTGACACTACAAAGGTATAGTGATCTTGTTCCAGTACGCACAGACTTTTCCGTCCCTTACACGACCCTGGCAAGCGAATAGCACCGACTTCCGACGATTGGATGGTCAGAATTCATACAGGTGTCGGAAAAAAGATGTAATCAGTTGTGGATTCGTCCCATCGGTAAGCAGCACCATGTGGCCTGCGAGTGCGGTTACTTCGGAAGGCAACTATCAAGGATCCTTCCGCCCGATAACTTCAGACGATAGCAACATCCCCACATCCTGCCACAGCGGCCTCTTGGTCGCCAGAGTTGCGCAGACGGAGGGGAGTGCAGCGTGAAGGGGCAGTTAGCTCAACCACTGTTTTAACCTTGAGTTACTGTCAATTCTTGCTACACAATGTCAAATGAGTCCAGTGTGAGAGTAGGAGCTACTTGTTATCCTTCTTGCTTCAGAATGAGAACAATGAAGGCAACCAGATAGACTAGGTCAAGACTTTAGATACTTGAACCGGCTGACCCGCACATGTTGCATCAAAGACCTGTGCACGACGAACGAGGTCGTCACTCCTAACAGGTGGGCCTACAGGAAGGGGTATCAATGGGGTGGGGGGAGGGATTAGCAAGTGTATGTGAAGGAAGAAGAAGGGAGGCCGCAGCCATAGCCTGTTTTCGTTCGTTCGCCGTGCTGCATCCAGCGGCTAAGGCGACCCGGCTGATGACACCACATGACGGCTAATGTAACATGGCAACATTTTTAGTCATAGTTGTATGCGGACTGAAATGTCACGGAGCACAAACCTGGATAAGAGGATTATTAGAGTCCTAGACCAAGGGATTGGGCTCGAAAGCCTGGCCACAAAGCAGCCTTTTCGGCAGGAATTGCCAGTTCATTCCATTTTTTAGAGAACAACTGGTCGCTTATTCCAACCTCCAACGTGGAGGACTGGGAAACCATGTTGGTCAGAACTCTAACCATTGACCAACTTGCTATGGATACCTCAGCCCTCAGTATAGCTAAAGGGGTCATGGACGGACGAACCGTGGCCTGGTCTCTTCTTGACGTGACGCGAACTTACTAACCAGAAGGTCCTTGATTCGAACCCAACTTCTGTCTCTCGAATTCCTCTGTCTAGACTCGGGCAACCCGGCAGTATCGCAGCCCTCATGCTCCCTTCGGGTGGCATGACAGCTAGGCACCGAAAGGTTGCTGTAGCTCAATGATTTTTTTCTTCACGACGGACTCTTGCCCGTTGCTGCTTTCCGTGCATGCGCACACCTCACCTGGCCACTGGACTCTTTGGCCCTAATTTGAAACAAACTTGTCAAAACCATCTGCTGCAGTCCCTTTCGGCCAGTGCATCTCCCGGTATGGACTCTAACCAAGAAATCTTATCCGCGACCCTACAAGATGGCGGTCTCATAGGCTGTAGACTTCCCTGGTGAATTCAGGTTCCCCACTTAGTGGTAGACTTTGAGTGTCAAAAATTAGGGAAACATTCAAGCTTACTAGGAAATGCGTTACAATTGGACACTTCGAAGTACATTAACTGTAACTGGGATTAGATGACCACAGGTATACGTGACGCCGATATCTACTTGTCTTTCCTAACGTGTAAACGAAGATCACTAGATCTCAGAACGGCCCCTACTATTCCTTGCTGCGATGCACCCCATCCCTTTGCACTCAGTACAGTTCGGCTGGATGATCGAGTATACTACAGCTCGCACCTCCCCTGTCTGCGAACGGAGGCGTGATGGAACTAGAAATTTCAAATGGAACAGACCGGTGCGCTTGGAGTTGGTTCAGCTAATTCGCAGAGCAGAACCTGCACGGATTCCCTTAAGTGAATTAATCGAAAATAATATTGCAAACCTACTTTATTGGAAACATCAACGTCTATGTCGGCGGTCGAAATATTTTCAGCAATACTTTGGCGGGCTCCTGCCTCTTTCATTTTGTGCCGTGATATGTTAGTTTTGACCCCTCATCAGTCGTCCCAGCCCTACTCAAAGTGTATGGGCATCTTCGTGTCGAGTCTCTACTAGGTTGTTCTTACGCATTTAGTAAAAAGAACACGTTCTGGAGAGTTGGAATCTATGTTACGAAAAAGTTCGCGAACTGGCTTTTCTCACGCCTGTCGTAACACAGTTACTGGCTTTCCTTATGTTGACACCCCTGGCTTTGGCACGTGGGACGGAATTCCAAACGTATCAACCAGAACCTTAGCCTGATAAGGGATTCTCTGGTCATATCTTTCCAATAAGACAAGTGCTTGAGCGGCACAAGTCGTCGACCGTGGTTTCCCTCTACTTTAAAACAGCCTCCGACTCGGGATGGATTGGCTCCTCTAAATATGTCCTTCAAGTTTGCAAACACTTCGTGCATTTCATTCCCATCCCTCCAGTCGAGTATACTGAACTGCTCAAAAGCATCCTCACAACTAGTGATAGATGTTAGGTTGGAATGCACACTCCGAAGGGCCATGAATCTAGGTATCGAAATCACGTCTCGAAAGAGATTAATCAATCGGGATTATGCGGGCAACGATCGTATGCTCGTACAAGGCGCTATAAACAGAGCATCGGAAGTGGCCACATGTTCCGGTATGTGTTTCGTATCTTCAAAGTGCAAAATCTTACTTCAGAATTTCTCCTCTTCTTGTGCCTGTCTGAGACTTCATAATGGAGAATCTGAGTTTGTTGATCGGTTCACATATCTTGGTAGCCGCATAATTTGCCACTGTCGTACAACAGATGGAGTCAATGGGAGTAAAATGAAGACGCGGGCAGTGTTCGCCAGCTTGCGCCACTTATGGCGGCAGAAGGGAATGCCACCTGGTCTAACGGACTGTGTGTACGAGACAACTTTACGGGCGGTCGTAGTTTATGCTTGAGACTTTAACCATTCGACTCGAGGACTCTGGATATGCTCAAACATTCGCTTCCTAGTGTTTCCATAGCATAGCAAGAGTTATTTAGCTGCAGCGAATAAGTAGCGAATTGGTGCGTAGGTGGGCATCTGGTAACAAATCTGAGTCGTTGAAGTAGCAGATTAAACTCACCAGGTTGATGGGGTTGGAGCGTGTATTGCGTAAACGAAGTAAATCAGTTTCAGGCGAGACACTTCCTCAGACATACACACACCCAATGCTTCTTGAAGTGCAAGGGGCGTGCTCAGAAACTGCCCGTCCAGAAGCGAGTTTGCACTTTGAAGGTCCAAGGTGCATGCTGAAAGGTGGTATGTTGATGGTCAGCTTATTCACAGAGCTTGAGTTTGTCTTCAAAGATGAAGAAGACATCGTCTGCTTACTGCAGATAGGCAAGGTTCCCAACGGCAACCATTTCAACACCGGAGTTTTGAAGACTTTTCAGCTTTCGCTTCATTAGTTCATCGATGACGAAGTTGAACGAGAATGGATAGAGCGGACATCCTCGTTCGATACCACTTGTTGGGAAGCATTTAGAGAGCTCACCACACACACACTACCCGAAGTATGTGAATTTAGGGGCCGAATGGTGTTCTGGGCCATCCCCCGTTGAGTAAGTGTGACTAAGATGGGAACAGAAGTA
The DNA here is from genome assembly GCA_003604175.2 of Clonorchis sinensis. Taxonomy (NCBI): domain Eukaryota; kingdom Metazoa; phylum Platyhelminthes; class Trematoda; order Opisthorchiida; family Opisthorchiidae; genus Clonorchis; species Clonorchis sinensis. The sequence goes on along the minus strand of CM030370.1, from coordinate 97,452,956 downwards.
ACCGTTGAAGTCAAGGGACACCACGGGGCGAGATGGCTGTGGTTGGAGCGCGAATTTACTGGCCGAAAATTCCGTGGTTCGAACCCGACTTCCGTTCAGGCTTGGCCAACTTGGCGGTATCCCGTCCTCGTGCTTCCTTTGGGTGATATGGCAGCTAGGCACCGAAAAGTCGTTACGGCTGAACGACTTGTTTTTTTATCAAGAGACCAAGATTGTAAGACTTGATGGAGTGCGAATATGTCGACGCAGCCGCTACTCGGTCAAAATCCCGCTTGGTGCATGCCGGTCAGTGTTTCGCGTGTCGCCGTGGGACGACGAAGAATCAGGGATCCCAGAGGGCCTGTTACAACGGAGTTCAACTGACGCCCATTCGGTTTCTACATTCACTGAGAATACTCTTTTCAGAGATGAGCAATATCGTCGACTCACCCCCGGGTTTCTGGGACAGTCTGTCTGCATATAAGTGAATCATTTTGGTCGCCGATGGTTCCGCTTTCGAAAAGCAAACTGTGTAACTTTGAGTAGTGCGCATCTTCGAAAGAACGGAAGCCCTCATCGGAGCAACTGCATATTGATAACTTTTTATTTGGCACTTGAGTTTGAATGGCACCAATGATGAACGAAGCGAAATATGATGTGCGCCTGACGGCGAACTTTCGCCTCGGTACACGCATGTACTGCTAATTCCGTTTCTGAGGTGTTCTTCATCGCTGGTAATCTTTTTTTCCTTTCAGATTCCTATGTGGAGTCCGAGATTCTTTTCCGGTAAATTGCAATCTGTCCTTGACTCGCGCGGTCTAGCCACTAATTATTTCCGGTATTTAAACTACCTGCCTTCACGTTGGATTTCAAGCAATACAAAGCCTACTGCTGCAGTCATCACCAGTCATGATTCTCTACCTGAAGCCGCTCGGAAAGCGGACGCCCCCAAAGTGTAAGCATGACTTTCTATCTTAGCTTTTATCCTACAGTCTTGGTCACCACATCGTTACGGAAGGGTGTCTCACGTCAATAGTGGGAGACCGGGCTTTTTATGAACTCCCCATATTACATATTTATGCTGGGAAAAACAATACATTTGCCACCTTAACTGACTGTAACGGCCGTATTTTAGAACGGTCAAGTTGCAGTGCGGAGGGCTTTCAGAATGCGCGTAAAAAAACAACAGTGGCTGCTCAAACTTTGGGAATTTCCGTGGGTTTTAAAGCCCAAAAAATTGGGATCAGCACTGTTCGCGTCAAAATGCGTGGGCTTGGATCTGGTCGACTAGTAGGCCTTTTCATATTTTATCTGTCCGTTTTCAGCCTACTTTATCAGGGGCCGCACTAGCTGGCTTACAAGTGGTCTCGCTGACCGACGACACGAGCATGCATTACGGTCATGGAAAGCGACCCCGAAAAATGAAGAGAAAATGATTCGTTCATCCATATCATTATTGTACATATTCGCAATAGCCCACGAATACACTGTACACTACTAAGCTGATAATTTTCCCCCATTGGTATAGGACTGTTAGTCATGTCGCCATTTTGACAACAGCCTCCAGGCATTGGTTGACTGCAATAATCAGTTTTTAAGGCTGCTCACGTGCGATCAGTCCATGCCGTAGTGTTTCATATAACTATGCTTTGCAATGTGGTCGCATGACGTCTGTCTAACTCGTTTGATGAACTTCAGCCAAAAACAGTTGACTGAAACATTCTCCGTAGACGAGCGATAACATGACCATTCGAACGAAAGTAACCTTTTCGACCTCTTACTGAACCAGATATATATAAGCCATACAGAACCTATAAAAACGGGTGGACGCCAAACTGGTTAGTATTGGTGGAAATCGCTCGACTTTGACAAGTGACGTGAAGCTGATTAGTGATCACCCGACCACGTGAGACAATATCCGTTCAGAATGGTTATCTTGCAAGGCGTGCACTTAAACATATAGATACCAATTGCTTCGGCCACCGAAAGAAGCTTGGCTCTCACGAACTTAGCCATCTTGAATCGGACTCCATAAATTGGCAAAGCACCGACGGTGTGTTTGATGTGGGGCAAAAGATAACAGTTAAGCGTGTGTTCTTGTCCCTTTGTCATGCACACGACATGCGGGTTAACGATCGCCTCGTCGTTCGACCGAATGGTCCGTTAACGTCGTCCGTCTGGCTACCGTCGAAGCCAATGCAACTTCCAAAACTTGAATTCTTTGCTGCGTAAACACACTTCAGATTGATTTGACCAGGGACATCCTATTATGGCATGGTTGGTGGAAACTACATTTAGGTGTCCAACGTGAGATATCCTGACAGATGCTTGTAGTGCTCGCGCCGGCAGTTGACGGATCACAGCCTTTGGAAGGAAGGCGGATGTAGAGCAGCTTGGATTTCACTTCATATGCAGTTCTTTGTGTGTGGGGGCTCAGTTCGGTGGCTCGCTAAAATCTTTTTGAATAGTTGTTCCATCGGAACACTCCTTGAAATATCCATTTCCTCAGCCGACGCGCTTGTTGGGCATATTTCTTTGACAATACGACGTGCTGCATACTAGTGCAGTTTCCAGAGATAAGGTCCTTCATCAAACCACTTTCATGTGTGTTTATGAATTTCCCTCCTTTAGAAGCATTCATTCGGTCGAAGAACGAGACCCTCGTTGAACCGCATGACAAAAGGTACAAGAACACACTGCAAACCGTTATTTTATCCCACATCGAACACACTGTTGGTGCTTTACGTGCCAACGTATGGAGTCCAATCCAAAATGGCTAGGTTTATAAGAGCCAAGCTTCTTTCGGTGGCAGCAGCAATTTGTATCTTCTAACAGTGATTTTCGAGAGACTGTGTGCACGAAAATCGAGTTTTGTTCACTTTCACAGTTACGCTGGTTGAGCCTGGGTCTGTAAACTTTCTAACAACTTTTGGTGAATTATTGAATGAAGGTGGAATTGTGCATGGAATCGGAGGTTTCAAACTGATACTGTATCAGGGAACTAGGATGCCATCCGTGATCATAATCATACTTCATTTATGGACCTTCGCGCGTCTACCTCATCACCACGGCCTCTTTCCTACTAGCCGCAGCAATAGCAGATATGACGCTACAGGTGACAGGCTCACATATGACCGCCCAAAATGGTAGAAATCGTCATCTGACTAGTGGTCGCTGCGGTCAAGTTGTGGCGAACCCACCAGTGGTGCGCGGTGTTTCGAATCAACTTGAATCTAAACCACAGTTCAGACTAAAGCGTATCTATCTCCGTGATCAGCTAGTATGTTTCTTTGATATCGTTGACCATTAAATGAAATTAAATGGTGGCCTTGCCGAGCGTCACTGATGAAGTTAAATTAAGTACAGCCTCTCCAGATCATTGGTTGTCCCGACGACCACCAGCACACTAGTTAATAGGCCAAGCTAGATGCACCCTCGATGTCAAAAGTATCAGCACTTCTTATGGCTATACCACGGTCCTACTGTTTGGCAAAAATTAGTGATAAAACGTGTGTAGTCTCGACCAAGATTCAAATTCCTAATAAAATACACCAGCCGTGCACACGTGTAGGCGAGAACGTGATCCTGTGTTCAACGGCCTAAACCTGGTCATGTGATCAATCGCGATAAGTCCGAATGAGAGTGACCTTCGTGCTGGAGAAATTTCCAGCGTTCAGCCACACCTTTGTTACCAACACCCGATAAATTTCCAACAAAGCACCCGCGAGGAGTGATGACTGTCAGGTAAAGCAATTCGGCTATTCAACAATAGTCAGGCTGTCCGATTAAGGCGATAGTCGGTTAGACCAGGAGTTGCACCTAAAGTTTATTTCCAAGGCTCAATCTCAGATCAAATACTTCACTCAATGCAATGACCGAAATTAAGGGGTACAACACAATGTATCAAGTTAATCTGCGATTCGGCACCGTTCCACTACAAGGAGGGCTATAAGATATGCACCACGATTCATCTTACACCTTGTGCTGCTCTTTTGGCAATCTTTACAAATGTCAACAATATCACTTTCAACCTCGTATTATTTTACCTTAGTCCGTTCAGTGGTAAAAATGTAGCTTTTGACTGAGACCTGAAACCAAGTGAATATGTTTGTATTAGCGTTCCTTGTAATATGGAGAAACGCATCTCAATGAATTGATATGCCGAAATTCCCAAGTTACAGCTAGCGTAGTGTCTCGTTATTCGCAACTTCAGCCACTCATACTGGGCTTACATTCTGATCTCTTGCTAATCATTCCCTTCTGGTACAGTACCAGTTTCACGAAAATCTGATCTTGTCCATAGTGGAATTGCTTATTCTGGTACAGTACCAGTTTCACGAAAATCTTCTGATCTTGTCCATAGTGGAATTGCTTACTCAGCCTAGCGTCTGGTTGTACACGGTGATTGTCGGAAGAAATATGTAATCAGACCAGCAATGAGAAAGTAATTGAAAAATAATCATTCGGCCGTAACACCCTTTCGGTGCCTAGCTGCCATACCACCCCAAGGAAGTACGAGGGCCGAGATACTGCCAGGTTGCCTAAGCCTAGACAGGAGCAATCGAGATGCCAAGGTTGGGTTCGAAACACGGACATTCTGGTCCGTAACCTACACCATAGCCACTGAACTCTCTCGAGGAGTCTACTTACGGTTTATTTAAAGTAATATCCAGTAGTAATAATAGTAATCGCGGGAACGCAGAGTAAGAATCACAGTACGACCTGATATATCGCACACTGCATGACGGGACTGATGTCATGAAGTTGAGCATTGTGCCGGTGGAAACCAGGCGAATTACCAATCAGAGTGTGCCCTGGGAACCGCGTTCAACCCCTTTATCAGACGAGACATGGCGTGAGGAGAAATACTCTTCGTGCGCAGATCCTACTTTGAAGCGCTCAGATGGTCCACATTCGAAATGACACGAACAAGCTTTTCCCTATCGCTACATGAGTCTGCTGTGTGTCAGTTGCCGCAGCCCAATTTCGTATTCTTCTTTTACCACCCGTGGATGACTCCAGGTTCATGAACGAACAATAAGTTTAGTGGCGATTAAACGCCAACGATGTCTACACTATTACTTGATAGTCACATAAGTGTTTTGAACTCTACCGTGCGAGTCTGTCCTGTACGACAGAAGGACTCCATGATCTCTAGTGGCTTGTTTTCCATCAACCTCTTGGTCGTTGAACAGTTAGACCGATCTCTTGCCGAAATTCTTCTATATGATCTTTGCCTATGAATTACCATCGGCCGAGGTTTTTAGGTTGTTAACTTCTTTCCCTGGTACACTGCCCGGCGAAGCAACATACCGGTCACTCGAGTCTATAAGGATTAGAAGTCAATTTGACAAATCTCAGTGTGCCACTTCAGTTAACAGAAATTTGGAACTCTCCGTAGGCAGCCCGTAAGTTTGAACATACCCAACAGGAGGATGATGCTGAACTGTCTGTTCTGATGCTTCCTTGAATAGTGAACGAACTCGGTACAGTCTGCCGTGTGCAGCTGCTGCGCACTGATATGAACAAACAGTGCATTCTACACAATCCCGCAACCACCAACACCTGAAACAAAATGTGTCCGGTCGGTTTCAAGCGTCTGTGGCGCTACCTGACTGGCGGGCCAGTCGGTCGACACAACCAAGGTATGTTACTGGGTCGTCGTTCGAGGCGTCAGACGTTCCGTTCACATCACTCAAGCGCAAACATGTTCACCTGTTCTGACTTCTAAACACAGTTTCACAGAAAGAAACGCCCTGGAATTTTGTAAACACCCTTCGTGCCTCGTACTTCACACCTCTGGCTGCGTTACAGTTCAAAAAGAACTGTCCGAATTTGTTTCCACATCTCAAGGCCGACCACCACGTCAAGGTGGCAGCTTTAGGTTGAGCATGTTTACACAAGTAGTGGGGTTCGCCAAAGCTGCCCTCTATCGCTCTTTTCGTTCACCTGTGCCGCCGTTACAACAGCGGACGGAAAATCTAGGAATCGCAATACCTGGAAAGAGCTCATCTACACGGCTTTCACTCGACTGGAAAGTTCTCAGGCCATGCATCGGAAACATATTTCGGACCGTGTTCTTGAGAGACAATACCATATGCACAATTCCAGTCCGTGTTTCCATCAGTATCAGTCTGTGACGATGCAATGCGATCGTCTATGATTGGCTCGCGCACTTCGGTTTCATCCTGAATTGTTGACCGCCTCACGACAGACGTAAAACTGAATCTCCCCGTATTGTTTCTCGACATCGTTCCATTACTCACAAAAAGAGTCTGATCACAGTAACAGCAATACTTGAATTAGTTAATGAAACCTCACTTGGGCATCTAACGGAATCCGCCAGGAAAGCAAATTAATATGGGGAATCCCTGGGTCGACACAGACAGTTGCCGGTGCGTTTGAATCCAAAACGCCTAGATCTTGTTGGTGAATATTCATTGTTCAGTGCAGCCAAAAAGCTAGTTCGAGAGGTTTCTCGGCGAATTACTGGTGTTCAACTGCAGGCTAACAGCTGCTGGCAAAGATCGTAGGCGGGCCGTGATATCGTCTCTTGTTGGCTTAACCGACTTCCTGAATCCACAGGAAAGAGTAAAAACAGAAATTCGCGTCTTTCAAGAGTGGTCAGTATCAGCAAAAAAACTGATAAGAAGCCTTAGCACGAGGAATGATTCAGACTGAGAGCCTTTCCATGACATTTCGTTACTCACGGCTGAGTCAACAGGAATGTAAAGTCCGGGAACACGTACATGTACTATCACGCAGTTAAAAACTCCGCTTGATCGCTTTATTAAGGTAATACAACAAAACTAGACGTCCATTGACGGAAACAGTATGAGAGAACCAACAAGGACAATAACTTGGGAACAGATTAGTAGGATGAGATATCACGCGATGCTCCTTCGACAGTATCTTCCTCAACTACCGTATCGTGGGATTGTTTCGCTTTCTTTTGAAATGGGACTACATTGAGGTCGAAAAAAGAACAGTACAATTAGTGACGAGAATAATTTAGCACACTGCGTCTGATTGCCACGTTCAAGGTAAGTTGAACCCAAACCAGGATAAAAGCAAGTAGGGAATCTTCTTCGGTTCCGTCTATATGTGCCAGATCGGTCCACTGACCTCGTTATTTAGATGTACTCAGCTTAGCCTGAGCCTAAACATTCAGAAGGAAAACCGTGAGCAAGAATGATTGGTCACTATACTCACAGACAGTACATATTCACGGTACTTCATTCATTGAAACCACATCTTCGAGGCACTGATTGTCCGAAACAATTCAACTCGGGACACACTGTGAAAATACTGATGCAAAACACTTGATGGATTAGGTTTTCGTCCTTAGTAAAGTTCTGATTGTACCTGAAACATTCGCATGCACGTGTGTAAAACCAGTTGCACGCAATCGTATTAAACAGTAGTGCAAGTGAATAAACGAAGTGATTTTATGCTACGACAGAGAAATCTACGCATGTGTGGAACGGGTACACTTTCCACACGTGAACAAATCACGCTGTTCGGTCATCACATAGACCTGACTATATGCCTCTTCACAGCATAATAATAAAACCAACAGAGGATAAAACTGATTCTTTTAACACGAAATCGGAAATGATACGTAGCCACTTCACTTTATCGTTCCTCGTGGGCTGTCTGAAGTTTTGTCAGTTCAGGGGGGGCCAAGCGACCAGCTCCCATTTGTCTGTTGACTTCATAGTGTTCATGTGTGAGAAATCAGGTGCCGTATCAAACATGTCAACTGATAAGACCCATCTAGGATTCGAGGATGAAATGACAAACCCTTCAAGTCTTTTTATCACTAAGACCCTGTTACCTTGTTGTTGTTGTATGATGCTGACCTACCGATGCTGTCTGTCGTGCTTGAGTGCCTCCATAATCACCATCAACTCAGCATACGACAGTGGTGTTTTCCGGCTTAGGGGCACGCTACCTACAACTGAGGTTTGCCCGATGAGCTCTAGCAGTAGAACACTTAGCTCATGGACCTAAGTGACGAAGTCAGACAACAATTCTTGCGAATTGACACCATTTCACACGCCCATACCAAATGCAGGCGAATGGAATTCAAAACTCAAAGAAATATTGGGGTGGTTAGACATTCTACAACCCTAGTCACAAAAACTAGAATAAACGCAGTGTTACGTCCAAATCCCTCTGAACACAGAGACTTGGCTTTTGCCTGGTCATGATTAGAGCCTCAGAGAACGTGTGCCCTCGCAGGAACTCACTTAGATACTTCGGGAGAATAAAAACAAAAACCTAGCGTTATTATTCTAAAAAACGACAAAATTCTGGTTTTGTGGTTCTGTGGCAGGTAAGCACGACTGTCCGCTACCGGTGTAGTGCTACTTATGAGAACAATCATGAATGATAGTTCTGAGCAAAACAGATTCTAATGCCAGAATGACTGGTTTTGTGGTTCTGTGGCAGGTAAGCATGACTTTCCACTACCCGTGTAGTGCTACCTATGAGAACAATCATGAATGATAGTTGTGAGCAAAACGGATTCTAATGCCAGGATGGGGCATATCATGTTGGACATTTGCGCAGATGCTCAATCGGATAATGTTGTTGCTGAGCAAGTCGTGTATGAATGGGCTTGGTGGAGTATTGAGGTAAGGCGGTGGCTATTGAAAGGGTGCGCCGAGATTCAAATCCGCGTTCCCCCGTTCGACTCATACGCTTGATCTCCAGATACGTCACTGGTTAAGACTCAAGGCTACTGATCAGGTGATTCATGTCTCAAAGTTACGCACAAGGAGAAAGAATTCGAAGAATACATATCTTACCCTCAGTCAAAAGAGCGGAAGTATCCAGGGCTGACAATCTCAGACGACTTGTATCCTCGAGGTCTGGACCATAGGGTATTTCCCGATGTTGTTGGTCGAGCTTCTCCGGAGGTACATGTGAGTCACCATCCCTCTCAGGTAATTGGAACGTCTGTGTTGGAAGCACTTCATCCTTTTCAGGGGCTAATGAATTCAACTTATCATTTTCACTATTGACGGTCACCGTCTAAAAATGCGCCATCAGTCCATAATGTACTTACACTGGACGCGAGAGCTGTTTCCAATGTTTCCTCTAGAGGTGTTCCGTAATAGTTTGCCACTTTTCTCGCTCTAAACGCGAAAATCTTTTAACGAAATCGAACGACTTGCGTTTCTCGAATAGTCTCCGGTAAACCTGAAGGTCGATATTGCTAATTTGCATGGGAACCAAAACATACCGGTTAGTTCGAAGTTCGGAGACTTTTTGATCCATGTGTCGACAAACAGCCGCAGTTTTTCATTTTGCCAAATGCATTCATCGTAATCCTTGAGTTTCGAGCGGCACTGGCTGATAAAGGCAGTCCGCTCTTTTCTGAACCAAGGATTGAAAAGCCGTGAGGGCAAAAGCAAAGTGATGAAAGAAAAAATGACCCGTTTCAATTCACACACACAAGTGGCTGTTCGAAACTGTGGTCAAGGTAGGGTGGTCTGTGTGCACAGAAACATCGTCTTCAAAGTCCCGGTCCCAGATTTCGTTGGCTGGGATTCCCATCAAAACTGGTTGTCAGAGGTTTACAAACATGCTCCACATGAGCCTGGATAACCAACACACTCCTTAAAGTGGGAGTTCTCGTGTACAACCCAATTAGACAAGCACGTTGCGAATGGGCTGTGGGAGAGTTACTGAATTTTCAGAATCTGCATCCACTATCCCTATAAACAGTCGTCCTCCGTACTGAAGGACAAGCGACGACCTCAGACTTTCCTCATTTTAAGGCTCATAATTTCAGTTCATCGACCGCATTGAAACCTGACTTATATTGCTCTGATTTGCGTGTTACCATAATATCGGTGTATTCTGGGTACACCTTAGTCTTCACATTCCATTTCACATTCTTAGCGTAGAGCTCCAGAATTAGTGACAATACGGGAAGAAAACTGTCCAGACGAGTGAAGTGTATAAAAACCAAAAACACAATGCAAATATCCTCAGAGGTGATACCATGCTAAAAAGAGCTTTTTTTGCCTCGGTTCCGGGTGCAGCGGAGCTTCAGCTAGATCATGCCTGATGAGGAAAGCTACTGTGATCTCTCTGAGGGGATTAGTGTATAACGGAATCCATAAGAAACACCGCACGAATAGTTACATTGGACATCGCGTCGGTAACGGTGAGTAGTGAGATGAACTTTTGCGGCACGGATACTATTAACATGTTCTAAAACTTAACAGCTTGCAGTCGTTACTTTTATCAATCCTGAATGACGTCTGAGACTGAACTTCCGACCACAACCTACTTCCAACGTCTTGCGTTTTCAGTAGCCCACAGATTCACCATCCTTATGCCCAGGAAACGATACATTGAAGTGCAAGGCGGACTGGTTGGTTCAAATGTAGAATTCGTCATGAAGCTGACTACATATAAACGGCTGAATAGTTGTCGCAAGCTTTTCACAATGCTCGCCGAGGATCTGCACTTTCAGTCCGAATGGCCATGAACCCGGCTCCACTTACTTGGACAAAGTAAGGTACGGAGTGACAGCCAGCTAGGGCTTAAACTGAACCAATGGTATTTCGGACACCAATGTCACTCATTCAGTCTTCGTTAACGACGTACTAGCTGAATAGATCCATGATGGTCAGACGGTGTTGGTCACTAAACGGATACTGCCAGATTGTGCACACTTGTCCCAGCCGTAGAATACGATTAGTCTACACTCGTTATAGGTTCGACTGTTGCCATGAAAAGTACTCGGGCTCCCGTGCACACAACTTCATTGGCCTCAACAAGGGCGACAGGACTTTTCAAAGCTTCACTGAAAATGGCATGGAGAAACTTTATGAAAACTAATTTTCGAGCTACAATTTAGGACCGATGGACGCACAACGGTCACGCACTATCGGTCTCACAACCAAATGGAACGAACACGAAGTTTACAAAAAACATTACTACACATACTAAAAAAAACTCTGTTCAGCTGTAACACCCTTTAGGTGCCTAGCTGCCATGCCACCCAAAGGAAGCACGAGGGCTGGGATATTGCCAGGTTGCCCAAGCCTAGACAGGGGAAGTCGAGAAGCAGAGGTCGGGTTCGAACCACGGACCTTTCGGTCAGTAAATTCGCGCTCTAACCACTTGAGCCATCTCGCCCCCACTACACATACAGTCGGTGTGTCATAGTAGTTAGATAGATCCAGAGTTTGGATTCATAATTAGGAGGAACCAATGGCACCATTCTGGCTTGAACCCCGGGGCATGTAGTGCTTGTTAGCTCTAATAATGGCTTCACTGGCTATAGATTGGAAGAACTTCACGCAAAAATTTAAACTCGCATGGATACCGAGGATAGAGCTAGAACAGATGTACATCCTGTTTTTTCGAGACAGCCGAAAACCAGTAGGCTGAACTGGTAAATTATAACCGGTTATCAGAGAGACGTAACCAGCGCTGAAAAGAAGAAAGGGTGGTAAAAGGTGACACCTGCTGAAGTCTCCATAAGCATTACCTCATTGACTCATTTGAGTCTTTAATATCTTCCAAAGCCTTTTTCAGATGAAGCGTTTGTTTTGCTAGAGCTTCCTTAACTCCTTCCATTCTACAAGAGATAGCATCAGTCCTCTAAGGGCACATTCTACCTACTCTTCTGAGTACCGCGACTGATGGAAATAGGACGCTTCGAGTTGCTTGATCTCTTGTTCAATCAGCCCCTTGGCATCTTTCTTGCTTCCCACTTCCTTAATCAAATTAGAAAGCTTGTTTTGGACTTCTAGTAGAAGGGAAAGCAGATAAACCAGATATGAAACAATACCTAGATAATGCTTCTTCTCATCCTGCAGTTGGTTGGTCAATTGCTCGACGTGGAATCCTGCCACAGATCCGTCGTTTTGAAAGAACAGCACTCACCTAGTTCATTGACTAGTGCATCTAGATCAGACATTGTTGAACGGATTGGGCGTCACAGGGTTCTTCGTTGCTTTCTGTTCTCTGAAAGTAACAGAGGAAAAAATGTTTTCTATTGTGGCTGTGAACGTGTATTTCGGTTGATGAGGTCGACGGATTTTTAGGGATCATCGGCACCGATTTCGAGACAAGTAATAAACATGATACGCATATAAAACTCACTATGGCGCAATAAATGCGCAGGTAGACCGCGTGAAGATGTTGGGTTGCCTTTCAACTCGATTACACTTCTTAGGAACTTCCTAAACCTAACGGATTACCGTCATGCCAGTAGACGAGCCTCTTGGAGGTGGACTTCATGCTGTTCACATTGGAATGATATGTATGCAATAGCAAAAGCACAGTAGACACTGGCTAGAGGATCAACACAATCTACATAAATGCGGCTCCTTTCAGTGACAAGCAGGGAGTTAGGGAGAAAGTAGACTTCAGCAAAAAAAAAAAGAAAGGCCGGGTGTAACACCCTTTCGATTCCCACCTACCATGTCACCCCAAGGAACAACTAAGCTTGAGGGACTGCCAGCTCGCCCAAGCCTATCCAGAAGCAGTCGATTTGAGAAATCAGTGGCTCCCAAAGCCAACGGTCTTGGACGTACGAAATGACTCGCCAAAGTACCCGTTCTGAGTAAACTGTCAGGAGGATGTCTGAGGCGGTGACTAGAATCGCATGTATTGAGTCCGAAAACCTGCGCTGCACTTCGATTTCAAACACGACTGCCTCCATAAACATACCATTCTGTGTGAGATGGCGATTCCAAATTGGGCGCGACAGTGCGTCTGCTTGCTCGAATTTCCGGTGACCATGCTGGGTGTTGGAGTCCCACCTCAGCTCAACACTGAAGATAACTAAACCAGTGGTCCCGCAGTGCCCTGTGACCGACAAGTTGGTGAAGTGCTGACCACAGACATCTGCTGGAATTAGCGTGGCGTAGAATAATGCTTTCTGTGATTCATCGGGAAAAAAAACCTATGGATTTACAAGGCTCTAGCTAACATCATAGCTCGGAGCATCAGCAGTAACAACTGATAGTCGTGGGTCATAGTGTGTCAAAGATTAAATCTGAACAATAGCTGAACGAAAGCCCATGCATATTGAATTGGTTGAACTCAAAGGACGTCACCACCACCAATTAAGCAAAGCCTGCGCTAAAAATGTGTTGTGCTTCGTGCCAGTCTTCGACGTAAATTGTTTACGTATGTGTTGTACGGTGTAGGTTTCAGTACTGACCTTTGCGGCACTCCATTGCGTGCTGGTAGTCGTTCTGGAAGCTGCCCGTTCACCTTAACCCTATATTGGCGGTCCGGCATAAAAAGGACTGTCAAGTGTACTGATGACAGTGGAGAGACACTTTTGTTGAGAACGGCAAGAGTACTGTGGCACATTATCGAATAATTTTGCTTTATTGAAGATTGTGGATCACCATCATTGACAGCAATACAACGCCAGTCGATACTGGTGCTTAAGTGCCATACAAGGAGAGCCTTAGTAAAAAATGGAATGAGAAGAGTGGGGACTTAGTGAAAAGAAGTCCTAGGCGGAATTCTATGCCAAAACCGTCCTACAGCTCGTATTTGGGCTCAGTAATGACCAGTGGTCTACAAATACGCCTACCTGATAGTCTCGATCAACCGACCCCACTCAGCTTTCGCATGCCACCAACAAATTCGTACCACGGGATCAGTTGGTAGCAAAACCATGTCATTCCCATATGTGTATGATATTACTCCCGATTTGCTGCCGCAGGAGCATGTTCATCCACCTATCCATCACCGTTCCGGTCACTGACGTCAGGCTAACTGGTAGGTAACGGGTCGGGTCGTATTCGTCTCCACATTTCGGCTTGGTGATGACTTCTTCCAAGCAGCCAGTGCCATGCCTTCTTAATTGGCGATCGCGGCAAGAAATGGGTCAAAAATGACCACCAGCTGATGGATTATCAACGGGTGGATTCCCGTTTTCCCAAGTGGAGGAGAATCTGGGTACTTTCGGAAGAAATGCGCCTTACTTTCCTCCAATCAATCCGGGATTTGTACAGGTTTTGGTGTACGACACACTGAGGGATACTCCTTAGCTAGCAACAACGAACGTTCCAAAATGCCATCAACGGTTTGACCAGTTACAATCCTCAATAACGGTGGCTTGTCTGCGTTTCTGAGTCTTCAATTGATGTAGATGAGGCCCGGTGCGACTGTTTCTTTGGACAATTCACTAGACGGGATTCGCGCACTCTCTGTTTAGATTTCAGCCAACTGTTATCATTCTTATGCCTCCCGGAATCCGATGGTGTTCCTTTCGAATGATGGATGTCCCAAAACCCGTCCAGCACGCAGACGAGAGCTCAGTTCTTTATCCATCCAAGGTGCGCCTCTACTTGTCTTGGCTGCTTTTTTCTTTGAAATGAAACGTTGGAATGCCTGTGGATTCACCCGAAAATGGACCTTGGAAACATTGGCGTCGATAGCTCCTAGTGAAGTGGCCAGCACGTCTGATAAGTCAAAGCTCTATACATCCGGTCTTACGGTCTCCACCTTTCTGAGGCTCTCAGCTAGCATCACGTGGGCTATCAGCTTAAGTGGGCCAGCGGATACCACGGGCTCCTGATATTCCAAATGCAGCCTCAATGAACAATGCGTCAACGCAGGATTCCTACTGTTTTGGTAGGTATAGAGCCGATTTGCCGACATGCTTAACTCGAGTTCTTCCGCCTCAAAATTATTGAGGTCTTGGCAGCTTATCAAATATCTAGGAGTTCGAAGTGAATCTTGAAACTGTGCTGCGATTGTGAAGACTTCTGTAGAAGACGTTCACAAATATGCTGACCGATCCCGGCGTAGCGCTAAGGCAGACAGCTATCTCAAGTAGGCCGTCATAGGTCCTGTGCACTCGTAGTTGTTGACTGTTCAATGGTGCTTTGACGTATAGGATCATGTCTCCTCACCGCCTTTGAATTCGATCACCACGGTACCAGTGGTAGCCAGGCGGTGTCATTGCTGACTTTACCATCTTGTCTCAGCCAACCCAATAACATCTGGCAGGAAACCAACCATCCAATATGTCCGGTTTCCCGACCAAACTTCTTACTCTAACGTATGCTATCCTGACCATGGTTGTCACGTTCCTCAGCCCTTCAGTAAAACCATACCGCGCGCGAGGCTCCTAATCACATAGAAATCTCGAACACAAAGATAGGTTCCTCCGAGGCTCAGGCTTTCCTTCGATAGCTGCACTGTATTCCGCTGTCCCTCATGGTCCTCAGGCGCCGGATACTGGCGGGGGGTCCATGGTATATTTCAAAGCTTGTAATGGAAACCTCGACCTCTCGAGGGTAAGCCCTTAAGCCTTCTTTCCTATGTAAGTGGTTCTTAGCACCTTACCCCAGGCTCGGTTTCGTCGAGTTAACAGCGTCAAGCCTCTCACGTCTTTTACTCTTGCAAGCGGAAATCTGTAGCACAGATGGTCCCAGAAGAAATAAACCCTTTAGTCACTGTCGGTCTACCGATTTTCCTTCGAACGCTAAGCTACCTACTAGTGTAGTCCTCAGGTATCTGAGCTGGCGCTGGCAGTTCGTCAGCAGTCGAAATCGAATTGGATCTGGTTCCAGTTTCTTGCCTTTTCCCAGAATCTACCGGTAGTGATGGTCTATCTTTGTATGTTAGATGGTTGAGTTGCAAGCGATTCTAGAGGCCCTACTGCGTTTTGTGGACTGCTCGTCTTGTACGGGCGTTGTCGCCTCCCGGTAACCGCCCGGCTCTCCGGCATCGTTCCATTCCCTGAAAGCTCCACCGGGAAAGTGGTCACCTGGTTTCTTCATGTCACTACAGACTGTGTAAACGTACTGCAACTGGTCCGTAGAAGCATTCGGTACAATAGGTGCAATAGATATATACGCGATAAGGAAGCCGAAGGCTCAGATTCGTACGGTTACTGAAAGGAAGGGAAGGTGTGGACCACACCATCCGTGATGTTATTCAGAGTGGGATTCGGGTGAACCGAATGTATACTTAAAGATACATGTATAGACAAATCCTAACCAGACGGTGAGTACAAATTTATAAACATGTATATTACTTAGCGATGTGAGGATATCAATAGAACTAGCCAGCAGAAAGTATTCAAGTTGTAATGCGGGACTAGAGGGACTAGGTGAAGGACTCAACCAAGGGTAAAAAGACAAAAAGAAAAGAAAGGGACAGGACTGCATCAACCGCTCGTTTAGACCATGGAGCGACGGAGCGAGCTCAGCGGGAAGCTTGTTCCTGAATGGAACTACTACAGGAGAGGAATTTCTGTGATTGTGAGATAAGTCGCCAGAGGAGGGACGCAAGTGGCCACGCAGTTGATAACCGTAAGAGTGAAGAAAATTATTTTAGAGGATGTTCGAAAGCGGGAGTAGGGGCAGATGAGACACCCATGCAGGTGCATGATTTGAAGAGAGAATAAGTCAATGTGGGACAACCATCCCCAAGTAGGGCAAGATATGGAGGATACTGATTCTGTTATCTTCCGCTAGACATTCTACAGCATATTTTCACAACGCTTCGGTCAGGTATAACCGTCATCCCCTTCAGCTGTAAAAATCGTTCAGCTGTAGCACCCTTACGGTGCCTAGCTGCCATACCACCCGAAGGTTGCACGAGGGCTGGGATACTTCCAGGTTGCCCAAGCCTAGACAGGGGAAGCCGAGAGGCAGAGGCAGGGTTCGAACCACGGACCTTCCGGTCAGTACGCTCGCGCTTTAACCGCTGAGCTATCTCGCCCCCTTCAGCTGTAAAACTGCATAAATGTTGTACAGTGGTTGTGGCTGTCACAGCTCCATTTACCGAAGATCTGTGGAGATGGGGTGAATAACTACACACTAGAGGCGAGGTGGCTCAGTGGTTAGAGCGCGAATTTACTGACTGGAAGGTCCGTGGTTCGTACCCGACCTCTGCCTCTCGACTTCCCCTGTTTAGGCTTGGGCAACCTGGCAGTATCCCAGCCCTCGTGCTTCTTTGGGGTGGCATGGCAGCTAGGCACCGAGGGAGTGTCACAGCTGAACAATTATTATTAGATTGATACCTGATATAGTTACCCGTGAATCCAGGGGTGACAGTGGCCTTTTTAGTGGAGAGGCCGGGAGGGTGAATTTGGTATTAGAGGACACAGCTTGGATGCTTGCGTGCCACTGAGCGCGCGACTGTGCAGTATCTGCCAGTGTCCATAAGGATTAACGAGTCCCGTCTCGAACTTCCCGTCCAGGGAGATCGAGACAACCAGCGCCGCTGAGTTTGCTGGTAATGGCTTTCTTATTTCGCTGCCAAGTCAACGCTTGGTTCGTTTCAACCCTCCACGAGGTTGTGCGAAAAATGCTCCCAAAGAAAGTCGGTCAACTAGCACGTGACGAAGCCAGCGTAACCTATAGAGTGTGATCAGTTCATCTACTATGGACAAGTAGTTTCTTCTGAAAACCTCACGATGTATTTCAGCGCCACTGATGCGGTGTTCCCACTAGACTCTGGCAGTACTCCGAAGACACCGAGCGTCAAGCACTGGAAAACTCTAACTTCCTCAGGTCGCAGCAGCCAGGTTTCCGAACCCTATAAGATTATGGAACGCAACAGAGTTGTAAAGTTGACCCCTGACAAATAAGCTGATGTCAAGCTGCGCCACATGTGACACAGACTGACAAAAGCTTCCCTGGCCTTCCCTGTCAGAATGGAAATGTAGTCTTCAGCCAACTATGCAGGAATTGACATCATTCTAAGTTACCGGGCGGATATTCGTTGGTAGTGGCCACTTTTCGGTTCGTTGGGCAATTTTGTGAGTCCTACAAGCGGAAGTTTGCTCGTTTTCGGCTTGCCATATCTGCTTACGCCTCAACCGACTGTAGCCCGCCTTGTTAGGGCAGGCTAAAAGCTCAGATATCGTTATGGTTGCTGTAGATTTGAATGCACAATTGGGCTAATTTAGCGTATCTGAGGGTGGTCAGCTTTGGTTGGACTCGGCACGTACGGACTACGGTGAACGACTGCTTTTGTCACGTGCTGATCGAAGACTGCTTTACGCAGTACCTGTTTCCGGAATAATTCGTTCCTTGCCGATACTATTGCATCAGCCTACGCGAGCAGAGGGGCTGAGACAACAGTTATAGAAGAACCAAGGTTGTGACAGACAAGCAGTTAAAGCGCCAGCCTAATAACCGAAAGGTCTGTGGTTCGAATCCAACCCAGGCATCTCGACTGCTCTTGTCTGGGCAATCTGGCTGTCAGCCCTCGTGCTCCTATCGGGTGGCATATCATCAAGGCACCGAAATAGTATTACGGCTGGTGAACGATTCTATTATTATTATTATTATTATTATTATTATCGAAGACCTGAAAACGTCTCAGTTCCTTTGCCTGCACAGGCCACGTCTCACAACCACACAACAAAGCAGCCTGTATCGCCGCCTGATTTATATCCCCCTGGAGATTCAGGGCTGTCGCTTTTCCGTCATAGATGTCTTAAATTAGCAGACATTATTTGAGCGTTAGAAATTATTGAAATTATCTCACGTTGCAGTTTGCGCTTGCACAATTTCCACGACACGTAAAACGCTTTACACCATCGAGCGCCTCTCCTTGGATGGAGCGGGTGTCTAGTAACTGTACGTCCAGAAGCAGACATCACCTTTCGTGGGTGTAAAGCACACGCCGAACTTTGAGACGACTTTGGTCCACTCATCCAAGAATACCCATGCCTTCTTCTTTGAAGAAAACGACGCTGTTTGGATATCGCAGGGCGACAAGGTTTCCGTCAGCAGCTGTCCGAACACAGGTTTTGAATACTTCACAACGTCAGTCCCATAATCTCGCCGATCACGAAATTGAATTACAGTAGAGAGAGCCGGCACTGTTGTCAGAAGCCACTTTATGCGAAGAATTCGAGAGATCCCCGATTAATATCACACTTCTATAAGCCTCAGGACACAAGGGAATTACCATATTGACAACCATCCTTGCTAAGGAACCGTGTTAAGGATAGCAGACCGGTCAACAGAGTTGAATCCAGTAGTACCGAAATGGTGGATTGTCTTTAAGTATGCAGTTCACGTGATGGAGCGTGATGTGGTCAGTGCAATTCTTACCGAAGTGGAACACCGCTTGCCACTCTCGCCTCAGTGCTTCACGGGTCAACACAAGGCAAGGAATAACAGGTGAGTCTCGCTCCGTCACGAAGAGACTGAACCTCATCATGATATGGCGTTTTTGGCACCAGCATAACCTACTGAGCTATACTGGGGAGCATGTGCGGCACTCACACAGCCTTTCACACCAGGATTCCCAATGGGTATAGGTCAAACGGTCTCTTCGTCCTCGTTAGAATGTCACAGAAGACGATGGCTAAGTGATTTCAAGAACCAAGTACGGTTACTGAGCTGACCTCGCCAATCAAGGCGACTATCTTCTACAGTTACTTACTAATCACAGAATGTTTATGTGAAGTACTAACTTCAGAAACAACCGAAGCTGGTCGGCCACATGGGGAGCCAACCCGCAAAGGTGGTGTGGACCAACTACTGATTGCCGCTCGTTCTGGAACATCTGTGTGGATTCGAATCACGCGTTTGTTCGCTGCTGCTTCTCCTTGCGCTTCTCAGGGGAGTGAAAGATGCGCACACCCCGCCTGGTCACTGAAGCTCTGGGACCCAGATTTGACACAAGCCTATCAGAACCATCTGGTGATGTTGCTTTCGGACAACACGAGTTTTGATGTTTCCTCTTAGGGGAAGGTAACGTCTGTAACCCTGTAAGATTCGGAGCACTCCGCTTCAGATACGTGACCATCGGCATCCCAGAACTGGGTGGGCGAGGGATGCAATACAATAAGCTAAGCTTTGGAAGGCGATTTTGTTACCCTGGGCAGATTTAAAGAGTTGAAATAGTGAGGTAGCGGTATTTTGCGACTGTCCTACGCTGGATGACTTTGGCGGGTGTGACAAGAGCATACGGCGAACCAAGATGGTATAGGTAAGTCAAATGACTGACACCCAACCGGGCCAGTGCTTGCAGTGAGGGGCCACAGATAGCTATTACTGGTGCGGACGAGATAGATGGCGGAGAGCTAGGTAAACACGGATGATGCAAATAATGCATCGGTAACGGATGGATCAGGGGAGACAATGCACTGCTCAACGAGAGCCGATACGGTTTTCGTGATACAATCCAGAGCACTCGTCTCAGTGTGGCCAGATGGCAACCTCACCCTCAGTGCACACAGCCCTCGGGAGTTGGGGACGTGTTTTATGGGTGTAATAACAAATTCACTTGAGCGGATAACCTGAAAACCTAAATAAACCCTTAATAAAGGAAACAGTTCCTAAAGTGGTTAGGAACAAGGAGCAAATTGGGAGAATCTAAAAAGCCAAAGCCTGCCCAGCTTTGCACACAAGCTAAACTCGAATAGTTGTGATTTCCTCTCAGTGCTGTGCAGCAATCTGTAAAGTAAACGCGCCACCGGTGTCATACATCTGTTTCCACGGGGAAAACAGAAATCACATTAGAGATTAATCCCTACTCCAAATCAAGCCGCCCACACGCGTGTGGGCAACACACTGAATCATGCCGTATACCCAAGACCTCTGGGGTAGGGGTAAAAGGGCTCGAAACTGGCCCTTGTTCCTTCCCATCACCCACTAAAAACTCCGTTGGTGCGCGGGGTTGGATGTTCATGTAAACAACTATGCCGGTAGTCAAAAACGCCTTTACACACAGCCACAGTTAGGTTTAAAGTTACTAATTTCTTGAGTGCCTACAGAGAGAGGGGATGACGACTCAGTTTTTCGTCATACATTCTAATCGTCCACCCAGTATATAGAACAATAAAGGTTGGAGAATGTCTACTTGAACATGTTTGAAATTTCCCACTATCCCTTGTATCTTTAGTGACCAGTCAAAAGATGGTTGGAAGGACATGTTTCCTCAGCATTCCGGGTGTAGCGTGGGATGTCAGGAAGCCTGCGGTATTCGACGTTCGCGAGGATGTGTACATAGTGACGGCACACACCGGTTCTGCATATTAATGTGCAGATATAGGAACTGATATTATTGAAACCACAAGGCACACAGAGCACAGGTTGGGTGACGCAGGAGAGAAGACCGGACCGAAGCAACGTGCGTGCATCGAAACCGAAACTACAGGCACAAGTCATGCACAGGTACAGCAGCAGCTCAAGGTCACTTAAGGGGATTCACAAGCGGGCTACTGCTTCTTGTTTGGGGTTCATGGTGGTTCGTCAGGGGTACCTGTAAAGGGGAGAAAGAGAGACATACATACATTAGGTCATATGGTAAGCACCTGTAAGCAGGTACAGTCAACCTTCAATCGCGTTATGCGGGTGTAGCGTGGGCGAGTCGACGCAAT